>OW203762.1:26486008-27736339 GCA_934045905.1 Leuctra nigra
CTAATTCTGTCTACATTCTTTAATCCTATCCGTATTCGCTGAACAAACACATTTTTCAGGATATTCAGTTTATTTTTTACATGATGTTCATATAGCTTAATTTGTAATAACTTTACTAAATCCTGTCGGAATTATTAAAAACGAGATTGAAATAATCCGAAATGATTGAAATCTTTTCTGTCAGACGCAGAGTAGGTTGAGTAAAAGAGGAAAACAAATATATCAAAGTGTATCAAAATCATATAATCGATTTTATGTCCACAAGAATGACCCATATAGAGAGTACATTGAAACATAGAGGTGTGGGGGGAGGGGAGGAAGAGAGAGAGAGAGAGAGAGAGAGAGAGAGAGAGAGAGAGAGAGAGAGAGAGAGAGAGAGAGAGAGAGAGAGAGAGAGAGAGAGAGAGAGAGAGAGAGAGAGAGAGAGAGAGAGAGAGAGAGAGAGAGAGAGAGAGAGAGAGAGAGAGAGAGAGAGAGAGAGAGAGAGAGAGAGAGAGAGGAGTAATAATTGCTAGGACTCTGCTCTTGAGAGATGGTTCAGTAATTTGTAGCATTTCTTCTTGGGAATGTCGTCAGTTCCATTCCTTCGCTTCCGCAATCACTGGGACGACCACGAGGTAAAAACAAACTATCGAAAAAACTTCCAGGCGAGGAATTAATCACAGTTACTGATTGCAAACAACTTTTGTGCTGAGAATGATTTCAAAATAAATTGAAATGGGCCTTTAAAGTAGAAACTTAATAATTTCCAACGTAATTCCAATCTCCATTTGATGGAGAGTAAATTAGGAAACATTTAAGATGGGCTAAATAATTGAGTGGGCCAAAACGTGTATACGACGGAGATGGATACAAGGAAGTAATTTGGTTCAATTCGTTTTACGATTCAAATTCATGATTACGTTCGAAATAACATCTCAAGAACATTTCAAAGAAGTCAAAATTGACAACATTATTATCAAACGCTTTGAAAGTAACTATAAAGCTTTTGTAAAATTTTTGAAAATCTATTTTGTTGTGGAGGTGCCGTGATTTCAAGTTTCAGTTTTAGAACCTTTATAGAGGTTATTACAACTTGGAAAGTTTTCAAACCATGTATTTTCGGTTTGGTGACTTGCACTATTAGAAAAGTCGAAAACTTACTCTACTTACATTTTTACTATCCCTAGATCCTGTAAGCTGAGTTTCAAAAACTGGCTCGTAACGTTGGTTTTAAAGCATATTGAAAGTTTGTTTTTACGAACAGCGTGTTGATGTAATAATCTCTCAGTCTACCGTGGTATATTCTTGCCGAGATCCGTGATGGCTGCGAAGTCCTTAGGCGTTCATTGTTCCTCGATACCAAGTTACATGGCGCATCTTACTCAGCGTTACCAACGCAACGGTGAAGTGAGCACGGGGAAGAACGATACAGGTGCATTTCATACAATTCGAAGAAGAACGCGTTTGAAAAGTTAAAGTCATTTGCTTGCATTCACAGCATCATTTTAAATGTTAGGGAATTCTCATGAAAATGAATTGCAGTACATTTGTAAATAACAATACAAATAATACCACTTATTACCCGAGAAATGTAAAATTTTCATTCATTAAAATCTATTTTAAATGTCTTTAAATATTTCGGCAAGAAAAACGGCATGTGACAAGAATAAGGAGGGATGTAATTTCCAAGTTCCCAACAATGTGTTACCATGGTAACACTTTGTTGCCAAGGCAACATGAATTATGACGTCAATTCCAATTTTCCTGTTTAAAATTAGAAGAAATCTATACTTTGTAAATCAATTCCTTAAAAAACTATTCATCCTACGACAAAAATTGTGTCACATCTGTGTTCAGCAACATCTTAACTTTCGTATTCTGAGTTCAGACTTTCCTAATGTTCCCATCAAACCGGAAGACCATTTTGAAAGCTCATACCTACCACTACGAGATGTCACCTCTAATATCTAATTTTCTCCAATATTGGACTTGTATATTATCCTTCTTCAAAATGTGTGCCCTTCAAGCGTCACGTCCATTGTATTAGAATCAGAACCTAATATCTTGTTGGATATCTCGTTTCAATCTTTTCAGTGAATATTGACAGGTGTCTTATTTTGACATTTCAATATGTCAATTGTAAAACTCTGATAAAACGAAACCGATTCGTATTTTTCTTGAAAGGACAATGATTTAATAAAAGTGACATATTATGTGACAAGAGATTCTTATACACCATTGTCCACAGTCCAAAAGTTTCATGAAAAAAACTGAAAGCGTGCATCAAAAGTGCATTCGAATTACTTTGAACCCACACTTGCCATATTTAATTTGTTCTATTATTGTTTTCTCTCCATATTTCTATGGAATACACTTCAAAAACGATTGACGAGTCTTAATCAATACATTCCGTTTGAGCAGGGCCTTTAGACATTTTTCAGACAAGACATTTCAGAACAATTCGCACAATTTGGAACATTTTTCTTTTCATATTTTGTGTTCAGTTTACTGTACTTTATGAAAGTTAATTAATTAGTAGAATATTGATTTCTTATGTGATCCGGTGTCTTTTGCAAAGCTATAGAATACTGAAAGCCAAATTGACTCAAGTCACATTAAAATCGTCACAATGTATAGTGCCTAAAATGATAACGAGCAAATAGGTATGTCGTTCGCTTTTACAAAAATTAAATTTTAAGTCTAATCAGTAAACTGAGATGAAAGCTATGATCTCAATGTGCAGAATTTTAAATAAAACAAACAACGACACTCAGCTTAAAATTTAATTTCAGTACAGTTCTCTTGTATATCCTGTAATTTTATCAAGCAAGGTTTAATTTTGGGGATATTACATTAAAACGTAGGTAATAACAGGGTTTATTCTGTGCATGTCTAAAAAATAATAACAATACATTAAATACTCGCAAAGAGAAAAATTCGCAATTCTTTTCAACTCGCGTCACTGTCAGCCAATTTAACTCCTGAGGGCAGAGTAAAGAGGAGACAAGAGTCTTTTATGACGTTTACTTTCATCGGAAACCGTGTCTTTTATTTCCCATGGCGTTTTCTTTATCACTCTCTTGGTTTCTCGCTTTGGTCGAGCCATTATCTGTCCTTCTTTTGCTCCGCCAGTTGTTTCTGCTTCCTCTAATGTGCACTCCGTCTACCGATGAATCAGCTATATATCCTTACAAGTCAAAGTAGAGCGCAAAGTTAAAACACATTGAGCCGATGTCAAACATCAAAAGAGTACACACTGGAAAACAATGGAAGTTTTATGTCCCTTTACTGTATTACTAGAAAAATACTTATATACATTTGATATGAATCAATAAGATCTCATTACTGTTAGGTATGACCAACGAGTATGACTTGACTGCCTCAGAGGTAGAAGGGCGGATTGGTTCAACCGTTGGTTCAACCGCAACCATTTTCGGGAATCATCTGAATCTGAAGATGAAAGTGATGTAATTTCACGATTTTCACAACCTAGATTGACAGGCTTGCTCAAAGAACCAGAGAGTAGATAGTGTCTTACATCATGGCAATTGATATCTTTACACCATCTTTCGAAATACCATTGCAAAAATAAAATTCCCAATATTGCTGACATGAAAGCCTGTCATACCAGAACAAATTGGGATAGACAATTTTGGAGTCTTAAAATATTGTTATAAAATGTTGAAACAAACTGAAATAGTATTTTAATTTTTCTATTATTGACTAAACATATCTAATTAATATGCGTCTTGTTTTGTTGTAAGTTCATTAATTTTTATATTGAATACATAACATACTTGTAACGATTGATTTTGGTTCAGAGCTAACGTTCTATACTGGAATTCCCGAGGTCCAAGTTCTCTTCCCGCCACCGTTCTTTCTGAAAGATGATTCTCGTGGTTCCTCTCAGTCGAGAAGCCGATGCCTCAAACTTGCCATGCTAATAGCTTTGAATAACGTCAGGATTGGTCAGAATGCTAATATGCCACGACACCACCTTTCATATGATCATATCGTAATCATAATTATGCATCTGGTGCCATTAGCCTAGTTGAGAACATTGCAATATTGAGCACCGTTGTGAAAAAAATGTTGATAAATGGGTTAATGGCATATTGCACCATTTTCTTGAAAGACAATTCAACAATTCACTCAAACCGTACTAATAAATAATAAATATACAGAGTGTCGTGCTTTCATACAGTTAGGTAGAGTAATATGCACATTAGGTACTCTTCATAGAGCTATTTAGAAAACAATTTGCTAAAACCATTCAGTTTATATTCTCTGAACTAATAGGATATTACCGTATTTTATGTTATGCCAAAAGAGACGACTTCAGTTAGCAAATCTCCTTATTTATTTATATTTTTAATTGTGGCCAACAGAGTATAATACAATAAAATAAAATACAATGCAATACAATATAATGGGGTATATATTCCATTTGTGGTCCACAACAAACACGATTAAAAGTATCATTTTAAAAGATAAAACAAAATATTTACCGGAATTGAAACAAATATTACGCTGACAAAATAAGACTGTATGACTTTAAATGCCCAGGCACTAGATTCTCAGCATCTAATTAAGCAAACGTTTGTTTTTGCAACACCTGTATAGTGCGCACTAACGAACTATTGCAAAGTTTGTGAGGAAATCTAATTATTTCCGTAGACGATACTAAAGAGCACGCCTTTGGATCTTGTTTTCAAAACAAAATACACCTAACGAGACTCAAACTTTTTGAAATCCTCTAACTGATATAAATTTAAAGGTTGAAACGTTCCAAGTTAGTGTCAGAGCTTCAAAACATCGAATACAGATATTTCAACACATATCTTTTTACCGATTTTGACGCCGTTTCACACAACATATGATATTTTTAATGGTAACATTTTAGGCGCAAGCAATACCAATAAAAGCGAAGATATCACTCAAATATCAGACAGATGTTGCATCCTGGGACCCGATTCACGAAGAATTATTATCGTCTTTTATCGGCATTATCATTTATTTCCATATGAATGTTGGTAACTTAAGTCAAAAGATAAAACGGTATTATAGAGAATTACTATTTTTGGTTCTAAGTAGTAAAATAATATAAAATATTTATAAATTACAAAAATGTTACAGCTACTTAAAGTAACAGCAGTTTTAAAATTAATAATAATTTTGAAAATTGGAACGTTTAGTTTTATAATAAAGTTCCGAATAAAACGACAAGATGGCGTCTTCACAACGATCTAACATTTTATTTCTCAGACGATCACCTTCTACTAAACCTAGAAAAATAAAGATGTCCTAAAAACGTAATATTAAACCAAACTTTCGTCATATTCTCCACACTTGTAATAAATTCACCTCAGCATCTAGTATGACGAAGCGGCGTGAAACTGGAGGTAACGATGTGGCGTTATAAAAGCGCCATGAGATCTCAGGCGCCGGCGCCAGTGCGAACTGCGCTCGACGTTCAGAAGGCGGTGTTCTATGAAATTGGGCTCGACGGACCATTAGTAGGTTGAAAATAGTTGTAATAATGTGTGAGAGCGAGATATCGGGCCAAAAGACTCGCGACAAATCAACCACGTTTCGTGGCGGGAATTCTCTTCAAGTCAGTGATAAACAATTTGTTTAAGTGGCAATTACTTATTGATTGTCGATCTCATGTCCTTTAACAATGTTACATAAAAGCTTGCCTGAATGTTATTAATTTTGACTGAAAAAGTCGTTAAAATGAGTCAAACTGGCAAAGAGTTACAAAACTTGAGGACTCTTTACCGAAAACGAAAGGAAGACTGTTTTGACTTGAGTTCATAATTTATTATAATTTGCGTTGACTGGGAAGCTCGAGACAAAGTACGTCCCATCTTTAATAGCTCCTTCCCTTTCCACAGGAATACTGTTCGGCAGTTCCTAGGAGAAACTGCCCTACAATCGCCATCACAATCTTTGATCTTTTATTAACTAAATAAAATAAAAAATTTAGACTATCTGACACGAGGCATTTTGATAAATACTATTTTATTAACTGAATAAATTTACAAATGTTATTTTCTCGGCATACAAACATGACACTCTAAACTGAATAATACTTCTATTTTTAACTGGTGTCTGTCTCATATAAAAGTATATTACTTTAGGTGTTTTAGCATCTTGAGAGTATATTCTCAGCTCTTACTGTCTTCCTTTGAAGTATGTTTACATTTACCTACTTTCAAAAGAACAGAGCACTGAATAAATGTAACTTTGCTTATCTAATTGAGCCAAAGTGTATTCATTCAAGTTCATAAACATACTTTACTCAACGCTTCACGAATGTTAAAGTACTGAATGGTATCTTTGTGTGAAATCATCTAGATTTATAATCAATCAAACTAAACTACGTATAATGTGTCAATAAAGCCGGCATCACAGGGATAATGGAGAGTAATCATCATGCGTTATAGACAAATCCCGCATTTAATCTCTTGACATTAGTACGCATGTGTCGTTTGAACAAATTGATTGCAAATTATAAACGAACCGCCAACGTAGAGAGCAGAATGAAATTAATTTTATATTTTGTGAAAGTACGGTGAGCACGAAATGGAAAAACACGTCGATTGATGAAAAATGTATCTGTAGTCTTGTTTTGGACTCCTCTATACGTTCTGACAAATGATCAGTAATGACACGCATTCTACGCCCTGCTTCATCTTATGTTGCATAATTTTGTTTTTTAAACAAGATACAACAACACAAGACAACAATATACAACATAATAAATTTACAACAACATAATTTTGCAACGAATGAAATTCTAAATATGTAACCGCCAAATTACTATAAATTCGTTGCCACTCACAATTTATTTGGTGTGAGAAGTGGGATTGCCGTTGTTTTACAATGAGCTATACAACGCAAATAGCGTTGTGAGCAGGTAATTACGTTACATGAACAATACTGTGTGCTCGTAGTGTAGCCCTACAATCCAGTAATTAGTGAATATAATAATCATGCGACATCAGTGACTTGTTTGGATTAATAACCTGCTAACACGGGCATTATGTATGTACCTCAGTGTTAGAAGGTCCGATTCCATTTCAATGATTGTTGAGTTGAACTCCTAATCAGTTCTGCCTTTATCCAAACATTTATTGGTCATGGTGACATGAATCATGCAAGAGAATACTTCAATAAAACTGTAATTGTTGAAATCTGTCAAATTGCATGTCAAATTGCATTGGATGATTACATCATCCAAAAATGTGCAACGCAAAATCGAGAAAATTTGCTTCCCCCTTCTACCTCTGAAATACGGTATAATCAGAGATATTCTATACTATACTAGTATATATTCTATACTGAGACAAAGAATCTCTTATCTCATAATATCATAGCTCTGTTGGCGATTTATAATAAAATTAAAAAACAATTAAATTCCCGTTTTTATATTTTAACTTCTAATCAAAATAAACTCAAATACAGCTTTTTATAGATCACTGCTTCTTATCAAAGTTGTTACGTCGAACCTCTTGGAAGTAGAAATATATTTCTGCAAAATGTTGTTCGATGCGTCAATATTCATTCTATTCAAACATATTCAAACATAAATTTGATATTTTGACAATCTTGCGCGAGAAATCAACAAGGAATCTGTCATGTCCCCCAACAGCCGATAAACAATAGTGACAGAGAGACGAGTCACGTGGCAGTGACGTCACAACTATAGAGCAATATGGAGTGTCTTTCATTCTGACGTGAATGTCAATGAGGGGGAGGGGAGGGGGGAGTTCGACATATTGAATGCGGTTGTCAAATGTTCGACGATCAATGGCGAGATGAAACGAGGAGAATGTTGAGTAATATGAAGCTATTTGTAACTCAGAATTGACAAAGAGACACAAAATATTCAAGATAATTTAAATAGAGACTGACTACTCAGTAAATTTAGCGTTACAATGTGTACATCTCTGGATGTTATTCCATTTCTCAAACATCATTCAACAACTAAGTGAATTCCCTAAAATTTCAATTTATTCTCAATAAACTATATTTTTCGATCGCGGTTGATAAGTTGAATTTTGTGATGGATCTACCCGAAAAAATATGCTTGACCGGATCCATGGTTACCGTTCTTCTTCATCATATTCGCATCAACCTCCCATCACTCATCCTGCGTCATGTAACTCACTAAAAAGAGAGGAAACATCTCTTCAAGGATAACATTTTTCTTCCAACCAATCAAAACAAAGCGAGTCTTTAACACTGAGTCATCCTCACACATCTTATATTTTGCAAACGAATCTCTTAAATAACAAACACTTTGAGCGTTATGATGCGTACAGATGTCCACAAAATGCTTGTGCTTAAGTAACCGTAAAATCCAAACCCTTCTGTTGTCAATTTGGGAGAGCGCCATATTTTTGTCGTCATGTCACACAAAGGACAACATATATTTCTTTTACAATCTTGAGAGATTTTTGTCGATGATACGAAATAAAGTTTGTGCTGTTATAACTTTACAAAAGGTACTTGACTTTCTTGGTCAGAAATATTTGTACTCGTAAACACTGGGAAATCGAACAAGAATGTCCTATTTGTGCATCATTTTCGTCCTGCAGCAAAATGAATTTCTAAAAAAATAATCCCCAAACAACTTTTCATTGTGTGCAACAATTACAAGGAAGAGTTATCATATGGGTCAATCGATTCATAAAACTCGTCTCCAACAAATCGATTCCGTCTTATTGGATTTGAATTACGTTCGAATCGACATCGACTGATCAACGGGAATCCATTTATACCTCCTCAAATACGACGTCGGATGTTGATTAAACAAACTGTCATACTATCGAATCTTAATTAAACATTACCGAACGTAGATCTGAATTAATTGAAGACATTCAAGAGGATAACTTAGTTTCTATCTCTCACTACGTGGTTAGAATTCAAGACGTCATCGTTTTGTTGGCACTTCAACGTCGCTTGGTTTAGACGTCTCGACGTCGTCTAGAATTATATTACTCTTGAATATGTCGGAATATTAACAATAATCAACTGACCTAGGAAAACAAGGTCCGGTTAGTAAGACGAACAATGGATGTTTGAGATATGGACGTGGATTTACATACTTCAAATAGAAATGGAGGCGCAGCATAACAAACTTGAAAATGTCATAGTGTACTAGAGTTGATATATAAATTGAGTGCGGAACATTGAAGAGACTTTCTAGTGTCATTCTCTCAACATGTTAAATCACGTATTTTCTTTAAAATAATATATTTATAAGTGTTATAGAAGTTGGAATATATTTGAGAAAATGGAATTTTTTAATCCAAATTCAATATCGTATATGATGAACAGAACTTCACTATAATCACGCTAAATTTGATTAAGTGAAAAACGCTAAAAAAATGAGTTAAATCCACTCAAAAATGTTACGTAACTGTTCCTTTTTTGAGTGAATTTAATTCATTTTTGAGCGATTTTCACTCAATCAAATTAAGCGTGTTAAAATACTCAATTTTTTAAGACACTTGACCACAGGTAATGAGTAGTGCGTATTGGAGTCCTGATTAGAATATGAAAGCAACTCGACTCAGCTAATCACATCTTGAGTCCTGAGTCCTGAAATCCGACGACGATTGATCTCAAAACCATAACCCAACTGACAAACAAACTATGCAACTTTAATTCATCTAGATATGATCTGGGATTCATGATTGCGGCATAAACACTCTGAAAACGCATCTCAACAGAATCTCTGAGTGTTTCCTCTGGACCCCGTCATCCACCTTGCTATTCAATTCGATGTGATTTCCGAGGGGGTCGTCGGTTCGTCGCCCGAGGCGGTGACCCGCCGTATGTCATCAACCAGTGATCGAGGACGATGAATGCTCGGCCGGAGAGAAATTGCTTCGAGACTGCGGGTACAAAAGACGTTTCGTGTTTGCTACTTGGTTGAAACGTCACCCGAGAGAGAATTTCATTCGAGGTAATACAATACATTCGGTTCTAAGTTTAATCGTTGAATTCGAATGTCGATCCAATCTTGTGCTGAGTACCGTCAAGTAAATAATAGTGACTTTGGAAAATAAGTACCTAACTTAGTAACTTTGAAAATAATATACTTATGGCTTTGATTTTGGTTTTGGTTTTTAACGTTGCACTCTTCTCAACTAGCCTAATGGCGCCGGATGAATTATAACGACAATGTTCATTGAAATAAAATTTAATAAATATATAAATAATATAAGTTCAGTATAAATTGCTCCAGATATAACTGAATACCAACAGCAATACCGAGATGATTCTAAGTTGTACCAAGCTCGCATTTGGCTCATAGTTCATTTGCCACAGGCTTAACTTAAGAGCTAACTACATTTGACGCAACAACGACGGGAGGACATAGCATAAGATTTAAATATGTATTTCCAAATCGTCCACAATCGTCACAATCAACTGCGTACGGTTGTATTTAAAACACACGTTTAACTTCTTACGTTGCGTTCTCCCGTCGCTAATTACGTCAATTGTAGGTTCCTTATTCTCCAGCCGTTAATCGAATAACTCAATTATGTCTTCTTGATTGACGTAAATTGAAATGGCGGCCGCACAGCTATAGTCTGAGGCAATTAACTACCGAGTTAGCTGCTGGCAAACAGAGATTGACTAATGGTCCATGTTATCTGACGTCACAATACTTGCTGGAGGTAGATCTATCATTATAACTTCATTGTTTCTATGATTTCAGCTTAATCCGAAACAAAATAGCAAGGTATTCATGAAATCAATATATACAGTATGTGTATATAAAGAATATTGAACGTAATAATAGAAGACAACGGCCGTTTGAAATGGATATTGTAAAATCCCACATCTGTCACCATTTGTAAAACTTATTTTGTTGAAAATATAAGAAATTTAATTTTTTTTTTAAATCTTATAATGATAATTAAACCAAAATATAGTAGCTACATATAATGCTGTAAGTACCATTAATGTTATGAAGACAAAATTGTTCATATTCCTGTGACAATTTTTCTATGTCAATGCATATTGTTTTGAAATAATTTTGTAAACACACGCTCTGTTTCCTAGTATGAAGATCAACTCGGTGAGTGTAGAAAACCCACGTCACTGATGCTGAAGACAGTCTTTGATTAATACTTCAGGTGAGATGAAAATCATTTAGACATCATTTCTCCTGCTAAACGAGAAAGGTGAACTTTCCAGTGGATCTGTGTGGTCCATTCGTGTCGGCTACACTTTCGCCTCGGGGAGAAATGATGCTGCGAACACTTCTCACATTTCTCTCTGACGTTCCTTTGAAGTGTTAAAAAACCCATGGCGGGAAACTTTTCACCGTTCATCTATTAAAATGCGGTTGCCAGAACCCAACCCCGGACACCGCTGAAAACTCTTCTGAGTAGGGAAATATCCAAAACCAAGCTGATGAATAGAGAAACCAACTTTCATGATTTTACAATAACTTTGCTGCCCAGAATTATTATGAAATTCACCAAACGTTTCACCTTGTCATTGGTTTAACAAAACAACGCAAAATATTAGCCCGCTCAGGTAAACTACCTGATTCATGTTGAAACATAGCTAATGAGAGATTCTAGCATCCTGATACATACTCTAGTAGGATCAACTAATTAAATTATTCATTAAACCTCATAGAAACTAGATTACGCCGAGCTACTGCAAAGTTAAACCCTCTTTTGTGAGAAAATTCCACGTGGAATTAATTAGTTGAAGTTCCTCATTAATGAAACCATTGACACTCATTATTGTATTTCAAAATAAGTTTTTAATTTCTAAAAATATCTGTACCTATCGTGACATTTAAAGTTAATATCTAAAATTATTTAACCAATATTATTATCTATTTACAATTAACTCATGATATTATAATCATTTCAATAGTATGATTAGGATGTTTTATTAAAACAGTAAACAGTTTCATTGAGTTGCTCCATTTTGAAGTGTGGCGAGGGAATAAAAACATTATGTAATCCTTAAATTAAATAATATGCTATAACGATGATGCGCTTTGCTCCAGAAATGTATTAAAAATCAATCAACTTTGTAAGATATTCAAGTATAAATACCTAAATAAACAATAAGAGTGACGTAGATGTATTATCTTGAGGTACGAAAAATAAACATTGATGTAGAATTAACCTGAATGAGGTATTCAGCAATTTGTAAACATTCTGGTCATTACAGTAAGTTTCACCCCCCACATTTCATCATACTTTTGGAAAATGTAAATATCGTCCTTACTCCTTAGTATTAATATCGCGACCCAAAATATATTTTAACTTATACAAATCACTACATCATGAGTCCAAATGTAACTCAAACCACCGAGCAGAACATCATTTCCATGTCACCGCAGGGCATTGGCTGGCACTCACGCGCGACATGTGCGTGATTGTGCGTGACTGTGCGCGATATGTGCGTGATTGTGTGTGATTGTGCGTGACTGTGCGTGAGTAAAGATGCGACTTACCCGGAACACAAAAGTCTCTTTGTCCATGTCCAACAGGGAGTAATCAGCAATGCGGTCTCCGTTGGCGTCGATCGTCACGTTCCCGGTGATTCCTGTGGGAAATAAACAGGAAGAGAATAGCTCATTGTCATCGTACAAAGGACAAAGCGGGAGGCAGACTTGCAGGGTTTGTAATCGGATCGGTGGAGGTGCCGTGTTGACGGCTTTCAATAAAAAAATCTCTGGAGGACGAGGCAGTGAGGCGTGTAGGATTTCATCCAGTGCTTCTGGCGATATTTGACTATTCCAGCGTTTCTTTGTAGGTTCAGTTGTATTCAGCTGATAAAGAGAAACGGCTAAACTGATCCAATTATTGTCCTTTTGACTATGCTATATAAAAGTTCGCTTCGTGTTTTATTTCCGAAAGTTTCTATAATTTGACTTATACTTCGACTGCGCATTTTTTTCACACATGTAGCTCAGCTTCCCTAAACCATTAAATTAGGGTGTAATAGTTCGGACAATGTTCTATCCCCTTATAGTGAGGTTCGTATAAAAGAGCAAACTGGATCTGACAAATACACAGAGTAAGAGTTAAATTATGATTAATCTTTACTTTTCTCTTTCATTTTTATATTGCAGTTCAAACCTGAAACCTTTAATCAAATCAAGCTGATTTGATAACAGAATATAGATATAATGTAATGCGAACTTTCCCTCCACATTTGACAAAGTTGCACCCTCACAACGCACTTAATCCCGGCGCTTTTCTACTTAGCTTCCCCACAAATACTTTGCTTTACGGAAACTCTCCGCAAAGAGATATATAAAAGAATATGTCCGATTCTTCTATTTCCTCTTTTGAAACCGATCTTTCTTGAATCGCCACAATAATCGCCAGCTCTCAGCCCGCCGACGCATGACTCAAATTCAAGACGAGCGAACACATGATCTTCACGGTCAATCAAGCAAAACCGCTTGATATTCGGCACATTTCAAATAGGATCACGTTTATCTTCGCTCCATTGAGTCTACCAAAGCATCCATAAAAGTAAATAGGTCCTGGAGAGACTTTGGGATTCTGGAGTTTCGGGACAAAATCCTTGTGTTTTTATCACCTATCAGTGGCTGTGCAGGGTGTTATGGCAAACACTTTTAAAATATGTATACCACGCTTTTTGTGTTATAAACGGATGATATATTATTCATATATTAGAGCTCATTAATATTCTTATACCATGGATAATACCACGCATCACACTTGTACATAGTTGAAAGCTCTGAATTGGTGATCAAAACTACTCTCGACTAAATAATCTACAGTGGATTTCCTAATTCCAAATTGTCCATGATGGGTGACAGTTGTTTGGTTGAAAGTGATAATAACTACGTTATGTTATGTATTCTAATTGATCAACTAAACAATGTTATGACTTTGTGTTTGATGGTTCGTGATGATAATGGGTTATGAGGGATCGAGGGGGTGATATCAAATGATATAAAAAAAAACTATGGATCATAAACTGTAATAGAAATGTCGTGTTGATATCAATAAATCACGCTATTAGCAAGTGTATGTAGTTAATGTCAACCAAAATTCCAGAATGAAAGTAAATTAGTAATCAAGAAAGTCCAATGGCGCCAGTATCACCAAGAATCCAAAATCACCAATGCAGCTACTGTTTTTAATTTACTATAAATCGTGTACATACACTGACAGCTGGAACGTCACAAAAACACGAAGTTCCCACATTTTTGTACCAAAACACAATACTTTTGCAGCTATATTTTCTCCTCGATGGACGGTATTGTTAGTGTGTCATTGGCATCGCAATACGTGAACAATGGTGACTTGGAACAGAGATAAATCAATAAATATGACGAGTCTATCCCGTTTTCCAATTCCGTTTTCGTTTTCTACTATAATTTCATTCCAGCTTTCATATTTAAATCTGCGCTGTCAAAGACTGGTCTAATGCACATTTACAATGGATATAAAACTGCATATTACTGAATAGAAAATCTAAATAAGTAGAAGTAAAATTGGAATTTTAACTTCGTTAAACAAAACACTACTGGCATTGTCTGATTTTACTTGTAAGTCAATATAACCTCATAAATGCATTATTTATTGTTTTTCCTCTAAACTTCTACAATTTAATTTATTTTAATTCCCAATACAGTACGTTATAACTTTACTATTTGGAATAACTTCGTACTCAAAACAAGTGAAAACCAACCGACTAAAACAACATTAATTATACATTCAGTTCATTTAACATCTAAACATTTGCATAAAAGTTCTCCTATTTATGAATTCCATCTTGACTTGTTCATTTTGTCCCACATTTGCAAACAATTGTGATTTATTTCTGTCGCTACAAGAGGCAATTCAATTCAATTAAATTTGAATAATTTTATTTCTCCAAAAAGTAACTTACTTATAAAATGAAAAACCTTAAAATATTGCTGTACAAAAGATCATAACAGATACAGAAAAATTACAAGCGTTTGCTAAGAAAGTAACAAAACAATTTAGAAATTTAGAAGGAAAGAGTTAGGTAGTTGTACTGGAATGAGATAGCAAAAATGTTATATTTTGCACCAACACCAGTTAATTGAACTGTTTTCACTTCGTAAATACGTCATAAATTTAAATGCAGATGATCATAATACCCTTGAGTAGAGATCATTTGAGCTATACTTATTTTTTCAGTACAATAAGAAAGAAATAATAGCAAATCATCCTGACAAAGTTTCGTTTTTCTGAATAAGCCAACACCAGTCAAATTATAATCAGTCTTTCAAACGAATGATTTCCATAACCAAAAGCAACGTATGCTAAAAAGAACACCGAGTGACCACTGGCTTTAGAACCGAATCTGAAATCCCAAAAGCATTAAGGTGTGAATAATTCATGACGTCAATGTCCCTAGTTTCAAACTTTGCGAGTTTCAGCAACAGTTGCAACCCGAACTTTGCCGAACATTCCCGCCGAGAACCGAGTACGTGAGCAAGTGTACCGCCTTCGACACCTGCTGGCATTGCTAGCAAACTTCAGGATCAAACAAGACCGAAGAAAAACAAATATAGAAGATATCAAACATATGTGACATAATATCGAAATGTAAGAAAGATTGAAGGGATATGAAATGTTTTATAAGTTTTATGGTATTGTTTGAGTTTGAGTTAGGAGGAGATACAGCTGTTGTCTTTCTTGTGCAAGTAACTTTGGGATTGAAGAAACATGTCAAAAAACCCAGTACCATATTAATTCTTTCACTGTTAAATATGTTATGTAATTTTCTTTAATTTGATTTGATATTCTGTGTATTTTGCAATTTGCATGTGCTGCAAACAGATAATAAAATAAATTAAAAAAAATAATATCGATTTCTGTTTTCCTCTTTTACGATATATGAGTATAATCGTAATTGACTGAAAGCATATCAGTATGGCTATGATTTAACTGATATTGAACATCTTTTTTGGAAAACGTTAGATGAAGAAAAGGTAATTTCGGAACAACGTCTGTATCAGGAGTAAATATTATTGTATGGAATTGCAAAGATAAGTATAAGATATTATCATTCATATCTCAGAGACAAGATTGATTATTGGTACTGAGTTCTGTACTTCTGTCTCAATTCATTTATAATGGGGTTTGGAATAATGTGGCCGGAATTGGAACTGCGGTGGGAAAACATGTCAGCAAAGTAAAACATCAGCTGAAATACTCAGCCGACTCACAAGCATTTTTTATTGTTTCGATGACAAAGCTTCATAAAAAGCACCTGGAGCCAGATTTATGTCGAGGTGGAACCTCTGTCAAGGCTTCCTAGTAATCGAGTGCCATGTCAGGCAACGTCAATCAATCATATTATATTGATCTATTTCATTCACTGTTTGGTAGCCGGTTTCAATTCGTCGTTTTAAAGTATTATTATACAAACTATATGCATGTCTGCTATTTCAATGAGGTATCAAGCTTATTTTGTTTTATCAAAAATTCTAAGATGTATGTTCTCCCTCAAGGACAGATACTATGCTGGCACGTTGACTTGACGTGTAAGAAATCTAGTGGATTAAACCAGTGGATGGGCAGCAGAATTCTAGAGAGGTTATTTATCTGTAACCTTGTCAGTTTCTGAAATTGTAATATATGAAACTGGGAGGTCTCTTGAGATACGTATTAAAGAGACAAGGTAAAAGAGCATAAAGTTTCTTCTTCTGTGGTAGAGGATCATGCATGGTCGAATATGCATAATTTTAATTGGGATTTTGCTATAGCAATTTATAAAGAAAGCGATGTGAAAAAAGAAAATTTGTTGAAGCTGGCTTTATTTTGTGTAGGTAATGAAAACATTATCAGCCAACTGAGCTATTTCTTGATGACTCATGGCGCAGTATTGTGCGGCCGGTTGTGCGAGATGTATGGCACACCGGTTGCTCAGTAGGGGTCACTTCAAGCTAGACGTTAGGTTTGTTTCGTTTTGTTTTGATGTTCTCTTGGAAGTCTCGCTTTTAGACCTCGGCGAAATATCGCGGTCCATTTTCTATGACTTTTAATTAATACCAGTGATTTTATCCTAGATTAGTGTACATTTTAAGTTAAATCTATTTAAAGTGAGTGATTCCTCTCGTACTAAAGAATTCTCCGGAGCCTCCAACTGCACAGGTAACCATTAAAACTATATCAAATATCGCCAAGAAAACACAGAATCACAGCTATTCTGAATTGGGCCATCAAAATGGTGGCAAGAATGAGATGACTACGTGTGTAACTGAATAGTATTCTATTACAATATTGTAGCTATTAGTTGGCAATTACTAGTAGGTATCAATAGTTGTTCGTACCTGGAAAAGTTCTGTTCCACATGTTCTTCGTGATGAGGGCGCCGTCCAGCTCCGAGCCCCCCTCGTCGATGGTCTGCCTCAACGCCAGCGAGTAGAGTATGACGGCGTCGTAGAACGCGGTGACGAAGGTCGAGACCGTCTCGTTGCCGAACTCGTAGTCGTACTTGGTGCGCGCCAGCTGCTTGACCTCCTCGGAGAAGGCGCGGTAGAGGGTGTTGTTGGGGGTGGCGGCGGTGACGGTCAGCAGGGCGCTGTACGCTTTCTTCGCGCGCTCGTTCCGTTCTTCCGTGTCGTTCTTCAGATGCCACGGCTGCAGGCTGTCTTCAGTCATACTGCAACAGGAGATGGTCGGTTTACAGTTAAGGATGAACTAGCGCCAGCTCAACTACAAAAAAAAATCCAAACCGTTTTATTTTGTTCCTAATAGTATGATCTACAATATAAGATCAAACAATGTTACCTTAGGTATACCGAACTGACTTTTATGTAAAACGTCTTCAAAGTTTGAAATCTTTACATGGCTCTTATGAGGGAACGAATTCATTTTACTACATTCTTCTAATTTATTTTAATCCGCACCAACAATTTTAACAGAAAACTGTTGACACAGTTTCGACTTATATTGAATGCATTGAAAACTTAAAATACTCTTGTCACCGACTTAATTTCTGAGATAATGACATTTAAATGTTTGAAAACTTGATATATGGCCATTTAACATGGGAAAACTGAATAACGAAAGCTTAGTTCTAAAATTCTTCATTACCTCATTTCGTATTATTATCATCCACATATTACAATATAAAACTATGTTTATAAGTTTAAACATCTCATATACCTAATGAATATACCTAGTCATTCAAAGCGATGGTTCAGGCAAGCGTGGCGAGTGCCTTTGTTGATTTTTCATTATTTTTCTTATTTAGTTGGTTGTTCATACATTATTACTTCTGTTTATGTTCTTAAATATTTATATATTTTATTGTTTTCTTTATCTAAAAATTATATGCATTTTTCCAGAATCAATGCATAATTAAATATAATGCGTGAATTTTATTTTTATACAAGAATTATCCTGAGAAAATGACATAATTTCTCTATACAACGATGATCACTTTGAATAACCTATCAGTGTTCGGCTCGCTACAGAATCTCCCTTTCATCTGTGTCTAACTTGAAGCAGAAGTGAGCGAAACATCTCTCTTCGAAAGATAAATACGAAATCGCAACTTATAAACCCCGCATTAAAGTCCCTCGAAAGTCAACAGGCACTGCGATATGAAATTCACGATTCAATCATGTTGAAGCAATACAGTTTACTCGAGTCCTTACGTCATAGGCTCCATAAATACCTACAGATGATAAAATATATTAATAACAAAACAAAACATCAAAAAGTAATCAGCGCATCAACGAGTTCCAAGAAGCCTCCCCCTCGAAGATATCGCGAGGGTTGGCGTGGAGCAGGAAGCAGGCAAGGAGGATGGCAAGATGAAAGTTCGTTTGCCAATTATAAAACATTCGGTTTCGGAGAGGGAATCAAATCCATTTCAGATTCGGAAGTCGAAAGTCAACGCACAAAACCAAACAGAATAATACAGAAGATTCGTCAAAAGTTCGAAAATTGGACTCTTTGTGCGTGGAGAGTCGAAAAATAATACGCTGCTAGGATGGTTGTTAGGGATAATTGAGAATAAAGAACACTCTTTCGATCTTTCTGATCTCGCAACATTTGATTATTTAATAACCTGGTCCAAAATGATTTCTCAGAAAGCAAATGTCGAAATAAATTGAATATGAAACAAAACGAGCTGGTCTAAAAGATAAAACGGATGCGATCACAGAAAGTAATGCAACTGACATTAAATCATATGATTGCGCAAACACAACATACATTTCAGTCGAACGTTTCTTAGATGTCCAATATATATAAAATATTGCTTTGACATCATCTTATTTTCATCTGTAATGCTTATCGGAGAAAATGTGTTTCTTTCTAAGGTGCTTACTTCTTGACAATTTTGTCGCGAGTGGTTTTTGCCTTGTTGAATCCCAATCATATCAAGTGTATTAGCTGCCGACGACCGAGACTCTCCCCAGGCGCTCGCTTGGCGCTCCGTAGGCGCTCCGTAGGCGCTCCGTAGGGCCCCTCAAGGTGAAGCAGCTCCATCATATTCGATCTTATTTTCACCGACAGCAGAACGAGAGAAAGCTTAACCTCTCGACTCTATGTCTTTTTTTAAGTTCTCAATCATCTTAGAAGTGACAGAGCGAATGGACGTCACAATACGTGTATCACACAGATAAACAATTTAAAGACATACATTCTCCAGAAAGGAGTTACAATTTTATTTTTGAAGCACTTTATTATAATTAGTTAGAAAACGGTCAGTGAGAGCTGTTATAGGCGAACCTTCGAAATGCACAGAAACAATCACTTATTTTAACTTACACTACGGATATTTCTTTCAGGTTATCCATCAGTTAAACGAAGTATGAAATTTAAATCAATTTTCCGGTGAAACCAAGGGACCGATCGTGCTAGAAATCAATTAGTCAAACGAACCATATAGTAATGAATATTTCGTGAAAATGTTTGCCTCATTCCCGTTACTTCCTTCGACATGTAATGCGAAAATTGAAACAAGCTCTCCCTATGCTCCATTAATTAACTGTATTCTCGTTTATCTAAACACCTTAATTTACTTATGCCAAAGTAAATGCCGTCAATTCCACACTATGGCTCCTCTCTATTATGCAACCGCAGAGAATTGTTGTCAAGTAATAGGGAGGTGCTGGACATTATGACAACACGTGCACCATATTTCATCTAGATTATTATGGAGATCGGTCTATCCTGGTACAGTGCCAGCAACAGGAAAGGAGGCGGATGCCAAAAGTGGTGAATGGAAACTGCCATTAATAATACTGTCATGAATATGTAAATATTTACTGTGTCAATTTTATTTATCACGAAAGCAACAATACGCAAACGATGTTGTTGACTGAAAGGTAACATTTGCTCGAGATGACTTGAGATCCGCGTTTGAGATCCAGCATCCCTCACAGCGTCTGATCTCGGAAGAAGGTTGTTACACGCATGGATTCATGCTGTCGAACAGTTCTCAGCATCTGACAATAGTTATCGACACAAAACACTTAGTTCCTTGCCGTTCTTTCGCAAATAGAGCATTATTTCCGACTAGAACGAATCCAAGACGTCTCACAGAAACTAACAATGTACTATTCTTTTGAGACGCAATCAAAATGTCAGAGCTCTCAGAATCATTTTTATTTGTATATTTTTGAAAAACATAAAGTAGGAAATATTACAACATACTGAAAAAAATCAGAAATACGAACAAGTACGTTGTGTTATACGTATTACATGTGATGTTGTTATAACTCAAATTATTCACATTTTGACAAGAACAATCCACCCTCAACCTCAAACCCTTATTTTACTGCCACGTGACTTGCATTCATCTCTTCTGACTACAATAAAAAGTGATTAATAATTGAGGTAGAGTAATCTTGCACAGCGGTAAAGCAAATTTGAGATGGCTGAGAACTTAGCTGTGTTCGAACACGAATGCTCAGAAGATTTAGTGCTGCAAAACCAACTCTGGACAACATCGGAACCTAAAAAATGTGTATATTTCATTTTATGTTTGTATACACTTTTGATATGTTTATGTTTATGTCTTATGCTTTTGTTTGTATACGGTTTTGTCTGGCGTACTACTGAAGGTACTACTTCATACTAAACAGAGTATTTTTAAGGTGCGTTCTTGTTTATCTATTTTACATAGTTTGTATTATTTTACAGTTGTATTCCAAAGTTAGGTGTTTTGAATTATTTTCACCAATAACATTCTATTTTTATTGCTTTCAATATAAAGGAAATGATGATTCGTCATTTGTATAAGTTGTAAAAGCTCTGAAGACAAATAATGAATGAAAATAGTTAAAGCAATGGTTTTACAGCATTATGAGAACTATGGGGCCTGAATAAATCAGAAATAATTGATATTTTACATCTTCTAATGATGAAACGATTTTATCCTCAAACAGGTTAACTTATTCCAAGAAAATGTTCCTAGATTCATTCCTTCTAAAAAAGAAATGATTTTGAATCTCAATCCCTGTCATATTTGATTTGTCATGATGTGTACCTCTAAATATCTAGTCGGGCGTTAGCTCGACGCTGCCAAGCACCGCTCTATACAACGTGCGAGCTTACTACCACGACTGTATACAGCAAGCGCTTCGGGCCCGATTTCGGGGTGTCAGTACGCATGCAAGCATTTAGAAATGAAAGTTGAAAACCATGGTTATCGGGTATATTTAGCCACCTGACAACACCTAACCAAATATCAAAGTGCTGCGATCATCCCTTCGGGGTGAATTTTGGGCCTCAAACATGCAAGGATTGACTTTCATGTTAGTTAGTTAGTTAGTTAGCTAGTTAGTTAGTTAGTTAGTTAGTTAGTTAGTTAGGCACGGCCGGTTTGTTTGCCCATCTCCACAGGTTACACGGTTTGGTCTAGAGAGTTGAAATTTGGCAGAGACATAGAGTCATATTTATAGCAGTGCCCTTTGAAAGAAAATCTGAAAAATTTTGACCGGAAGTGAAGTTATTACAATTTTAAATTTTAAATATTTTAAAAGTCAAACGGGTCCATCGAGAGTTTTGAAATTTGGCAACAATAAAGACAATGTATTGCTAGACACTCCACTTCAAGAAAAATCAATAAATTTAAACCGGAAGTGGGAAAATTATCAATATTTACGTTCCGCCTTTCTTCTTTGATACACTAAACAGCGGCTTTAATTTCGTTCGGGCTGATAGCTCAGTTAGGAAGGTAGCTGGCTTCGACTTCTGCATAACGCGTTCGATTCCCGATCCCGGAAAACTTTTTTTTCATATATTATTTTTTAATTTGTATAAGTGATGATATAAATAAGGATATATATTCAAATGAGAGGTCCAGGGATGCTGTGTAGATCATCAATAGACCGAAACATCGCAATCGCGGCACGCCAGTTGCCATCGTGAACACTGAAGATATCAGGGAAACAGAAAAACTCGCACGTCGTTTTACGTTCCGCTATTCTTCTTTGATACTATACAGACTGCTTTGGTTTCTGTGTGGCGAATTGGCTCGATCACATGAGGCATGAGACTTCGAACACGGCGTTGACGGGTTCGATCCCCGTACCAAACGTTTTATTTTTTATCTTTTTATTTACTTAAAAAATGTTTAACCTTCTTGTGTATATATTCAAAATGTTAGTCCGAATACATTCAACGATTACAATAGCTACTCTTTTTAATAGTATTCTCATTGGACTCTAATAATGATTGTCAATGTACACGTTGTACGTAAAGTTGTGCAATAAAACAATTCGTGGTCATGCTAATCTACAGAATCTTGGTGGCTCAGTTACTAAACTAGAAACCACACAAGAAAGGCTCCATTACTGGGTGCATTAGGTTGTCACAGCTTTTAATTTACTAGAATTATTTAATTATGTAAAATTCAGTTAATTAAGTAAATAGTAAAATTCAGTGAAGGCTCCATAACTAATATTCAGAGTATTAGGTGTTTACAACTTTTCATTTGTCACACTTATTTAATTATTTAAAATAGAGTTAATTTGTCAATATTGGTGGCTCAACAAGAAACAAGAACAACACGAAACAAGAAACCACACAAAGAGGCTCCATTACGTGCATCCATTACGTGCATTAGGTTCTAAATTAATTTAATTATTTTAATTATGCTAATTTGTCAATCTTGATGGCTCAGTTACGAAACAATAAACCACACAAAAAGGCTCCATTACTAGGTATATTAGGTGCTCTTTGCTCCTAATACTCTAAGAGACTAATGCTCTGGTGCTCTGGTACATTTTTAATAAATGAGACTACCAATGGATGCTGTGAAGATCATCAATAGACAGAAACATCGCCATCGCGGCACGCCGGTTGCCATCGTGAACAGTGAAGATATCAGGGAAACAGGAATTGCGCACGTCGTTTTACGCTCTACCTTTCTTCTTTGATATACTACACAGGTTTAATTTCAGTGTGGCGAATTGGCTCGGTCACATGAGGCAAGTGACTTCGATCACGGCGTTGCCGGGTTCGATCCCCGTAACAAATGTTTTATTTTTTTATATTTTTCTTTACTTAAAAAATGTTTAACCTTCTTGTGCATATATTCAAAATGTTAATCCGAATACATTCAACGATTACATAGCAACTCTTTTTAATATTATACTCATTGGACTCTAATAATGATTGTCAATGTACACGTTGTACGTAAAGTTGTGCAATAAAACAATTCGTGGTCATGCTAATCAACAGAATCTTGGTGGCTCAGTTACTAAACTAGAAACCACACAAAAAAGGCTCCATTACTGGGTGCATAAGGTTGTCACAGCTTTTAATTTATCCGAATTATTTAATTATGTAAAATTCAGGTAATTTAGTAAATAGTAAAATTCAGTAAAGGCTCCATTACTAATATTCAGTGTATTACGTGTTTACAACTTTTCATTTGTCACACTTATATATTATTTAAAATAGAGTTAATTTGTCAATATTGGTGGCTCAACAAGAAACAAGAACAACACGAAACAAGAAACCACACAAAAAGGCTCCATTACGTGCATCCATTACGTGATCACAACTTTAAGTTTCTAAAATAAATTTAATTATTTTAATTTTGCAAATTTGTCGATCTTGATGTTTCAGATACGAAACAAGAAACCACACAAAATGGCTCCATTACTAGGTTTATTAGGTGTTTACAACTTAGTAAAAATTATTTCATTATTTCAGATGTTGTAATCTGTCAATCTTAGAAGCTCGGTTACAATAAACAAGAAACTACACTAAATGGTCCATGATAATTAATGGAAATCTGTGGGTATGAGAGATTTAAATTTCATTTCATCATCCAACAATGCTTACGTTAAAAAGTTAGAATAATAAAACGCTTTTAAATTATCATGATTTATTTCCAAACTGTGAGTCAAAGTCTCATCAAGTGACATTGTTTAATGGAAATAAATGAAACTGAAACTGATGTTCCTCCTAATCTGACACTAATAAAATAAACATTGGTTTTGATGCGAACGTTATATACGGAAGTGGTCTGGCTTGTTTACATCGGCAATACAATAATATTCTTCAAGTATCTAGGCAATAGCACGAAGTAGTTTCCTGGTTTGAAAATATGAAAATATTATCTTCCACAGCAACATCACAAAACAATATAATAATTACTAAATAAGATCAGTAGACTAATTAAAATGCAAGCTAGATAACTGTTTACAAGTACCTATAGAAGAAGACAACAATACTAAATGGACTTCGATCGTATTTGCCATGAACAAACAAATGTAAACATTAAGTTGACCTGTCAGGGAGAGGCAGAGAGGTGGAGATGCCAGGTATAGGCCGGCCCATGCTATCCGTGTACATAGGCGAGTAAGGCGGGTAGCGTAAATTTCATCACCCGTCATACTCCTTCCCACCAGCACTATAAACACCAGGTAGCTCAGCTAGTTAATCTTAACTAAGTTCCTTTTAAGTTACATTGCCTTCCAAAAACCATCCGGATTTTATTTAAAATGTGTTGTAAACATCTGAAAGCCTGCACGCTTTAACAATTGAGTTTATACTTCGGAACTTTGACATAAAAAAGTGAACACGGGAGAATTTAAAAATGAGGAAACGTATTTTCAATCATCTTTCGTGTACCTTTCAGTTTACCAAGTGGCGACAAATACGCGTTTTACGAGATGAACGCACAAATTCCGGTCTACACCGGAACAATACACCTACAATTTACGTTATTCACATGACTCAAAGCTGTGAACTTTTAACAAATTATAATTTGATATAACTCAAATTCAACCAAAAGAAATTGACCCTTTCGTTATACTAACTTCGGAACTATTGAAAGAAAAACAGAAAACTTTAGACAAGAAGTGACGTTGTTGGCGTTAACTGTAATGAGGTAACACTTAATGATCAGTGAAAGCTGCTATAAACTTATACCCCATATGACATGTTGTACAAAAACAAAAACTTGTAAAAAAAACTGCCAAGCACCTTCCCACTTAAAACAATTGAGATCTAAAAGAAGGGTCAAGCAATAATATATTGTTTAAACATTTTCGCACTTAAAATTAGTGAAATCATTTCGCCCAGTTACTGCCGCCAAGCACAACACTAAAAACCTAATGTTGTGTCCAAATTTGAAGAATACAATCTAAGTGAACCATCATTGTAAATTTAACAAAATTATAAAAATTAAAAACGACTTCAAAATAAATTTAAAATTGAAATTAAAAAAATTAAAAATAAAGCTTGGCGCATTGAATTTGCACCGACCATATTGTAGACTTCCTCTATCTTCTTCCTACTTTCTGTCTTTCTTCGGCTCCTTTATCGTCATCTTCTTTCTTATGTTGCCTTCTTCTTGACACAATGCGCCTAGCTTTATTTTTAATTTTTTTAATTTCAATTTTAAATTTATTTTGAAGTCGTTTTTAATTTTTATAATTTTGTTAAATTTACAATGATGGTTCACTTAGATTGTATTCTTCAAATTTGGACACAACATTAGGTTTTTAGTGTTGTGCTTGGCGGCAGTAACTGGGCGAAATGATTTCACTAATTTTAAGTGCGAAAATGTTTAAACAATATATTATTGCTTGACCCTTCTTTTAGATCTCAATTGTTTTAAGTGGGAAGGTGCTTGGCAGTTTTTTTTACAATAAGAAAACTTACTATTATGTAACAAGATACAACTACATAATTAGTCAATACTCAATGGTTAAAATGTTATTTTATAATAAGTAAATATTTTGTAAAAAATAATAATATTCATTGTGTTACCAGATTCTCAAACTTTTTCTACTCAAAATACTTTAGTAAAATCCATCACCACACGTATTTTCATGTTTATTTAGCAAGTCTCGACATCTTGTCTCCTTCTGGGTATAGTCACAGACTCAAATTAATCAGTTCAATGAACAATAATTCCAGAACCGAGAAAATCGGTGTAGTGAGGAGGCGTTAGGGTGAAGTGGGGCAAAGGGGTGCGTTAGTGAGTGGGTGGGAGAGTTGAAACCAGAGCAGAGGCGTTGTGTAGGATATCAGTACACACCAGGTCATCCACAAACATAACAGCTTGTGCAGGGTAAATGTAATTACACTTCACATCGAATACAGTTGTGTGAGTAATAAAATACCTATATGTTAAGTTGACGTGTCGTCATTGAATTTTTTATAAGGAATACTTTTGATCAGGAAAGTGTTCGCTTTCAAAACATTTATAAGCAAAATTCGGCGAATTTTATCATGATTCAGTGGTGTTTACACAAATTTAACTTTTGGAGACTTCGACACATTCCAGAATTGTGTTAAAAAATCAGGTAGTAAAAACCAATATTGATATCGTCATTTGAAGAAAGAGTAAACCTACTCAATTATAAAAATACATACTTGCAAAGTTCAACAAAATTATCAAACAAATGGACCGTTCAAGTATGAAGTGCCCTGGGTACTATTCTATAATTTTTTTGATCTCGTCGCGACATTCTTCGAAATGAATTCGGTCGCGATCAAAAAGAGATATAGAATAGATACCCTGGAGTACCCTGGAATAGGAAACAAAGAAAAAATACTATATAATGTGAAAATGTGACAATGGAGTAATATATTACCTACAATGAGAATGAAATGTAAATTTAAATGAAGAGTGCGCTTCGATCGATGAGCCTCGAGCGTATAATTGAGTTCCCGTTTGGACACTGCTGTCGATGAAACTTATGTTGACATGTACCTAATAATAGATATTTAAATGTTTTATCAATCTGTAAATGGCAAAGTGTTTCATGTATTTATATTAACAGAGATGGAAAGCAATACTGAATATCTTCAAAGCCTAGAGGGATTCTCAAAAAGATCGGGTTGCTTTTTGGTTTTTGTGTTGAATCACAGTCAGCCGCGAGGGGTTTCTCGACTGGTGAATTGGTTAATAGAAAAACACGCAAAAAGCAATCGCAAAAGTTTACTGTCTATGTGAACAACCCTTAACCTTTTAAATGCGAGGGTCAATCGTCTTTTCATATTTTCCAATAATTTTGTGCATTCACTTAAAAGAGTAGTTATATGTAATTAGCCAATATTTAAAAGAGATCTGAATGTTTTACTCTAAACTTAATTTGTGTTGAATTAAATCAAGTGATAGGCTAGCTCTGGCAAAATAACGTAGCAGTTAAAAGGTTAAAGGGAATCAAGTCTCTTTTTTTCTCTTTTGATTTTATAATGCAAACCAAAACTGTGAACAGAAACAAACTAAAGGGATGAGAAATGTTATGATAGAACACAAATGAAGCCAACAAAATTAGGGACAACTCTATATAATTTTTACAAATACATGCTCTAATGACGCAGATTTTCTTGTCATAGTGATGAAATTATAATTTTCAAACTGAAATAAAAAGATTTATTTTTATTTTTGAAGTATCGAGAAGCATTAAAAAATCAAATTAGTATTAAACGAATATTAAGTAGATTTATACGTGGCATAATTTTTCTCTTTCAAAATCCATAATTATTTGTATATCCATTAACTCCATTCCTTCAACGATCTAGATGTCCACCTTATGTCAAATATGTTATAAGAAATATGTGTACGTAAGAGTAAACTAAAGTTATAGGTATACCAGAGTAAACAACTGTGCACTAGACAGAATCTGGCTTCATAGAAATTGAAAATTACTACAAAAGAGTTTAAAATCTTGTAAGACAACGCCATTCATCAGCAGCTTTTGCTGTCAACCAACAAACTCTCCGTCGCTCGCGTCAGCAATGAGCTTTCAAGATGTCCGCTGTGCACGTCAGATAGCGCTGGCGTGACTCCGAGGTTGCCAGATGTAGACGGACGAAGAATGGATAAGCAACGTTGCCGATTCATCAGATAGAATTGATGATCCTGCTCCAGACATCATAACGAACCGTGTCATTAGAATTCACTCAATGTCTCTCCAGCATTCATCCTCATTTGTTGGTCCTCACGCTGATTGGCACATCCAGAGAGGACGCAGAAATCACCACTTTAATCTAAAAATATCTATACGAATCAGCACAAATAACTTTTATTTTGTTCAGCAGCGTATGCAGTAGGGTACGTTTCCCACCCTCCTTGTGGGAGAAATGCGTACATTCAAAATATTAATGATTCATATTTCGTGATTCCCAACAAAAACCGTTCTGTGCTAACAACTTGCACTCTCTTCTCGGCAGATTTGCTACCTGAATGCACAACTCCTGTTGTTAATAAGTGATGAGTAGAAATGTATTGACTCTACAACTCATCAAAACTCTTATAAAAGATGCATGGCTCTAGTTTCTTTTAATATCACATGCCGCTTCATTTTCCGTATATTTATTCGTGTTGTGATCTATTCACAGTTTGCACGAGCTTCTTTTGTTCTACAGCAATTACATTTTTTTGGTTTGTGTTGCGCGATGAAGTTGACGATCTTGTTGACGATGTCAAAAAGATGTCTTGTTGATGTCAGGTCAGATTTTACTCATCAATTACGATTAATCTATGGTGTTTTGTAAAGCATTAGAGTTTTTTCAATAGATCATATTTCCACAAATAACCATTAATACGTTCAACAAACTACCGAAAACAAAGATCGAAAGCGATTCTTTTGTGAGACAACAAAATGATCCCCCCAAGCAATCAATCAATCAATTTTCAATTCATTTTATTCCAGGCCAGTTTACTAGTTATAATTAGTATCTATCTTACACAATTAGCTACACACTTAGTTTACAAATTTGCAATTATTTACACAAAGAAAACGTCTTTTAAATAGATTGTGGTTCACATAAATTCATGCATGAAATCTATGAAATGCATCACACAAAATAAATGTCTGGAAAATCTCGAACAGCATACGTTTTATAAATTTCTGAAAAATCTACTCTATTTCCCACAGATGTAAATACTATTAGATTTGAATGAAATCGAACTAAAACGCAATACAAGTGTGGGTGTTCTAATATCCCCTTCAGTTAATGAACTCGAGTTTCATTTCATCCCTCGGCTCTCCTCGACATAAAACTTGACGCGATTATGCACATTCATTCGTGTAATCGCCGCTATTGTCCGTCCGTCCAATTATACATTTCCGCACATAATCAAGTCAACTAATCCATGGGAATTGATTCAATTTCAGTAATTTGCATTTTGTCTCTGAAAAACATGCAGTGTTTGTTTGTTCATATCTGAATATTGGTTTACATTATTTTTCAAAATGAACCAGATGATTGGTTCTTGGTGGGGAAAAACCCGGCACCTCCACCGACATTAAGGCCAATGCATATCACGTGACTTTATTTCTCTACATCCGATCAAAAGAAATAGTTACCTATGAATACATACCTTACATCGTTCATGCTGAGTAATCCAAGGTGATTTATGAAGGAAATTCACTGCATACTGGAGCTTATCAATATTTGCAGACAATATTATTTAATTTTGCAGTGGTTTTATAATAAAAACAACACAATTATCGTGTATACGTACGCGTTTGAAAGCTGTCAAAACCCAGTGCTGTTATTTTAAATATTACATTCATAATAGTGGATATAATTAATATCTCAACATTTCGTTGGAAAGATGAAGAAAGAGCGCATGTTTTGTTGGCAAAATTGTGTCAGGTTTGTGATGCATATGTGCCCTTTTATTAGATTAAAGTTTGCTGTTCTTGGCAACTCATAGGATTTCCTTAAACTTTAGGTCTTGATTTGAGAATATTTAGGTGCAAGGAAGTAAAATCATCTAATAAGTTATTTTCGCAGTTCTTTTCTGCTTAGATAAGTTCCAACAGATGTGTTTTAACTTATCTGATGAGTGAGAAGTATTTGCTAAACTGAACCCTTCCAAATGAAAATGTGTAGCTTTTTGGTTGAAAAGTCACGTGATATGCAGCCACCTTAAGTATCAACAACAGAGAGCTCTCGAATACCTTTTTGTTTTAAAACATAAATGAAGACGAAAAATTAATCGCACTTAATATTTCACATTTCACTTAGGTAGGTCATAAATATAAGTTTTCGAGAAGTGTCCCATTCCATCATCGCGACAGTTTATTTTTCTCTGTTTAAAATTCAAAATGAAGAACTTTTGAATGATGAAAACACGGATTATTCCGCAGTTAAAACTCCTGTTTTAATTCATGCTTAGTCAAGACAGGGAATCGAGCTAACTCATTTCATTCAACATTAACCTGCACGCTTCTCTGTTTTCTACAATAATTCATCGCAAACGTGTCACATTATTTAACAGATTATGTTCCGACGTATCCAACAGAGTTCAATAGAGTTTAGTTTCCACGTCCTGAACAAGTGAAAGGCCACTTGTTGATCAGTCAAGATCATAATATTAACATTGACACAAAAACACTCGAGCGTTGATCAACGATCGTCATACCAATGAAATTTCAGACTTACCTACGAGTTATAAAGACAGTAACAAAATATTTTAATGACGCGATGATTATTGAGATTTGGCTTGACATTCAATAAAAATTACTTTTAAAAATATTTTTAAAATACGATGGACGTAGTGTCAGTTGGTTGAGAACTAAAATTTAATAGATTTTGTGAGAGCCCATTAATTGTAAAGCATGCCTTCTACCAACCAATGTTTTTAAAAGATCGTCTGTGTTTACTAATATAATGTGAAAGAAAACGTTTGTCATACCGTTCCATATTTTGGTGTAAAACTTCATCCATGTTTAAAAAAGAATTATCAAAACTTCTATTCTCTCCATCAAAAATCTTCATCTCAATTTAAGAGTTCAATTATGTATTGTGTTATCTTAAACTAAAGTAATAATCGTGTTAAAACTGACCTGTTGAAGAGCTCTATGTTGAAGAAGACGTACTCGCCGCTGCCCACCATATTCAGCTCCTCTGCAGCCAGCAAGATCTCTCGGACCGTGAGCGGGTTGGCGCAAACAACCACAACTAAAACACAAACAAACCAACTTGCTCAGTACAAGAACACAGCCGAGCAGGTTCAGAACTTTTAATGGCCACATTATGGAGTCGTGAATGTAGGAACGAAGATGCACTTTGACTTTGTAGTATACTGGAGAAAATAAAATGTTTGAAGAATTAGATCAGTAGGTTAATTTTCAAGTAGTTCTTCCATCATCTTGTGAATTCGTTGCTTTCAATAGAAAACGAAATAAAAGTTATTTAAAAATATCAAATCCTGGTGTACCTCGAGATTGGGGAATAGAATATACATAAATGAGATCCATTTGTGTCGTCAAACTTCGTTTCTATCATACTTGAAAACGCTAAATACCCTAATAGTTTTGCGCATAATTTAAATGGGGTTTCAATTCAATTGTATTGTCACAGATTCACCATGCAGCAATTGAACTTTCGTTGCTAAAAACAAATTTATGAAGATATCTTTTCATTAGCAACTGGGGTCAGCATGACTGTTGCATATAAACTTAATTATTCCACGGGTCATAAACCAAGCCCACAGATTGCGAGAAAATATACATTTTGAAACAAAAGACGCAAAAACGTCATATAAAATGTCCACGGAAAATAATAGGTCAATTACAAGTTTATTGCTACTTCCAGATAGCTACTGTGAAGTGAAGTAAAGAAGGAGAATTAAATTCAAATTGCAGTTCTAAATTTAGTGCAGTGTCGTAGGTCAAGCAGCTGAAACAATAAGCAATTAATGGCGCAAATAAAGAACTTAGAAAGACTAGACATGTAGTTTAATTCACAGTTGGATTATTTACATTGTGTGATGGACTTATTTTTAAGAATTTAAATTATTTTGAACGAGAAAATGATAAGTGATAAAAATCACTTTGAATCAATGTAAATCATGGAAAATATCTAAAATAATTTTACTCGATCATCATTCCACATCAAAATGAACAGGAAAGTCGATAATAGGATATCATAACAATATGTTAACAATTATAGGGAATAATATTTTCGTACCTTAAATATTTGTATTTACTTTATTTTAACAAGGGATAATAGGCTTGGTGGGTTCCACCAAGTTACACAAATACATATTGGGAGTATTGCAATGTAGTAATGTGGATATAGTACAGTAATGTGGATGAAATTTGCTAAATGTTGTTTACAATATTTTTTCCAAATATGTGTTATCATTATGACGTACCCTATGAGTATGCTGTCATTATTTTTACAGCTCTTTTCATTTTGCCGTTATCACTTTTATCCATTTTACGGAGTTAACTTATTTACTATTTTAGTGAATACTTAGCCGTTGTAAAAAAATAAGTATACGAAAGTTCTAAAAGTATCTGAAAGCTTCTAAACTTAGCATTCAGCTGTATTAAATAAACAAACACATATGGGAAATTATTTTTGGTAACGCAAAATGACAGTTCCAGTTCTCAACTTCGAAATAAACTTTCGAAGAGTTCTTAGAAAACTTGAGAACACAAACTGAAATCCTTGTATGTCTGGTTTTGAGAGGTAAGCTAAGATTCTTCTTCAACGGAGACCTGTAATCGAGTTTTCCGAGGAAAATGATTGACTCTTTCCACTCACATGATGTCTGCATTTTCCAACATGAGCGCATACATGCCATTAGGAAAAATGACATGGAAGATGGCTTCGTTGTAAAGTTCAAGTTACGTACCTACAATATTTTTGAGGTACTGAACAAATTCTTCCAGGTATGTCTTCTATTATATTTGTCAACCAAAAACGAAAACGGAGGGAGAAATAACGGAAAAAGTCATCATTAAGTTATAACTATATGCGAAGCGAAAACTTGTCTGCAATATTGACTGATATATCCAGGTCGAAAGTGGAGGCGCCATTCTATGGATCTGAGTTCAATGCCCGTTCTGTTTTCCTCGGCCAGGATACGGCACGGGAAGGGTGCTGATGATCATTAAAGCAAGAGGATTGAATCTATAAATAAATTAGCATCAGGGCAAGAGGATTCTATAAATAAAGCTTTTTGATGATTACAACCTTCTACATAAAACATTAATTTGCATGGTGGATTAATTAGATATCTGAAAAAGTGCTATGCTACTCAAAAAATCAAGTGAACAAAATATTTCTTTAGATGGGTAATTACTCGATCGAAGCGGTCGTTTTGATTCTAATATTATGTGTTTCTAGTGAGTTAAAACATTGTATCATTCTGCTCATATCAGAATGTTCTTGGTAAAGGGCAAAGCTTTTGAACTTGCTCACACATACACAGTCAACTTCATTTTGTCTATTTGTTTAAATGGTCCACAGAATACTTCCTAAAAAAATAAGTATATTTTGCACAGAGTTTTTCTTTATCAATTCTTTAAAAGGCGCTGTATCCGAGAGCATTAGAAACAGAAAGATAAAAGCTAAAACCCATGCCAAAGCTATATTTCCACTAGACTTATCTGATCTCACAACCATATGAAATCTTTTCTGAAAAGAGTAAATGGGATTTAAAATCTCGCTCGTGTGCACTGTGGTTTATATCGAGGAAGAAAGAGAATGATAATAAGCAGTTTACGAGTATGGAGGTCGTAAACTCCTCGGGATGAGTAAAAGCCACGGCAAGGTGGATACACGGAGCTGCACTCAAGACGAGCGCGAATCAAGGAGGCTGAGATGTCAGGTGAGAGACATCAAATCGGCACAATGTTGGCACGAGCTGAAATGATGGGAGAGATTTTAGGAGAAGCGTTTTCTTCTATTCTGTTACTAAATACTTTATGATGGCGTAAATTTTGGAGTGGATTCTACGTTTCACATTCGCACGTTTTTTTAACTTGATTGGTACTTAAAAAACGAATTGGGATGGCGCCTTTTCCATTGCCTTCATTTAATGCAAGTTTTGTCAAATGTCAAAAAAGATACTCGGTTCGTCATTTTTGGGATCTCATTTTTTATTTCTTTTTTTGTCGTCTGGGGCTTAACGTCGCACTGTTCTGCAGCAAAGCTATTTGAAAATAGTTGTTAAAACTATATTTTTCATTCCTTTAGACTTCAACAAAACTTTGTAAACAAATACACTTTTGTTCAATGTTCAAGTTTCTCCGATTGCAACAAGATCCTTCAATATTCTTAATTTATATTTGGAAATGTGCTTAGGAAATTATGTACTCGTATAATTTTGAGTGACATTAGAGCAAGTGATCCAAAGCAGAATATAAATTATTCTATCCAAGTAATTTTTCGGCATTTGATTGGAAATATTTCGAACAGCGGCATTGAATATTCGTGACAAAAAGTAACTTTGCATCAATTGATTGTGATGGAAGGGAACCCAATAATGACGTGGCGTCCACTCAGCGATATTATCCATGATGGTGTGATGTTGTCATCGCTTTATAAAATATCAATGAAGTTCTGTTGAATGAAAAATACTGAACTCCCAATGGAAAGTTCACTCTTCACGAACTCCGAACTCTGAATGTGCAGACAAAAGACAGCACATTTGTTGAACATATGAGGGACGAGCAAGCCAATTGCAATGACTCCTCGTTATTGGGAAAATAATAAAAAGCAATTCTATAGAATTGAAATAAAAAAATAAAACTAGTAGTGTAGCTTTACGAATGGATGTAATTTGTAAAACTAGTTCACTACCTGATTATTAAGGTGGTTCATGGATGCCTCATTTGAATAATTTTATTATCGCTTTATCGTAAACGAAGTGCAGGCTAAAGTAACAGTGTTAATTGGCTATTGAACATTTACAAACTACATAAAACCTGCAGCACTGAAGTGGAGTAAACCAGGAACGTGATACACACCGCGTCTATTGTCCCTCTCCATCAGTTGGAGAAGTGAAGGGAGGAATAAAATGACTTTATTGTACTGCTCTTCTGTGCCGATGGTTGGAGCGATTGCAGTGACAGTGACAGAATAAAAGATAAATAAGATAAATTAAAATCGTTTCCTGTTCTATTAAAGAGAAATCTGAAACAGTTTGAAAACCGGCTAGCAAAATTCAGATTCAGAATAATCATTCCTTTTTTAGCGGGTAGAAGTAGACCAACATTACAAAACGTGGTGTCTGTCAAACGGTGACTGATTCGGTGGCTTTTCCTAGACAATGATTTTCACAGTGATATCCAGTACACGACACATTAGATAGTTTTGATTGGTTGTCAACAACACTATGAAAAGTTCAATCAATAATCAATCAACGCTTAAAACAAATAAAAAAATACATTTCACAAAAATCCAAATAAAAATGTGGGTAGGGGTAGTTGTAGGGTAGTTTGTAGGTAGCAAGGGTAGTTGTAATTAAAACCGTTCATCTGGCGAGACCGACACAAAGCTTTGTATCGTGATGGAAGAGTCAGGACTCATTTCCCAGGAAAGCAGAGTTTTCGCGCAGAGAGTTTCCCAGGTAATGATTGCTCTCTTGACTCGAGGGTTCGTCGCTTCTGACAGAACTTGCACTTTAAAAGTTAAAACGCTTCATCGTCAGTTTTTATGGAGTTAATGATTCAGCTCGCAAGAGAGGCTACTTAGAGATGAAAAAGTGTGATGCAAAACATAAAATCAGAGATAAAATGGAGTTTGTTGATGCTGACATCCGATATGAGCTGCCTCGTCAAAAACTTCACTAATCAAGATAGAAAATATTTCGATGCTAAGTAAAATCATCGAAGGTTTCAATTCGTATTACAATTTTGTATTATTCTTTCACTGCAGTTGCACGTCTTTGCGGTAGATTTGAAATCTACCTTCAGAGGCTTGCGAATTATTTTTTAGCAGTGTTCTTTTCCCATATTTGGTCATATTTGAACCTTATTTGACCAAGGTAAACAAATTTTGTTACATACGTCGTGAGTGACCTCAAGATGTAGGTGGAAATAACTCCATGTAAAAGTTTTCTAGACAAAATGGTATATAAATTTTGTGTAATCAACTGATTTATTGTCATAAAATACCATAAAATATTCGTTAATTCAAATCACATCGTGAATAAAAAGTCAGCAATGGCATTCAAGAGAAGTCGTCATTTATTGCTTTTATACTCCAGTTTTTTTTTTATATTTCAATATTGAACCGACATTCTCATATTTTGTGTTTTAATTGTGGACAACTTTGATTGTTATTTTTAGATATCATTTTCCCAAAAAGCAATGTGAAATGAATTAAACCAACCTACATTAATTCCAAAAATAAAAGGTAATTAAACTTTGTACAGCTTTTGACATTTTGCGGTTTCATAAAAATTAAAGTTTTTACAATAATTTTTTGAACTCGTGTACGTCAAACCCGATATAAATTCTCACGAGCAACTTGCATCATTTAACTAATGGGAAACTGAATTACCGTGGGCTTCCACTTTTCAGGATACAGATTCACGGAGGAAATGTTTCCATTAGTGCTTTTCAAGGTATCCTTTCTCATTACATCACTAAGGACTTCCATTAAGGACTTCATTCTATTAAATTGTGGCGAGTGACGCGTTTAGAGTGATTAACGGTTTAACATTTAATAAGATCTACTTAAATCTAGATAATTTCATTATTGGATGCAAATAATCTCATTAAGTTTAAGGACATAAGATGCAGAACAAGGTATTAAGTAGCTTAATTAAATTATGAGAGTTTGAGAATAATTAAGAATACAAAATATAAGCTCTGTATAAAAACGGCATTAACCTTTAATAAGTGCTTTTAAAAATAAGTATTGCGAATTTAATACTTAGCGTGCTGAAAATGTAGTACCTACTCATGTGAAAAATGGTTTTAGGTGGCTCGTCACTATAGAGATATTGCTGAGGAAATTGCAACCAAGAAGGAAAAGATTAAAGATGTGATATTCGAAAGACACGTCATGTTCCACTCACCGATGGGCCTGTGAATCTGCGTCGTGGCCTCTGCTCCTGGGAAAGAAGGAAGAAGCAGCGCAATAGTCCAGAGCGCAACATCAAATAAGCAGTGCATAAGTAGCGAGCATAACGACATACATCAGCGAGCATAACGTCATACATCAGCGAGCATAACGACATAAGTCATCAATCGTAACGACATAAGTCATCAATCATAACGACATAAGTAGCGAGCATAACGACTTAAGTAGGCAAGCGAAAAGACGAAAGGAAGAGAACAAAAACGACACAAATAAGCGAGCACGCCACAGAGAAAGCGAGCAATGGCATATCGTAAGTAATTAAGTATCTATGTCAGCGCAACAAGTCAGCGAACACAATAATACAAAACAGAGAGCAAAACAACATATCTGTTCGTGCCAAAAGACATAAGTAAGCAAAGGAACGAGTAAAACAACAGCGTAAGTACGTAAGTTAGTGAGGACACCAGGCTAATTTGAAGCAGTACAAAGGCAAAGAGAATGCAAGTTGCACAGACACAAAATAATAACATGAAGGCGAATAATTGACACACTCTGATGTTATTACCATCAGTATAAATAAATTACTTGCAAGGGGCCTAATGCTCAAACACTTACGACTTTTCGAGTAAGAACTGAGGCAAGAAACCGACATTTTTACCTAGTACGCAATATGGTAATTTTATTTTATAACGATACTTGTTGGAGTAAAAGTGGGGTTAAGGGAGGTGATGGAGTGGGGGGGGGGGGGGGGGTCGCCAACAAGAAGGACCGCACACATAATTGGAATTAACCCTCCATTTGCCTCGAGTATACCCTGACACTAATTGCGTAAATTCTGTACAACATAAACAACCGAAGCTGGACACAAGGCTAGAACCCAGGCCCTCAAGCCCTCGGCGAACACTTACCACTAACAAGCCACTAATCTAACTGCGTCGCCGACATTGTGATAATTTCCAGCAAAACATTGGTGCATAATCCAATACTACGCTGTGTCAAGAGAATGGAGATGTCATGCAAATGGCCGCTCAAAGAGGGTTGTCCGAGTTTATGATATGGTCAAAGACACCAATAGTGTCAGGTTCCGTTAGTATTCACAGTAAAATGGGTCTAATATTAACGTTTGCTGGGAGTGGGAAAAGATTATAACAGTAGATACGAGTTATATTGCTAACTTTCATAAAAAATAAAACTTTTTGAGAGCTTTGTGACAGCTGCTAACTTGTATGTTTTAGGATACGGGTTTTCTAATTTCCATCACTTTACTCAATCCATTCCGTAAGTGCGTCTCCAGAAAATTGTGTGACGACATCTCACTACTGATTTCGCAGAAATATCTGTTTGATTTTGCTAATCAGCTGTCAAAATCAACAACCAATGGCGGAGGCCGACGAATTTCATCCGCTAAACAGCGACTCTGTCCCTTGATCTTTGTTATTTTAAAATCTTAAAATCTTAAAATCGCAAAAAGTATAGTAACCATATTTCTTTATAAAGCCAGAATTTGGTGTAAAATTGCGGCCTTCAACATCAACGAAAGTATTCAGTGCTGGTGTTATAGCAAAATCGAATCAAAAAGAGAGGATGGCAAGGAAACTAGGTATCATAAATTTTGCTGCCAGTATTGAAGAAAAAACGTCACCTCCTATATAATGGCGCATCGTCAAAGGAGTAGAAGTTGAGGCGGGAGTAGGGCTGCAAATCCTGTAACGCCATATAAAAAATGACGAAACTCTATATATGAATTCTGTTTTAAAATGCATGAACTCATAAGTAAGGTGTGACCTTGAATTAACGTTGGCGCCCCACTTGTAACATTCCTTCCTGAAAGTTTCTCGCCTTCTTTCTAACTCTGTATTTCTTCTGAATATTCTTCTCGCGAGTTCAAGTCACGTGCTCGGTATTGGTTAACCTCCTGGATGACACTGGGAACGAGAAACACGGCAGCACGTGTCTTCCAGACATATTATTGACTGGGAAGATAGACGTGCCACATCACGACGTTTCAAGAACACCAGTACCGAGAAAGATATAATTGAAGGGTCTTGTTTTACATTTCAAGGCACGATTTCATGGTAACCAGGTATCACGTTACGTTTCCTGAAATCTGAAATCGAATTTATTTCAATCCTAGAAGAGTATTTAATTACTTGAAATTTGAAACTTGAAACTATATTGTAGAAATGACACATAAAGGAGAAATCGCTGAAGATCTAGTTGTTAGCTATTGTTACTTTTACCGGTAAAATATTATTATTATATTATCTCTCTAAATCCCAATTAACAAAGAAAGTAAGTAAGATTTATAATTGTTTTGGTAAAACAGATATTGGTATTTTATCACACTTTGTGAATCAGGCCCTGGTATAAAAAAGTTTCATCGGACGTTTTATAATCTGAACGGAAGCGCAGATGTTTCAAGGCTATTAATAATAAGTAAAAAAAAATACTCAGAGGAATATTTAACTCTATATATGGATCAATATTCCATCTCGTACTTAATTTAATATTTTTCTTGCACAAGCAGTCACTCTTAAGTATATAAACATATGATTTTGGTGTGTATGGAAGCATACATGACACGATTGTAGCAAATCTCAGTACGAGAAAATATATGAAGAGCTGATGGGCATAATAAATAATCCTGTAATCGGAATCTCGTGTGCTTCAGGACACAAAATATCCTGGTAAATATGAGATGAAAAAAGTTTTATTTGTGACTGGACTGTGTACAATATCAGTTTCCGTTATTGTCATTTCATTTGTTACAAAGAGAAACTAATATATTACATTACAAAAAAACTCGTAAACTTTTTTTTACCTGAAAGTGCTTCTATAGGCACTACAGAAGACTATAGGAATGAAACAAAATTGATTTCCAAATATTCCAAACTGTCACAGGTATACGAGTAGGTATAGCCAAAGGTATAGCTATAAATCTTAGAGTGATTAAATATTATATGCATTATAACAATTAACAAGTTCTTCGTTAATTCTTCATGCAAGTTAATCTACATACAACATGCTTCTTAAAAGCTCACTAGTTTCTACCAACAGCTACTAGGAACATCGACTATACAGGGATGGGATGTCAAGGTCACACATACTGAGTCCTCATAGGCTACTCATCGTATACATTGGATGTTCGTAAAGTTACGTTGAACAATTGGATTTATGAGATAAAACATAAAAAAATATGAAGTCCCTGAAACATTAATTACGTACCTGCTTCGTTAATTCTTTACGACTGGCAATAATATGTTCGGGTGCCAGGAGACAAACTACTTTAAGACTCACAACAGGTTAAATGACCTGTTGAATAGTTCTAGTTTGTAACGATATTAATATTGACGTTTTTTTTTGTTTTTTTTACTAAAGCCTGTTATGAAAGGGAATGCAAAGTTGTTGAGCTGTAAGTAAATTTTTTCAATGAAAAATATACGCTTCAAATGCACATAATTTAAGCTGAAACGATATGCGAGATGAGTGAACCAATGGGAGCTCAGTATTCCTGACCTTGAAACCTCTCCGAGTCAGGACAGTGTAGGGTTTGTAATTCCAATCAACTTACTCCTCGCCGTCTTCGCGACAACTTGCAGCAACTCCTTGTACTCCTGCGGCGTCGCCGTGTTCTCGTTGAAGCTCCTGTGCGTCGGCGTCGAGTTCAACGCCGTGAAGACGGCGCCGAGAGTGAAGTGACAGACGGAGTGACCGCGCGATGACCCGGGGTCATGATTGTGATAGAGCAACGCCGCCACCTGCCAGCCGAACACGTGGAGGATCTCGCGGAGAGCTTGACCGACCAGGCTGTACGAGCCCATCATGCGGGTCAGCGTCGGATACGACAGGGGTTTGTGACGGAAGGCGTCGGCTTGGGCGCCGGCGGTCAGCACGGGGATGCCCCAGACCCCGGCGTAGCGCGCCACGGGGGCGATCACGTAGTCGCACACGGGACCCAGGAACGCATCTGAGTGATTTCAATGACGTCATTTTTACACCCTAACTACTTTCAATCATGTGGGGGACGAATGCATGAACTTAATTCTTAAATTGAATTGATTGCTATTATAAAAGAGCGATTAGGGAATGGAGAAACACCGATTTACTCCATCAATGGAAACAATTAGACGCAATGAGCTGATTGTATGGCTGTCGATGTACGGCTCATCAATTAATTAATTTCTGTCACACTACTGATGTGCGGTCGTAACAACATATATCATTCGTCATATTATAAGTTCTTATTTTTGATAGCTTAGGAACTGCAATTTTCTTACTTTAACCAATCAGACGGTTTTCTCTGGAGCCCGAAAGAAAGTCGGCATTTGATTGGTTAGCGCTCGCATCGTCCCTCGTTGAAGTTTGATTAATTTCTGACACTTCTCCAGCGTAATATACTTTCACAGACTCTGAGATAGAATTTATGTAATTCCCGGTCAATTGAACTAAAATCTTTCTCTCGTTTCTGTCAAACAAGACGGTCATATCACGCAACTTATCTCGATGCAAGCAGCAAAAGTTGTGTCAAACTACTGACTTCTCAGTTCTGAGAAATATAATAAGATCTATGAAAATGACGACGGATGCAAATCTAGAAAGACGTAGAGACGAACAAATCTAATTGTTACCCTCCGTAATGTCGGCAGTACTTAGTTTAAGTACTAATTCATTCGTACTTGACATTATTCATCTTGTAATTCACTCGAAGTGAGAGCTGACGACGAGTTGGTACTTGTCACGTGAAAATGCTCTCGACGAAGAAACGTTTTGACGTCTGCACTGAGAGTTGACGACAATTCTACTTCACGGGACAATCAGACACGTACATGTGGAATCGTCTTGAACGTACTTCAACTGGCAAAGTCAAATCTTAGCAGTTTAAGTGAATGACTCATTCTTTGTAAACGTGTGAAACTTGGGAGGACAGAAATCTATTTCTATTGTCAAAGCTCAATATTGATGCAAGTGAGCAAAGCGAGCGTTTACTACGGTACAATAGTTTAAACTCAGATACAATAGTGACTTTCATCAATGACGCTATATCCCAAATCGCACCCAATCTTCCCCTTACAGACGTCCCAAAGGTTCACAAAAAAGACGGCCGGGTAGTGAGTTTTTGACCTTGAAGAGTTTTTAATCGATTTTTATCAATATCTTTTACCAATGTAATTGTTAATAAAATAAGGCTTTGTACGAGTATTTAGAACTGTTCAATGAAAATAATTTCATAGTTTGGAATGGGTTATTAGTTTTATTTCGTCCAACAGACGTTTAGTGCCATATTTTTACCTAAACGTCTGGAGGACAAAATTAAACTAATAACCCATTCCAATCTATGAAATTATATTCATTAAACAGTTCTGAAGACTCGTACAAAGCCTAATTTTATTAACAATTAGGTACATTGGTAAAAGATATTGATAAAAATCGATTAAAAAAATCTTCAAGATCAAACTCACCACTACGCCGTCTTAAAAATGTTGCGTGGCTTCTTACGTAAAATGAAGTCCCTTCAACCTCTTTCCTTATGAAGGACTTGCAATCTGGTAGAAGGTGGGTCATGTCCCCCCCCCCCCCCCCCCCCCCCCAATATGCCAATACACTTTTTATGCAAAGCTAAATCAACGTAAAGAAGCCATTCACTTGCCGCAAGTATTGACTGCATTATTCATGGAATACCCGTCGCTTTATGCTTCATACATAAAATATAAATATTTATTCTGGCAATAATCAGACGATTGACGGTATTGTGGGGATTGAAACACAACACAGTGAACGAAGTTTCGTTTCTGTTTTTCCCGTGCGACTTGTGATAATAATTACAAGTTTCCATCGGGGATTCACTGTTAATTAGAACAAACCCAACAACTTTATTCCGGACAATGAGTGTTCACGGCTGGCTGGGTGATTGAGGTGATGTTACTAAAACATTGCCGTCGTTATAAAACACTAACGAAGACAATTCAATTATCCACTCACTTTTCAGAGTTTTGTTTATTTAACAGCTGAAACGGGATAGAATGTTGTGGCATAAAAAACGTTCCTGACTGGGATTTTACTTAGAATTTGGAGTGATAGAAAGTGCATCCAGTTATAGTGATTATGCTCTTTTACACCAGCATATTTTTTTTATACTATTTTGATTCTTTGATTTTCTTGTGATTTTTTACTTTTTTGTGATTTTTATTGATTTGTTTCAACGTACACTGATTTTTAACTCGTTCATCACTCTTTATGCTCTAACGGCAAAAATGAGTAGGATGTCATAAAATGATTGAAACGGTGATTCACAAAGATGTGAAAGATCCATTACAAATGATTTAGCCTACGAATTTGATTAATTTGGAACTCCAATCGTTATCAAGTCTTCTGCAATCGTCCGTCCTGAATGATGTTTAGTTATTCGTGCCTTTCCTCAGCCGATATGCAAATGATGGGAAGGTTCACTACTAATAGACCACGACACTTTCCTTCCCACCGTACATCGTTACCTCATCTTCATCATAATCTTTCACCCATCACCATTTACCTCGTTGCACAAATGTGTGACGGTTATTCGAGTTAGTTCTTAACTTTAGAATTATTATTTAAAATATTAAAATTAATTTGAACTTTTCACAAACTTTATAACCTACGTGTCAAAAAATTATTAATAACTAGCAAATAAAAATCACTTAAATTTTAATATTTTAAATATTAACTCATTGTAGTACCTTGTACTTGTTCTAATTAGGTAGTTACTAGTTTAAATGAAAACTCGCAGTAGTTGAGCGAGCGTAGCGAGCGTCACCACGGTACTCTTATGGCACTTTCTCTGTGTGTGTTTTTTTTTTTTTTTTTGTTTGTTTGTTTGTTTGTTTTTTTTTTTTTTTTGCCTGCACTGCCCAGGTCAAACCGCACAACCAATCGATCTGAAATTTTGTACACATACTAACGTATTCTATGCGATCCCTGGGATCTTTTCTGAACAATATCCTGTGATTGGTTCAAATTTTATAAAAATTATCTTTCGATTGGTTGGTTCGATCAATTTGAAATTTAGCAAAGTCATTGCAACCAACATTGTACCCAATCAAAAAAAAATTCAGCCAAATCCTCCAATTGGTTCAAATTTGAAACCATTTTTCCTGTGATTTTTGAAATTTAAACTGGAACCGATTGACCGACTAACTAAAAACTTCGCATGGTCATTGGTACCAACATTTAAGGTATTTTTGCCAATTTTCACTTTAATCTGTCGTTATTTTCAAAAGTTTTTGTCATTTTAGGGACTTTTTGCGTGTTGGCTGTCAAATTCACGGCGACTTCGAATCTACAAGGCAAGGTAGTTAGAGCAGAAAGTTTTAAACGATATGAAACTAATAATGACCGTTCAACAGATTGATCTGATATTGTGTACACACACTACATATCATATCATATGGGTGGTCCCAAATATATTTTTTGAACGAGATCCTGTGATTTTTGAAAATTAATAAGGAACCGTTCAATCATAAAGGTTTAATCGATCAACTTAAAACTTAGCAAGGATTGGCAACTTAAAACTTAGCAAGGATTGGCACCAATATTTTTCATTTGTATACTTAATTTAAAACGGCCTATGGCCACACCACCATTTGACCTATCAAATGGTCTTCGATTAATCTGATCAATCAAACTCATATTTTGCATGGTCGTTCAGACCAACATTGTCTCTTATTTTACAAATTTTCAGCCCTACCAGTCAAGAACATAGATGCACTTATTGACAGTTTTAATAACTGTCAGAAATGACATTGCAAAACAGAAATTCCACTGCATTCTGGGTTGCTCTATGTAGCAAAGCAAAGTTTATAGATGGCTATTCTCAATATCAAGAAAGACAGATTCTTTTCTTAGTTGATCATATTGCAATACATAATGTAGTCAAAATGTAATGTATGTATTTCATATACATAGGTATAGGTATACCTTATCTAAAATAATTTATTTTACGATATGGATTGTGTTTCACAGTTATGAAAACGACGTTTTGACTAGATAACATCATATTTTACACATTTCCAGCCCAATCGGTCAAGAATTTACAGACTTATTGCTGTTTTAAGTGTTTGAATATCTGTCCAAAGAGATTGATGGAAAAATATCAGTAAGTACAATAATATGTTATTTAATTGATCCAGAGTGTTTATGAAAAGTTGCAGGGAAAATTGGTAATAAATAATGTATAGTTAGTTATCTTTGATTGAATGGATCGTGCTATGATTGGCGATGTCGTGCGTGTCGGTGCTCGCTCATCAACGCGTTACACCGAGCGTTTTTCTAGTTTTATCACATCATAATAAAAGTCTTTTCAAAGTTCGAATTAATTTTAGTAGTTTAAAACGTAACTGACGTTAAACAACACTATAATAAAAATAAAATATTACTTCAATTAGTTTTTATCTCCAAACTTGTTTCACGACTGGTAAGTAGAATGTGGGTCGGTTGAGCACAACAGTCTCAGTTCTGCGCTCACATTTTCCTCCACAACTCAGATATTCACGGGACAATATTGCTAAAACACAAGCCCCGCATTGTCTGCGACAAGTTATATTTCGTTCTCATGCCATAGAGACACACGAATCATACTATTCCATTCTCCGCAGATCTTACTTTTGTGTGTCCTTATTTAAAATTCACAGCCTGTACTTTCTTGAGCGGGAAGACTGGTGGGAAAATGTAAGCTTCAATTCTATTCACGACATTCAAAAATATAGATCCAAACTTATTGTCTATACATACCCACTTTCACGCTCGAAAACAAATCGGTACTTCCGTTTTTACTGCTTTCAATTTTACTTTCCGGCCAGTGAAGTGTTTCTTTAGCACCCATCGTTACCACCCCATCTCGTTGGTTATTCCAAATTTGATCGCGGTTTTTAGATCGCAAAGCCCTCTTGCATCTTCAGTATTTACTTCGTGGAGGGAAATGGAATTATTATTTGCATATGAAAATAAAGTCAGCTCCGGAATATAAAAGCTACTCTTACATTCGACCGGTTTAGATTAGAATAGGAAAGTAGATGTTATTCTATCATCTTCAAGCTGGGATAGGAAGATTGCATTGACTGCATCCAATTGTGTCATGCTACAAAGAAATATAGGGCAATATATTTATTTGAAAATATTATTTAATAAAAAAGTTAATTCCTTTAAAAATATCAATATAGATAATAACATTTGCGTTTAAATATTGCTGCAAGGTTCCAAAATAGAGCCTACAAATATTGTAGAAGAGGCACTCTTGTTGTATAGAAACTTTGGTTCCATATTTTCTAAAATGTCCTAATATAATCTGAAAAACTTGATCACGTCCAATAAAGTTGACATAGATCAATCGATTTGCGAAAAGTATATTTTGTTAGACATTTGTTATGTATTTATTATCTTCCCTTAGGCCGGGTAGGAACAAATTTTGATTAAGTTAACTATCGATAACCTCTTAACCAAGTATTTAAACGACAAAGTTCATTTATCAACGCGTTATTACACGCGTTTCTCTTATTATCAGGTCTATGCTCTTCCCAAGATCAGACTATAAAATACTCAAGACATTCGTAAGGCAGCCACAGAAACCAAAACACATGTGAAAGGAACGTGTCTTTAATCGGAGTTGAAACAGGCGAACTAATCCAAATCCTTGAAAACAATTGAAATCCTGCTAGTGTCGAACGAATGATGTTGGCTTTTCGTTCTCTGATGTTCTGGTAGTCTAATGAGATTGCCGAGCTACTATCACAGCCTGTTAATTAAGAGTACCGCATGGTAATCCTCCGTCTCATCGCCTAATCCGACTCCAACAGCCCACCGCAACACCTGGCGCCCTCTAACGAGCGTGGAGCGAAGTGCATCGGAATATCACGATTCATTGAATTCATGTGACGTGTCGGAGAGATCGTACGGTATTTATGCTAGCATTTCACAAATTTCAGAAGACACAGTTTTTGGATGTTTGATACAATGCTTGGGTGATGTTTTTATTCAGTTTGGTAAATGAGAAAATTGTAAATCTATCTCTAGAGATTGAACTAAATTATCGAATTACTATTGAAATATTAACATTTTAATTGTCTTCAAAAGAAAACATGTTTCATTTACATCAAGTAACAGGAAATATTTGTACATCCGGATTTGAAATTTTCTCTTAAAATTAGCACATTTTAGGCTGCGTTTCACCAAGATTCCAAACCCGGGTTAGAGGCGTAAACCTGGTTTAGGAGCCTCTAAACCAGGTTTACCGCCTCTAACCCGGGTTTGGAATCTTGGTGAAATGCAGCCTTAGTGTCCTGTTGTGTATCTGAGAATTACTTTGCTGCAGTTTCAATTTTAATTCCTCGTTTTTGTATATTTTTGTTTATTATTTTTCTGCTAATCAAATTTATATGTAGATCTGTGCAGCTTCGCTTTAGCTCTGTTGCGTACGAACATTCCTCTTTCAATTTACTTTTTAAACGCATACTTGGGTAAAGATAATAGAGCAGGTGTGCTTTTCACTATAGAGCTTCTTTACCAGTTTAGACAGCGCATTTGTCAATGTCTTCAAGGATCAAACGCTCGAAACTAAGGAGAAGTTTGAAGAAATAAGCCACTAATCAAAATTGTAAGTAGACACAGTATATTTCGATAAAACTTTTTTTTTTCACTGAGATTAGCATTTATAAACGTAAATGAATATCTTAAATATATTTTCCTATTTGCGAGCACTTAAAATGTTATACCCCACGGTCGTAAGAAGCATATTCTATTCATCACTCGTTTATGACTGAGTCATCAACTAACCTGAACTATAAACTTCGTAACTTTTGATAATATTATTCACTACTCATTTCAATCTGATTAAATAAAAAATATTACTATAGTAATATTTTTTATTTAATCAGATTGAAATGAGTAGTGAACTTTAAAAAAATTCAAACATTAACCCAATTTTTGGAACGGTGAAATAAGCTTTTACAAGTCATTCTCGAACAAACCACATAAAAATGATACTTATTATAATGAAAATTCCAAAAGCTTGAAAATGGAATAGCACATATGCGAATATAAACATAATCAATGCAAACTGCATCACCACGAGAGAAGGTAAATAATCAGTTGAAGTGCTCCACAACTTCACAAGGTTGTTTGTGAACCGAACGAATTGTAAATAATGATTGTGATTTCAAATTGTAGCTTCAGATGCATAAACGCAATAGAGATGTAGTGTGGAAATTACATTTCAGAATAATAGATATTTTATGAAAGTTGTGATGTTGCTAAACAGATGTTGTTATTTTTGTTGTGCGATGAATAGTTTTCAAGGAATTAATTTACAAAGTTTCACAGATTTATCATTTTTAAAACAGGGAAATTGACAATCATATTGCAATTGGCCAACAAAGGATCACTATGGTAACAGAATGTTAGATACTAGGAAATTACATTACAGTTCTGATTCTTGTCACATGCCGTCTTTCTCGCCAAAATGTCACATGATATTTGAATTTCGTATAAATAATGTATAATGAACATTTTAAATTTCTCGTATGATAAATAAGTGGTGCCATTATGTTGATATTAACAAATTAACTGAATAAATTTTCATGTGACTTCCCTATTGTACAAACAAGGACATAAAAGCTCATATCATTTCATAATATAGCATAGAAGTTATTTTTGCTCTTGCTAGTTTTGTGCTAAAATAAGCTCTGTTTTCAACCTTGTTAGGTAGTAAAATATATCTCGAACGAGATACTATAATACTATAACGTTATATTTGTGAATCTTTACAAAATTACTACCATTAAGTGGTCAGGACATTTTGTTTTTATACCTACAGCAGTGCACAAAATGTAAAACATCTCTTCCCTGGCCTCTGATTGGTCACATTTAAAATGTTCCGATCAAGTTGAAACTTTGCAAAATCATCACAATTTTAAGTTAAATCGGACAAGGACCTAGAGTATTATTTCAATATTAAACTAATTTTCAAATATATTTAAAAATTGATATAATGAAAAGTAAATGCACCACACCTTAATCACTTGCAAATGTTTACATTTCAGAAGGAGATAATCTATTCAAAGATAACTAAAGTAATCTATAGATTAAGTTGCAAGGTATTGATTGGATGAATCACCGGTGCTCGTTCATCAACGCATAGTGCGTTTTCCTACTTATATAAACGAAGCTGAAATTAATTAAATCGATATATACCCTGGTAATTCCTTTTTACCGTTGCCTGCTACTCGTGGCTATTATACTTTACTAAAGGCAATTAATCAGAGCAGCAAGTTCAAGCGGGGAGCTTTAATATTGAGGTCAACATATCCTCAATAACTAATTTACGCGAACTAATACCAGTTATATGTTATGTGCTATTAATAATAAGCAGATGTTTCATTGGCTGTGCATGTAAGTGAGGTTATGCTATGGAAATATATTTACACATTTCACACATATTATTCGTGAGGATATAAAAATAAGTAAACTCAAAATAATATTGATATTGTTCCGATTTTGATGATTTTTTTCGAATTTTTATCAAATTTTAAAGTAGAGCTACGAAACACTTTGACATATTCGAAAAATTTGATCGAACATGTTTGGAAAAGTTTCACGAGTAGTTGGAATAATAAATACTTAATACACGAACATACTCTCAAGTAATCTCAAGTCTTTTTACTTCTCTTGCCTCGGTCATGATCGAAACAGCAGAGAGTAACTTACAGTGTGACCCAAGTTTTAAAGGGGAGCGAAGATTTATTTTAGAGAATATGAAAACATTGACCTAAGCACAAAATACTGAAAGGGATGTGTTCAAATTTAAAAAATTTACAAATTTTGTTGAATTTATCTAAAAATAATTTTAGTGATGTTTATCATGAAAATAGATTAGGTAAAACACTTTGTCTTCTATGTGTACCTATTCGGATTTAGTAATATTCGCCCCTTGAGAACTAATGTAGGTACCTCTAGTTGAGGAAATAATAATGCAAATACTACCTCTTTTTATCTCAGCATTTAGTTCAGATACCACACCCAAATTTTATACATTATGAAAGATGAAACAATTACGAACCAATTGAAAGTGTCAAAACTCTACAGACAAGTGAGAGATATCACTGGCATCTCCTTAAAACACTGTCAAAACATTCTAAATGCTCCCTCATTATCGCAATAAAACAGCGTTTCTGAGTAAAAAATTAATTTCGTATTATTTAAAAGTACGTAGGTAATAAATGTCAATATTATTTTTCTTCATATTTTTTAAGAAGGAGCTGGGAACATGATTTCAAGTGACATTCGTTTTTGGGCGCCACAAAAAACACGTGACGTTTTCAAATGTGTAAAATACACATTCTTTTGACAACGAATAGACAAAATCGTTTATCTGAATGACACATAACATGGAGAGAATATTCATTAGATATCTAGTTTTGTAGTATCTAGTTCGTGCCCCTTTTGATAATGTTTTGTTTCAATTTTTACAGAAAACAATATATAACGTGCCGGATTTTAGAGTCAAATATTACTGATTCAGTAGAAGCTACTGTCGAAATAGGAATGAAGTTATCGACATTTGGGCTTCGTCATGACATCCGCTCATTCTTTGTGAACAAAATGAGCCCTCGTGGAAGTCTGTAGTGTGAAAGGTGGGGCTTAAAACGTTACCAAAAATAAATATGTTTATTTCCAAAAATAAAAGAGTCAAAATTTTACGGTACAACAATAATGTGTTAAAAAGAAAGAGTGAGATAAAATCACTTGAGAAAAATGTCCTTTTGCCTCTTTGAGCGCAGGTTTGGCCCATAACGTGAATTATATTTTTAGTCACGTGGTATCGCTCGAATCACGTCAAATAAAAATGTTTTCTTTAAAGTTTTGGGGTAATAACCAATTATAATTAATACGTGACTTCGCTGCAACCGTTAACAATTTCACGCTTTTAAATAAAGTAATCTCGGTAGGTATTTAGCAGCGTGTAGCCACCAACTTCGTCTTATTAATGAAGTTACGTGCACTGTTAATTAGGAAGTTGCCTTCTCGGCCTGATTCTGCCATGTTTTCCAAGAAACACTCTACCTAATCAAGCTACGTCGGGACATGGCTGCCTTCTATAAGACGAAACAGATACTTGTAGCCCTTCAAAATAAAATCCAATTAATATTCGAGTATATATTGTTATATTTTGAATATATTTAGGAAAAATCTCTGTCTTAACACGTTGATATGCGAACTTTTGTAGTGGGGAAAGTTACTGATCTGTGGACATGGAAAACGGCTCTGAGGAAATAATTTTGACAAAGTCCGGAGCATAATATTTTCTCGATCCATTTTGACAGTTTATTAAATTTCAGCTTGATCGCACAAACGGCGGATTTTCTCAAGCCAACCAATCAGATGATTTTACTAAATATACATGTCTGCTAAATTGCTAATAACAAATGATAAAAATAGCAGACTTCTAATAAAGAGCTAATCATATTAATTCATAATCCAATAATTTTGGCTATATTCATTTATTTTATATTTGAGACTGAAATTAAGTTATGAGAGTATGATATGCTATTATATTAGTTGATATGGATGCATCAACTTATCCAGATACAAGTTGGTAAGCAAGACATTTCAGCTGTGGAATTTAATATGATCCCATAACATACGAATTTGTGGGCCTCTCTTTACTTTTTAACGATGTATCAGCACACAGTATGAATCCGCAACATTCCAAAATGTTTCGGACTTGGGTTTGCAGAGAGGTTTTGTTAATAGCTTGGTTTCTAAGAATCAAATCTTAATTACATGGATAATGTTTTTGAATCAATGCTCAAAATCAGGAAAATCTCAAATGATGCTCAAAATCAATCTTTCTATTCTAGAAAGTTTTCTCAATTCCATTCTGATGGAATTCGATTCATTGAATGGATTCGAATTCCATCAGAATTTGATCAGACACGCAGCAACAAGAAAACTAAATAAAAACAATGTGAATTGACCAATGTAGATCTCCTCCCCCCACTACGTCATAAAACAAAAGTCAATGTTTGGTCAGTGACAGCTGTCAATGACCAAACAACTGTCATTTAACAGCAAACAGCTGTTTCTTACAGAATGTAACAGTTTTATTATCTAAAAAATTGCCATTATTAATAGTAATGATTTAAACTATCTACTTGAATATTGTTTAGTCTCAATTAACCTATCATAAGAGAGGTAGTGCCTTTTTAAGTTGACAAAACAATCCAGTGACAGAAGCCATTAAAAAGTAAAACTCTTTGGCAACATACCTGACAAAATATAATTTGCTTCGTTGTACCACTGTAATAATTGTCCAGCATATCATCAAACATGATTTATATGAGTTTAAATATATTGATAGTACTATTTCAAGTGGTAAATTAAACTATTAAACACGTGTGAGCTAAATTCTTTGAACTTTTTGAATTTCATTTGTCTGAATGCAAAATTGTTATTTTCTCTTAACCCTGGCGTTACCATGGTAATACTTTTGTCTTTCATAAGGCAACGCCCACCTTCATTGGTCGAAGTATGATGACAACTTCGTACTTGAATACTTGATCTGAGATTAAAAATGTGTTTGTGTATCTATTTCAGATTTTAGAGTTCAAATGTATTTAATTATTGGGCCTAACTAACTGTCATTAAGCGAGCGTAGCAAGCGTCTCTACTTGATTCTCTGTGTGTGTTTGTTTTTTTGTTTTTTTGTCGCGTCAACCCAGGTCGCACCCGTCAACGGATCGAACTGAAATTTGGCACACAACTTTATGTAATACTAACTTAGACATGTATAGTTTTTGAGAAAGATCCGTCAATAAATAAAAAATACTTATATTTTCATAATTATGCGGGGGGAGGTTGCGACCGCTCGGTGCTCATCAATTCAAACGAGTTACGAAACGCGGGAGCGAACAGCTTCGTATTTAGTATTTATCAACGTATTATTGTAAGAAAATGTAACAATTATTACATGACTGTTAGTTTAGTTGGTTTACATGCGTTTGTGTATATCACCAGGGGAGAGAGGAGTGCATGAAGAAGGTGGTGGTGTATATACCTAAATAATTTGTATTTTATTTTCTTTGCTTGAAGAAGAGTATGTAGTTATTGTTTATTAGAGTTTTCATATGAAGCATTTTTTCATTCCTTGCAAAGGCTAAGAAAACTCTTTGTCGACAGGCGAAAGTTATGATTAATTGCAAAATAGATTGATTGTTTCATAGAAATTGTTTTACGAAATTTGATTTTAAATCGATAAGTTTCTTAGTTCGTAAATCGTTTGAGGTACCTATGCTCAATGCAGATAGGGAAGTAATGACTGTTTGGATAATTCTAATTTTTTTAAATACATTTTTGCTCATACATTTAGCTAATTTCCTATTTTGTATGATAGAAATTACTGAATTATTAAATTATTTTTGTAACTTTTCAAAACAAATTTAATATGTTTAATAAGGGTATGGCTTTGGTAAATTTGATTCGAAGTGCTGCACTTACGGGTGCTCGCTTATCAACGCGTTACACGACCATGGATCGTGGATCGTGTGATTTTACCATGGATGATCTGTTGTTTTTAATAAAACAAGTTATATTGATTTGCATTGTATTTGACAAGTTGGAAAACGTCAGTTCTTGAAGATCGTTCCACATTTTAAAATTGCCGCTCGAAAACTGATATTTTCGGAAAGAGTAGTATTTCCGATCTTCCGATCGTCAATGATTAATTCTTCATAAGACGTCTTCGTCCGGGTGTTCGCGGGTATGCCGACCGTCTCATTCACTCATTGGCGCTCGGTGGTCCAATTTCACTGCCTCCTACATTACTGGTCGCTGACCGCATGTTCAGCTTGGTTTCGTAAACTGACATCCACCAGGCCGATATCCAAGATGGCCGGTGTAAGCAAACAAAGAACTGTCAGAAAGTGTTTTAATGATATTTCACGCGAATTTTCACTAAAATACATGTGTTTATGAATTTGAGACATAATAAAAGTGTTGTTAGTGTTTTATTTAATATAAAATCAATGTTTATATGATATAATCGTGTTGATAATAACAAAACAATTGAGAAAGTGAGAGAAGCTGTGGTTGTCATGCATTTTTAAGCCTTGCTTTCGCCAGCCCGTTCAAAAAATCAGCCAGCAATTTTGCACACAAATAATACTAAAGAGTTGTTGAACATGATATTTTTTTTTTAAATTTAAACTGGACGCTTGACATATTAATAACTTCAAATTTTACATGGCCATGGACAAACATTTTAGTTGTTTTTGTAAATTTTCAAATCTGTGTCGCGTCTGTGTGTTTTAAATTTTATGCGTTCTTGGATATATTTGTCAAGTTTCGTGATAGAAATGTCAGGTTTTAATAACTGATTATAACTGTTTTTTTGTTGATGCATTTCGTTTCGGCTCTTTCAAGATTTGTAGAGCAGAAACTATCGAATTTGCATGCAATTGGAAGGCTCGCTTATCAACGCGTTACACAGAGCGTTTTCCTAGTAAATATTTTTATTTACAAAGTTTTGGTTCTATTGGATCTACTTTCAATGGCCGAAATCCTGCACAATATCTGTACCTCAGAGATGACTCACGTCCCCATTATAAATATAATTACTGGTTATATTTGCTGCTTGGTTTGCTCACCTCAAGAATCATTGAAAAGAATTTCAGGCCTTCTGAGGTACAGACATAATGTTGTATGCTTTCTTTTTAAAACATCGAGGATCCTCCTCCAGGTAGCATATTATTAGGAACGAGCTACTGAACACAAAATGGCCGTCGAAATCTTTGATTCTTATTTACTGAATAGATCACGTGAACTTTCAACCCCAGATTTCATCTCAAGTTTCCATTCCAATTCTAAGCCAAGATTTTAGATTTGAATGTCCACGGTGAAATATCTGTAAAAACTCTTCGTTCTATAGATGAAAATCTTGCTTTATTCGTTGCTACCTTATTGAGAGTCTTTTGTAAGTCCCCACTAAGAGCAGTGCAAACTCAGACTACGCCTTCAAAATTCTTCATCATGCTCTTTAAAAAGTAGTTGAGTCTTTTTGCAAACATTTAATTCTACTAATAGTGGGAGATAGATTAGAATTTGAGCATAAAATATTACTAAATGAAAATGCACGACAACTCAGTTTTTCGTTATGTCTAGAATGAGTACATCAGATAACACCGAGAAAATTTCATGGTTTTAACTTTATCTCTTGTTTGATCAAATAGTTGGGTATTAAAATAAAATTACTTCATAGAATTAAATTCTTTTTAAAATGTCCAGGCTTCAGCTTTAAAAATAAAGCTGTGAATTTAATTCATCATTTTATCATACGTACATTAAAATCATGATGTGACGTTAACCTTAAATCTAACGCAGAAGATGTATAGTTCTAAATATATTTAAGTTATAACACATGAAAAAACGTGATTTTAACCTATTTCCATTTTTATCAAAACGTAATTTATAGCTGTAATTTATAAACTCGGATAATAATGCTGTTAAAAACAAACCCCATTCTTTATTTTCTCCTTTCTCTGCCGAAACAAGTATCTTTGTTCGTCGAACAACTGAGAGTAAATGAAATGTCAATTGTCTGACAGTCTCATCCCTCCTCCAGTACCGCGAGACTGGAGACTGGAGCCCGGTGATGCTGGTAAAACAATCATCAAAGAGAGAACCACTGACCACTGCAAGTGACCACATGTTGACTGAAATGATTGTTGCAAATGAAACAGTTGCTTTGATCTCCGACCAAGGCGCTTCTACTAATTACTTGCTCTTGCATCTGTTCAAGATAAATAGCTAGAACCTCAACCATCATGCGGTTCAGTTGTTTATATGCAGTTTGTTTGTGGTTCTACTTACAATGAGAAGAGAAACAAAACGATGCAGTTATGATTATAATAATATAATTTCTATGGGTCGAGAATAGTATTCTGACATATGTGAAGATGGAAGTTGAATTTCATTTGCTCATATATTTGAATTCTATTGGTTTTTTGGTTTTACTCTTAGGCTCATAAATGTAAAAGTGTGCTGGCTATATAAAAAAAGATGAATAGTATTAGTCCAATAACGTCGTACAGTTTATTAGCAGAGAACAAATTTACGAATATTGATTTTTTATTTTTAGAAGGAAGGATGCAACTAAGATTGACTCCATAGGAGACAGCGTTGTAATTTTAAATTGTTAAGGGGTAATACACATTAGATAAACGCACATGAATTTGTTTATTCTTACATTTTTCTAAAACAGTTTTTGAAAACTGTCATTACTTTTAACGGATTTTTTTTATTTTGAAATTCAGGGTCTTTATTCCATTTTAAAACCGCTTATAACTTTTGGAAACAAAATTTTCGAAATAAATCGGAAAGTCATACACTGAATGTTGACGTCTCAACATTCAACGTGACTTCTCAACATTCAACGTGATGGTCACATTTCCAAAAGTTGAGGAGATTTGATGATTCTTCACTCAAGCCCGTTTCTCATTAAAATTGACTGTGAGTCCAAATGGAATCGTACAAGAAATATCATACCTAATATTACGTTCTATAGACAAATGGGCTTCTTGGTCATGCGCACAAACCATTCCAACAATCTGACCTATCAATCTGAAAACATCAAATCTATTTCTATGTTTTTTTACAGAAAATTATCAAATCAAAGAGAACAGTTAAATGCACGATGAAAGCATTTCGAAATGTCATATAACGATTTATAATAGAATTCATTAAACATTCACTGCATGAAACTTATTATCCATCTCATCCAGCCATCACGTGTTCTAGTTAATTGACACAATTTGAACAGTCGGAATATCAAGTCAACTTTTTAGATGCAGTTTGCATTTTGCAATCTCATTATTATGCTCAGCATCCCTCCAAGTTGACTCGCCGTGGCATTTAGTGCTGCCCTCTATGGTTTGATCTCTGTGGCGTCTCAAAACGACATACATTGAAATGCAGTGGCGTAGACGTCCAAGCGACTTCAATAAATAACTCCGTGAACATCGCGATATTGCAGAAGCGTTTTACGTACCAACAATTTAGATTTGATGCAACGAATTCAAGTGTTTTAATATACGAACATAACTTTAACTCAATGTGATTCATGAAATAGAATTTTACTAGAATGGTATTTGCTTGATGCTTATGCATCTCAATATGCTGGAGTTAATTTATTTATGGAAATTACTTCATATTTTATTGTAACATCAGTAACCAAACCATCTAGAATGTTCAGGTATTTGCTCTCTATATACATCATACTCAAAGAAAGCTATATAATTTTATTATTTTTGCCTAATGTCACACTGTTCTGCAGCTATAGACCTTGACTGATGAATGATAAGAGTGAGATGATGATTAATAAAGTCCATTTAGGAGGCAGTCGTGGCCTATTACTGGGGAACCTACCCATCATTTGCCTCAAGCCTGGGGGACCAGTCAGGAAGGACGGCGGCGATAATCGAACCCGTACTCTGGAGTTCTTCCAGAGTGTTACTTCTTGAGCCAACTTGCTCCCCTTTAAACTTTATCATTTTATTGCCAAGCTAAGCTTTCAAACACTATTTCCTGACTTTCTCATTTATATTTCCATAGTAGATTGTAAAATGCAATTGGTAATAACTTTGATGGAGGTACTATTTATGTGGGTTGGTTTATTAATAACATTAAGTATAAAGTCATTCAGATTGCAGTAATGTTGGAAAGTAAAGAAATTCTTCGAAATGAGCAAACTGTGTATTATAGCTGTAACTAGTAAATACACATACAACCTCTTCAGTAGTTACTTTCAGCTAAAAGTTCTGAACACTGTTGAAGATTAATTTGAATGATTTTAGAGAACGGGAGATGCCTGCTCTTGTCAAGTTTGAAAGAGCATACAATTGTTTTTTAAATTGACGTCCATTTATACATGTTTTGTGTTACTGTTACGGAGATTTTAGGTCCAGTTTTCTGGAAACTGAGTATAAGTAAGCGACGTTGTAACAACATTGTTTTAAGATGAGATTGGACAGTTTTCCGATATTATTGATCCAATTATTATTGATTTCGGATTTCCGATGGCAGATCCATGTCCCTCAATCTCCAATCATCTGTATCACTCACAGGATTATTCCAACCCATTTACCAATCATCCAGCATCATACTGGATCAACTTCAACTTCAGCGTCACTTGTGATACGTTATAGGTACCTAATTAATGAAACTTTTCGAAATAATAATTAATTAAAAACTTGTCATGCTCAAAAGCAAAATCCCTGTCAGAAGCAACGTTAGCGATTTTTCATTATCCTACTCAAAACCCACCAACCTGCCACTAAATGTTTGCGAATACGTCGAGAAGTGTCAGAAATTAGTCCGAGTAAATTCTACAACAGATGTTACGATGTTTTAAATTATTATATCCAAATGTATATTTCAGAAACAATATATTCGACATCGGCCAATCAGCTAATTTTGTTCAATATGCAATTTTCCCATTTTCTATTCTTTTTATCAATGTATTCAAGCCTTAACGCAAAGTTATAATCAAGTTTCGCTCGATTTGATAACCAACAACGATGCAGTGATATCAATCAAAAAAAAATTACTAAAGACGGATTGGCTGCTGGTCATGTTTAAAATCAGAGCTCACATACTAGTTAGATGACGTAGACTTGATCGGATCATGCAGGCCATCAAATATTTATCAGCCAATCCGTTTCTTACGGTTTTAATACCGTTTTTACTTTGGCCAAGTACTACACGGTGCAGATATTTCTAGATAAAAATAGAAGATTGTGATTGCTCGGAAAGGGTTCCCTGGCTCTTCCCTGAACCCAATTCAGCATCAATTTATAGTGGCTCAGTGATACAGTGCTTGTTCTCTCCTCGGTAGCCTCGGGTTCAATCCCGTCCTGTCCCTACTTTTTTATTTCCCTTACTCTAGAGGTTATAGGGTAACCCGTTTTCTTAGGCAATACCCGGGATTTTGGTACTTAAAATGTTCAGTTAATTTTACTCATATTGAGTGTGTCGACAAGTCCTAGGCTCCGCCATCTTGGATCAAAAAAAGTTATCGGCTCTTTTACTGGTTCATTAATACAAGTTGGTATCACTGCATTGACCTAAGTGCCCTACAGTTTGTGTTTCCTCTGTTTGAACTCTCACCAGAATGCGCTGATGGGCAGTTTTTCTGCTAGGCCGAGAAAGACTTCATTGCGCGCTCACCTTGCAATGATGTCTTTCTCGGCCTAACAGAGTAAGTGACGGTGGCTCCATCTGGTGAGAGTTCAAACATAGGAAAAACGAACTGTATGTCCTGACTATTTTATGTAAGACTCCTAGTTCACTATTGCGCAATCGCTGCAATGAAAGATCAAACATGATCGAACCTGCTGTACGATTAATGTAGAACTCAAACGCTGCCAAGGGGCCGTGTGTCGACGAGCACTGCGAGTCTCTGTGTTCAACGCGTATATCCCAGCCCGGCAGCGCTCCGGTGGCGTGATGCGAAACCTTCCTCACGGCCAATTCGACAGAGGGCAGCACACGCTGGAGCGACTGTTCGTTGTTCGAGTCCGAGGGCGCGATCACCGCCAGACGGACTATACCTGCACGCGCGTCGACGCCGGCCATGACACTTGTCAGGAGCAGGCAGAAGATGCTGCAGGTCGCACGCTGGATGATTGATCTTACTTCGACATGTCGCATTGCAGTAGGCTTCATGGTGACTCATAGATGATGAGTGAGTTTGGTGAACATTCATTCACTGAAGGAATTAAATATGAATAATTAATTCAACTTGTTATAACGGCGCACACGAGTAGCACAGTCGGCTATGGATTGAGGGTGGTTGGGAAATGGCGGTGATGGAGTAGGAAGAATGTACGGTTGCATTCGGTTGCTCAGATTACTTTGGAACTTTTAAAATTAAAAAATAATTTCTATTTTATTGTTTCAAATTTTGTACTGCGGCCATAAAACCTGCGACGAATCTAGATTCTTGCAACTTATAAATAAACTTTTGTGTTTTAATTTTTTAAATATAGTTTATTACATTGATTGCTTTTGTAACAGAGTTTCCCGGCTTGGTTTACACTCTACTGTAGAATGAAATGCTGTATTTTTTTGGTTTCATCATAATCTTGTACGTCAATGATACAACCTACACAAAACTTTTCAAAATGCTCATCACGTCTTCATTATAAGTTAGGGATATTGCTTTTACGTAAGAATTAGAATAGATGTGTCTCATTATCAGTATTCGCCAAGGCTGCACAGTCGTTGCTCAAGCTCAGAGAAAATAAGTTTTAATCATTCCAAGATGTGAATGAGAGAATGTTGGTTTTGATTAGTTGACTATTTCTGCTTGTTAACAAGTTCCTCAGAACTTCGATGACAAAACTTTGCCCCGCGTGAATAGTTTGAGATCTGTTAAGATGAGAAGCGTCCAAGTAGGAACTTTTTAATATAAAACTTTAACGCCAAACAACAAGTTCGATTACAGTAGTTGAGTTGTGACATATTTGATAGAATTGCTTCTTGAATAGAAGAATAAATCTACGAGAATATTCCAGAGTGTCAGCAGATTCTCAAAAGTTACAACTTTCATTTCAAATACAATTTGAATCAAATAGTTTCGGTCTACAACATTAGAAGTGAAAAAATAAGTCATCAAATCGTCGGTAGGTTTTGGCAAACTTTCTTTAACTCTTATTGTCTATCATTCAGTTTCTTTCAATCCTTCAAACTTGTCTCTATAGACTCTTTGATAAATTAATAATTGGTATGGGGTTTCCATACCTGTTGCATTTTAGAAGTAATAAGTACGTGACAAACGTTAAACCAATAAAACTACGGTGTTTATTCTTCCAATATGGAATTATACTTCCACTGCCCAAAAATGCAAAAAGTGCACCAACAGACTTCATTTTCGCTTATTTTTTATACACGCAATTTTTGCATGTCATTTCGTACGCAACTAAAAAAATATATTTACTTTTAAGTATAATTGTCCAACATTAACTTAAAAAATAACTTAAAATGAAAAAGTTCATTTAATAACTTAGTGCCATCGGAATACACTTTCTAAACTTTCCCTTATCCACTTTCCAATATACTTCACCTTCCTTTATCCTGAACAGCTTTGTAAGTAGCTCCCAAGATATTCTAGCTGGCAAGATGGCGCACTTCGATTAACGCAGGTTGGCGTCGTTTGATCTCGAGCGTCGCGGCGCCATACCACGTGACATGTCAACGAGATTGCGATCGACGTCGTGTGCAAACATCTCAAACATCCATGGTGAAAACTTGCAATTGTAATTTAGATGAAGCTTTCAGTAAATTGGGTTTACGTTTTAATGAAGATAGTCGGTTTATAGCGCCATAGAGAATTGACGTTTGGAATCGTTATGTTGAGTATCTCTGTATATACTGATTTATTTGAGTATTAAATTTCTTCTGGAATTGAAAATAGGAGAGTCGTTATAAAAATTCTGATTACAAGAGAATATAGTGCTTTTGAAATTCGAGTGTTTTTGTTTTAAAAGTATTTGGTTAACAGAAATTAGGGTACGTAGAAAAGTTTATCTGGTAATATTAAATTTTATAGTTCTACGTATAGTATATTTCCCGGTAAATTGGAAAAGTTGTAAATTAAATATGTTGTAGGTGAATATATATCCATGCTATGTAAAATTCTCATGATTCGTATTTATTTTGTGAAGACCATGACTAGGTGCGAGACGTTACTCCGTGCGGGGGGGGGGGGGGGGGAGGGGGATTGAGTTTGCTGTCTCGCATTCAAATGTGAAGAGGAAATATTCAAGAGGACTCAGGAACAAATCTCGTGGATTTCCGGATTTTATACGAAATGTGGCATTGAGGAAAATCACTCTCCACACCCACTGTCTTACGTGGCGTGTTTTGAGTGAGATCTTTTTGATCGTTTAAATCAATTGATAAAGAAAAATGCGATTTTATAAACACGCCGCTACTGAGCAATAGTAGTACGTCGAAAACATCATCGATTAATGCCTTTTATCTCGAAATACTGGTTTTGGTACTCTTTCCGCTTCTCTACCTCATTTATTGTTAAATTTTTTCGAAAATAAATATCATATTATTGGAAAAAATTAGAGGACTACATATTGAGAATTGAGAAAAAATAATAAGTTATATATCATTCAAATATCTTGCGTTCACAGTAGAGGACGTACATTTTTAAGAGTTTAGTTTCAATTAAGTAATTTACCTAATAATATAAAACATGGTTCTAAACACGAATGTAAAATCAAATTTAAATAACTCTTGTGCAAAATAAACGTCAGTTTATAAACGAACCATAAGTTAAAACTCGTGAAGATAACAGACTCAAGTTCAGCTCCTAATCCAGTTAAGCTCATGTGTAAATCTGGTTGAAGATTTTACTGCGTAACTTCGTTGAATACATTCATCAGTTATTCCGTGATAAATGAAACTGTAAAATAGCGCGGTGAAATCTTCCACAGGTTGATGAGGAGTTTCTGAGCGTATGTGAAACGCCATGGGAAGATGTGTGGGTGTAATAATGTCAGCTTTCATGACATGCCGCGGTATGGCGATGAACTCAGCTTTGAGACCACTTGGCCGCGTTTTCCGCTCTATCACGTGGTGACTTATAGAGATGAGACGAAACTCTATGAGATTAATTTAGAAAAGTAAACAACTTTATATCTCCTTTGACCCAACAATAAATTTATTTTATTTGCGTATGAAACCTACTTATACTTAAAACAAAAATAAATAAGACATCTATTTACGATTTCCAGATTATTTCCTATATTTGAAGTTTATACTTCTTCAGATATTTCCCATGGTAGAAGAATATTACTGTGTTCCAGTGATAGTTCCACCATGGATATTTCCTATATTTTTATTTTAGGGGCATTGTTGACTACTTACTGTTGAATTGTGTTGACGATAGAAACAGAAATTCTGAGACAGCTCCTAATTATTGCTATACATGTTTTGTGTCGTATTTTTCAATAAGTCACAACTCAAGTTACGCTTGAAGTCAATCTATCGCTTTGCACAAAATTACTTATTGTTCGTAGAGCAAGAAAAATCTTGTATGTCATGTCAAACAGTAATTAGAAGCAACAATTTACGTTAGAATTAATTCAAAGTTTGTTGAGCGAGCGTAGCGAGCGTCACCACGGTACTCTTATGGCACTTTCTCTGTGTGTTTTTTTGTTTGTTTTTTTTTGTCCGCACAGCCCAGGTTAAACCGCAAATTCAATCGATCTAAAACTTTGCACATATGCTAACGTAATCTATGCGGTCCCTGGGATCGTTTTTGAACGGGCTCCTGTGATTGGTTCAAGTTTAAAAAAAAATATCTTTCGATTGGTTGCTCTGCTCAATTTGAAATTTAGCAAAGTCATTGCAACCAACATTTTACCCAATCATAAAAAGTTTCATCAAAATTCTCCCATTGGTTTAAATTTGAAACCATTTTTCCTGTGATTTTTGAAATTTAAACTAGAACCGATTGACCGACCAACTAAAAACTTTGCATGGTCATTGGTACCAACATTTAAGATATTTTGGCAATTTCCAGTCTAATCTGTCGTTATTTTCAAAAGTTTTTGTAATTCTAGGGACATTTTGCGTGTTGGCTGTCAAATTCACGGCGACTTCGAATCTTCAGTTCAAGGCAAGGTAGTTAGAGCAGAAAGTTTCAAACGAAATGAAACTAATAATGACCGTTCAACAGATTGATCTGATATTGTGTACACACTAATATCATATGATATGAGTGGTCCCAGGTATATTTTTTGAACGAGATCCTGTGATTTTTGAAAATTAACAAGGAACCGTTCAATCATAAAGGTTTAATCTAGGTTTAATCGATCAACTTAAAACTTAGCAAGGTTATTGGGACCAATATTTTTGGAGATTTTGGAGATATTTATATAAGTCTGTGACGAAATTTAAGAATTATTGGCTTTTAATGCCATTTTCGATTGACATAATTTCGGTTCGAGGTGTTGCGTGTATCCGTGCTCGCTCATCAACGCGTCACACAGAGCGTTTTCCTAGTATTTACTGTGAATGCTTAGGGTCTGATAAGGAAATATACCGTTTTCTCTTGTTTTAAATTTGCAAACAATTTGATTCCATGTGCAAATTTAGCTAACTAGCTATTTGTATACTTCTGTTAAACGCGTCCTGGTCCCAAGAGGTTTAATTGAATGGAATATTATTACAACTACGCATGAATGTCACTTACAACTTGAACATCTAGTTATTAATTAACTGAAATGATGAGCAATTAAATCGTCTTCAAGTTTACAACGAACCTCGCAATCCCTCAGAGACTTAAAATAAAGTTCCGCGAATGATCTGTGATCGTCGGATACATCTTCAACCCTCAAGCAAAGAGAAGCAGCCTTTTACAGTCCTGATACATGGATCAATATTTCATTCACGACTTCGTCTAAAAAAGATCTAACCAAATTAAATTTCAGAGTACGATGTTTACATGAAATTTGAAAAGTAATTGGATAGTGAGTAAAAACTAATTCCAAACTTGATCAGATTATTTATTTGATAAAACTTTGGCGTTGCTTGAAAATGCAATTATTTTTTCTTTTGTATGAAACCTTCAATCTGGAGTAGGTCAGACTTGTTTAACCATTGATAACCACTTACAAATTGTACATAATTACTGTAAAACATTATACTATAGTAAAACGTAAAGAAATACAAATCTAGATATTTAAACGATTAAAAGTTAATTGCTTACAAAGTAATTGTCTAATCTAATCCACATATTTTATTTAGCGTATTTGTTGGGGTATAATTTTACCCAATAAAAATTGTAAAAATAAAAAATCTAAAAATTCAGTACTGAGAAGTATTGATATCAAAACATTTGCCAAGTAAACACGTTAAATTAAAAATTAAAAAATGCTTGGAGCAAAATAAATAAAAGTTTAAAAGTTTGTAGGTCAAAACTCAAATATACCTATACCTAGTTATGCCATGACCTATACCTTATAATATACCTAAAATACACTAAAACGCGATGCCAATTTCCAATTTTCTCTAGTTATTGAACAATATTGATATATTATATAAATTGTTTTCAACCTGCTGTTTTATCAACACCAGGAAATCAAAGCGATCCCTTGATGTTGCTCTTCTCTCACCCCAGAAGACATCAACACTGGCAATATGCTCTGGAATATGCTCTGGAATATGCTCTGGAATATGCTCTGGAATATACTCTGGAATATGCTCGGGTATATGCGCTACACCCACTGATTTATAACTAAATATATTTAACATCATGCAGCGCACGACTATCCTTGTCAAAGGGCATAAGATACATGGCAACGCGATTCCCTTCTCTAAGCACAAGAGAGAATTCTAGGGCTTAAGTCGAGATATACATTTTCACACTAGTTCAATTATTTAAACAATGTGATTGAGAAAAAACAATGTTTAGTATACATTTCTGTGGCATTTTGCGACAAATATTTGAATCGTTAGTTATTGTAGGTACTCTCAATAATTCGTGTGATTTGATTTTAACAATGTAAAATAAATTGGCAATACAATTACTGTTTAGTCAATGATTATAAGAAACATTAAAATATTGTTGTTTTGTGGTCGAAAATTTGAGATTACAAATAACGCATTTTGTTTCAAAGATTCGAACTACCTGCAATGTACTTCATAAATACTGAAGAAATGTGTAATCAATGATATTATTCTGTTTTTACATCAGTTTCTAACAAGAGCTTGTTCTCTCGGGCATGAAATGCGTTCATCACAGAAATGAACTAGAAGGATAAATTACTCTTTAGTTGACATCAGACAAAACAAGATGTTGGAGCACTTAAAAGAGATATTGTTTATAAAAGCTGTTTGAAATTGTTTCAATACTGTTGAAGTTTCAAAAGCAAATTTAACTCTAAAGAGTAAATCCATAATTAAAACACTCAATTCTATAAAATCACTTGTTTCAAGACATGACGTTATACATGTTAATCAACGGATTAGGTTTTGTACAAAGATTCGAAAATCGTGACTGAAATTAATTATAACTTTAGAGTGAATAATACATTGACGATTTGAAACTTTCACGTTCCCCGTCTTCGGATGAAACGCGTGTAGTAATAACTTGAAGTCGAAGTATAACTGTATTAATATGTTTAACTAGGAGAATCTGACGAAGTATAGTACACGTTTCTATCTGAACAACAAAGTGTTTTCAAGTGAGATAAGCAAACAAAGTATCCGAGTTTTAAAGGTGGACAAATACCGAGATGATTTATCTCGCTGAAAGTCAACGCACCGAGAAAATATTGTCGGTAGGAAAATCAGTTGTGATTTACAATCGTTACGTTATTCGAATATAAGAGGATTCAAAAATGATGAACCATTAAAAAGCAAATCGAACGCGTTAAGGGCTCGTATTTATTCATGAATCCAAATTCAATAATGATTGCTGACGTAACATATTCAGAACACTTCTCACAAATTCAATTCGCAAACGAAAAAAATTAGTTAATTTCCCCTTAAAAATGAGAGAGACCACGCAAAACCACGCAACTGACAGAAAATTGTTGATTTTTATGAAAACAGTAAAGCAACTCCTCTTCTAATATTGTTTTAACCTATCTTATGAAAGAAGGGCATTGTTTTTGTGAAGCCGAAAATGTTATTTATGTGCGATGGAAACAGCACTGTTTTTAATGTTACTCTCAAATGATAAAAAGTGGTAACCTTCTCTCATTGTGTCATATAATAATAATGCTTTCTTTGAGTGCTTTCCGCTTTGAGACAAAATTGAATTATTAATCAACACTCAGTTCTGTCAAAAAAACTGAAAACCCACGAAGACACTTTACTTTCCATCACGTATCGGTCACTCGGAAGGATGTCAAAGAGATTTACCATGATTAGTCGACCGCTTCTCTTTCACTTTGTATTCGCTATTTAGCCGGGTGATCTAAAGGATCAAGGGAGATGGACATCTAAGGCAAGATCTCTGGGGAACGTCGCGGTGTGTCTGAGGTGGTCCAGAACTTCAATTTCACAAGGAGGCTGTGCTCTGTGGTCACACAGACAAACTGTCCGAGTCGCACGCTACGTTTTATAACAGAAAGGATTTAAGTTGTGACAGTTTGTACACGAAATAGAAATACGAGACAACGCTTAGAAAAATGTACTTTTTTATTAGCTTGGACGTACTTTAGTTATTTTGAACGAAGCGGATTGTCTGATGGTCAGGTTCCTTGAAAATCAATTAATATTAAAAAAAGGATTAATTTTATGATTCCATCAAATATTTATCAGCCATTTTTATTCGTTTCTTACGAATACCATTTGTAGCTTGGCGAAGTGATTTTTTTTATGAAAACATTGAAATGTAGGTACGAATAAAAATGAGTTACATTTTTAGACTTGACCTCAAACGGAGTGAGATAGGACAAGAAAAGAAAACATCCGGATGAATCGGGATACGAGCTGAAATCTCTTTCTATTCCTTTCCGGTAGGATGTTTCTTCAGGTTGAAAATTTGTAAGATTCTTCGTCCGGCGGGTCAAAAGGTCAAAGTTTGATTCTCGGCTTACATCTCACATCTCACTAAATATCATGTGTTCATGCATGCGGCACTCAACACATTCTCTAAACAAGATTGACGTAAGATCGATAATGGAAAAGTCTTACACCTGAAACCGGAATTGTTGATACGCGTAGATTATCAAACTGATTTGTGTTCTGGGGTGCGATCACATAAAATGAGTAATATCTTGTCACGGTGACAAGCTTCTCATCTCAATGTTATTCACGGCCTTTTAGGGCCTTGTCACCGTGACAAGAAAGTTATCATTTTATGTGATCGCACCCCTGGATTCGATGATCTCAGAACAACCTGTCGACACACAAACCCGTGTGTGGAATCATAATTCATCTGCACAACTGGACAATAATTACCATATCACACCACTGACAACTAGTGTGATATATCTGCGAACTCTGTTGCCTATAACATTATTCAAAGCTATTTCATGTATGCGCTGTTAGAAACTTTTAAGTGATAGAGGAACTATTTATCAATATCACCTACTTACTGAAGCTTGAATAGTTTTGTAAACTTAGACGAGAATGCGATACAATAGTTGACAAGATTCAATGAACGTCAACTTCAAAGGCATCAATGATCGTAGTTGCGTCAAGATTATACCGATTCCAGAAGAGGGATAATTAATCATTACAATTCGAAGTTTCCAATATCCTAGTATAATCTACTTAACCAAGAAAATCATTAAATTGAGAATGTACAAGATGGTAGTAGTATACAGGTAGGAAAGGTAGGGATAAGCCGCCTGTGCACGAAAATTGGTACTATCCCAACATTTGCTTGGTGTAATCGTGTACACGTTGGTTTTAACCAAAGCCATTGACAACAACTTCAGTAGGTATATTAATTATAAGTTTCTAATCAGAGCGGAAGCTATGCAAACAATTCGATATTATAACCAAACAGTCAAACTATTTTCATCAATGAAATGTGTGACAAGATTTACCGTCCTCCTAGTGCACTAAATAATGCACCATATATCGCGCTAGATGACGTGTAATGCAATGTGCAACTGCAATTATGCACGCCACATGGTGCAAGGAATGTTGATTGTAGTCGCCTATTGTCACGACTAGATGAGATATGAGGAATGATTATGAAAGTAGTTGTTAATCTGGACCGAATCTACTCGTGCAAAACGTAACATAATATTTAATAATATCTACGATTGTACATGAAAAATTATTTGAGCTGTTTATGTTTATTCCCAGTTAGGAATCCTCGTATTCGTAAATGTTGGTAGAGGATAGAAAACACGCTTGTTAAAATACAAATCATTGCATTATATTGCAAAATGTATTTTAAAATTGCTTTTTATTTCTTGTATATGAATATTTCCTTACATTTTCATGTTTGTATCAATTACATTGACTTTTATTGTTTCTTGAATAAAGTAAAAATAAAAATAAATTTAGTAAAATCTCGTAAAATGCTAAGAAATTATAGGAATGAGCTATATTGCAGTCGTTTTTATTTTTAATTTAATACTTATTTTCCACTCCAAATTATTTCAGGCAATGCTTCCATTCTGATTAAAAAATCTCTTAAAACAAAAATTCATATTCCTCTTCATAATTCTGTCAAAATAAATATATGAAAACCTGTCAACAAATGGTACTTTGGCACCAGATAATCCATTCATTGATGAGACACTCCACTCCTCTACATTTTGACCGATCTGTCGGCGTTTTCACGATGAATTATAACGTGATTCGCACGCGCGGCGTGGACGTCGCGATGCCCGGCGTCGGTTAGGATGCGTCCCGACGGCGTGACGGTTCGCGAGCGACTGACTTCACTTCATCACTGACATGAGTGCGCGGTTTAACACGTCGTTGCGCATGCGTGTACTGGAGATTGTGGATGCTGGTGAGGTGATGAAGGAAATCGGGGGTTTAAAATAGAGTAGAGTGGTTTTTATTACGAATGAATGTGTTTGTGAAAAATAAAATAACAATGATAGTGTTTACAGTATCTACGAAGGAAAAGTTTCAGTGTAACGCGTTGATGAGCGAGCACCGATACAAACCGAAATTCCATAGATCACAGAAAATATTATTCTCAATCAATTAAACGCAAAACGAGATAAACTAAATCAATATTAATATTAGTTAATATTATATCTGTTTTTCATTAAAAATTTGTTATACGTAATTGTAAAATTGTATTGAAAAACGTGAAAAAAATGGATCATAGCCAAAGAGGCAAAAGGAGACGCTCGCCCAGTAACAAATTAATTTAACACTTACACATCAATCCCAGACGCATTCTTACCTAAGATAACTTATCATAGAGCCTTATTAACTCTATCTAATGAATATTTGAGCTTATTTTTATTTTATTAAAAAAAAATCGATTATAACTGATAACAATTAGTTTGATATGAATTTAACCACGTTATGAAACACAAAACATCTCGAACAACAGCCACGTGCCAAAATAGTTCGTCAACAAAATATCCACTTCAACTTGTTTCATCCATCTGAAAACAACCACAAAAACCATCTTCTACGTAAACTATATGAAACTTCCCAGATTACATAATATGTCAGTACTCGCAAAAAGAACGCAACGCTTGTGTGGAATGCAAAACAGTTAATCCTAATTGTTGGCATTACACACGAGAGTTTCAACAATAAATACCGATTATTTAAACCCGCTTTAGGATATGTACTCGCGCAAAGGAGCAAAACGAACTGCATTATTCTCTCTCAGCGTCATGATTATACGTCTAGATAATTCTAGACATCCTCGTTAAAACATAGTAGAGTAGAAATCATGTCTATTCAGATTCTACTCTTCATTGTAGTATACTTAGTATCTTCTGAAGTACTCTTCGTACATTACAGCCTCTTGTAATAAGTCGTATGCCGATCTTTGGTCATACTTTCACATGCTTTACCAACTCAATGGTACTCGTAGGTACAAACACTTATGGATGCACGACTTAATATGGATTTGAATTGGCTCTTTCCTAAAAGGAGTGATTGAACGAGTGCCAAACGGTTTGAGGTCCTCAATTAAACATTTATTCAAAGAACATTTATTTTCATATTATTAATCGTAGAAAATCTAACTGTCAAGATGGGTGGAAAAACCTTATACCGTAATTGCCGAGTTTGTAAGCGTTACGCATTTTAACAAAATAACTTTCTTACAATGGGTTAGAAGTTATTTCAATGTGAAAAATCCATGATTGGACATGTCAAATATTCCACTGAATCTGATAATAAAATAGTTAACGTCCCTCGTGGATTTAGCTGAGATTTGATAAGGTCGGGGACAGATATATAATAAATAACTAATTAGCATTGCCAGGTATAGGGCGGCCCATGCTAGAGAGGATTGGTTCATCTTTGCCTGTCCTCGACCATAGATTCACAATGAGAGAAGGTCCAATTGCAGCTTCCCATGTAGTTTGCCGATCTCTGACACCAGTGGCGCAAGGAGTATGAACGCAGTGATACAAATAATATTACATTTTTTCTTCCTTGATAAATAGTTTGACTATTTGGCACAAAACATTCTTGTAAAGTAGTAAAGCAATATCAATTCAACAATTTTAGACAAGATCAATAAAATATAAATAAACAATTCAAACTCTATGTTATTTTGTCAAAACCAAAAATGCATATAAACAGATGGAAAACAGAGTGTCCGCTTGCAACTAGCTAATTGCTAATTAAGTAATGTCTTTGTGATCAGGAATTATGGTTTTGATTGTAAAACATCAGCATCGGTTGTATTGATGTTATGATCAGAGACCGCGGGAGTCTGTGGTCCAGCGAGACCATACAGATCACTGCCTGCAGTGATTGCAACGATATCACGGAATATTCATCAAATATACATTTTCACAGCAGTGTGGTCTTATGACACTTGGGGATTGTTATATGCGATCTCCCTGATAGAAAATATCTGCCACTTCGAGTATGAATAACCGAAAGGATTATAAAAACCAGATCTTTGTTGTCATAAAAATTGTGATTCCATTTCTAACGTATAAGATATAAACGAATTAAACTAGTTTCTTACTCATAATGTATAAGTTATGAGTAACTGAGCACAAAATGAAGTTAATTAACGTATGATGATTGATTATTGTTGTTTAATGGCTCTTTGACAACTAGGTCATTTTGTTAACTTATTTTATGATTGCATTTTTTTTCCCCTCTGCTTAATTTAGAAATACATTTTATTTTATGTGATACTGCATATTTTGTAATCTTCAGAATGGCCTTTTGTAGGAGTTAGCTATGTTTTGAGAAAATAGCTCTGTTGTATATCCCACTGATAAGTCCTCATTTAGGATTAGGATTTAGGATTTGGTTTTTCAATGCTCTGTTAAAGTCAGTAGTTAAGTTTAAACGGGTATTCAAGGCATGCAATTGGTTGTTGGGAACTGCTTGAAATTTAGCAGAGTATCCATTAACTGGTTCTTAGTGGTGCAATTTTGGTTATTGTGATAATAAATCAATTATAACAAATCATTTGTGTTTCATAATAAATGGAGATAATTGTGAGGGGGCACCGGTCCGGTTGAGTCCGACACTGGTGGGATGCCAGTGGGAATGAGGTCCGACCGAGTGTCCGGGGGGGCCTGATTTAGAGTGATGTCCGTCTCGAGGGGACGTCCGGGGGGGGCAAGATCATGGGGAAAGGGGTAGGGGAGGGCAACCCTGTTGGCTGCTCTTTCTCCTTATCATTCTTAACGAATTATTGGAGCAAATACGAAGAAGAATTTTTACTACTTGACTCTACCATAATTGCTTATACGCACCATTCCACTGAGTGAACTTTCTCATGCATCCACAAGCTGTAAGTTTCTATCATAAATCATAAATCATTAAACTTATTTTATTAATACCCACATTTAATTGCCCATTATTCTTCATCAATATATTTAATGAAGTTTATAAATTCCTTCTAACTTCACTTATTTCTTCTTCAGGAACAGAAGTTGCTTAAATTTTTTTCGTTGTACTGATACCTTAAATGGTATAAAAAACTTCAACATTGTTCCCTACTATAAAATATACACAACTGTTGTAATTATACTTTATCCAGTAGCAACGATTTTCTGCTAATTATTTCCCACAACAGTTAACTTTCCACGAGCCAACCCACGCGTCTGACTCATTTCCAAAGCGCATCTCTAGTTCTTCCTCGCTCATTTAATCCTGCTCTGTCTTCCATCTCGTACTTCTCGTGTAGTGGATGCTGCGCTCTGGAGATCAGTAGTAGGTAAGAAGTAGGATAGAGAGATGTAGCATAATACCGGATGATTGGCATTACCACGAAACTAAATAAACCCACGAGAGCTGCAATAATGAAGCTAATTAGTAAAGTGCCGGTTCCAGTGCGCGGACACTCTCATTTTAAATGCTTGGAATGAGGAAATAAGATTTATTTTTATTGTTTCAAGGTTTTCTATACCTTACTTATGTATAGAAAAAATTCAAACAATCTAAATTCATATTTTCTCTTAAGATGAGAAACATCTTAAATTATAAATCTTACCTAGAAGATGAATTTTCAATTGAGTTTATTGAGATGAATTGAGTTTTAAAGGTAACCTATGGAGTAGAAAGGCATAGGAAACCTTCAAACAATGAAAGAGAATCTTATTTCTTAATTCCAAGCATTTGAAAATATACTGTCCGATCACTGGTTCCCGTCCACGCACTGGTACCGGCACCCTATTCTTGACATCTCATCAAATAATTATAATGGAAAGAAGCAACGTATGTTGCCTTGAGGTCAACTCCGGGACTTGCTAGTCCCGGCCGGATCAAGTTGGCTCAGGACTTGCAAAGCTCTGGACTTGTACTGCTGAGTCCCAAGATCAATGCAGTGTACTTCCTGACTGAGTTTCCCTCGTCCTAGAGGCAAATGAAGGGAAGGTTCACTACTACTAGGACTACTACTACTACTCTGTGTAACGCGTTGATAAGCGAGCATTGATTGCATGCGAATTCATATGCGTGTGAAAGTTGCTGCTCTATAGGGACCTTGGTAAAGCTAGGAAGATGGCATGCGTCAAAAGCATTGATCATTATTTTTCTTTCAATTTCTTTGAATAAATTTGACAAATATTTAAACAAGCATAAAATGTACATACACTTAAATTTTGAACGTTCTCGACAGATTGGTCTGAAAATTTTCAAAAACTTAAGTGTTGGTCCCAATAAGAGATTGTTTGAATGGTGCGAATTATTTAGATTCAAAAATCAATATTCATTTGGTCAGAAATCCAAATAATCTGGCGTTGATTATTTTTTAAAAAATGGGGTTGTTCACCATTTGTGACGTAATTACAGGGGGCGAGGGTCGTTAATTTTGTGACAAGCTGTGATATAGGGAGAGGGACGTGGTCGAAGATGGCCTAAAAGACTGTCATATAATTTATGTAAGGCCTCTAAGGGCCGGTATTACCATTAGTTAAGCTACAGTTAACTTAAACTCTGCTTCAGAATACTCGGTGTATTAACATTATATACTGCAAATTAATTCCGGAGCTTATATCCTCAGTTTAAGTTAACCTCAGGCTACATTCACTGCAGATTTTTACGCTTTACCGCAGTACATAATGGTAATACAGCACATTTCCCAAAGTGGAGCTTAATTAAACTGAAGATTAATCTAATGGTAATATGGCCCCTAAGTAGTTCATTTCTAAACATCTTCTTAAAACAACATTCCGACGGTTGCAATTAATCAGTTTGAAAATCTCCCCACGAGTTCGTGACGGCGACAAACGAACTCAATCAACTCCTAGACTCCTGGTACTCGAACCGACGCTCGGCGCCGCGACGTCATCGGGCGTCGCGGCGTCCCGAGGTTCAAGTTCAATACTTAACCGCTAGGACGTGTACTTGAAACTTAGATATTGTGCATCGACAATGCTGTGTTAGAGACCAATTTATATCTGTAAACTATAAATAGACATTCAAATTGGAGTTTGACTTTAGTTCAATGGTACATAAGCGAGATTCGCCGATGTAATATATAATTAAATTGCTTCATACAGATACATTTATAATCATTTAGAGTTCAAATTATAATTTGAAAGATTTGCTCAAACGTATTTGTCCAGCTGCAAAGTCTTTTTCATCAACGTAGTAAATAAACTAAGTTTGTCATGGCCATAACAAAAATGTCAATACTTTAAATTTATTTATAATTGCAATTTTTAACGAAGAGGTACTACCAACTATTTTATAAGTATCAAGCGATTCGTATGTAAACATACAACATAGTGCAATGGCTCTTATAGATTCTATAAAGCACAATCTTAATATCCCCAAACATTTCTGTATAACTTCGTCTAACATAATACAATAACTTGATCATCCATGCTTCTGTCGCGTGCGATACTTCCTCAGAGAATGATCTCGTTCTGCTTGTGCAAGCGTCGCGACGCTAGCGCTCGAGCTTCAAGGCGCCGCCACTAGGCGTCGATACCTGTCATGCCCCCCGCAAGTAGCGTCGGTCCCAGAGAGATGGCGCCACGGCGGTGTCTTGGCGAGATCATACATGACGCCACCTGTTGGACCGGCATTCAACACGTGGCCAACTAAAGGTAACTGCTGCAAGAGTTGTGAAGTTGGTCCATGAAACTTAGATGAGAGGTAATTTATCATCTTTATGTTATATTTACATGAGAGAGAGGCTAGATAACTCCTTTACTCCGGCGCTTCCACTATACGTAAATATTTCTTTCCGTCAGATTTCTTGATAACATTACGTTTATCCTTGTAAATTTAGTACCAATATTTACAGATTAGCTGTGTAAAGGGAAAGGATCCTGACTATAATTTGCTTATTTAGTTAAGTTACAGGAAATGCGTCCATCGAAAGCCTTGACGTACAAAAAAACGCAGCCATGGAAGACGGTGACTGAAAAATCGTGCCGCAAAGCTACATCGCGGCGAAAACATCGCGTTCATGGAAGACGAGCTTACGGCTTTTCTTATCCACTAGTTGTGCCTCGACGTTCTTATAAATCATCTTTTCGCAAAGGCAAAATTGCGTGATAATGTCGAAGAATATGTACATACACCATTGGTTCTTCCAGAGATCATATGCTACATGGATCCTTCAAGCTATTTTTTAAATCATCTGCGTTATTTTCTCTCAAGCACTATTATATTCGCATCCCGAAAAAGATTTTGCATCTAACCGATAGGCAATAGCACAAGCAGCGGCGATAATACTGCTACTTGTGCTGGCACCTATCGTGTGTATGCAAATCATCTTGAGTGATGAAAATAAAAAGTAAAGTAAAAAGTAAAGTATGAGTAAGTAATAAAAAGTAATAAATAAATGCAAATAAAATGTTCTATTAAGAGAAAAACCCGCCAGGAATAGCTTGAACTACCTATCCATGTAGTATATGATCGCTGGTTCTACTCAGAATATATCACAGACAACTTCTAATCGGCTGTCGTTTAATATTGTAAAATGTAATTCGATTTTTCTTTCACGCGTGTCAATTGACATGAGTGCTAACATCCACAGTGCGAAACCACAGTATATGGTTCGTTAACATATGAAAGGGAAATGAAAGCATACAAACACATTAACACAAGCCAAGACCTAACACCAAGTCATGCCAGCACCTTGCACATGATGACTTAGATGATGACTTACTGCTGTAGTCGAACTTCATCTCGTTCTTGAGATTCTCCTTGATGCCATCCGCCGCGTTCTTCTGCAGATCCAGAAGACCGTACTTCATGTTCTTCACGGTCTTCAGGACCTCCACCAGTGTTGACATCATCAGATAACACGTGGACTTCCCGGAGACCGGGCTGTACGATTCCTTGTCGTACACTAGCATCACCTTCTGCCAGTTGTATCTGAAACATGACACGTATCTGTCAAGGTCGTACTTCATGTTCGTCACTGAAAGGCAGACAGATTGCAGCATTGGGCATTGATCTTCAGTGAGTTTTGACGTCAGATGAATCTACCCAATGAATAGGTACAATATTTATTAAATGTCTGACTAATATACCAATTCAGAAGTTATCTGGAGCTATCTGTTTTATAAAAATATCACAAATTGGTATTTCCTCGTGTTTAAAATGCTGTATACACTGTATCAGTGTAGGTGTAAGAAGCAAATGGCGTGCGCTCTAGGGTAAGCTGCTTTCGTATGACATGAAAGCAAGCAAGATCACGTGATGGAACTAGCCAATGAGAGCGCACACTTGATATTTGTCCCGGGTTTCACAACAATGGGTGAAAACTCGAATAGATATGTGGAATATGAAACTTCGTATGAATATTTTAGAGACCGGAGCCCCACAGATAATTTCCGAATTAGTACATCCCATGCAATTATTAGTCGAAATTACTGAGAAATATTGTTTCAAGGAGAATGGAATAAGTTACGAGTCCCATTTGAATTCGTAACGTTAACACCTTGAGCTTTGTATTGTAACACCGAACGTATCCAACTTACATGGGAATGAAATTGATAAATGAGGCGTTTGAAAACAAATATCTACAGGTCCTTGACAACAAATTCGTTGTCAAGCAATTTGAAAATAATTGGATGTGGAGAAAGAAAAACAACGACAACATCATATTACGCAGGGCATTCATAAGTAAGAATATCGTACTTTTATATTCCACTAGAAAGTCAACATGAGAGAACAATATCTACAGAAAATACGTATACTTTCTCGTGCAATATAAAAGTACGATTCTGACTTATTCATATTTATTCTTACTTTTCATTTCTATATTGTTGAACATTATTTGCAACACACGCATTGAATGATTGTATTCTTCTTTCAAAATATGTTTTCAAAGCAACCTTTTTTTAGTTTTTACTAATTAGACCTTATTGTATATTCTCAAACTAAAAGCACACACTTCCATATCGTGCATAGATTTACCAGAAACATTTTTGGTTGTGGCTTTACGTTCTACATCCAATTAGGCAAGGATTATGGCAGCGGTTGGCATCTACCTTGAAATATCATAAGATTCACATTCATTGTGACTTGATAATATTCAGTACAAAATACGATAGCCCCCTCATTATAGCTGGACAACCTTCTCAAGGACTTATAACTGGAAAACTTTTACTGACGTCCATTAGGCACTCCCCACACTCCTTCTTGCTACATTATTCCATTAGCAATCAATTATAGTTGGTATAAATATAGAATTGTGTGGTTTTCAATCAATATACTGTGTGAAGTCTCTGTCAAATGGCAATCATAAAATACTAATTAATAATTTACAAACATTCCAAGTAAACTCGTCCTTCTTTGTTGATACAGGATGTCGTATAATTGAAATTGTTTATTTTTATTTTGAATGACAAGATATACAGTTGGATCCCACAGATGTCGTCGCTTGTGATTTCAAACTCAATTGTATTTGTACAGTGAAATCAATCTCGTATTGAAATACTGTTTGAACTGCAGAAATGTGCAAAATGTGCACAATATCGGTATGCATCAGTTCGGTCATTTCAAACTCTTAGTTGGGGCTACATTTAGCATTACTACTGACTAAATGTCGTATACAATTTATTTATTAAATCTTTTATATTGTTTCTTGTTTACACAATAAGTAATATTTGTATTATTAATAAATAATAAATATTTTGTATATGGTATGTCCGATTGGCAAATTGATATATTTATAAATCTAAATACCTGTTTTTAAAATCCCACATCTGCCACCAATTGTAAAAAACCGAGTAATCAATGTTCTGCAGGTACTATGATTGATTATGCAGTATCCTGATATACAATTCAGTAGATGGTCACACGAAAAATAACGATTAAAATAATAATATTGTCCCACGTCTGTCACCATTTGTAATTATTTAACTATTTTTTCTGTTCTACGAAACAGATAGGAAAAGTCTGACCCGTAAAATCCAATATTATTTTAAATTAAACTAGAAAAACGCTCGCATTGATGAGCGAGCACTGATACGTCCAAAACCTCAAATCGAGATTCTGAATAAACACTGAAAATGTATCTACCGAAATTAAAGCACGATCCACTAAATCAGAATAAAAATATCTGCTTTCCATAGAAATTTGAAACAGGGAAACATCATTCCCTCAGGGTTCTGGAAGATAATGCTAAAATAAATAATCAGTAATATTACGTGAATTTATATTAAAAAATTAACACTTTTAAATTAAATATTATGTGTCGCTAGGTGATTGCTTGTTATTTTGTATAATCGTACTTAATTATGCAAAAAATATAAATTCAAAATTAGAATCATATAGAAAATATATCAACTTCTATGAACAGTTCGGTTTTCGAAATAATACAATATTAATTAATTAATTTATATATTGTATTGATTCAATCTCATAAAATATGCACGCAATCACTTAATGGCATATCATCTTCTAATATTTATACTTGATGCTTCAATGCTACTTTTATTTTGATTAAGAAACGACTGAAGAACAATAAATATGAATAGGTAGCAGAGGAGATGGGAGAGATGCTTTTAAGATAATTATTTAAATTCTTTTTTGAAAGAAACTACATAGATTAAATGCCGCTTTTACTTTAATTGAGAATAATCGTTTATTTTTATATGCATAATAAAAATGACATTGTTTATCTTTTGGTTTGTGTTGTGATGAATTTGGTTGTCTCGCTTAATACTGTTATGAGTTAGCGTTTTTTTCAAACGTTAGGATCTTTTCTTGCGGATTTTATAACGCCGCTAAGGCCGGGTAGGACCAACTTGGAAATTAGTGCATCCAATTGGCTGTGAAATTTGCGCCAACTAGATTCATTGGGTAACCATCGATAGTTTACTTAAGGTCCTACCCGCTAAGTCCACATGTTGCCGAATGCCTATGATATCGTATTAAGGTCATGCTACTGACTTCTCCATGACGTTGATGATGATGGCGCCCATGCCCAGGAAGTCTATCGGCGACGTGCGCACAACCATGGCGAACTCATCCTGACACGACGTCTTGTTCTTGGCGAAGTCGAAAGAGAAGGCGCCAGAGGTCAGCAGTGGCGTCCCCCAGAACTTGATCATACGACCCACAGGAGCTGTGGACACAGTTAAGTCAAGTTAACTCAACAGTACAATGAAACACAAGTGCAAACGTTAGCGTTATGTTTTTCTTTCTTAATGAATAATATTATGCTTTGAACGATTCACAAACTTTATTATATTTATTTTTCCTGGTGGTAATAGCCATTTGCATATTGTATGTAGATATTGTAGATATACATGTTTTGTGCTGTGCTTATTTGTTGTTATTGTAGTATAAGTATTTATTTAGCACAACGGCTATTTCAACACAAAGAATGCATTTATATTTTACATATTACATATTCAATCATCAATACTTTGAATTTTTGATATTCCTTGTCATTTTTTTAATCATTTAGCCGCTTATATATTCTCTTATTCCTATATAAAATAAACTATTGTTTAATTTATTAGTGTTACAATGTCCTTAATATTTGTAATCATTATTTCTAGTACAAAATTTGTGATTCTTTATATTAATATCAAAATATTTAGGCATCATACCTTGTCTGATTTTATAAATAAACATATAAATAGCAATTTCAATAAACTTTCTTAATTTTTTAAACTTTATGATAAATTAGGTTTAATATAAATATTCAAAAGATATACCTACGTTGAGACCGGTACAATTATCTAAATTTTGTTCTCGCTACTTTAAATTTAATACAACTCTTTTTCGTATCATAATTATCAATATTTATAACGTAGGTCACTTTATTTCGAATTTCTGAAAACATTAATGCAAAAACTCTTTGTACTTATGTAGTCCCACTTTTTCAATAATAACTCTCGCATTGGAATCAACTTACAGAATGAGTCGATTGACTACTTGATGACGTAGACATCAAAGTTATTTGCGACCAGACACATTATGATTTAACATTGTGTTTATGGGTTATATATAAAACGTTTGTTTTCAAAATGTCTTGTTGCACAAGGTATACAAATTATCAGAATAATAATCAACAATAATGAATGAAATTGATAAAATTAATAATTATATGTACCTACTACATAGTGTAAACAAACATAACTATTTTAGATTATTTCTAAAAATTCTAATTGAACCTTTTAAAGCTATGTCATTAATAAAATACCTAACAAAAATAGAAAATCGTTTACAAAATTGAATAAAATATCTGAAATCGAGCCACGCCCACCAATAAACATTCCAATTATTTCAAATTTGTCAATATCATTCAAATTCCTAAACAAGATATAATCGGTTCAATGGTGAACTAATTCTAGTTTGAACGTACTCGTATTGTTAAGACTTGCACTCGGTCTGATTTCGCTCTAGCATAAAAGCTGACCCAGCAGTATAATATTTTACGTCCAATAATACGATATTCATTGGTCCAATGTCAATCGACTTTCAATGTTTACGAGAGTAACCTGATTCATGTCTGCAAAACGCAGGGTCTGAAATTGATTCAATGGGATGGGCCCAGAAATCCACAGGCGATCCAAATATAGACATAAAAGTTGTCTTTAGATTGGTGAGACTTTGTTTACCAAACCATTTGCTTTTTGGAATTGCCTTTCATACAAAATACAGACTTTGCAAAGTCTACATATTTCTTGATTGATTAGTTGATATTGTTTCATTGTAAATATTTACTTTCACTATGAGATTTTGAGAATTATTTCGCATTAATTTTTAGACTTTGTCAATAATAAATCATTTATCAATTACTAATAATAAATCGAAGAATGAAGACGAGAAGAATATTTAAACCGAACCAAAGCTAGAACGCAGGACATCTCACTTAAGGTATTTGTGATGAACTAGTTCATTAATTATGTTTCAATTAGCATTTTCTAAAGTCCTGAATAAATTGACGAGCTCAATTTAAAGCCCCTCATAAATGTTTCAAAATCCCAATTATGTTACATTGCGTTTGGTTAATTGAATAATAGCCTAGATCAAATTTACACGGTAAGGGGTGGAAGTGGATTCCGAATTCGTTCTGCAGGATTCTCTCCAAGAACAAACAGCGAGCTTCATGTTTACAGACGTAATCGAATACATTCCGCGGCCGCTGTGGCGAGCGCCGCGACGTCGGTAGAAACGACGCTAGGGGCTTCGCGGCCCCCTCGGCGTCGAGAATATCAACATTTAGTCGTTAATAGAAATGTAATAGCTAGCTATCTTCCTAATTGTCATTACTTAATTAGAAACATTTCTGCATATTTTTAACTGTGTTTATTTAGTTGATTAAAAATTATTTTTGTTAGACCGTTGGGGTTCCCTTCTTTACTCAAAGCTCTTCTTTTACAATAAAGTTGTATTGGAACGAATGGAGCAAGACTGTGTATTCCATTCAAATATATTTTACCCTTTCAATCTCGTATATTTAAATATTTATTCAACAACCTATTTGAAAAACCATATGAAATATTGATCTTATTATTTCAATTCACATACAATATTGTTTTCCGAGATAGAAACTGAGGGTAAACCAGACCTACTGAGTAAAGGCCGATGCACAATTGACGCAGACGGACGACGCGGACGGACGACGGAGACGGAGACGATGTTTATGTATGATGTCTGCGTCGTCCGTCCGCGTCCGAATTGTGAACAGCAGAGTGAATTTGTCGTACCTAAACATCGTATCCGTCTCCGTCGTCCGTCCGCGTCGTCCGTCTGCGTCAATTGTGCATCGGCCTTAAGAACTAAGAACCAATAAAACGTTTCCAACAATTCCTAGAATGGTCACTAAGTATACTGTTAAAATTACCTATTACAGAAGAGATTGAAAACTCAAACATTACAGTGGTATATGTTGACACAATGGGCTTTCTAAAAATAGCTATTTTCAGTTCATGAGAAACTAACAAATACGTAACTTTGAAATTCATATTCTCCGTATTTTAGTTTGAAAGTTGAGTTTGATAAAAGTTTGAGCTTTTCTTGCGCGTGGGTCGCATCTCTTTGAAGCTTCGGTTTCCCACCACATCGGCCAAGCGATTGTGTCTTGAAACGGAAACAACCGCAGGCTCCAGAGTATTTTCTATGAAATCTCTTCTACTTTGATATAAATCCACCCCCAGGAGGTCAAAAACGCTTCGATATTCTTACAGCAGTGAAATGTAAGTTTAGCTACATAAATTCGGATGATACCCTGAAAATGCAGTTCAGAGCTTGCACGAAGTTCTTAAGTGTAACATCAGCACTGAAAAAATATAAGTTTTTCCCCAAGGACTGACATTATTTGGGGACACTGATGGGCCATATTTTAACTTATAAATGGAGGTAAATCTTTGTATTTTTGAAATGTCAGTGATTCCTCTTCGTACAAAAGATTTCTCCGGAACCTAAAATTGCCCTGGATACCTACAGTTCGTTTTTCCTATGGAACTCTCTACAGACCGAGACACCGTCAGTTGTTCTGTAAGGCCGAGAAAGACAACATTGCAAGGTGAGCGCGCAATGAAGTCTTTCTCGGCCTAGCAGAACAACTGACTGTGGCTCCATCTGGTGAGAGTTCAAACATAGGAAAAACGAACTGTACCGTCGTAATCTATACATTTTTTGATTTCGTTTCGACCAAATTCATTTCGGCGTAGTGCTATCTTAATGGCAATGAAATGAATTCGGTCAAAACGAAAGAAAAAATATAAATATAATATGAACCCAGGGGCTGGGTTCACAAAGAAGTATAACTTTATGACCGAAAAAACTAATATCATTATTAGCTATTACCATGTTTACCGGCATATCCTTATGAATTTCATTGTTCAAATTGCCTTTTATAATGATAAAATACTAAGTTTTAACATGGTATTATCATGGTAATATCATGGTAATAGAGATATTTGTAGTTATAATGCTATTCCGGCATAAAGTTATGCCGGAATAAGGCTTAAAACCTATTGTGACTCCAGCTCCAGGTAACCAACTATCGGATAAAAAAAAATAGATTCACAGCTATTGTGAACGTTGCCATCGGCACCAAAGAACTGACTTTGATGTCACTTATACAGACTATGAGTATTGAGATTTGTATCATTTCTATGCATATAGTTCTTTTTTGCACAAAAAATATTATTGTGCAAAGCAATAATAATTCTAGAATATTCCAATTCTCGTTTTTGCGACCTCGCTGCACATGTGTAGGTGGAAGTATTCATTCTTCTATGGTTGTAGTGTGCGCTTGGAACACATTTTATGCGAACAAATAAAAGTTAGTCGATTTTCCTATTTCTACTAGATTCTTTCTGGAAACAAGACAATCTCCATTTTTATCATCTCAGCAGCTGAGTATGTAGTGCTGGAAAGAAGAACACTATGATAGTAAATCGATATTTAATATATTTCTAAAGAATTCAGCAGGAGGTGACATGTAGTTTTATTCTTCAACTACGACACAAGTATTGTATAAGCGATGATTTTCGTCAATGCACTCTGATTGTGTTGAAATCAGGTCAAAAAGTTTTATTTCCGGGAGCGCAATGAATGTGTCTACAGAATCCAGACTGACAGTGAAAATTGAAGGGACAATAAAGTCAACCCTTGTTATGTCTTAACGCCCGTGAAGATAGGAAGAAGGACGATGATGGAAACCAGGCGCGTAGGAACTACTGTCATCATGAGGGGGGGGGGGGGATTGCGACAGTCGAAGGGGGTGTGCGGGGGCGAAACCCCCAGTTTTAGCTCGCAGGGCGTTTTTTGGAATTTAAACCAGTTAAAAGTGATTCTTTGGCTTTAAAATGCACAAACTGAAGCACAAAAAAATCAAATTGTTGCCCCGCAGTGTATGTTTTCGAATATGAATAATTTAAAATCGATTCTGGGATGCTCAAATTACAACAAAAAACTCCTTTTTTTGCCCCGCAGGGCGGTTCTTAGAATTTAAATGAAGTGATTCTCGGAACACTAAACTTAATTTTGTATGTTGAATGAGGTTCAACCAGCTCGAGTGGGGGGAGGGGGGGGGGGATCCCCTTATAATAATCAAGAATTTTGGTTGAAAGAAAATTAAAGACTCTCGAAAAACTAAAGCAATCGAGAAAAGTTTTTGATATATTATAAATAGAACTATAATGAGAAGCAGTTTAAACTTTTAGTAACTTTATCATATTAAAGTGCTTAAAAAGTGTAATATAATTAAATTTTCCAACAACATAGGTAAAACATAGAAAAACTCGAAAGTTAATAATCTAGTCTAGACAATTCCCGGCATTAAGCCATCAAACTTGCTTCATGACTTGAATGACATAAGCATGATGGATTTCTAAATTCTGTCCATGTTTGAATTATTTTTAGCTTTACTAAAACCCCACCAATAATCAAACTAGGATGTCAAGCCCGACTTGACAAGGAAGATTGACAAGGAAGATTGTCAAGGAAGATTGACAAGGAAGATTGACGTTGTGTGGGAGGCTCAACAGTAATTCAATAACTATCATTTAAACATAAAAAGATGTGTGACAAAAATCAGACTGAACCGAGTTTGAATTCGGGAAGTCTCATTTGCGGGCGAGAGCTTTAGCTAATGGACGTACGAACATTAGACGCTTCGTACTGGCCAATGCATAACAGCCTGTGGCCTGAAGTTCTTCTGGCGTTTTCGACTGGCCGCACTGGGCCGCACTAGGTTTTGAATTAGCTTTGAGTTTTGTATGGTGACGTCATTTCAGTGCAACCCCAGTGCGGCCAACCGAAAACGCCAATAGTAACCATTCCCTAACCTCATTTCATTCTCCGGGAGGCTTTGAAATCTTGACCAATAGGGAAGTCTCATGAAATTTTATTCTAGTAAATTTCTATAAATAAACACAAATAATAATGACAAATACACTTATTACCTGTGAAATCTTAAATTTTCATTCATAAAAATCGAGTTCAAATATCATAGGATTTTTGGCGGGAAAAACGGCCTGTAACAAGAATCAGAACTGTGATGTCATTTCCAAGTCATTAACATTGTGTTGACATGGGGATTCCCTTGTTGCCATGGCAATATAGCAAACTGTGATGTCATTGCCAATTTTCCTGTTTTTAAATGAGAGGAGATCTATCAAACTTTGTAAATTAATTACATGAGAACTATTCGTCCAACAACAAAAATAATACCACATCTGTGTTCAGCAACATCTCAACTTTCATAAAATAAATATTATTCTGAATTCAAATCTTCACGAGACTTCCCTATACCATCTTTCTAATTCCGTTCATCTCTTAGAGCTCTCGCCCGGCAAGTGCTAGTTCATTATTTCGAGCTCCGGTTCGGTCGGATATTTTTCACATAGCACATTCCATACTATCATCCTTACTTCACTGGAAGTTTTCCAAAAACCACAGTAATCTAATTTTTAATCTTTTTAGTTTACCGGGGATATGATTCCTACATAGTTCGAAACAAAACTTTGTAATAAATTAAGTACAAATGCAACATGACATAAAAAGTGACTTATTCAGTACAATAATATGATTAATTGTTAATAAATAACAACGTCATGTTATCTTCTTTTGTTTTAAAGTTGGATTTTATAATTGAAGATGGTTGGTTTAGTTGATCGGACAGGTCTGGGACCTGCGTAGGTACTGATCCTTAAGTAATGCAGGTGGAAGATCATATATTATTGGAGAATCTCAAAATGGACCTAACTTCCTGTTCTCCTACTTTACATACTCCGAAATTAATTTCTAAATCATAAGCAAATATCAGGTCAATTGTTGGTTATTGGGCTGACCACAGAAGCTTCACTCTCCGTAGAGTTACAAAACAATTTTAATATTATTTAATTACATTTTGTAACTAATATTAATCGGTCTGAAAGTATCTATCGATCTAGTGAACTAAAAGAACAACACACCAGCAATAATATTACTTTATATCCAATATCTTACATCTGTAATAAAACTTACTAACGACCCCAGGCGTTTGGCTTAACTAGAGCAGCCTGTCTCTTGGTCATACTTCCCCGTAATCTTTCCCGCACAGCTTCCCGAGGCTGGACCTCAGGGCTTCCTTACCCTCACACTCAACTCCCTCACAGAACATAATAGCAATGAGCGCGGGAAACAATGCATACTGTTGTAGTTGTAATGCTTAACCTAAATGTACCTAAGTGTAAATGTTATTAAATGAGCGTTACTAAAGGACTCTTACGGCACTTTCATGTTTCTATGTCTTGTTTTTATCTGTTTGTGTTTATGCCTGCAATTCCAAGTCACACATCAAACCAATCAAATTGTAATTTTTCACAAACACTTATGTCGTCAGTGGTCACATGAATAGTTTTTAAGCAAAATCCTTTTATTGGTCGAAACTTAAAAAATTTAGATCAGGTTTAAATTTTGACCAAAGTTAGATTTTTGAAATTTCAGACAAATCGATTTAAGGACTTTAACAATTATTGACATCTTCAGCAAATTTGTGGTCTAATGAATTATCTATCAGCTATCTAAACATAAAACGTAATTGTAATGAATATTAGTCTATTAAAATGTAAATAAGTTTATATGTATAATGAATTATCGGTATTACTAAGTAATCTTTGATATTACTGAGTGTAATACTTACCTAAGTGTACCTAAGAAGTATAAGTAAATGATGCATACCTACTGTTTACAATTAAACAATATAGAGCACACTTAGGAATACATATAACTCTGTACCTCAGAGGTAAAATGCCCGATGTCCATTTCAATGATTTTTGAGATGAACTAAAAAACCAGTAGTTCTGCGTTCATCCAATCAGATTTGTAATGGTGGCACCAGTCATTTTGTAAGTGAAAGAGAACACTGATTCCATGATTCCAAAAGTGTGTATCGCAATATGGAGAAAATTGATATAGGGTCTTTCACCTCCGAGGTTCAGCACTATTCATTACAATCATGGTGGTAACTAATATATATAACACCATGATTACAATTACGAACTTTCTGATCGCTTTTGCCATGTTACTGCTAGCTGCTACTCAGAGTAAGCGGTCATATAATACGAGATTATAGACAATATTCGCAGATAATCGTATTTTATTATTATTGAAACTTTTATAGGAGACCCTTACTAATCCCTTCCCCAACCCTCCCCCCCCTCCCCCCCCCAAATATTTTTTGTGCCCAAGGTCTACAAATCAGCAACACAACACAGCATAATTAATTTCCATGCAATACAAAGACTCACTTATCATCGCGTTACACATAGCGTTTTCTCAATAAATATATCATTTCAACTAATTCAACATGAATAGTATATTCTCACAATTACAAGGTCTATTAATGAATAGCATCCGCCATTAACAGCAAGTTCCACTTTGTGCAGTCATCACTTTGTAAAGATCTGATAGCAAGTTTCATCACATGAGAAGAAAGCTTGCATGTAGATTTGCATTCAAACGCCCCCGCTTTCACTACTTCAAAGAGACGCTATTTCGACCTACAATGTAAGCTTCTGCAACAGTCACGTATCAGAAAGCAATACTGGTGCAAGTTCTTCGTTCACTTATAGTTTCTCGTACGCGGTTCGCATTTGCAAAATAATTTTATTTAATGAAGCTACTAATTAAATTTCAAAATGTACGCAGATAACTAATTACATGTTCTAAGTGTAGAATGACACTCATCAAATAAGAAGTTAAAGAAAGTAATGAGAAAATGAGTAAGAAGTGAAATTTCAACAACTTCCTTTGACTTTCTACAGCGATCTCAAAACTTTTCTCATTGTAAGGCAGCTTAAATTTAAATATGTACCCTTTTAGTAAAATTATTTGAATACAAAGCACGTTTAATTGACCAGAGAGAAAACGTTATTTTAACTAAATGTATTGACTACTGATTGGTCGTTCCTTGACAATCAACCCTTTTTATTATCAATGAAAATCAGAGCTGTGGACTCATTTACAAACATTGTTAGCTATCCTAAAGCTCAACTGCGAGAGAATATCCATGCAAGTCTTCGTTGTAAGTTACATTGTATATCTTATTTAATAGTTGTGATGGTATTCTTTCCATTAAGAGCTGCACTTAAGTCGAACGTTGACCGCATGCCTAGCAATATGCTGCTCTATAATTACGTAATGACGATGTTCGATGCCGGAAAGCTTCTAATGTTCTTCTTACGTCGCTTCTGTCATCAATCAAGCGAACGTATCGCGTAGCATCCACGTAGCTGTCTCCGTTTTCTTTTATTCACCCGGATCAGCAGAGTTGAAAATGTTTTACGTCGACATTTTCTTGCTTTACACACCATTCGAATAGACTAAATATGTGTCATTTGCGTTGTGCAATATGGACTTATTATTAATTATGTCACATGTGTATAAAATCTCAATCAATATATTATTTCCCGTTTGCATTTTCAATAAATAAAACATAAACATGTCGTCATTTGTAAAATCATCAATAACCTATCTAGACACACAATTTACTTCATTCTTCGTTCAGTTAACTGCTACTTTATAGCGAGATGGGTGCGCTAAATTAAATTCGCAATTACTTCACATTAAACTATTTCGAAAACATTTTAATTAAATATTCCTATAATTTTACATAGACTAACTCAAAGTAATTAACAGGAAAGTAATTTCAATTAAAAAAAATTATATTTTGCATAGGTATAATATTCCGCTCGTTGAAAACAGAACCTGTCAACTAGTAATATCTTTGTAGTGACTTCACTATCAAAATTAAATTTAAATGACTTATACGCATGTGAGTACAAAATATAATTAGACGTTTGAATTTCCGTTAAGTTCTCTGTCTGTTCTTTCAAGAATCTTGTCGAAATGATTCTCTATGAAGTGTTTGTTCCGCTGTTAACATCTTGTTAAAGTCACAGGAAGGATTATCACATCGCACGACATTGTTTTGTAAAGCTCTTTCCTGAAAGCGTGACAGTAATTCCTTGAATCGAGCGTCAACTGGAGCAATCTGAGAGACTGTGAGCACATCTTACTTGACAAGATCAGAACAAGACGTACATCACGTGACAGCGTTTCCAATCAACGCGTTGTCATGTTAAAACATAGAACAATAATTCTTAGAACACTTCAAAATGAGTTTTAATAAAATTCATTTCATATTGGTATTCAATGTTAATATTTAATATTAACCAATAATATTATGTAACATTTTTATATTATATCAAACAATATTTCCAGATCAATAAAAACAGATACTTCAACCTTGGTATGATAAGAGAGTGTATATTCGGAACAGTAATCAATGTCATAAATGTTTTCATATACTAAATTATATGCTTTTTTGTACCTACATAGTTTGAATAACTAGATATTTCACAAAACAAAGTTAAATAAGATGAGTTTGCTAATATTAAATTGGTGACAGAAATAGGATCTTAAAAATATATAATTATTACAAACGGTGACAGAAGTAAGATTTAAAATATATTATATTACAAATGGTGGCATAAGTTGGATTTTTACATTTAATTATTGTGGTCTTAGTAACTATTTACGTCAGTAGTTATCTTTGATTGAGTAGATAATGTTAAGCTTTCAGTATGTTTTTGAAGATACGAGGTTACGGAATTTTGATTCATGAACACATCGCACAAATGTTTTGCACATATCGATGCTCGCTAATCAACGCGTTACACTGAGCGTTTTCCTAGAATAATTAATAGATACATACGAATTTGTTAAATTCAATAATGAACTAACCTATGAAAATGTTACCTTTAGTGTGCAGTGTACATATCGGAAGAAAATGAAGAGTACATCTAATAAATATTCATAGAAGACTAAACTTTGGCTGGCGGGTGAATGATGACTTGCAAACATAGTACTGCTGATAGAGTGCTAATTAATTATAATTACAAGTACTTATTGAAGTTAGATTAAGTAACATCCTAATTGCATTATACTAGTCACGATGCAAAGCTTAATTTGTGTGTTGATGCTTTAAAGCAGCGGTCGCCAACCTTTTGGACCTCGCGGACCACTTATATGACAATTTTATATCTCGGGGACCACTCAGGCGCGTAAAATACGTATGACGGGAAATACGATTGGTGAGGGAGACAATGGGGGGTCTGGGGGGAGGGCCCCCCAGCACCAAGCGGGTCCGGGGCGCTTAGCCCCGGAAATTTTTGGTTTTCAGGAAGTCATTTGGCGCGTTTCTACGCTATTTCAGCCAACTTTTTTTTTCCAGAAAAAGCGTTTAAAATAACTCTTATAGGTATTGGAAAAATACTCGGAAACTGATATTATTTTCATTATAGAGCTAGTGAATACGTATAGTTGGTAGGTAGATACTTTGTAAAGGCATTATTACGTATTGAAACATGTCCGAATTCAATACATTTGTGTTGTGCCATTTTTCTAAATTAAATAAATTGCATGGAAACTTAAAAGTAAACTTCCAATTTTCTCTGCGGACCACCAAAATTTTCTCGCGGACCACCAGTGGTCCGCGGACCACCGGTTGGCGACCGCTGCTTTAAAGTAAATCAAGACTCCAGAAGATGAAACGTTATTAAATATTTTTTTTAATATACCTACGTCTTTGAAGCTAATTTCAATTAAATGAAGATTAGCTATGCCAGAAATTCATAATAAAAAACTGTAATCTGTTGGGCTTAAATTCTGTTCTCAACGAAGGACCAATAAAGTTGGCTGTTGTTTTGAGAAAGTGGTTCTCTGAACTTGCTTTTTGCTAAATTAAATTAGACACAAGCGTCCTTGGAGCAAAGTAGCGGAAGACGCTGTATAACAATGGCTTTGATGGAGTAATTCTCTGTTCTGTCGACCATCTTCTCCCCTTAACACACTTTAAGCAGCTGCCTGAAATCTGCTACATTTACGCATTCATTTTGTAAAATTTCAATCGAGTTCAATTAGGTTTTAATGGTTTTTCTATGTTCAGAATGGAATCGTCTTCATTTGCGTCGATTGGAGTGCCTAATAAAAAAACTTTCCAATTATCTCACTGTACTAGTGGTCTACGGCAGGTCTGACATACACTTCCATTTCATTCGACCTTGAAATTAATAAATTAGGCTTTCTTAATTAAGTTAGGATAGAGCGTCTCCATTCAAACCTTACGGCTTATGGTATTTGTGTTATTTTGCACTTCGAATCAAACGAAGAAAAGGATCAGGTAAATTTTATATCAAAACAATTATTATTATCCCCTTATAGTCTCACTAATGATTTCCATATTTTTCCTCTTGACCTGACAATGACAATGGATTTATAGGTTATACTCCGCTTTACTTATAGATAATCTCTAAGAATCGTTGGTGGAATTGTCTGCTGTAGGTGTTACAATACATTTTATCATAAGTTATATGAAACGGTATTTCCATGAATTTCGAAGACTCGCTTATTAACTCGTTCATCTAGTGATGTCCTATAGTTGTTTTGTCTTGTACTATTTAAATTATGTACAGATTATTAGTTCTGATCACTTCAATGATGTTCAAACTCTTAATGTAGTAATATTAGGTTTTGAGTTTATGACTCAAAATGTATTATTGCTATTCAATCAAATAACTTCATTGTCAGACATTGAAAACCGAATAGGTACCTTCATCTCAAATATTCTAACAAATTTATAATATTATGGTTAAAATATGTTGGGTGCCCGAAGGATCCGAGTTCGATACTCATTCGGATTATACTCTTGTTTGAAGTCTGCTTCCTATACATGGTTACTATGCACTGAAGAGAAAGTAATTCAAAGTGTTCGCGTCACTTCCTTTTATTATATTAAATTTGTGGAGAAGACATCATTTCTCTAGAATTTTTCCAATAGTTTATTCATTATGGAAGTTCAAATATATTCAGAATTGAAAAGTAAACTGAACTTTGTAATTGGAAAAACTCGCAAAGGCTTTGCTTAGTGAAGTGGAGGTAATTTCTTAAATCACTTTTGCGAAGAAGGTAACTACATTTCCTATTCAAGACGACTGCTAACTTTACAGCTGCAAATTTGCATTTACGCAAATTTTGTTTCCTCTTTTTGTGATGTACGCGGAACACATAGTTAAAACTCTTGGCTGCAATGCAACCTTTTCAAAGTACAACAAATTATGTTTCATTCGTCCGACTTGCACTCATGAGGTTTCGGGTTCTATTCCCGTAGGCGTCTGCCAGGTTTTTCGTAGTTTTCCTCAGTTGAGAGTTAAGGGGATTTTAGGAAGGGTATGAGATTTTAATTTTAGGGCAAATATAGTAGGAAAATGTTAGTAGAGACAGATATTAAGCTAAATCATCTCATTTATATTTTGTAAAGTCAAAAAGTTATCCGGAACTATCGAAGCTGGTAAAAATCGATTCATGAACAGCTCCAACTGAATAACCGTTCAACATGGAGAGCTGAAACTGAATAACCGTTCAACATGGAGAGCTCCAACTGAATAACCGTTCAACATGGAGAGCTGAAACTGAATAACCGCTCAACATGGAGAGCTCCAACTGAATAACCGTTCAACATGGAGAGCTGAAACTGAATAACCGTTCTACATGGAGAGCTGAAACTTGGCATGAGTATCATTAATACATTTATGAAAAGAACGACTAGGTCCTTTTTTGGAATTTGTATATTGCAATATTTCTCAAATACCTCGGTACGTACCGAATTTTTCATCAAGAAAGCCCTCCTTGCCTGTGGCCAGGGTACAAATAAATTTATTGACAAAGACTCGTATTCGTTTTCTTAACCTATTCAAACCGAAGACAATGAGCCCCTTTGCAAGTCTCCAGAGTATTAATTGCGGTCGCTGGAGTTGTTTGAATGATCATAATCAACATCATAATCAATCGTCAGTCGCCATTAGCCTAGTTGCAGTTGCAGAACCTAACACCACTAAATTATAAATCTGCGAACTTGTTTCCCAAGAAGCTAACTTAATAATACAGTTCCTGAATATTGAAGTGAAACGCCAACACCGACGAAATTTACGACTGGTGTCCTCTAGGGACATTCCTCAGCAGAATGTGGTACCTAGGGATAACATTTGAACTCTTCCGTGTTTGTACATCTTGGTACAACCAAACATGATCACTCAATAAATCTGATTGACTGAAAAATGTTAAGTCGCACCATCAGAAGTAAGTTCAAGCGATCTCCTTGTCTAGTAGGTGACCTCACATTTCAATGATAATAACAAGCATTGATGGATACAGAGCTTGACCAGCAGTCATTCAAATTTGTTTACCGATCATATTTTATTTGGCCAAGTGTACAATATAATACAAAGCGCTGCAGCTTAAATTGCAAAATCTCAAGTTATTTTCACATGGACGCAATTTTGCGTTGCATACTTTTGGAATGATGAACCTAATCAAGCTCTATCACAATAGTTATATTGAAATATTTTCTTAATCAATGACTCATGTCCAGTACAGATAAACTTCACAAAGGTTTATGATAAAACTAGCTGAAGAAGGCAGTCGTGGCCTATTAGTAGCGAACCTTGCATTCGACTCTAGACTGAGGGAATCCAGTAAAATAAACTCAGTCTGGATGCGTTCTCGCCTGATCCAACTTGCTCCGTCGACATCTCCTGTCGAACGTTTGCGTTTGACACCTTCGTATTAATAGAAGTGAAAACAGTAGAGTAATGAAGTACAGCAGTGTCAAGTGTCCACTTGACGTGTCATTCTTGTAACTGTTGATAACAGATTGATTTATCTTATCACTAGCCAGGGATGTCGGGCAGATCGGTAGCAGAGGAAGATCGATACAGGAGCAGAAAGACATGTTTGAAACACGGGAGCGTATCGAGCACGTATTTGTTGGACCATTAAATTGTAAACATGATACTTAAAGGACCACTCTCATCTTTGTGATTAATATTTATTAAACGAGGTGAATTTGAGTGAAGGATTTTGTTTGACGGTGTCTTCAGGGAGACGCGGGTAAAGAGGTCTTGGTACATGATGACGAATACGTAGGGACTTAATTCATTCATTCAATAAACATTCACATACAAGGTGCTTCGACCACTGATCTCCATGTACTTCCACTTCGTTGCGTGGATTGCGTATTGAACCCCTTCAACATTAGTCCCAGTGAAGTCGAAAATACATTAGAAAAATGTTCCTAAAATGTTCCTTTTCAAGGTCATCAATTTATAACAGCCTTTTACACGATCTGAATCATTTCTAAAATATTTTTGAATCAATTGAATTATAACATTAGTCATTAGTTAATTAACACGTTTTAGTTTAATTAGCTATAATTTGTTACACAACCACAAAGTTATTACGGCGGTGACTTAGAAATTGTTGACTTCACTCGCATAGCATTGATACGCAATCCACCTGTTAAACATCAGTTGCTTCGACCCAGTGTGCTTATCCTCATGTTAAAATCGCATGAGAAAATGTTCGACTATGCGAAATGAGGTGAAATCTTAATCTGTAAATGTCAAACCAAATAATAATGACAAATACACTGATCACCCGAAATAATATGGTAGTACATCGTCCGTAAATCAGAAACGCGTGAAAGCACCTGCTGAAACAGCGTTATACGACGTTTTTAACTTTCATATGAACTCAAGTTCGCAAAAAGGGTTGGGTTAAACTTGTTGTTTTAAACTAATACAGTCAGAAAATATATTTTTAATTTTAACCCATATAAAGATTCAAACCAAAATATCAAACCAATATAATTTTCAACGACGTCTTATACATGGTATAAGATAATTTTACTTGTACGCAAAATTTATCCTCGAACGGGGAATCAGTGTGACCATGGGCGCCCACAGGATTTCTGCCAGGTGGGGGCAGGTCAAGGAAAACAATATTTTACAAGTTTAAGGGGGGTGTGGGGGGGCGCGCCCCCCACCCTGCCCCGCAGGGCGTTTTTTGGTTTTTGGACACTTTGAAATCAATTTTGAGACGTTTTGAGGTGTATTTTGTTGAAATATTCAATATTTTTTAATTATTGCACTTTGGGGTGGTGGGGGACATGTTCAAAACTGCCCCGCAGGGCATTTTTTGGATTTTTTACACTGTGAAATCAATTTTTTTTAGTTCTTTTGATTACAAAATGATACTTTATGTTTTCCTGACATCCAGGGGGGGGGGGGCAAGCGCCCCCCCTTGCCCCCCCCTGCGGGCGCCCATGAGTGTGACCTATATCGCGTCAGTAACAGAAAAAATAAAAAATTATGTAAAAAATCAAGACGCTTTCTCAATTATAAAATAAATTACAACATTCTTCCAACCCATTTCCAGTTCAGCGGACGGAAAGTGAGAAACGTGTTCCAGATAAAATAGCCGTTACAAAATCCAATTTTATTTAAAAATACGCACTGTCATCGCACACCAACTCGTATAAATATTCCCATACCAATCAATAATCATGCATCATACCAACATTGTAAAAAAACATTTACTTAATATCGAAGTCTTCGGTTCGAATCTTGAACCCAGTCGCGTTCCATCAAAGTCACGAACCCATAAACAATATTTGCATAACCTCGTTCCAATTTAGCAACCTATCAACAGGTCATCAATCGCCTGTCACCCTCCCACGTGATCAGTCATCCGCCGTTAATACGTGCGTCGTTAATGTCCCTTCCTTTGCTGCTGCCGCCATCTTCCCTCGTTATCATCAGGGATAATAAACCTTGAGATCTTTGTGTCTGCTTTCAAATACTTCTGATGTTTTTGCATATTTTCTCATTGATTGACAGCAATACGTTCTGACATTTATTACGTCACGAACAAGATAGGGCGCAGCTTTGTGCAAGCACTTACAAGAGTAGAAAATAGTAAAACAATATAACTCATTGGCGTTGTTTTGACCTGAGAATTACTTGATTATTATTCTATGCAAGTCTCTTGTGGATTTTCGGCGAGTTTTGACTTGAATGATTATCTGACAGAGAGTTACTGATCATTTTCAAGTTTCAAAATAAAATTAGTGTTGCCAAAAAAAATCGATGCACATTCAATACCTTGATAACTTTCAATTATGATTAATGTGAACTCCAGGAATGTGATCCTCAAAATGAAAGAAAAGCATGTAATTAAATAGTAATTAGTCGTTCTGTTCACACAGCTGGCTGTGCTGTGAATATCACAAGAGGCGATTCATTATATTGATCATAATCCAGAGAAACAAAGCATAGAAAGTTATCCTTAACCATTACCATATTAATCTTAAGCCCCATTTACACGGTGCAATTTCTTGAACAACTTCTGTGTCACATTAGTTCTGCACATGTGCAGATTCCCTTTATCATCTCAAATTTGATACTGAGCACGAGCAGAACCACTGTGGCACAGAAGTTGTTCAAGAAATTGCACCGTGTAAATGGGGCTTTAAACTATTGTCCTGACTATTGAGACCTTCATAATTTTATGAAAGTACAAAAAGGTATAGTTATTTATAAGTATTATTACTGGCGTATGGAGCAAGATTAAAAAGGAACTTGACTCCTTCATCTGTTATCAAACTATCCAGAAATAGTAACCTTTATCATCTAATTGATGATAACAAAAGCTGTAAGAATGCACCGAGTAGTTTTAACAAGAAATCGTCAGATGCGAACGCCATTCCATTGACATTTCGATGTACAAAATGACAAGTTCAGTTATCAGATCATGACCAAATATGTACGACATCAAGGAAGTTCGTATCTACTTTGTTTTGCAATTTGATAAAATACTTTGACAAGTGTTTCATATAAAATTAAAAAATAGAGGTATTTACGTAGAGAGATTTACATAGAGGTATTTGACGTGACTAATGTTATGTATGTAACCAATCTAGTCAAATAAAATAAAATAAATTAAAAAAAAACATTTTATTCGTTGTATCACTTTCAAAATATCTCTTCTTGAAAAGAGGCAAAACAACTACAGTTGTAAAAGTTATTTACAAATAAGAATAGTTTATCAAATAAAAGTCAGAAGCGAGAAAGATTTACATGTCTAAATTTAGGTAATAGCCTACCACAAGACCTTGCCATCTGTAACAGTTTGCAGTGCAAGTTCGTATTTGAAGTGAGCACACCTCAGAAATAGATAGTGCCTACTGACTTTCTCTATTTCATTTTTGATATGCAAATTAGTGATACTTTTTGTATTATCGTGATAATTTTAGTAATTCCATTTAAAAGACTATGTAGTTGTAGTAACGTACTCACCAATACTGTATTCACACGTAGGCCCGAAGAGCGCGTGAATGCAGTCATTAGCATACGCATCCACCGCTCTCGCCGGTCCATACACAGCATCACACTTATCATCTTTCGGCAAGAACTTCATCTGAACATACGTCGGTAAGATCTCGTCCTCTTGAACTCTCTCAGCGGCCAACTCGAGAGCCGGTATCACTCGATCAAGCGTGATCAGAAACTTCTCGTCATCTTTCGGCAGGATGACGGCGATGCGAATCTCACATCGAGTTGAATTGTCCCACCGACAAAGTTCCATACATTCACGATGGTTGTCCACTCCAAGATCCAGCTCGCAAGAACGATTTGACTTGTTGTCGGCGGTGAAGGTAGAGAGTTTAACGGCGCTTGAATAACAAACACAGTGCATTATTGTCAAGACGAGGGCCACGAAAAGCCACGGCGAGCCGCGACCAATGACTTCAATTACGCAAATCATCACTCGAGATTTCTAATTAAGTTATCCTTTCAAAACACCGTCGTTTCTTAGTTATCAGTTATTATTTCGCGCATACGTTTCAACACCTCGCGATCCAATGATCCATTTCTCAATAGGTAAACTGTATTATAGTCACTCAAATGTCATATCCAGGCGTTAATTAAAATTGCGAATCGTGATTGTTTATTTAATTATTTGCGATATTGCGTCAGGATTTGACAGAAGGTCCTCAAATGATAAGCTCCAGTATGAACTCAATTGATGTTTGTCTAATACAGAAGCTTGTGCAATTTCAAATGTCATATAATTAAAACAAACCCAATGTGTCAGAGATAACAGTTATTCCAGGTTTGCATAGTCTAAGGAAATTTCAATTCATCTTTCAAAGATTTGTGTTCTCATTTTACGCATATTCACCACGTAACTCATTAATATCATATAAATTCACATAACATTGAAAGATGAATGTGCGAATATTGCGTGTGTATTATTTTAATCAATTAAAACTTGATTCGATTTAACGTTTTTATCCTCATGGTCGATCGGTATCTTCCATTCATTATCGTTACACAAACTTCCATTATTATATTTACTCAGTAATATAATATAATTTCCACTATCACTTTATCAGGTACAGAAGTCTCAACTCCTGATCCTACGCAATCACACGCAGCCTTGAGAGACGTCATCCTCTACATGGATCGGCGTCACGACGCTGACGAACTCGGGCACGTCAGAACGACGCCGCGGACGAACACTGACTGATGAACCCTTCGCACAACGACGCCCCTGTAGCAGACGACGCATCAATTCAGCGGCGAAAATAACTCACAAGATAAGAAACTATGACGATTGATTTGATAAGACAGTCTTATCTAGAAGTGATTCTTCGGTGTTTGTCGAGTGTGGACTTTTTATAATGAGGTGTTTCTTTTTTTTCGAGGAGAACTGACCATGAATTGTAATCTTTTTGGGATGATGGGATGCGATGCGCCATGTGGCAAACGAGAGAAATATTGAAAAGCGATGAAAAAGGATCGTCAGAAATTCTTCATCTCTCTAAAAGGAAAATGTTTTTTTGAAATCTTCAGATGGTGAAAGAAATGTGTTATTCGCTTTGAAACTCAAAAGTCGTCTTGTTTTGTGAAAGCCCTTTTCATTTATCATCAAATCCTTATTTTGACTTTCATGATTAATTTTTAGAAACGTGGCAAAGAAGCACGAAGTTGTATTAAAAAGTTTAGCTCGAGTAAGAGAAAACTTTTCTTCACCTGGAAAACCGAATTATAACAACTAATAAAAGACGAAGAAAGTAGAGACATTCCGCAGCGACTTGCTTGAGCCTTTGAAAGCAACTTTTACAATACAATGCTAACATAACAACAGTATAAAACACGAGTCAGAGAAGTTTTCCATGTTACTTATCTCACTGTAAGCCATGGACATTAACTTTTATTCCACAGTCCTTTCACATACCATTCGTAATTTCCTTCGTCGTACCTTGCATTTTCTCGCATTTCTCATCGTTTCAAACATTTCGTTTTTGCTCATTAGAAAATGTATATTAAAAAATATATAACAATTCTTCGTTAAAGGGAACAGTCCTTTCTTCCAACATCTAAATCCAAAATAGTTATGCAAACGCACTTCTTGCAAAAATAATGTTTGATTTTGTCGTCTTGTACCGAAAAAAGCCCGAATCGTAAATGATCCCTCAAACTCTGTTTAACCGATCAAGCTGAAAAATTAAAAAAATTAAATGATATTTGATCGTTTTTAGCATATTTTTTGGGCACAGACAGTAGAAACAATAAAGCGATATTTTTATTATCTTCCTGTTGACGGGAACTGTACAAGTAAATGTTTGCTTTATTTTTAATCCTTGATTACATCCATGTCCATAAGCTTGGTGCTACTGCGTGACTGAATTATGAAGGGATTATTGTATGGAGATTATGAAAGAGCGCAAGAATAATGATGTACCTACCTATACTCGCAAGTGCGAATACATTGGAATTGGACCCACGATTTAACGATTCCGGTGGAACTACACTACAACCAATTTTAGCAACTTTTACTACACTACAACTACTATGAAGCAACTACACACACTACAACCTTATCTACAAGCTACGAGTAACTACTGTAGTTGTGTGTACAACTTCACTCAAGGCCTATACTGTGACTGCACTACAACTACTAATTCTGACTGCATTGAATGTGTCTGCATTCTCTGCAGGTACCTACATTATTTTTAAATAGACGAAGTTATTAAAATTGGCAGTGGAATTATTTTAAAACATTTTTTAAAATAGTTTTTATCGCACCTGTAAGGTATCTATTTGTCTTTATTTGTATTTTCTTTATTTCTTTATTTGTCGGTATCTCCTGTCTTTATTTGCGTTGTATGTTTGTATTCTGTGAGTTGTGACCATTTTTAGTAATAAATAGGAGTTGAACAAAATACAAATGAAAAAATTCGACTACACTACCCACTTTTAATGAGAATAAAACTGACACCAAAAGCTTGGAGCAAGCAGCTTTCCCAGTAATTACTTCAAGAGCTTTTTGTTGTAGGCACTGTCAACGGTATTACGAGTATTTCAGACGAAAGATATTCCCGAATAATCACAATCAGATAATTTAATCAGGACCAGAATGAATTCTATTTTTAGATGAAGCAAGAGAGCAGATGCTTGTATATTGATATGAGATTGAAATATTGTAACAATAAAAGAGAACAGGTGTGTACGCAGCGGGCAATACGTAATAAATATAGCTTAAAACTTACTAGAGGTTAAAGTCTGGTAGCAATAGCAATCGATATGAGCCATGCAGTTTGTCTGAACAGTTTGAGTAGATAATGCTCCAACGACAATGCTTAAATAAGATAAACATTGACAAGATTAAAGTAAAATCATGACATGAAAGGGTTTCATTTCAAGGGCATATCGAAGATGCTAATTATAAAATAATTGGCACTTTTTATTGATTATACTACTGGTAAGTGGTGTATTCGCGCATCCGCCCACCAATTGTCTGTAAAATTGTGAAATAATATGGTTTGTAAGGTCATGTAGTTCGATCTGAAATTACACATTTAAATTATTTTAATAGCCAACTCAACGCTATTAAAAGGTCTATTGAAGTCTAAAAATAAATAACTACACTGCGGTAAAAATGCTAAATACTGTGAAAATTTCAATGTATAGCTAATAAAACTCAATTTTAAATGAAACTCTGGAATTAAATTAAAATATTTCGCCCGCGAACATAGCATAGGTATTTCTTCAATCTACAGTTTGCAAATCTCCGATGAATTCTGGATTCCTTCACACGTACCTACTCGACAAGATATCATCACGCCACATGGTTCACACCATCTGGACCACACCGCTCAGGAATCCGAATGTCGCCGACCACTAAGTCCGGAACATTAATTAGAAGCACGCCTGGAGTGTAATCCTATCTTCCAGCGAACAATCAGATATTTTACATATTTGCTTTATTCATCAGCAGCGACTGTTCACTTGTATGACGGAGAAAGCGGTGGCGATTTGTTTAGAGTTTATTCATGTGGAACTATGATAAACTTTACAGTTCAAATACCAATTACGAAAATAAAATACACCTACGAAATAATGCCTGGAGCTGTCAGAATTTCATGGCTGTTTTAGCAATAACGATAAAGGACCTTAATTAAAATGTCAGTTGAACTTGAAATTACTGTAGGAAATTCAAATCAGGGATATTTGGCTTTATTTTTCAATTTAATTTAAGCTAGTGTAATTTTTATTCATCTTAGAGGAGTTTTTTCCACCTTTACCATCAAATTAAATAAAATTAAGTTGATGAATACAATCTCTTTGGGTACTTATTAAGTTATTTTATATCTTTACTTGATCTCATTTTGACCGAATTCATCTCACTGACATAAGTAGCATTACCAAAATGAATTCGGTCGAAATTAGATCAATAAAAGATATAGAATAAGTATGTACCTATAGGTAACTAGGAAAACGCTCAGTGTAACGCACGCGTTGATGAGCGAGCACAGAACATGCAACATCCCCATAGTAACGATGCACGACACGGCACAAGACGATTTTCTCTGCAATTTTTCAATCTCCATAATACTCTGGATGAATAACAGATCCATTGTGTCGTGAAGTCTTACCTACATACCTTCTCCAGAAATCTCTTGTGACATCCCATACTAAACTCGTAAAATTACAATTAATACTTGACTGATTGGGCTTACAATATGTAAAATTTAATATTAAGTTGGTCTTGATCACCATGCAAAATTTGAACTTAATGTGAACATTTTTATTGTCGACCAATCAGAAGACATTATTTAAACTTAAACCAATTAGAGGATTTGGCCTTCGTACTGCATCCGATTTTATGCGCTAGCTCAAAAATGCTTTCATTTTACTGTACATTGTGGATAGCTTGGCTGCTCTACAGGCCTTGCCTTGGAACAGAAGCTTAAAGAAGGCAGGGATGACAATTTAGTATACATTTTTCAAGATTATGGAATAAAATGACCTTAAAATGACAAAACTTTTGAAAATAACGATATCTAAAATGTTGGTACCAATGACCACGCGAAGTTTCAAGTTGATCGGTCAATCTGTTCTAGTTTAAATGTCAAAAATCACATGAAAAATGGTTTTAAATTTGAACCAATAGGAGGATTTGGCTGAAACTTTTTATGATTGGGTACAATGTTGGTTGCAATGTTTTTGCTAAATTTCAAATTGATCGAAGCACCCAATCGAAAGATAATTTTTTTTAAATTTGAACCAATCACGGGAGCCCATTCAAAAACGATCCCAGGGACCGCATAGATTACGTAAGTATGTGTACAAAATTTCAGATCGATTGCTTGAGCGGTTTGACCTGGGCTGTGACCACAAAAAAAAAAAAAAAAAAAAACAAACACACAGAGAAAGTGCCATAAGAGTACCGTGGTGACGCTCGCTACGCTCGCTCAATTAAGTACCAACCTTGAAGTCATTAATATACTAGGAAAACGCTCTGTATAACGCGTTGATGATCGAGCACGGACACGCGCAACACCTCGAACCGAAAATATGTCGATCGAAAATATCATTAAAAGCCAATAATTCTCTAAATTCGTCAGACTTGTAGGTATAAAAATCTCAAAATATTCCTAAAGTATTAGTCCCAATAGCCATGCAAAGTTTTAAGTTGATCGATTGAACCTTTATGATTAAAATGTTCCTTGTTAAAATTCAAAAATCATAGGATATATTTAAAAAAATATACCTGGGACCACTCATATGATAAAAGTGTGTGTACTTACACAGTATTAGACGATCTTTTGAACGGTCATATCAGTTTCATACGTTTGAAAGTTTCTGCTCTAACCACCTTGGAACTATAAAGAGTCGAAGAAGCCGTGATCAACATTTTCGAGAAATTTGACAGATAACACGTAAAATGTCAGTAAAATGTCAATAACTTTTGGATTTAAACACAGATAAGTCTGAAAATTGTCAAAAATACAGATAATGTTGGTCCCAATGACCATGCAAAGTTTTAAGTTGATCGGTCGTACGGTTCTAGTTTAAATTTCAAAAAGCATATGAAAGATTTTTTTAAATTTTAACCAATGGGAGGATTTGGCTGAAACTTTGTATGATTGGGTAAAATGTTAGTGGTAATGACTTGTCAAAATTTCAAATTGATAAAACAACCCAATCGAAAGATATTTTTTTTTTAAATTGGAACCAATCACGGGATCCCGTTCAAAAACGATCCCAGGGACCGCATAGAGTACGTAAGTATGTGTACAAAATTTCAGATTGATTGCTTGAGCGGTTTGTCCTGGAGTGTGACCACAAAAAAAAATACAAAAAAACAAACAAACACACAGAGAAAGTGCCATAAGAGTACCGTGGTGACGCTCGCTACGCTCGCTCAATAATATGTTTATAAAAAATAATGAACTAGCTTGATACAAAACATTTTAAAAAAATTCATAGTTCCTCATGATCATACAATAATGTAGATTCTCATGTAAAACCCTGTCTTGTATGCTCCTCTGATATTAGTATCTTCTTCAGGCATGGAAGAGTAAAAGAGCAAATTTTATATCCAGCTAGATATGAATATTTATTTCGGTTAACAAGACTATACAATTCTGTTGCATGCATCTACCTTTAAAATGACGAGGAAAATGTAGGTCATATTTAGAGATTGTGATGATTTGATCAAATTGGTCAAGACTCAAATGGCGTCAATTGTAAGCCAGGCGCGTAGGTACACAATAAGGTGTTGAATTTCAGTCATGAATTTGGTGTATTTCTATGCCATATGAAAACTTTTTAAAACTATTTTTACTTGACAAACAAATTGATAAAAACGATTATGGGAATTGAATCAGACGGAGGCTAAAATTCGCAGAGAACACTGAGTGTACAAAGTCGTTTGTGCCAATCCATGTCAATTTCATGTTACGCCAGGTTGCGGTTCAGCAGCATCAAGTTCAACATTTGAATTTAATAAAGAGTGTGAACTGATGTTCGAACAGTCGTGGGATATTTGTCTATGAAACCTTGGATACAGCACACTCTTCCCCAATCACATTTTAAAAATCCAACATCTGACACCAAATGTAGAATTAATAATATTCTATATTTTACTGATTTACCTAGTTTTGAAAAATTTTAATTTCGATTTTTTCCCAGCAAGTAAAATTATATACAATTCATTTCAAGTTAGCTCATTCTTGGTTGTGCTCATTTCATAATAGTACTACACTACCTTTTATAAGGACATTTCAGCGCCTAAGGGCAAATGGCAAATGCAATCGCCAATAAAACGTTGTCTACACCTCAGAAATGGGAATTTCTTTGCGCCTCTATTGCTATGAGTGAGGTAGAGGTAGTGCCAGAAAAATAGCCAAAATTAGTGTTGAAAATAGGAATTCCATACAGAAAATAGTTTTTTCGCTGTTGCAAATTCCTTTAAATGCGAAATCTAATGTGGCTGTTTTAAATACCAATTGGGTATTCTTTATAATTAATTAAATGTAACACAAGTTTTGATGTAGGATGAGTGTTAAATTATACATATGTCAACAGTATCAGTCAATTTCATTAAGTAGTATCTAGTATACCTACTTGTAAGTAGGTCATACACGTCATAACATACTCAGTGTATGCCATTGTTTATTAAGTATAGTGATATCTTGAATTGAATGTCTCCCATCAAAAATATCTTACTAGGATTAAAGGGTGAAAACAAATAAATTAATAATAATACATTACTGAGTTTTTATTGTGCTTCACTCAAAACATAGGTACTATGTGTGTTAATACTTAAAAAAACATTGGTACAAAATAGTGGTACATCAATTGGAAGGAATGAAGTCTTGGATGCCTAAGATGGACAGAGTGAGAGTGCCCATGGTGTTCTTCTTTCCGTCGCTGCTGTAGACAGGCGCATTATATTCGACCAGGTCCTTTTGCTGGCTGAGCACGTCACGCATGTCCACTTCAACAAACCTGAAGCAAGGCAATCAGAGCGTCAATGAACAACTCAGAGAAATGTACTACTCGTGTAAAAACAACTCGATATTTATCATAAAAATGTACAGTTGTTTGTTTTTAATGTTCAAACTACAAAGCTGTTTGTGTTGATTGAATTACAAAAATACTTTTATGTACAGGAATAATAGTTTTCAAGATTTTTAATAGTATTTTAATTAACAGCATTCTTTTCGGTATAAGCATAGACATTGTATAGCCTTCGGCTTAACGCTATACAATGTCTATGGTATAAGTATACGAAACAAATAAGTACTTGGGTGAAGTATTATAAGATAGGACAGAAGCAGCAGGAGAGAAATTGACTGTTGGATAACACAAGCAAAGCGCCAACACAAAAGCTAAATTCTTTACGTTGGTCTCAGAAGCTACACTAAAAATATTTGTATAATGTGGTATGTAGTGAGGAGTCTTCTCACTTATGTGTCGGAATCATGAGATTTGACGAAGTGGAACAAAGAAAGGTTTCTTGTGACGGAGATAGAATTCTTGCGGAGGCGCTGTGTCCCGACTTTATGAGGAAATTAGAGAAGGGATGGAGGAGGACAGGGTTGTATAAGAGATTGAAGAACGAAGGTTACAGTGGTATGGCTATATGAGAAGGATGGACTTGTAGAAGTGGGTGACACCAGGACAGTGTTTCTGAGGACATCCGGCCATCTGGCCAGGTTAAAGAAGCTATGGTGAGGCGTCAATTGGAAGAGACGAATGGAAGGACAAAGATTCATTAGTGACATCAAGTCAAATTTTATTCGAACCTTAAGACTACGGCCTCATGTACCTATTATGCCAACAATTTGGCACTGAAATTAAAAATATTTATAAGAAACTATTTCATGTTATGGATAGTTAAATCTACAAAAAATACCATAACTAAATATAAGTCATATCACATATAGAAAGAATATTGGTCGGCAATCTGGATAAATGATTGAAGAGCTGATTTCTCACCCGATCTCCTCGCAGTCTGCGATCTCGGCCTCTTCCATCACCGGTTCGCTGATGACTGTAAACTGAAGCACGGCCAGCTGCCACGTCGCTGCCTTGGCCATCGCGTTTAGCCGTGTGCGCTTCTCGTGGCCCGTGCAGTTAAACGCTTAACACAACACAGTACACGTCATCACACTTGCTGTGACCAGATTAGTATACAAACTACCTGCAAAACTGATGATAATTGATATGAAGATGTAAAATGTGAATTTGAAGTATCCTACCTTGCTATTAGCTTGCATTCCCACAATGTCATATTTGCAGATACTACTTAGATCGACAGGTCTCAAGGAAACAAATCGACTAAGGAGCATACGTTACTCAGTTATTTGATTCGTTATAAATAATAAGATGATTCTGCTGTTCTCTGCAGAATTACTAAAATAAATACAGGTTAATTTAGTCTCCAAATAGTGGGAAATAGTGGCAAATAGTAAGTCTCCTAACTTTTACTTTAAAAAAATTACTAAAATAAATATGTGAAAGTTTCCTAAAGAGGATACCCTGAAATTTTTCAGAGGCACCAAATGAGTAACGAAATAAAGTCGTTACAAGTCCAAGCAGCCACTTGTAACTGTGAATCAGGATTGAACAAAGTGTCTTACTCTTGGTGTAGTTGAAGGTCATGAGTTGATTGAGAGGCTCGCTCGGGGTCTCCAGCTCCACGCCGCTCATGCCGAGGAACTTGTACTCCACGTAGACCTGATGGACGACGTTCTTCAGTCTCTCCAGTTCGCTCTTCTCCAGCTGGAGGGAGTGGATATCCACGCGGATGTCGTGCTTGTGCAGCTGGAACAACATGGCCCGGCCAATACAAACCTAGAAGTGTTCATTTCATGGAGAAATATAAATCGGAAAATCTTACGGTTTTTGTTTGGGGATACCCAGTGCTTAATTTGGGCGCAAGCCTGGCTTACCCACCTTTTTTGGAGGGTAAGCCGGGCTTACGCACCTTTTTATATAAATGTTCTCTTTATTATTAATAACACTGTTAAATACAACACATTTGGTCGCCCTCTACAAACTTATTTTTCGTGGAGATAAACATTGGTTCAAATATTTTACAAAAAGTGCAGAAACGCACCAAATTCATTCACAAATTCAAAAAAATTTTGGGGCTGCGTGCCCCGGACCCATGTTTTTTTTGGGGGGTTCTCCCCCCATTGATCCGTACGGTAATGCGTTTCCCATGACATTGTGGGGTGGGATTACCCCAAGATAGGTAGAATATATGGGTTACTCTAGAGATCTTGGGCTAATCCACCTTTTCTCATACAAATTAACCACTGGGGATACCGTACTGATAATTTCCCACAGTACCAACTTAAAGTGATATATTGAACACATGTGAGTGTTTTCTTTACAATAGTTTTAAATTTCCTCTTTCATAATGTCATATTGTTATTTTCCAAGATTACGCAAGTAACCATGGCACCTTGATGATTCTCAAAAGCCATGTTATTCTATTTCTAATATAGTATTTAAATGTAAATATTAACTCAAATATCTATGAACTATGAAAATTACTTCATGTTTTCTTATGCACAGCCCTCCACATGCCCTTGTACAATATTGCCAGAAAAACATTATTTGAATTTGAAATAATAAGACGATTCTGATGTCTTCAGCACAATTCTGCTGTGGTAAACATTCAGTTCAAGTCCTCCAAATATTGACAATAATCATTCCTTACATTATTACATTATCAATTAGTTTAGTTTTTCATTTGTATTATAACCATGGATGATTTTTCCTCTGTTATTATTTATTATTCTGTGACTTGATTGTGATAAAACTAATTGAGCAAGCAAAGCGAGCGACTCCTTTTGTTTCTTTTGGCACGGACCTGTTTTTTTTTGTCCATTACTAACCGATACACGTAGGTTGCACAGTTTTACCGATCGATCTGAAATTTTTCACACATGTAAAGACCACCTTTTCTTATTGCAGACCCTAATTTTTTGATATTTGTCGATTGGTTCAAATTTAAAAAAAAAAAATCCGATTGGTAGATTTAGTCAATTTGAAATTTTGGCCAAGTCATTGCAACCAACATTAGGTCTGTTCGTTTTGCTTACTGCAGTTGCAGTAGCAGCAGCTTACAGTAGGCCCTGGTAACTCTTGCAGTAGCTTACAAAACGAACGTATTTGCAGCAGGATGGCAGGCTGGCCTTTTCCTATCGGTTGGGAGGTTTGTGAATTTGGCGGGAAGAATGTAAAAATAAGTGAGGTTATGTTCTGCATTTATAGAGTTCTTGTCTAATCCCAATGCATTTTTATATAAATATGTATCATTTCATAACATGTAACTAAACTAAACTCTGAAACAAATACTCATTTCCCTCCTCCTTAGGCGTTTTTTCACTATCCATCCATAAGAAACACATTTTACATTTCAAACATGGGCCATTTTGCCGCCTACTGCAAAGTTACTGCATTTACATCACCTCCCTACCCAGCTGTAAGAGCAGTCACTGCGCAGCTACTGTCAGTGTCAAATCGAACACAATCGCAGTGACGGAACAGCAAGTTTGATGCAAAACGAACGGATTTGCAGTGAGCAGTAAAGTGCAGTAAGCAAAACGAACAGACCTTTTGTCTCAAATCTTACCTACAAAGTTTCAGTTAAATCCTCCATTGGTTAAAATTTTAAAAAATCTTCCGATTGGTTGAAATTCTTAATGCTCCGATTAAGTTCAAATTTGGCAAGGTGATGAAGATTGAAGAACAACATTACCTATCTTATATTTTATATGTTCTCAGCACAATCTGTCAAGTTTTTACAGGCTTGATGCCATTTAAGAGTTTTGAAGAGCTGTTTAAGGAGATATTTTGAAAAGTACCAAATTCATGCACGCCACATGGATCTGTTATTAACATACTCCATAGTGTATGGAAGTTGGAAAGTCTCAAAGAAAATCAGAAATAATGTTAGGAGTTATCTTTGATCAGTGGTTCGTGTTTGATTGTTTGGTTTGAGGTTTTGCACATATCGGTGCTCGCTCATCAACGCATTACACTGAGCAGTTTCCTATTATCGATATTATGATTTAGATTATTGTTTTTAATGATGATGAATATTTTGTTATTATATTATGTTATGCTCATGTTATAATTTACCAATTTATTTTAAGGGTATTCAAGTGATTCCACATGAAATATAAATCACAAAATAGGCCAAACTATTGCTCATTAAAGGAAGAAAATGTATTTTCCTCATTCTATAAGTGATTCTACAACCCACTTGATCCTTTTTACCTCCAATATTTCCGTCCCAATTTCTTTTTCACGCAATATTGCTGTTGCATTCAAACAACTCCAGCGACCGCAATTATACTTCTAGAGACTTGCAAGTGGGCTCATTGTCTTCGTTATGAATAGGTGAAGAAAACGACTACGAGTTTCTGCCAATAACTTTATTTATACCCTGGCCACAGGCAATACAGGGATTTCTCTAGATGCCTAGGTAGGTAGTCGCTTTTTTACATATATGAATAATCATGTCAAGTTTCAGCTCTCGATGTTGAACGGTTATTCAGTTGGAGCTGTTTGTATGAATCGTATTTTACCCATTTGGATCGTCCCGGATAATTTTTTGACTTAGCAAAATCGCTTAAGATTGGTCTCTACTCTCTACTAACATCTTCTTGCTATATTTACCATAAAATTAAAATCTCCTACCCCTCCTAGAATCCCCTAAATGTGTTTTTGTTACCACAGACATTGTGATCAAGAGATGGGTTTTACTTTTATGTTGTATTTACATGTGTTATGACAATAAACAAAGAAAAAAAATATCCCAGAAAAATAGTGACATCTATCTCTATCAATTGACGAGTAGAACTCTCCGCCCACCGATACGTCACGAGTCACGTGACCGAGCGGCGGGAAAATGATCGAGGGCAAGATCCTCACCGCGCGCCATAGAATTACATAGGGAAGTCAGTTCGGTTGATGCAAAAATCGTATTTCAGTGACGAAAATGGCAACGAAATGTGTTGTGTCGGGGTGTAACATCAGCACAAAGGTTTCCAAAATAACATTTCATGGATTGTCTAGTAACTTTGCTGTGAGAAAAAGAGAATTATAAGAATTCGGTGGGATGAACGGCTGTATGCGTGTTGGCAAAGAGACCACGTTTTATTGCTTGTTTTATTCCCTACAAACCTATTATCATAAACTTGACTCTTGATCATCCTGCTATATTGGTGATTACCAAGTGCAATCCACACACTTACCTCCATACCTAGACGAAAATATGTACTTCCTTCTAGTTTAGACCTGAGAGTAAAAAATACCACCAACAATCTGTTTGTAGGTAAGTGGGTGGGTATTGGAATCTAGGCTCTCTAGGTGTAGGTAGGTATGTAGAAATAAACAACAAACCGTCAATAAATCCGTGAATAATAAACATCCGTAATAAAAATAACGTTCACCAGTGAATTATTCCTATTTAGTATAACTATAGATTGCTTACACTAATCTAGAGAGTAAGAAATATTCAGCTTCCCGCGCTGTCAAAAGCCAGGTATCAACACATTTTTCTGAAGTCCATATCTCGGTATAATATCCACTCACAAACAAACTGTAACATTCTTTGAGTAGCCAGTGGCTTCCCACCTTGCCTACATACTTCATAAATGAACTTGGATTAAAACAATATGACTTTTTTAACGATTTTATCCACGTAAGTTACTGCAGGAATCTTACGGCATCCCTGCTGGCCGGCAGAACTTGGCCCACAGTACGTTGCCGGGAGGAGTGGGGGGAGTTAACTCCGCCCCATTCTACTCGTCAATTACTGGTGGATTTTAAAGCTGCTTTCCCTCTGCATCCTCCCCACCTTGTGCACGCCTAGTTCACGCCAAATTTCTCTTACACAATGTAAAAGTATGAATGAAAGTGCAGAATTACCGTCTTGGACGCTCGCACGGAATCTGAGCGAGGTTTTTCTTGAATCTTTTCTTCTGGCTCCGTGTCCTTTTCCTCTGGCTCCGTTTCCGTCTCTTCTGTTTCCATGTCGGTCTTACTGCTCTCAGGATAAAATCCAGTCTCTGTTAGACAAAACCAGGCGTTAGCTTGTGCATATTTACGAGACAGAAAATCATGACATTGAGTGTGAATGCCCCAGTGTGACACATTATTTTTCAATTATGCTATGGTTTGTTTTACGTATTTCATTTTGTATTTACGTTTGTTGATAAAAGTTTTGTATAAGCAGCTTCCTGCTAACAGTAGTGAGTTTTCGAATTTAAGTAGTCAGTCTTCACATTTCATTAATTTTCCTAGGAGTATTTTCATACCCTTCTTTTGAGATACCTAGTCATATAATTTAGATACTTTTGGATTGATACAGTTTGTTCAAATCTTCTTTACCAAAGAGAATGGGTTCTTTACAATGATTATGGTGGTGATGGCAACGAAAATGATGTAATACGCTAGAACCAACACAACAAAATGAACATCAGCTAGAACTAGGTGGCACATTCAAGTTAGCGGATTCAATTTGGAGAGTTTAGGTTGGCAAAGTGTGAATTCAGGTGGAAGGTCTGGATGGTGCTGCTTAGTTACAACTTACACTCTAACGGCGTTGTAAGCGTAAATTGAACAGCCTGTAACATCCATTTGATTAAGTTGCTGAATTTTGTTATGACTTATTTAACTGTAAAATTATAATCATAATGTGGTTTATACACAGAGAATTGGGGAAAGTTCCCCAATTAGCAACAAATTATAACTATTCACAAAATTAGCCTTTGAACAGCACTTGAAGATATTTGTAGAGGAAATGTGCTTGCCTGTTTCAGACTCCTCTACCGGCTGTCCCTTTTCCACCAATGAGGTCCTCGCACCGACCCGTTTGCTCTCATAGATGTCATCTTCTTCTTCCTGAAGACAGAACAGAATGTTGTGAAGTGTTTTATCAAAGCAATGCAACTGTTTGTTCTTTTCTGTGCTGAAATGGCAGACATGTGTTTAATTGTGACTGGAGCATATCTGACCCATCAATTTACCTCTGTTTCAATTTCCATCACGGGCATCGGTGAAATGAGCGTACCCAATGCCAGCACATCCTGTTCATCCTGAAGAGTGTCCTCGATATCAATGATAGGCTCGGGGACGGGCGGTGTCTGTGACAAAAATATAGGAGGGCTGATCAAAAAGTTCCAGGACTGTATGAATGCGCGGCAATGGAGCGTAGGAGAGCAGTGCGGTTGGCAGCATTGTTTAGCATGACTCTTCCTGAGCACAACTGTTTTTAAGATTTTCGATAACCTTCTTTATTGTAAAGTTACAGCTGTTATGGTGAAACAAGATTTTTGTGTTTGGCGATTTTGTGATAATTTGTGAAATTTATCAAAAAGAAGGTCCCTTCAGAGGGTCTCTTCAGTTTTTGGGGTTTGGGGCACGTCTCTTCTCCGGTAATGACATGTTTCAAAAAGTTTTCCTCGTCATTTGCCATTTCAAGAAGTTCCTGAATTACCATGTCAAGTCAACAAATTTTAACTGAAAGTTGCAGATCAGATGAGTGGCTGAAAGTTTGTTCCGAGTCTTTTGACCGAAAAAAGAAAACACCGAGCTTTGGTTTGTCAGCAACTTCTTGAAATGGCTTAATTACGATGAAAACTTTTTGGAACGTGTCATTACCGGAGAAGAGACGTCCCCAAAACCTCCAAAACTTAAGGACCCGCTGAAGGAACCTTCTTTTTGATGATCAATTTCACAAATTATCACAAAATCGCCAAACACAAAAATCTTGTTTCACCATAACAGCTGTAACTTCACAATAAAGAAGGATATTGAGAATCTCAAAAAACAGTTGTACTCAGGAAGTCATGCTAAACAATGCTGCCAAACGCACTGCTCTCCTACGCTCCATTGCCACGCAATTCAAACAGTCCGCATATTTTTTGAACAGACCTCGGTATGTTCGTAATTTTCAACTACGAAGTAGTAACTAATTTTTTCAAAGGTAATTCCGAAGTTTAGCATTTCTCATCGCAAACTTTCTCCATCAACCCCCTACCACAGAATAATCATTCACTCAATTATTTCATTTTTATTAGATTCATTAATTTAACTGGATGGATCGTTGTCTATCCAGTATCCACCAATTTTGATATTGTGACTGCAGCGTTAAGGAGAGAGAAAATGAAAAAGCGATAAATTTGTAGCTAGAATGAATTACTCTTTGTCTTTGAGCTTTGTTGACCTTCCAAAAGTTATGAGTGTATTCTAATTTCATAGCTTCACTGGTATTGAAATTCCATGTAATATGCAACTTTCATTCAAAATATAACTGCTCATAACTTCTAGAACCCCCAAAATTTATCCATAACATTTTTGCAATATTTGCCCTTTTTCATCATTGGACAGAATATAATTGCCATTCACAAAGATAGTCTAACTTTAACTCGGTGCATCGAAAATAATATGTATGGATATTGATTTCCTTGATTTTGATTTTATTGATTTTATTGATTATTGAAGAAAGTGGAGCCAAATGAGGGGGATGATACACAAACACTAATTTATGCGGATGATGTGGTGGTGTGGGGAGAAACTAGGGAGGAAGTGCAGTTAAAGATTGATAAGTGGAGTGAAGAGACAGAGAAGATGGGTTTGAGAATAAGCGAAGAGAAGAGTGAAGTAATGACAATGGAACGGAAGAAGATAAGACAAGGACATGCCAGAATCAAGATGAGAGATGGATGGTTGAAGGAAGTAGAGGAATTTAAGTACCTGGGGAGCCTGCTCACCAACAAGGCAAAAGTAGATAGAGAAGTACAGGAAAGAAGAAGGAAAGCGGAGTGTTTCTATCAGGCAGTGAGGAAGTTGCTTTGGCATGAGAAGTTTCCAAAAGTGTGTAAAATGATAATGTATAAAATGTATTTCCTGCCAATTCTAACACACGGGGCAGTGACGTGGTCAGCGGGAGGACAGGAAATGGATCAGCTTCAGGCAGCGGAGATGAATTTCTTGAGGAGTGTGAAGGGAGTCACAAGAATGGACAAGATCCGAAGTAAGAAGATAAGAAGTGAGCTGGGGGTAGAGAGATTGGGGTTTAAATTGGGCAGAGAGAGGCTTCGATGGTTTGGCCACATGAAGAGGATGGGAACAGGGCGAGTGCCACGGCAGGTGTTTGAGTCGGCTACTTCGGGACCACGTAGAGTAGGAAGACCAAGAGAGAGGTGGATTGGAGTTATTAAGGACGATGTTTTGGAGAGAGGGGGAAGTTGGAGTGAGTTGGAGGCTGAGAGACAGTGGGAGGACAGAACAAGGTGGAGGCAATTTGTGGAACAATTGGAAGCGGAGGAAGAAGAAGAAGACGAGGAGGAGATGCCAGGCGTGGCCAGCCAGTCTCCAGTAGTCCTGCGGCCCTAGTGTTGGTGGGAACACCCACCCCCTGACCCATTAAATTGGAACCAGCGGATAGATTATTATTATTATTGATTTCCTTTTTTTTCATTTTATATACGTACAAGTCAGTATTTTGAGGAATACTATTGGCGCACAAAACAATGTGGGGAGTGTGAAGTGACACTCCCCAAACGACAGGCCCGGGAAAATTTTGAAATTCCAAAGTGAATTTGGACCATCTATACGTTTTGGTCATTTGGACAATAATTTTCACAAATAATTAAGAGATTATGTTGAAAAAAATAATCGTAAACTCCAAATTAGGAGAGAATGGAAGAAGAAGTACACTTCTTACACAAATTTATATCTAATATTTTTTATTGGGTTTTTATTTTAAATGTAAAAGCTATGGATATTTCTTGAAAGCTCCGCAGACCCCAGTTTAAGAATCACTGTAGGTACTATCTAACTAATACACCACTGGTATTCCGGTTGAGCATATTATAACCTAATAATCCATCCCTGGTTCCATCATATTAGGTCGGGGGTGTCACCAACTCTAGGGATGCAGGATTAGTTAAAACCAGTTGGCATTAGCTCCTCATGTTCCTCATCTTCTTCTACAATAGGTATTCTACCACTAGGAAAACGCTCAGTGTAACGCGTTGATGAGCGAGCACGGATACGCGCAAATTCTCGAACCGGAAATGCGTACACAACGCACAGAAAACATATACATCCATATTGAATTGATTATGATATCAACTTAAAAGTGTATGCTTTTCATCGAAACTTTAAAATAGCATCTAAGCACCTGGTTCATAAAGCAAATCAGAATCAATTTTCAATTGGCACTGGAAAACATTCATTTCGATACTTCATTACTGACAGATATTCGGATACACGCAACACCTCGAACCGAAATTATGTCTATCGAATGTCATTAAAAGCCATTAATTCTTTAGTTTCGTCACATACTTGTATAAAAATCTCCAAAATCTCCAAAAATATTGGTGCCAATCCTTGCTTAGTTTTAAGTTGATCGATTAAACCTTTATGATTGAACGGTTCCTTGTTAATTTTCAAAAATCACAGGATCTCGTTCAAAAAATATACCTGGGACCACCCATATGATATGATATGTAAAGTGTGTACACAATATCAGATCAATCTGTTGAACGGTCATTATAAGTTTCATATCGTTTAAAACTTTCTGCTCTAACTACCTTGCCTTGAACTGTAGATTCGAAGTCGCCGTGAATTTGACAGCCAACACGCAAAATGTCCCTAAAATGACAAAAACTTTTGAAAATAACGTCAGATTAGAGTGAAAATTGGCAAAAATACTTTAAATGTTGGTACCAATGACCATGCGAAGTTTTTAGCTGGTCGGTCAATCGGTTCCAGTTTAAATTTCAAAAAATCACAGGAAAAATGGTTTTAAATTTGAACCAATTGGAGGATTTGGCTGAAATTTTTTTTGATTGGGTACAATGTTGGTTGCAATGACTTTGCTAAATTTCAAATTGATCAAACCAACCAATCGAAAGATAATTTTTATAAAATTTGAACCAATCAGGATACCGTTCAGAAAAGATCCCAGGGATCGCATGGATTACGTTAGTATGTGTACAAAATTTCAGATCGATTGGTTGTGCGGTTTGACCTGGGCAGTGCAGGCAAAAAAACAAACCACACAGAGAAAGTGCCATAAGAGTACCGTGGTGATGCTCGCTACGCTCGCTCAACAACATTGAAATAGATACCTATACATCAAATTGAGCTGCAAATGGCCTGCACGATGTACTTGTTGCACATGTAAGTAATTTGTTATGTCAGCAAGCCTCCTTGGTTGTAGTCAGTCTTACATTATAGACAAACAGCAGATACAATTAAATGATTCAACATACCTCAACAACAGCAGCCGCAGGCAGCACGGTTACAACTGCAACAGACAGAATGGCAGTTTAGTTCCAGACACGTCGTATGTCGTATTGTTGTGTTTGAGAAAATAACAAATTTTAGAATGTATTCAACAATTCATAGCTTGCATGAACTTCTTTTGTTTTATATCAGCAATGCAAAATTATCGAATTTTCCACCTGAGGACGGACATTACGTTGGCACGTTGCCGGGTCAGATTTATAACTTAATTGAGGTAAATCGATGTATTTTTGTAACATGAGTGGTTTCTCTTCGTACTAAAGATATCTCCGGAGCCTATACAATTTCCTAGGTAGCCATTAAGGTAGTACCTTCATTATACATATACAAAAAAATAAAAATCTTGAAATTACAAGTTCAGAAAACGTTTTCCTACATTTCAACTATATTTAAGTATAAATGAATCATAAAATGTCATTTAACTTGCAACCCCTGTCGTATAGCGAGGTTTCAATTTATTGCCTTCCGAGAATGAACAAAACTGTAACACAGGAGGTATAGGGAAATCATTTAGTTTTTGGTTGATAACTTTTAAAATAGCACACGTTGGTATTGTTTTAAATTTTTTTCCTAATAGAATGTCCAACTATCTATCTAGAAATCAGTTTTTTGAAAAAACGTTGAACCTCAGTAAAATTAAAAACTCAAAAATAGCATGAAAATCGTCATGATTTTAATGGCCCCCATAAGACAACATGTTAAAAATAGGAATTTATAGCTACAATATCTTAAAATCTAGACACGAGAAGTTGTTCATATTTCACAGTATCGTGTAAATAGTGATTGTTGATACCTCTGCCAAAAATAGGCTTATTTGGAAGATATGAGATATCAGTTGTGCTACCTTAACTATAAAATATCGTCAAAAAAGCAGAGAATCACAGCGACAATGAGATGACATCACATGCAACCGATGAATACCTACATATTATTACGGTTTTGCAATATATTTGCGAATTATTGAATAATTATTCAAATCTATTGACATTAATTATAATCACAAGTATAAAACAAAATAATTATGTCAATTATGAGAAATAGCCGCGAAGTCAGTGTACTGTTTATCCGAGAAATAAAAGTGAAATGAACAGAATTCCAACAATATAGGTACCTAGCGTTTTAAAGTTATCTGCATATTTTACAGAGGAAGAAACTGGACGTGACTTTACAGACTTGACTACGTGACGTCGGCAATCACTTATGATGAATGTCACACCGAACACTGGGCGAAATATTGTAAAATATGATGAAATATAATGAGGTCTTAAGGACCTTGCAAAAACTTCTCTGCATACCATTTAGATGGTCTTTATATGTATGCAAAATGCCAGCTCAATCAGAGACAGAGTGTGATTTGTGTATCACCACAGGAAAAACAAACAAAAAAAGTATAAGAATAGGGCCTAAATGTGTCAAGAGGAGACCCACTTTACCTGCTCAATTAAGGACAATTAAAATAGTATTATAATAAAAGGTCATATTTTGAATAGAGGAAAGAAAATGACTAAGCAATAAATAATTGTAATCAGAGCCCTGATTCTATAACTGCAAAGCGACAAGCAGATCCACTAGCAATGAGATTTTCCCATTAGTTTTATACACAATGCGATTCCGCTAGCAATCAATAATAGTTGTAGAATCAGGACCCAGATTCTTTGGTGCTTTGGCAGACATGACGATACATTCCAAAAGACATTAAAAACGAGTTTATTTCGAGCAACTTTTGTAATAAAATAAAACAAAAAAGTGTGGGAATTCAAATAATTTTAAAATAATGTCATTCGAAACCAATCCGTGAATACATCATTATAGAAGTGGAAAGACGTTTAGGTGTACAACATCAGTGAATTTGCAGCAATCATTCACAAAACTCAACGGTCTATAACAGATGTGAGTGGAGCAGGTGAAAGAGCCCTACCTGGAGGGACATCGATGGTGCGAGGTGCCGGCACTGGAATCACCGTCACTCTCTTCATCTCGGGGGCACCGTCAGCCAAGGTCACTCTGTACTCTTGGTCTATAACAGATGTGAGTGGAGCAGGTGAAAGAGCCCTACCTGGAGGGACATCGATGGTGCGAGGTGCCGGCACTGGAATCACCGTCACTCTCTTCATCTCGGGGGCAACGTCAGCCAAGGTCACTCTGTACTCTTGCTGCTCACTGCAAGCAAACACAGCCAATTGTCATCAGTTCGCGATACACGGATCAATTCCACATAATCACGTTGATGTTGACGCTTTTCATTGAGGTTTATTAATGCATTTTATTTAAGCGCCAGCACCAAACCAATCGTCTGATTAATTTAAAAGCTATAATATTCAGCAAATGTCACCAAGGTAGTAGGTATGTCTTGTTTTTTATGGTGATAAAATTTTTTGATGTACACTTGGCACAACTAAAAATGATCGCTCAATAAATCTCATTGACTGAAAAATGTTAGATCGTACCATCTTAAGTCGGTTCAAGTGATCTTGTCTCACTCTAATAGGTGATGATCTCTCATTTCAAAGATAATAACAAGAGGTTCAATAGGATTGTTATGGAACACAAATTTTGTTCACCGATCATTTTATTATTTTGCCAATTGTACCTATCTAAACATAATGAAGTCAGTTGCAATGGCTTAAAGTGAACAAAACAATGACAAAAATAAAGCACCTAGGTACCTACCTATATTTATTTTGAATTTTCTTTTTCAGACTCTTTTCCAATCAAATATTTGAAAAACGAAGACCATAGAAAACAGCCACTAGGCAATAAAATTGTCAAGTTCTCCTTTTAGTCGTTCCCCATGGGCCATGACAGTTGAGCAAAAAATAGTCCAAAATAGACTTTGAATTCAAGCTATGCATTCATCCAATGCTAACAAGGCAGTACAACGATATTGTTTTAATTTGTTAACATTTAATTCTGTAGAAGTTTCATCATCTAGGAATATTCAAAATAATTGTTTTGCTGAAAGATTCCACTGAACATTAGGGACATGTTTTCAAAATAGTTCAAGTCCATTTGAGTAGCTAGATTTTTAAAGTTGACTTAAAATGGCAGATGCAAGTCACCGCAATCACACTGAACATCTAGTTGCTTTCGACATTACGAGATTACAGATTAGTGACGATGGCAAGCCGGTAGATGTAACAATAAGGTAGGTAGTACAATTATAAATGATGTGATTGGATGGTTTTAGAGAATGAAAGCAGAGATTTGAATCGACACTTACGTGTTCGGCTTTGGTGGTTGCTCGATGGTGTGAGTTGATAGATAGCGTAACGCAGCTAACTGGGAAACAAAAGATAAAAAGCAGGAGGTTAGGGTGACAATAACCTACTTGGGGAGTTCACTTGATTAGGACTAAATAATTTCCTCTGAATAATCCTTATACAAAGTGATACTGGATGGTGTTTGTATCATTCATAATTGTATCAACTTATCAAGGTTGGAGTTACATCATATTCAGAATTAATAAATATTAAATATTTTCACAATGTCCTGAACACAGAAATGAAAATGCCGTATTATGAGATGACATTTTGTAATACTCAAACCAAAACTTTCCCAATAACATTACGACAACCAAGTTTCGATTCAGTTCTACAAGTATAAGAGAAAACAATGGGGTATGAAACCGAAGATTAGAGCGAAAAGTACCACAAAATGTCATCGTCAATGTTGTTAATAACGATCGTCAATGGTTAAGCCTCCGGTTCAACTGGTGTAAAGTGTTACCTCCTGTTGGAACTCCGCGTTGAGAATACACTGCACTCTCAACATCTCGCGCGTCGTCTCCAGCTCTCTCTGCATCTCCATGGCTTTAGCCGAGCGAGCCTTGGACTTGCGGCTCGGACTGCGTTCTGGCTTCTTGTCCTCGGACTCTCGGTCGTGGGCGGGACTCATCTTGCCTGGGGGAGTCGGCGGGACGCGCGGGGTCACCGGACGGTCAAGGTTCACGGGCAAGAACTCGGACGCAGGTTGCGCTAAACAGAGAGGAACTAGAATACTCTCCATTAACCATAAAGCACACAACTTCCTGTCTCTGAACTTCATCCTGTTTCAAGCAAATTGCAAAAAAAGTTTCAATCTCTGCTTTGACCACTTTGACACTGGTTTGACACTGGCAAAAGTCTCAAATTCAACACTAAGTATAACGTAACTAATAGGGACCTAGGGCATTCTTAACGAGCAGAATAGATATACAATTATATTATGTTGATTCCAACAATATTACTAATTCAATAATATCAAAAATGTCACTTGGGTGTTTTATGGTTGGCACGGAACAGCAGAATATGAAAATGTATTACATTAATGATGAATCGTAAAGAAAACTTGTACTCACTCTCTGTTCGCTGTGCCGGTTGCATAATGACCAGGCTTCTCTGAGAATACAACCTTTCAAAACTAAAACAGAAACCATTCATTCGTCGTCACTTAAAAAGAAACACAGAAGCACGAAACAATACCAACAGTATGGGAGAAGGAACTTTTTGATAGATCTTTCCAGTCTTTAAAAAGGGTTGTTATAGGGTTAAAGGTAGGGTAGTTATAAAAAGGGCAAAATAACATTGAAATATTGCCGAGACGATTATTTTTTCTGTTAGATAAGAATTCATTTGACTATAACCAGGGCCCTATTTTCGAGATCGTTTGAGACAAATTTCATACGGATTAAAAGCCGCCTGACGTCAGACCAAACAAAATAATAAACTGACTAGCAGATTGAATGCTATTTGTTTCGGAAGGACGTCACTTTGACGTCATGCTCGAATATACGAGCACTCGTACAATCTCGAAAATAGGGGTCCTGGAGCTGTTCATATTTCATATACTAGGAATATACTCAGTGAATGCATTGGTAAGCATGCCTCTAAAATGCATTGACAAAGGAATGGTTAAAAAAAATGTGCTTTAACAGTTATAAAGAGATCCAAACCCCCAACACTACTTTCAGATTATCAATCAGGGAATATCAATTTTCTGGCGAAACATAGATACCGATCTTACTAGAAATCAATATGCTGACGAACAGGAAAGTAGTGAATTCAAAACATAAAATCAAGGAAAGACATAAGTAAGCTTAGTATTGAACAAACACTTGAAATATCAGCAATTGAGCTACTACCACACTCGAGCAAAGAGTTAGGAATCATAATAATCTCCGTTTACAGAACGCCAGCTGGGAATTTCGATCACTTCATTGAAATAATTGATCAAATTATAGAAATCATATCCAAAGAAAATAAAGAGGTAATACTATTAGGGGACTTTAACATAGACTTCGCGAAAACCTCGAAACCACGTAACATTCTTACTAATATAATGGCGACTCATAGCATTTGCTTTACAATAACAGAACCAACTCGAATCGATGCATATCATCAAACGTCCACAACTATTGACAATATAGCAACTAACATTCATAAATATACTTTTAAAACATCTGTCATAAGGAATAGCCTCTCTGACCACTTCGCTCAACAAATGTCGCTGAATCTTGATAGTACAACCAACCCTAATCAAACTAAAACAATTCTCAAGCGGATAATGAATGAAAATAACATAAAAAAGTTCAACGAAAAGCTTCAGGAGGAAAACTGGGAGGGTGTTTATAAAGCAACTAGCGCTGATGAGCAATTTTCCACTTTTGAATCAATCATTCAAAATCACTTTGAAACCTGCTTTCCAGAGAAGAAAATAAAATTCAAAAATAAATTCAAAAAGCAAGCCTGGTGTTCGAAGGGTATAAAAATATCATCCATTAATCTAAAGTGCCTTTATAATCTAACCACTCACTATCCTCACTCCTTCATCGCCGACTATTACAAATCTTACAAAAAAATATACAAAAAATCTTTAGAATCGGCAAAACGAATGAATATTACATGCTCAATCAAAGGAAGTGATAACAAGTCTAAAAAAGTGTGGGAAATAATAAAGCATCACACCAACGGAAGTAAATTCCCAATTAGAAAGAAAAATATAGCTATCGACGTAAACAATTCGAAGATAGTCGACCAAAAAATAGTAGCTAACATTTTTAACCATGAGCTGTCAACCATGGCTAGTAAACTGGTCCAATCAAATTCAGGAAAAAATCAAGATACCTTTCGATCTTATCTAAAAAAAGCTCCAGCATCACCACCAAACTCCTTCTGCCTTTTTCCAACTCATGACCTTGAAATAATACAAATAGTTTCCAAATTTCAATCTAAAAATTCTAGTGGGCTTGATAACCTTCCAATGTCACTAATCAAAAAATGCATTCATCTTATAAAAACTCCACTAACCTTCATTTTCAATGAGTGTATCAACCAGGGAATATTTCCGAACAAACTAAAAATAGCTAAAATTATTCCCATACATAAAAAGGGTGACAAAGGAAAAGTTGAAAACTACCGGCCTATTTCTCTGCTCCCTTCCTTTTCTAAGATCTTTGAAAAAATATTACACAAAAGACTAACTCTCTACTTAGAAGTTGAATCCTTGCTTTCTCCAAACCAAAATGGATTTAGGAAAAGTAAATCAACAACAAACACAATCCATAATGTCGTGCAGAAAATCACTCATGGCCTGGAACAGAAAAATCAAGTGCTAGGAATATTTTTGGACCTTTCTAAAGCGTTCGACTGCATTGATCATAGCATCCTGCTCGAAAAGCTATGGCACTATGGGGTGAGAGGTACTCCTCATCAGTTATTTACGTCTTACCTTAATAATAGAACCCAACGAGTACAATTACGGGCTACTAAGCAAAGCGGCGAAGAGGTTATATATTTATCTGACCCTGAGCTTATAACCCGTGGCGTACCCCAAGGCTCAATACTAGGACCCTTATTATTCAATATATTTATTAATGATCTCCCATATAACATAGTAAATGCCGAACTATTTGCAGATGACACTAGTCTAATAATATGTGAAAAAACAGTTGAGACTCTTAAAGCCAAAGCTGAAATAGAACTAGTGAACTTTCAAAGTTGGTTTAATGCAAATAATTTAATTATAAATCATAATAAAACCAACTTCATACATTTTAACAGCTCGGGTAACCACATTAACGCACCAACAGGGAACACTATTATTTGTAATATGCATAATGATAACAGAATAACTGAAATAAGCAGTGTAAATAACATAAAATTCCTAGGACTAGCAATGGACAAAGACCTTAGTTGGAATTGGCATTGTGAGTCACTATCTAGTAAACTTAGTTCTGCTTGCTTTTCGCTTAAGACAATAAAAAAGCTAACTAACATAAAAACTGCAAAGCTGGCATACTACGCTAACTTTGAGTCCCACTTAAGATATGGTATTGAGTTTTGGGGAGGTTCCGCTTCTTCTAACTTAATCAAAATTTTTAAAATCCAAAAGCGTGCAATGAGAATTATTATGGGACTTATGAAGAATAGGCACAGTGACGGGTCTTACTCTAAACCACACTGTAAACCGTACTTTATCAATCATAGTATACTAACCCTCTTTAGTCTTTTCATATACCAATCCTCAATCAACACGCATTTAAATTCAAACAAATTAACACTAAACAGCAACATTCATAACCATAACACACGACACTCTCACCAGGTACATACTCAATATAAGAGAACTAAACTAATACAACAGAACTCTGCTTACATACATTCAAAAATTTATAATAAAATCCCAAGTAGAATAAAAGAATCCAAGGATATCCACAGCTTCAAAAGGTCCCTGAAAACTCTACTTTCCAAAGCAGCCTACTACTCCATAAATGAATTTCTCGAGGATAATGACCTGAACTGAATTAGAATTAAAATTATCACATTTCTCGTGGGTGTTTCATGCTTGTATTTACTCCTCACTTAGTATAGTACTGGTTATAGTTCCATTGACTTCTGCCTTCTATAATAATTGAATATATTGTGATTTGCCACTTAGTGTAATTTCTTATGATCTCTTATGTCTGTTTTATTTTCATACATCAGTGAGAGTGATGCCATTGTGATGCTCTGTTACCTTGTAGCCACTGGGATTATTCTTAATATTGTTTATTATTTAAGCTAATGACAATGTATTTTTATTATGCAACTCTTCAATATTTTTACATAGTATTAGGACACTAACATTCATCATTATTATGGGATGCTGAATTGTTTTAGATAAATATGTAATTGTTATTAACTTCCATAAATTCCATAATACCCTGATATATGAGGACAAGTCCTCAAGGGTCATAAAATGTATCTTGCATTGAATGGAAATAAAACTTGAAACTTGAAAACTTGAAAACTAATGCATTTTTGTGAAATAAATAATTGATATGTTACTTTATTTCACCTGTGAGGTGAAAACACACAAGAGATTCCAGACATAAGTTTTGAATCGTGACGTTCGGTTAATTAATGCTGTTCTTCATCAATGGAAACTAACAATGGACGACACACAGATTGAGTAAACGAGCGCCTACACACCTGGTTGTGGTTCCAATACTGCGCTGGCCATTCATCACGACTTCGTCATCGATATCCGACGTCCCAACCGCCTTGTCTCGCTGGCCTCCAGATGGCGTCACGTACGACGGATGTATCGCTGGAGGTTGGGAAGTGGGAGGGTGGTTGTAGGGGGTGGACGACGGGGGGAAGGTCCCGTCTTTGGGGAAGGTGTAGTAGGGGGATGGTTCTTTTATCATCGAACTAGATTTCGAATTGTACATGGAAGTATTGGAGGGATTGTTTGATCCGCCTGAAATGATACAATATCAATGACTACATCTATCTTTTAAATTTCCTCGTCGTCTTGTTTCTTTTGATACGAGCTCACTGCATTCTAGAATGCACTCTATTTAACATGGTAATGATGACAGATCAATTGATACGAGATGACAAGGAAATTTAGAATAACTGTCCTGGGTTGCGATCGATTGTACAACCATTTTCGATTGCTGGCGGAACAGCAAATCTGTATAAAGCTATGGCAAAATATCACGCAATGAAATTGCTACCGCTTTGCAGTTATAGAATCCCAACCCTGTACTGCTATTAGTTTAAGAGCCATGTTTTTTCATTTTGTGCCAAAAAACCTCCCACTAATACTTGTGATAGGGTTTATGATGTATATGTGCATCAAATAACAAAAATGCCCTCAGTATTGAAAAACTGCAAAACTCCTATTGCCAGAAGAGCCTAAAAATGAAATAAACAAACCTTCTGCTTAACCATCACCAATTTCAATAAAATGTAGTAGTATTGTAGACTGAGAAGTGTTACCTAACTGAAAAATTACTCATTTCATTTTGGATGACAATTCTTCTGCAAGGTATGTATTTAATTTACATTCACAATAATTGAAACAATATGAATCTAGTATTCCTCTCACGCTACAAGGAAACATTACTGATGTTCTTCATGAAAAACATGCATATTTCAAAATTATTACATACCTATATATTATCATGTAGAAAAGGTAAATAACTACATCCTACCTACTTATTGTCTAACTACTACTTTCAGCAATACATTGTTACATTGTCCGTTGCCATTAGCCTCGCTGCAGAACAATGCGACGTTAAGTCCCAGACAAAAAAAATACATTGTTACGTTTTCTAAATAAAAAATGAAGTCAAGATAAAATAAATTACAATTAAAAATAGGTACCAAAATAATTAGGAGATATCCTAAAATGTAGAACATAGGGACTAATCTCCGAAAATAGTAGAATAGCGATATCAGGAGAAAAGTGTAATGAAAGTGATAATAGTGATCAGCAATTAGGGTAACTTGCCTGGAACTGTTTGGGGTTCTTTTAACTGGCGATTCAGACTCTCGAAGCTTGAAGTCTTGTCCACCAGTGGTCGGATCACTTGGTAGCTCTGGTACAGACTCGGAATGCGATCGCCATTCGGTGTACTCGGCACGTTCTTTGACCTCGAGGCATGGCCACTCTGACAAGAAACATAATAATATGAGACTCAAAGTTCTGATACCAATGCAACAGTAGCTGGCAATGGCAGTGTACCAGTAATTGACACCTTGTCACTTAATTCATATTTTTAATAATTATTAAAGAGTCAAAACTAATTGTATTTTAAATAATATCTGTAGTCAGAGGAAGGTACTAGCTTTAACTTCATATTTATCTTGTAGAAGGCAGCAGAAATTTTGTTTCAAATCTACCTGGGATTTGTCATCCCAGCCTTGTACTACTTGCCTTGTACTACTTGCCTTTTGCATTACTTGCCTTGTCTTAACAAGAGGCTAGTTTGCAGTGACAAGGAAATGACTCAATTGAATCCTATATTCTGTCTTATTATCTATACCAATTTCAAAACTAAGAGTGATGATTATTGTGCAAAAGGCATTGTAGTTTCAACATAGAGATCAATTTTGTGTTATACCCAATATAATTTGTATAATTTGAGTGTCAATTACTGGAACACCGACTGCCAATTACTGGAAAAAGTGCCAATTACCGGAACAATGGCATTTCTTTCACTATAATTTTTACGTTCCTATTCGCGTTTTCGGGCTGACCAGGTGGCAGCATTTTCCAGGCTGTTATAACCACCATGACACTTAAATGTCATGCGCCGTGACGCTGATTGGTTTGTTTACGTTGGTTTGGTGTCATGGTGTCATGGCGGAATGAAGTATCAGTGAACGTGGAATAACTTGTGAGTTGTGTTGTTTACGTTATTATACTTTGTTATTCAAGATTCAAGATTCAAGATTTTTTATTGTTGTAAAGTTACAAATATATTACAATTGCAGTGTGTATACCCTAGGAAAGACAATTGTCTTTGTGTCAGGGTACCTAGGTATGCTAAGTACATTTATACATCTATATCTATATTTTCTAATAATAATATTAATATACCTAGTGATAACATTGATAATTATTGTAAACACAGAGTTAATAATTATTCGAAACATATTAATAATATAATATAATATGTGGTTTTTAATAATTTATGATACTATGTATTTATCTTATTTTAAAAACTACGCTAACTTAACCTAATTAAAACTAAGACTAACCCAGACACTCTGATGTATACAGGTAGCACCTGCCAAGGTATTCGCCAAATCAAGCTTCCGCTCCGCACTCCGGTGGCAGAAATGTGTACTTGAGGAAGGGTGCACGCATTCAACCCTCCATAAGGCACCCGCAGAGTTTAGACACCTCCACCCCACACACCATCCAACACAGAACCATACAGAACCACTTCATTTTATCATTCCTCACCATAATTGTGGTTCATTTCCGAAGATAATTAAGTAGGTACGGCCTTTCTGATTAAAATTACATTGATAACATCACTGAAAATGGCGGCCGTGGCCGAAACGAAAACGATGAGTCTACAGCATTTATATTTTCTCACACTAGAGTGTGCCCCCTTTGCTCGAAAACGCGAATAGTCATCATATCACATTTTTGAATAATTATGAATATTCCTAGATGTATTCTTATTACTTAGTTCAAGCTTGCAGTTGATCTAACAATAAATCACACTGTTATGAATATGATAATATAATCTGTTCTCGTAAGATGCTAAATCTGCCAATTACTGGTGCCTTTCAGGGACGACGCTAGGATTTTTATACAGGGGGGGCCTAGGTAGGGCAATAAACTTTTTAGGGGGGGCAAACGTATTTTCACATGTATATTTTCAATTGTGGCATGGGGATCAGGCGCGTAGGAACTAAATTTGCAAGGGGGGGAATAATATGTAAAATAACTTGTGCTGGAGATACAAGTGTCTACGAAGACAATGAGGGGTCGGGGGGGGGGGGGGGGGGGGGGGCAGTAAAATGCAGGTACGGGGCGCACAGCCCCGGAAAATTTTTGAATTTCAGACATCAATTTGGTGCATTTCTATTCAATTTTAACACTTTTTAAGCAAATTTTTTTCTTGACACAAATATATAAGTACAGAGGGAGGGGTATTGAATCAGAGGGGGGATTCTCCCCCCATCCCCCCCCCCCCCCTTCCTACGCGCCTGGTGGAGATAATTAAAAAAACTGAAACCTTCAAAAAATTATCCCTACACTAATTTTTATGAACTGTCCTCCCACCATTTTTCGTCCCTTACCATTTCCCATGACTCTCCACTTTTTCCACAGCCACCTTCACTCCACTCATCCACTTCGTTCGCGGTCTCCCTGCCTTTCTTTTCCCTCCCATTGCTGCTCTATCTGCCTTCCTTCTCGGTATCCTCTCTTGTCCCATCCCTTTCAATCGACCAAACCATTTCAATATCTCCTTTCCTAATTTGAAACTTAGAGTCTCCATTACAAGATCTTTCCTTATTTTTGAGCTCCGTATCTTATCCAATTTTTGTCAACCCTGCTATACTTCTTAGGAACTTCAATAGTCTGGCATACGAAAGTTGGCTATTTTCAAAACAATGTCAGCTGATGTTTTATTTGATAATTTGAACAGTGCAAAAAATTGAAGAAAGTATAGTCTTTCAAGATATTTATTTTCGCACATTTGGTTTGGGGGGGGCACAAGGGGGGGGCCGCGCGAATGTTTGGGGGGGCCGTGGCCCCCCCAGGCCCCTCCTTAGCGTCGTCCCTGGTGCCTTTACCCTACCTATACCAAAGAAAGAATGAATGAAAGTAAGATACCTGGAGGAGAATCATCATTTGCTGCTCCATGGCCTTGTGTTCCTCCTGCAAGTTCTCCATCTTGCTCTGCAGCGCCTGATGCGACTCTGTGAGAGCCGACACCTGTCGCACGTCATTCACATGCAATCAATCATTGACTGTAGTCACTTGGTGAATATCGGAATAACAGAAACTGAACACTTTTCACAGAACAATTCTGGAAAGTTATCTTTTTTATCTAGATCAATAACTTTACATTAGAATAAATAATAATAATATTAGTTAGGTCATGTAATTTGTTGAGTACTTGAAAATAGATACCCACTACACAATTGGTCTGTATTCAACAATTGACCATGTGCCCGAACAGCGATGCAGACGCGGTCAAGTGGGAACTAAATGAGAGAACCTACTCGAGTGGTCATCTGTGTAGCATGGGCTTTTGCCGTTTTTTGGCAAGAGAGAGGTCTATATTCTAGTAACAATGTCTAATCGGCTCAAAAACATTGAAAACAATAATCAATTTTGAATTTAAAAGTACCGCGCCAAACAGTTCAACAGAAAATACACCGGAACAGCACAATACACACGGCCAAAAGCCCATGCTACACAGATGAACCACCCGAGCACGTTCTCTCATGTAGTTCCAACTGTGACCACAGTGCTGTTCAGGCGCAAGGTCAATTTAGCATCAGATGAGGTATTTTAATTTTATATTAGGTACTAACTACTGGGGCCAGATTCACAAAAAGTATTATCTCTTAATACGAACTATCTTTGGTATTATCTTTCATTTAACATGGTGTTTTTGGTATTAAATCAAAAGATAATACGTATTAGCAGCAGATAATACTTTTCGTGAATCCAGCCCCTGTAATATACTAGATGATATCTAATTTGAAAAAAACTTAAATTAAAAGACATAATACATGAGAATATTACAATGACACACTTCAAGAGCAATCGAAATAAGTAGTTACCACATACCTTATGTCTCTCATCCTTTAGAGCTGCCTTGATTCCCTCCTGCATCTTCTGCTCGCGTCTCAGCAAATCTTCAAGTCTGGTGACTTGCTGGATAACCACCGGCAACACTTCCGAATCCGGCGTAATTTTAAAACTAACTCCTTTACTCTGGTACTCTGGGACTCTGGTATCTACACTCCTTTTCATAGGCTGTAGCGTAAGGTCACTTAGTACTGCGGGCGCTGGCGTAAGGTCACTTAGTACTGCGGGCGCTGGCGTAAGGTCACTTGATGCCGTGGACGGTGGCACATTGTCACTTAACGGCATGGAAGCTGGCGTAGGGTCACTTAGTGCTGTAGTAGGTATCATAATGTCACTTGTCTCCATGGACGATGATCCATGGTCTCTTAGAATCATGTTGCTCTTCAAATTCTTCCGCGTCTCGTCTGCGTCCGTGGTCAGTGATTCTTTGGAACCCATAGTCAGTGATTCTTTGGAACTTGTGGTTGCCGGTTGAACTGAGGACGATTTTTTCCTCTTCTGAGCAGAGCGAGTTGAGTCCTTGGCAAGAGAATTGTTGGAAGTTCCAGGTAGACTATTATTGCCAATAGAACTACTATTGGTCGTTGAGACCGACGTCTCAGTCCCCACAATATTTTCACCGTCCTGCTGCCTTTGGTTTCCAATAGTGGTCAATAACTCATGAAATGAAGAATTGCTGGCAATGCTCTCCTTGGACCCCTCTTCCTTTTTCCGAGTATGTTCTTTTATCTTTGGAGGATGATTTTTGTCTTGCATTGGGTCGTCTTCCCCCAAATTTTCTCTGCGTGCATGGGGAGACGGCCCATGAATTTTCTCCGCAGAAGTCAGTATAAATTTCATCATCTCATCATCGCGACCTGTACTTATAAGAGAAGGTTTTCTAAATTGAAGGTCATCATCGCTATCATCTTCTTTCGACTCTACATTCTGCCTCTTTCTTGAATTATCTTCAATTGTATTGTCACTCACAACTCTTGCCGCCTTCTTAGGGTTATGTGTAACTGTGCTCTGATAGGTAAGTATCGTCTCGATGCGCAGCGGCTTGCTATTGGTTCGGATATCTTCCTGGCTTGGCTCGGATGATCGACTGCTAATGGTGTCAGTCAGCTTCTTCTGTTCTTCTTTGTTCTCCAACGACTGCTGAGCTATGTGCCGCAACAGGTTCTGGTTGTGTTCCTTCAGCGTTTGAATCTCTTTCTGTACAAGAAACACATACATTTTAGTTGGATGCTCTGGTCGAACATGTGCACAGTTCATCCCGATTGTCATAATTCATAAATATTAATTTTTCAGATTTTAACACAGAAGGCAAAATTTTGTATGATCAATATTCATCAGTGGCGTGCCGACCTATCTAAATTTGGTGCAATTGCACAGTCATTTTTTGGGGGTGGGTGGTCCCCGCAAGGGGACCTACCCACCATGAGACACATTTTATAATGTAACAGTGATACATTCTCAAGTATCTCATGTATCACACAAACATGCACAAACGTGGTGATAAGGGTGATTACGTCTTATTTCACCAGCAAAGAGTAATATTATAGTTGCATTGTAAAAAGGTATCTATAAAGGAAAGGGAACAAAAGATTTCTATCAAGAAATTTATGCAGTAAACATGTCAATTTGTGCTAATGCTTGATACATTTTGGGGATTGAGTATGACTAGGTGGTTGGGTGGTTACAAAAACTGGTTGATGGATGGTTACTAAAATACTTGTGAAACAATATTCAAATGACCTATTTTCAGTACTTATTGAAATGATTTGATGAACCATAAAAACAGAATAGCTGTTAGAGAATCATATTCTATTTTATTTCATGCTCCTGCATGCTGTATCGAAAATAGTAATTTATTATCAGCAAATAAGCATCGAAAATATAAATATCGCTGCGATACATTTCCATCATGTACCATAAAATCATTTTAAACCACTCCTTGGGTAGCCTAAAACAAAAAATATTCGCTGTGCGGCATTTGTACCTATGTGATTTTATTACAAAATATAAGTTAATGACTTTTCTGTTTTCATTCACAATTATACGGTAGGTCCTACCTGTAAAATAATTTTAAACGCTTGCTAATGTAGTTGAAAACCAAAAAAATAGCTGCCCGGCATTTTAATGCTTTTTTTTATATGATTGACTTTTCTGTTTTCTCTCAAAAATATATAGTACATGTACTATATATTTTTGAGAGAAAACAGAAAAAAACAGAAATTATTTTACATGTATGTAAAATAATTTTAAGCCCGTTTTAATGTAGCCAAAAACAAAAAGTTTCGCTGCGCGGCTATTTTATGTGTGATTTTATTGCTAATGTCAAATCATTTTTAACCCGTCCTAAGGTACAAAAATCCAAAAAATTCGCTGCGCGGCATTATTATGTGTGATTTTTTTTTAATAGACATTTTTTGGTCACTTTCAAAAATATAAAGGTACCATTAAAATCATTTTAAACCCGCTCTAATGTTGCCAAATTCCAAAAAAAAATCGCTGCTCGGCTTTTTTATGCATAATCTGATCACTTATATTTTAAGCCCGTCCTGGGTACCCGAAATCCAAAAAATTCTCTGCGCCGCATTTTTATGTGTTTTTTATTTTATCAATTAATCACATTTTTGTTTTATTTCAAAAATCTAGTTCCAGTAGAATCATTTTAAACCCGTTCTTATGTAGCCAAAAACAAAAAGTTTCGCTGCGCGGCTATTTTATGTGTGATTTCATTGCTAATGTAAAATCATTTTAAAACTGTCCTAAGGTAGCCAAAAAACAAAAAATTCGCTGCGTGGCATTTTTATGTGTATTTGTATATTTTAAAATTAATTATAGCCTTTTTTGTTTTCTTTAAAAAATATAGGTAGTACTTAACTATAAAATCATTTTAAACCCGCTCTAATGTAGCCAAAATCGAAAAGTTTCGCTGCGCGGCTATTTTATGTGTGATTTTATTGCTATTGTAAAATTTGTTTAAACCCGTCCTAAGGTAGCCAAAAACCAAAAAATCGCTGCGCAGCATTTTTATGTGTACTTTTTTCAAATGAATTATGGACTGTTTTGTTTTCTTTTAAAAATATAGTACCTACCTGTCAACTCATTTTAAACCCGTTCTAATGAAGCTAAAAACAAAAAAATCGCTGTGCGGTTTTTTGTGTATTTACTATTTTTTATTGCTAATATAAATGACCAGTAGGGAGGGGTGGGTGGGTATACTCGCCAATGAATTTGCACAGTCCTCAAGATAGGTTCGGCACGCCACTGATATTCATCAACAATACGACCATAGAATTATAAATGTTTTTAATTTTTATAGAACTACAACGAGCATGTTACAATTTTTGCACTTGACAATCCTATAGAGATGTGAGTCGGAAAATTTTCCGCTCGGAAACTCGGAAAAGTTTCTTAGCTTATTTTTCCGGAAAATTTTCCGTATTGTTTTTTTTAGTACCTACTTATTCCATAAAATAAATGTTGTACAAATAATTTTTAACGATTTGGACGACTTTACTTGAATATTTATCTCAGCAGATTAGAGTCAAACTGCATATTTCAAATTTACTACCAATACTGAACAAAGGCAAGGCTGGAAATTGAAAAATGTTGGAAATGTTGTCTAAATATTGAACAATAAAATAGTCAATTGAAGGGCTGCACTGCAATACTGATATTATTATTGAAATGTACGACAACATCAAATACACAGTGGAAAGTGAAAATATGGTTTGCCAAAACAATTGTAGGACCCCCCAAAAATCGGAAAAATTCCCCAACAAGGAGTACCGAAACCGGGCTGCCAGGGTCGTTGTGGGGGGGGGGGGGATTATCAAGCGCAGAAAATTTAACATGCTCGTTGTAGTTCTATAAAAACATTTATTATAACATTAACATCTATGATACGGCTTCCAATGGTTACTTCCATAATTTGAGGGTATAAAATAGTAAATATTGCAACAGTAAAATTACCGAACTGGCTTAACTTTTTTATAATAAATTTTCAGTATTTTATTTTGCCAGGCAATGAATGAGGTTTGGTGTGACTGATATGATACTTGAGCAGGGTAATTAATTACTAATAAGTAATAACATACATACCCAGTAAAAGTCTACTATTTAATGAGCATTTAGATATTTCTTGCATGTCAATGAAAAATTATAAAAAAAGTTCTTGTACTGAAAAGGGAAAATAAGAACAACATTTTCTTATTCGTGAAGTTGAGAGTGAAATCAATCTTTTTCTGCATGTTTTCCAAGATATGTCTTACACTAACAGAGTCCGAGTGTACCTTCATATCGCTGACCTCTTGGTCGTACTGCTCCATGAAGTCAGGCTCCAGGTCGGTCTTCTTCGCAGCGCTCTGAAGACGCTCCTGGCTCAGCTGCTCAAACAGCATCTCTGAAACCAAACAGGAATCGGCTCAACATTTGCCAAGCTAATTTAACACGAGAGCAAAGATCTCATCTGAAATATACATAACTATCAAATGCTTAGAATTTTAAATGAAGTGAAGTACTGTTCACATCAGTGAGTAAGAAGTCTAGAAACATGTCAACTACATAAGTACCCTTTTCCCTCTGCGAGTCCTGCAGGACTTGAATCATTCGCACGACGTCGTTCTCGACCTCTGCGTTGCGCGCCGCGAACGCCTCCAACTGTCCGGCCTGCTGCCTGAGCTCGCGCCGCAGACGTATGAGCTCGACATTCTCGGCGGTCTTGCCACGGCGGTCCTCGGCCCAGGACAGCGCGAGTTCTCCTTCCAGCGCGGCTACACGAGCAGCATTCTGCTCGCGGAGCAAGCTCATTTCCTAGTGATTGAGGTTATAATGATAATGAATCATCGCTTTTGCAGCACAATCAGAAATAAAATTATTTATAAAGAGCACCAATATTAGTAACTTTTGATTTTATTCTAGTTTTAATAATAGGTAGACCATCTGTATGTGATCCATAGAGAAAAGTTTTTTGAAATATGATATCTTGACATTCTGCATATTTCACGCATTTCGTGAAAGCGAAAATCGGGTGTCCCTACTTATATGTTTTGAATGTACCTGCTGCAGAGAATTGATCTGGTTTCGAAGTGCAGCCATCTCGGCCATCTTATTGGCCGATGCTTGTTCGCTCATCTCGTCAGCATATCTAAATGCAGGAAACAAAGTAGTGACTTTAAATATTAAAGTTAGGTACCTACATTCATAATTACATGTAGTGTGATTCAAATAGGTTTTAAATTTAATCCATTTCCATAATCGCTTGCAAGAAATATGGGGTCAGTACAGCCGATAGAATAAAATAAATAGGATCAGAATGGCTATTAAACTCATATTATTATTATGAATTTCTTTTAATTTAATTTTACTTTAGTGTGGCGGCAAAAGCATGAGCCCCATTTTAGATAAAATCTGGAAATATTGTACCTACCATCTAAACTGTAATTAAATTTGGACATCAACTGTCAATGACAGTAATGACACCAAATATTCACTAGACCATAATAATGCAGAGAGAAATAAAGATAACTTCTAATATTCATGGAATGATCATTTTAAAAAAAAGGGAACATGAAAGCTCTGTACTTACTGATTGATGACATTATTGGAGCCCTGATTGACTCTCCTCGGCGACCGGGATGGGGAGCGTTGATGAACTCCGGAGTGAACGCGACTGTGCGTGGCCAGCTGATTCTTCAACACCAGGACTCGATCCATCAACTGGCGGTTCGCTCGTTCCAGATCGGCAATCCTGATGAGGTGATCGTCGATCTGTTCGGCGGTCTGGTAGTCTCGGCGTTCCTCCCCCGTGCGCATTGCGCGCTTGTGCTCGTTCCTCAGGCGCATGAACTTCGTGGCCAACCTACAGCACGTTGAATAATACAGCACTGACATTCATTGCCTACGCTCACTTTGACACTCCTCAGAAAACTGTTCAGTAGCAAACAAATTACATAAAATATAAAGATAATATTTTAGTAAGGTAAGGCTTATTGGGCTTTATTCTTAGAAATTAATATCTGCCCAAGGTAGCATAAAGAGCAGAGCCTGGATATGGGTTCATAATGTGCATTAGTTTTACTAGGAAAAGGCTCAGTGTAACGCACGATGAGCGAGCACCAGTACAAGCAAATTCTCGAACCGGAATTGCGTACACTGAGATTACCAGGAAAAATCATATTTCACAAATGCACAGAAAACATATTATATTGAATTGAAATATAAAACATAAAAGGTAAGCTGTTCATTGGAACTTGAAAATAGCATCCAAACACTCTGGTACCACCTAAAGCAAATCAGATTCAGTTGCGGTGGAAAAACATTAATTTCGATACTTCATTATAAATGTTTTTTATAAATGTATGTATCAAATTTGCTAATAAAAATCATACCAAATAGAAAAGCATTAGATCCAGACCAACTTTAATGCATGCAGAAAAGGTAACGTTTTTATTAGTGTTTTCTTGACACGTTGCAATAGGAATTAGTAGTAGTACAATACAAATGAACAATTACAAACGAATTACTAGTCACAATACCTAGGTTATTAATGCCTAAATAATTTATGAAATCAGATAGAATATGAAAAGTCCTGGCCCATATTTTATGTACCTATGTAACTAGCTTTATTTCTGATGGAAAGAAAATTATTGCACCAGAGCTGCATTTGTCAATCTTCAGTCCATGCTATCTTTCCCAGGGCTGCGATCGTGTAAAATGACAACTTACTTGTTGCAGTGACAAGCTTCTCATCTCAATGTTATTCACGGCCTTCTAGGGTCTTGTCACCGTGACAAGGAAGTTGTCATTTTACACGATCGCAGCCCTGGTCATAAATTGCCTTCTTAGTAGGTTACCTACCTCAATCGAGTGCAATCGCATTGATCCAATAGTAATGTAGGTAGGTACCTACTCTATTTTAATCACTTAAAATTCACATCTGACACACAACAAATGTTAAAAAATAAATAGAAAAACAAGGTACCTAATAGATAGGTACCTATAACATTCACAATTACCTTTTCGTCTTTTCATCCTGATTATTTCCATGTTTCTTCAGAGCGGTGTTCTCCTCGCAGATCTTCAAGTAACGGTCCTCCAAATCACTCCGTGATAGTTTGATGTGATGCTTGGCATCGTCGCGTGGAGAGTAGTACATCGACGGTTGTCTGTTGTTGGGTTCATCGCACGAATTTGCGCCTAGGCTCCCCTTCGATGCATAGAAAGGACACTCTTTCACGGGCAACAGGTCTCTGTGCGGGTCGTCAGCCATTTCACTGCTGAATTAACTACAAAGGAAAGAGTATATCAGCACAGAAAATTATTGCTGATAGTCATATCTAAGAGGCTTGAACTATGAATGAGAATTAAATGTTTACATAATTACCAACTTTAGAATATACCTAGACCTATTGATTTGGTAAATTATTCCCCTAGAAACTAGAACTAGAATTCTAGAAACTTACCTAAAACCTGGGACACATTGCTATTGAAACACGGTAGGTACACACTGTCAATCAACTCTCGAGAGCTGAGTGGAGAGCAACTCTCTCATTGGCTGACAGCTGTCACGTGACCTAATTTGCCTCTCTGCTATTCGGTCATGATCAAAAAAGCGGCAAGTTATTTGACAGTATGTCCGCACTTGTGTAGGTGAGAGACGAGAGTGACGAGAGCTCTCTCATTGGTTATAGTACCATCCCACGACATGAGGACCTTATCACTTGCCTCGCTGCTTTTTGCTCAGGATCTACGAATCAGTGAGGCAAGCAGGATCAATTGACAGACCTTACCAATGACAGCACACTCGCCACTCATGTCATTCACCCGGGCTACAATGTGTCCAGCAGTCCAGTGTTGGTAGGTAGAGTAGGTATACTAGGTACCTATAGTGGTAGTGACTAAAATCCCGACAGCCGGGATTTTCAGGTTAAAAAAATAGTCCCGACTGGCCTTGTTGATTTATATACTGGTTAAGAACGGCTTTCAGTATGACCGTCCAGATGGCGCTATGGATAGCGTACTGGACCACGGTGCAAGAGGTCGTCGGTTCGAATCCGGCCGGGAGCACATTTTTTTTTATTTGTAATTTTCACAAGTTTTAATTCTGCCTAACCATAGAGTTATTTTTTTTAAGTTGCCCAGTTCGAATTTGTCTACCCATAGAGAGTTTTATTCCTTAGGCTGCCCAGTAAAACCTACGGTCGGGACTATTTTTTTAACCTGAAAGTCCCGGCTGTCGGGATCGTAGTCACACCCACCTATAGTACCTACTAGGTAGAGGCTACTACCTAATAATCACAACTAGTACTTACCTACTTACTAGTAGGTAGGTAGTTAAAGTAACTGAAAAAATTTAAACGTAAACCCATACTAATACGTGTGTGGTAAAACCTACAGTAGGTACAGTGAGATTCAGAAGAAAGCGGTCGTAGTGCCCCTGTGCCAGGCAGTGGGCACAGGGGCACTCCGACCGCCTTCTTCTGAATCTCACTGTACAACCTCTAGTACCTAGGTAATTAGATAGCTAGGTACCTACCTACCCAGGTATCTACCTACCTACCTACCTTCCTAGTAGGTCCTACCTCTTTTTTATGGTCAACTGACCATACTTTAACCTGTATGTAAGTACTTTAACCTGGAAATTATGTTAAATGATAGGTAATGTAAATTAAATACAACCAATATTATATTTGTAGTACCAAATTAAATGTTACCTACCTAAATTGATATAATTACCATATAAACTCCACTTCATAAATTTTATAGCAGAAATTTGGATAAAAGAAAAATGTTTGTTTACATCTCTGGAGTTGTCATGTTCGTTCCCCCAGTTCAAGCCATTTGATTGGTCGGTCAGAGGCGGCAGTTATGAGTTTGTTTAGTGCGAGTTTAAAATTTTGAAAACAATTTGTACCTTTTAAATTTAACTTTAGAAAAGTTTGAAACTAACTTTGAAGTAAGCAATTATAATTAGTTTCAAAATATTGGTCAACATAATGAAGGTAATTAAAAGTTTCCAGCCGAAAATAATTTTCGTTGTAATATCAGTTGTTTTCACAGGAGAATCACACGAATGACCTTGACACGTTATTTAGGTGCTTTTGTCACATCTTTCAAAATGAACATGACGTTCAGATTTCGTGAAGTACAGCTTTACAGCCTCATGCTGAAAGAGTTACTGACGCAACTCGGGGGACTTGCGTCCGCAAATGCTTTGAATATCATACGGATAGCAGGAGTTGCGTCTGCAACTATAGTTGCGTCCGCAAGTCGCAAGTCCGCAAGTGCTCAAAACTATAGTTTTGAGCATGAGGCTGTTAGGTCGTATCTGATATAAGAGCCATTGGTAAAGTCTACATTTCATTTATTTAACTTGACTTGAAAGAAGTCTGCCATTATACTCAATGACCAAGAATATACCATTGCCTCGTTAAAAAAATACTATTCAAGCTGCGGTCACCGCCTTCTTTCAAGTCATTCTGTTGGTAGATGTTTTAATATCATTGCTATCGGGAGATAACAAACAACATACAATCTAACAGAACAGGGGATCTAACAGAGTACCTAAAGGAGCAGGTCAACAATGAAACACATTAAATGATACGTTTTATACCATACAGAGTAGTATCGAAACATGCCTTTCATCGCCATTCGTAGTCAACTAAACACTGAGAATTCAAAAAATAATAGTAAAAAACTTCTTTGATTATCATACTGTGACAGTTGATGACAAATGAATGTAGAAAGTAGAATTTATACAAACACTAATTATGATTGTAACATACACCTCCTACATAGTTTTTAAGGAAGATCTCATCACAAAGTAAGAATGTTGGTGTTTTCCATATTATGATTGTGATGTTGGCTAGAACTGATGATCTAGAAGGCAGTGCCAACAGGAAGTGAACATAGTCTCTAGTGTGACTAGAGTGGTTACATTGTTAGTTGCTGGCTGTTTTAGAATAAAGAAGACTACCACATTATATTCTTATAATTATCTGTTTCAATTAAATAACTTATGTAGTTTATTAAGTATTGATTGATAACAACACATGGTGGCGGCGCGTGAGTAAGAAAACCAGTAAATTTACGCAGTATTACGTTATTTTCGGTGTAAGAAAAGCAAGAAAAATGGTGCTCGGAGATGAGGCCAATGTTCATGTTCAACAACAGCCATTACCTCAAGCCGATTCTACTACTCAATTACAACCACCTCCAAAATTCGACTTCACCGATCCACAAACATGGACCAGGTGGATTCGGAGATACGAGCGTTTCCGTATTTCAAGTTGTCTGGACAAAGCAAGTAAGTCAAGACAGGTCCATCATCTCATTTACTGTATGGGAGATGAAGCGGAGGATATCTTACTTTCTATGGAGCTCACTGCCCTAGAAGAAGATGATTATGAATTGGTTGTAGAAAAGTTTAATTCTCACTTTGTCAAAAGGAGAAATGTGATATTTGAAAGAGCCAAATTCCATCAGAGGAAGCAAGAAGAGGGGGAATCAGCGGCTGAGTTTATAACATCATTGTATACATTAGTAAAACATTGTGCGTATGGAGCACTACAGGAAGAACTTATCAGAGATAGGTTAGTGGTAGGTCTTAGAGACACCAAGTTATCCGAAACTTTGCAAATGGATGCAGAGCTAACTTTGAAGAAGGCCATCGATAAGGTCCGAGTACATGAAGACATTCGAGGTCAGCAGAAGATCCTGAGGGGGTTAGAAAGCAATGATGCGAATGTTGATATGGTTAAATCAAATAAACCTAAGTTTCAGCATTCAGGTGCCCGTTCTCACCAGCAACAGGAACATTTCAAGCCGTCGAGCAGCTACAGTGGTCAGAATAAATCTGCAGACCGCTGTACCAGATGTGGACGCACACCATCTCACCCGATACGAGATTGTCCAGCGAGGGAGGTGAAGTGCAGAAGCTGTAACATCATGGGCCACTTCGAGAAACACTGCCGCAGTAAGAAGAAGCAGTCAACGGTACACGAAGTGCGAACCGGAGGCCAGCAACCCGAAGTATATCTAGGTACGATAGACGGGGACACCACCGACGACCCATGGTTCGTGACACTACTAGTAAATGGTAAGCGAACACAATTCAAAATTGACACAGGTGCCGATGTAACTGTACTCTCGGAAGAGGAATACAAATCCAGGTTTTCCAAGCATAAGCTTAGTCCAACGACGAAGACACTTCTGGGACCAGGACGAGCAACCTTAGATGTCAAAGGTCAGTTTAAAGCAACATTTCAAGTAAAACAAAACAAGTCTGTTCAAGACATCTTTGTGGTCAGCAACCTAAGCAGTGCACTACTGGGCCGACCAGCAATCAGAAGTTTAAACCTAGTTCAGCAGATCCACGCGGTAAAGCAGATTGATCCACTGAGCCAAGGAGACGTCAAGAAAGAATACCCATCTCTGTTCACGGGATTGGGTGAATTGAAAGGCGAGTACAAGATACGGCTCCAAGCTGGAGCAGAACCATTCGCCATCGCCGTTCCACGTCGAGTAGCAATACCACTCTTGCCAAAGGTAAAAGAGGAACTTGAGAAGATGGAGAAAGCAGGTGTTATCTCCAAGGTCGACGAGCCAACAGATTGGTGCGCAGGAATGGTGGTAGTGCCGAAGAAAAATGGAAACGTAAGAATATGTGTAGATCTTACACACCTGAATAGAAGTGTCCAGCGGGAGCGTCATATTATGCCTGCTATGGAAGAAACCTTGGGACACCTAGGTAGAGCAACTGTGTTCAGCAAATTAGACGCGAATTCGGGATTCTGGCAGATCAAGCTTTCCGAAGAGTCACGTAAGCTCACAACCTTTATTACTCCCTATGGTAGGTATTGGTTCAACAGGGTTCCATTCGGGATAACTTCGGCACCAGAAGTGTATCAAAGGAAAATGTCGGAACTACTCGAAGGACTACCCGGAGTAGTATGTCACATGGACGATGTTCTTATCTTTGGGGAAACAAGGAAAGAACACGATCAACGACTGTCAGCAGTGCTTACAGCAATCAGTAATGCAGGTGTCACACTGAATGAAGCAAAATGTGAATTTGGTGTCAGCACAGTCAAGTTTCTGGGTTACATTCTAGGAGAGTCTGGAGTGAAAGTTGATCCCAGCAAGACATCAGCAATAAATCTCATGAAAAGTCCGAAAGATGTTTCAGGCGTAAGAAGACTTCTGGGGATGACTAACCAACTAATGAAGTTCGTTCCTAATCTGGCAGTAATGACAAAACCAATTCGCGAACTCTTGTCAGGAGACAACTTTCAGTGGGGAGCGCCTCAAGAAGAAGCTTTTACAAAAATCAAGGAGAAGTTGACGACGACCCCGACGTTAATGTTCTACGACGTCAATAGGGAGATCCGTTTAACGACAGACGCATCATCGTTTGGTTTGGGATGTGTTCTGGAACAGCTGGACGAGTCCAATGTTTGGCGGCCAGTAGCGTACGCATCCAGATCACTCACCGACACTGAAACCAGGTATGCCCAGATCGAGAAGGAAGCTTTGGGAATTGTATGGGCATGTGACAGGTTCCAGAATTTCCTCATAGGTAAACAGTTCCATGTACATACTGATCATTTACCTCTTGTTCCCATAATGCTAAAGAAGTCTCTGAGCGATCTGTCACCAAGAATTCTGAGAATGAGAATGAAATTGATGAGATTTGCATTTACTATCTCGCATGTTCCAGGTAAAGATCTACATACGGCAGACACTCTGTCCAGAGAGCCGGTAGAAATTGCTTCTGCTCAATGTTGTGAGTTTGAAGCAGAGATAAACGAATGTGTTGACCAGGTCATAGGAGAGCTTCCAGCAACGGATGCACGTCTCGACGAGATAAGGAAAGCCCAGCAAGAGGATCGTACATCTCAACAAGTCAAAAGATACATTGCTGACGGGTGGCCATCGAAGCGAGACCTAGCAGCCAATGCCGCTCCATTCTTTCAAGAAAGAGGTAACCTGACTGTCCAGCAGGGACTTCTGATGAAAGACCAACGACTGTACATACCAGGAAGTATGCAGAAGGAAATTCTACATAGAATCCATGAAGGTCACTTAGGGATTAATAAATGTAGAGAGAGAGCCAGACAGTCAGTGTGGTGGCCAGGAATGAGCCAGCATATTATAGATGTAGTTAACAAATGTCAACATTGTTTGGAACACCGGGAAAATCCACAAGAACCGTTATTGACAACACCTTTGCCAGAGCGAGCATGGCAGAGAGTAGCCATGGATTTGTTTCAACTCAAGGAACACAAGTATTTGATAATTGTAGATTATTACTCAAAGTTCCCTGAAGTATTATTGTTGGATAAAACCACCAGCAAGTATGTCATCAATCGCATCAAGTCGGTATTTGCGAGGTATGGAATTCCGGAAGAAGTTGTTTCAGACAACGGACCGCAGTTCAGCTCAGACGAGTTTCGAAGATTCGCAACAACCTACGGATTCAAGCATGTGACCAGCAGCCCAAGATATCCAAAGGCGAACGGACTTGCGGAGCGGACAGTGAAAACCATGAAAGGTATCCTGCAGAAGTCAGAAGATGTATATCTCGGAATGCTAGCATACCGATCAACACCACTAGCATCAGGGCGTAGTCCGGCGCAGATGCTAATGAGCCGACAGCCAAGAACAACGCTAGTAACTGCTTCGGACAACCTACTACCTAATCAAATCAACACCCAAGCGTGGAGAAGGAGGGAAGAGGCTAGGAAAGCGAAGCAGAAGCACGATTACGACCGAAGACATCGTGCCAGAGAGTTACCACCGTTAGAATTAGGTTCACATGTATATGTTACAGATCAGAAGAAATATGGCCAGGTGATAGCAGCCGGTACCACTCCGCGGTCATATCATGTAGAGACATCAGAGGGGACACTCAGAAGAAATCGAGTCCACCTCATGCCATCACCGAAACCAGATGTGCCCGGTCCGGCAGCAGCGGACGAGCCACAGGATGAACCACAGGATGAACCAGCAACACCACCCGGAGCATATCGTTCTAGGCGGGGCAGAGTCATTCAAAGACCACAAAGATTCAATGATTATTAGCATTGTCTAATTCTAACATTTGTACTATTAGTTTGAAATTTCATAAGTTGTATTCATGTTTGTTAGTACCCAAAAAGGGGGATGTGATGTTGGCTAGAACTGATGATCTAGAAGGCAGTGCCAACAGGAAGTGAACATAGTCTCTAGTGTGACTAGAGTGGTTACATTGTTAGTTGCTGGCTGTTTTAGAATAAAGAAGACTACCACATTATATTCTTATAATTATCTGTTTCAATTAAATAACTTATGTAGTTTATTAAGTATTGATTGATAACAACACAATGATTACCTAGATGTAGATGATAAAACAGTTCATTAGGTAATTAAAATAAGTTATGTCAATCAGAGCCATGACTTATCTCAGCAGAGATAAGCTTGACTCTAGATTGCTAGCAGTTTCTTATCAGTATCAATTCCTAGAGAAGCTAAACAACCGTATTGTTGGCACAGCTTACAAAATGTAAACCAATTGGCAATATTATAAAAGTCGCACATGCACCTCTTAAAACTTCTATGAAACCAATACTACAGTGTCAAAAATGTTCAAGTGGATCCCAAAATCTGAAAAACCACCGAATGTCAACAGCAAAAAGTTAAATGGCAAAAATAAATCACCAATCAAGAAAGTTGACGTGTTAAAGGAGGAAAATGTAAGTAATGAATGTTGTTAATTATTTTTATCGAATCTTGCAAAGTGTTATAATGTTGGTGTTATAGGTTCCCGCAGACATTGCTAACGACAAGGAGATGCCGACCGTTGACCTAATTCCGAGAACCCCGACAAGTCCGAAACACAACCTACCAGCTGACCTCGCCATCCAATCGAAGCTACTTATTTCATACGATAACCGATCAAGCTTTCAATCAATGCTTGGAGAGCCTTATATAGACACAGGAACATACTTTTAATGAAAAGCGCAGTTATTAATGATTGGTATTTGAAAAAATGTACTAATTGCTTTGTTAAAATAGATAATTTTATTATTAATAATTTATAAGGCAAGTATGAAATAAGAACAACAATGTGAAATAGTTTTAAATGTGTGGATAAAATATTATCGCTGTAACTGAATACATACATTTTCCACTGTTAAAGAAACTGACAAATATTTTTCTATTGTATTTATATTTCACTCAGCTCAACAGATAGCTTGCAGTTCACAAATGAATGGAGCAGGTTTTGTGGAAGCCCAATCGCCCAAGCCTCCTCTAATGGGTTGAATCCATATTCCATCGCCTAGGGTTGAGGGGTCGTTAGGTTGTCCTGACTCCCAACGCGTAAACCCAGTATTAGCAATCGGTTCACCTGCACAAGACAATCATATGTTATCATGGTACAACTTAGACTTCACTGTAAAAACAATAGCCAATACAGAGTGAATAAAAAACTGCTTCAGCGTATTTTATGTTGATTTTTTCCTGAAACAGCTCCTAAAATGAGAGTTATTATTTTCATGCTGTTTTGGCTCACATTTAGAGTCTCTTTCAGGAAGAATGCGACCTAAATGAAAAATTAAATGATCAAAATATTGTCTTGAGCTTGTGTATTATTGTGTATTGTGTACCCTGTTTTGGCTACTTGTTTTTACGGTGTGTGTAAGTTGTCTGTGGTGTAACTGTAAGGTAGTAGACTGTTCTGCGCTAAAAGGATTAATGGAGAAAATGGAAAGATAAACCGTCAACCCAACTAACATTAGTCTTAATAATGAGTTTGTAATGTACACTCAAACCAATTAAAAACGGTACTTAGCACAACACGGATTGGCTGCTGGTCAGGTCCTTTGACAACCAATCCTTGTTATTATCACAGAGTTCACCTACTAGAGTTACATAATGCATTAGCACATACTTCATGGGATGATGCCATCAAACCTTTATCAGACAATCCTTTTCTCTCGAGGTACCGTTTATTAATTGTTCGAGTGTACGTTCCTCTTACATTTATTTCAATTCCTTTTGTGGAGAGAAAAAACTAAAAAGGAACACTTGAAAGAACCACGCACATCCCGTTACCTTACCCAGAGTTTAAGATACAGCTCAGTTAATTCAAATCAAAATCGATAATAATAGGTTGAGGCTTTCATTTATTTAGAGAGCAAACTTGCTTGACATTTCCTAAACTTCGCTGGAGTGAATAGTTTCTCTTTCATACTAGTGCAATTTCAACAATCATCAAAAAATTCCCTGATACTAAGCATGACCTACCGAAAACAGTGAAGTATTCCCCCTTCGTTGTCTCCGACTCTCTCAGTCCGACCCAATGAACAACGCCAGGACGATTTACAGCGATGATCTTCAACATCGCCGCTGATTCCGCTTCTGAGTTTACAATCACCAGGTGCCCTCCCTCTCCCTGGCAGATTGTTTTAGCAGACGGCCATGTTGCTGTGTCGTTATGATGCTTGTAGTGTCCCAGGCCTGGGATGAGTTCGTAACCAGCTGGTACGATTGTAGGCTGAGGTTGCTGGGGCGCTGAGAACAATGTGTTTTTTTATAAGGACTTAGTAGACCATGGGTGCATAGTTTATAATTTTATTTTTTCTTCTTTAAATTAATATTTACGTCCATGCACAAAATAGTTATATCCACATGTCTTATTTTCTCTTAGCCTTCAATTCAATGGTGTAATTTAATTAATAATTTGGTGTAATTTTGATTTGCTTCTTATACCCACTAAAGAGGGAGCGGCTCCAATAATTTACAGTTTAATTTATGCGATACTTAAGTTATTGAGCGAGCGAAGGGAGAGACTCCTTTTGGCTCTTTTGGCATGGACCTCTCTTTTTTCCTGTTTTTTTTCTGCTATTATACTAACCACCATACTAACCGATACACGGGTCGCACCGTTTCACCGATCGATCTGAAATTTAGCACACATGTAGAGACAACCTTTCCTGTTTGCTGACCCTAATATTTTTGAAATCCGTTTATTGGTTCATTGGTAAAATAAATATCTCCTGACAGATTGAAAAATGAAAATGGTCTTCGAGAAATCTGATCAAACTCATATTTTGCATGGTCATTAAGACCAACAATGACTCTTATTTTACAAATTTTCAGCCGCATCAGTCAAGAATGTATACACTTATTGACATTTTTAATATCTGTCAGAAATGAAGTATCGAAATGATTGTTTTTCCACTGCAACTAATACTGAATCTGATTTGCTTTAGGAACCAGAGTGATACTATTTATGAAAAGCAGATACTTTACTTTTATGTAGATTGAGTGGATCATATTTCAATTCAATATGAATGTAGGTATATGTTTTCTGTGTGTTTGGTACGGCAAATTCCGATTCGAGAATTTGCACGTACCGGTGCTCGCTCATCAACGCGTCACACTGAGCGTTTTCCTAGTTTAATTTAGTCACCCATACTCGCTCATCAGCGCATTTATTCTGAGTGATTATTGTTTGTGTTGAAAATCCAACATAAACAAGGAAATGCAACTCATGAGTCAACTTACGAGTCATCAAGAGTTTGACGTCATGAGTCGATTTTGATTCGTTGCAACTCGATGTGCTCGGTTCAACTTCGACTGACCACGCAGACGACGGAGATTTCTTATCATCTGTGAGATGCACAATCACCTGTAGACAGATTACAGGCATAAGTTCAAAACAGAACATTCAATACGAAGTACTCGATTTGTTCTCGAAGTGAATGAAATCTCACCTCAGCCACCCACTGTCCTGTTTGATTATGTGAGCCACTAACTGTGACAGACACTCCAGCTGGTCTCTGTGCAGCAACTTGCACCTCCGACCCAGCCTGGCTTTGAACCAAAGAGACATAGCTCAGCACTAACACCAGAGACTTCGGGAAGATCATTGTTACACTGCTGAATGTTGACAATGACATTGTGTTGATCTTATAGGCATGATATTGAGGAGGAGAGGCAAGGAGGGGGCAGGATTTACAAGGAAGAAACAGTCATTTCATTATCTTCTGCTATTTAAACAGGATGAGGTGATACTGATTAATTGTTGCAATATAGCAACGGAAACTTGTAAAAGATATTTTTGTGGTTATTGTCCTCTTGTATTATGAGGTTGTTATCTTAGCGGATTCTGCAGTGGTCGGAATATTGTTTATTTCAGAGGATATCCGTTGTGGTTATTCTAGTTGCGTTATGGAAACTGTATTTAAAATATAATGTTAATCACTATCCACGATATTTCAATATAACATATTATTTTGTTATTTCATTTTGATTTCATCGTGCCAAGAGAGCCAGAAGTAGTCGCTCGCTTCGCTCGCTCAATTATCTGATAGGTACGTTTTGAATAAAGTTTGAGCTTAATAGTTATTTGAGTTTAATTGATCATCCAATCATCCGATGAATCTATGCTAGAAAGCGTCATATAACTCAAGTAGGTCAGCTCTGATTTCATTGATAATAACAAGTAATTATTATTTTATGTAGGGTTGTTATAAAAGGCAAAAACCATTGAAATATTGCCGAGACGATTATTTTTTCCGTTAGATAAGAATTCATTTGACTATCACCAGGGTACCTATTTTGTAGACAGACCGTGGTGCCGTGGCATTAAAGAAAATTAATAATATGTCTTTATATTGCCAGAATCTGGTAGAGCAGTGCGGCCTCCAACATCGGCGAAAGCATTCAGTGCTGCAGCTATAACAGTCACCAATCCCATATGGAACGGAAGTCAATGGTTAAAGAAACTGACAATTAGTGAATATTTTGTAAAAGTTGGTGTAGTACATGTGCATATTTTCTTGCAGAATCTAATTAATATTGAATCAAAAATATTTAAATAGGAATTCATAAAAATCTCAAAAAACTCACTCACTTTCTTAAAAACTCACTTGGTTTTATGATTTTAATATTTTAAGACACAAGATTAGGCAGTTTCCGTACTGAATAGTGATCACTTTTTATTTAACCTTTCGTTTAAATCTTCTATTTTTCACACTGCAGTAAAATACTTTCCCACTTCTTCTGTACTTGTGCCTTGAGTTTGAGTTGATGGACGGCAGTGAATATCGGCTTGTGATGCAAGCATGTGTACTCATCCTTGTTGATGTGCAAGTGCCAGTACGTCAGCAACTCGTCCAGAGCATCGCGGTCCAACGCCGGTGACTCACGAGTCATGCGCACAGCATCGGCCTGGAAACGATAACATCTCGGTCATACAGGGTTTATCTACACTCTACGGCTGAAATTCTCCAATGGGACATCTGAATTTGGACATCTTCAAGATGTACCAATTCAATCCAATTTTACAAAATAATCGACATAAAAATAATAGTTTTCAGATGGGTTTGATGTAATATTTTGAGTATGAAAAAAAACAGCTATTCTAACTCACAATTTAAACTTTAAATGTTTAAATATGTCCTTGGTCTCAGCTCAAAAAACAGTCCGACGAAAGTTGGTTATAATTGACCGTGGCAAAGATTTAGTCTCAAATTTAAATTTAGTTCATTCAGACCAAATCGGATTTGGTAATAGAATAGTACATGTTACGGTTAGCTCCTTATGACGCTATTAAATAATAAAAATGAGAACAAATAAATGATGCAAAAAAATTAAAAACAGACAATCAAGAAACAAATACTTGTCCACAATTTCGCTGCATACTTGAGTTGCCAATCTATTTATAGATCCAAATACGTGTGCTATATCGGCCCTATGTTGATACTGTTATGAGTGACTTTAAATTGGATCCACTCTGTCTCTATGTCATCCAAGCCTTTCCCCAAGTCGCACTTGCAGTAAAGTTATCTTATAATCAAAGTTCTTCTCACCTCCAAAGTGTGAATGATTTTGATTGGCCGGCAGAGATGTAACGCGCAGTTGGGACCGTTGCGCTGCATCAGCTGCAAGGTCTCAATCAGCTCCGGAATCTCAAACGTCCTCGCAAAGAGCGGGACCGCGGTCAGCCGGCAGAACACTTGATCGTTCCCTGGAGAACAACAATGCTGTTGGTTTATTAAGTTCTTAAATTAAACATTTATAAAATCATATTCAATTTGAATGTTAGTAGCACCTTCATTTACTTCAATTGTGAATCCATTTTTGGAGATGCATTGATTGGATATTGTGACTTTGTTTGTTAGCCCATTGAATGATTTGTCTAATGACACTAGAAACCTCCAAAGATCTGGACCGAGTGACCTGTGAAAAGAAATTAATTCTTTGAGAATTGCAACAATACATAAGATCCCAAACAGAATGTGAAGAACAATCAATTACCTTTCATTGATGACAATTGGTTTTTCCAAAGGTGTAAGTGGAACGGAATGGTTTTTCATGAGTTTATCGAATATTACAACTTCTTGCAAACCCCAGTGCCGTATTATACCGATTTCAGTCCCTTGTCGATAGATCCAGGTTTTGCTAGGTTTTAATTGCCCTATCAAAGAAAACTCTGCGCTTTCAGCAGAAGAATTATCTTCATAAAGTTTTCTTGTCAAATCTGTGGCCAGAATGTCTATCTTTACCTCCTTCCTATTTTGCTTTTTATCATATATTTTCTGCTTCACTGTTGACTGACTGACATTGACGGAAGATTTGATTGAATTGTTCAGAAGATTCTGAAAACGTTCGATCTTTTCTTTCTTCTTCTTTTGATCCACTTCTGTAGGCTGCTTGTCAAAGCATTTTCTTTTACGTTCTGATTCCGTTTCTCTTGCCATTTCTTCGTATCGAGCTCTCTCCTCCTCTTTCAAAGCTCTCCAGCGACTCACCATTAAACCAGCTACTCTTGTGAAATCAATGCCAGGATGTTCTTGGAATACTGGAAGCAATAAGTTAACATTTACAAATTTAGTAAGGTTAGCTGCATTATAAATCCTCAGAAAAGAACAGGTAGTACTTACTCTGAGGTCTCATTTCTCTAGCAAACTTTGTGAAGGCGCTATTATCTTTCTGACCCATTTGGCTGCTAACACTTCTGTTCATGGGTAGTGTCGGACTTGGAGACGGATTAGCAGAAGCTGCTGCTGGTAACAACACACTGGAGCCCTGAAGTAGTCGACCATTAGCTAAACGCACTTGTCCTGTGCTCCACTTTAACCTAGTCATAGGAGAAGTTTTCTTCTGTTCCGGTGGTGTATTCAACGGTTCTTGACGACTCCATTTCTCAGATGCTTTGTCAATTGCATCCCATTGACTTGAACTTATCGCTGATTCCGATTGGACCGAATGATTCGATATTTCATGTCCTTGTTGTTTTAACGTCCTAGACTCAGCAGTATCAATCTCTTCACACAACATATTTTCTGAAGCAATAATAACCTCATCATGCAAGTCTACTAACACATTTGTTTGATCTTTACTGCCATAACTTACTTGATTACTTTCATTCAATAGTGGGTACATCACATTTGTCTGTGGAGCAACAATCTCCGGTGGTCTGGAATGTGCTATCATAGCATCATTTGACGTGTTTGAATCTTGAAGATGGTTTAACAATGACTCGATGTCGGTTTCACAATCTTGATCCAATTCGTCTTCAACATTTTTACTAACAAACTTCATGAGGCTTTGCCTGAAGGGCTGAGAACTTAGCGAATCAATCGCAACGTCAAATAATTCATCGGTTGAAACAACATCCATGCATTGATGAGTTGTAATTGCATCAGAACATTGTTTCAAGTTGTTATTTACACCATTATCTTCATCCGCTTCATTTTTTATAGAACTACAATTCCTCGAGCTGTCAGAATTCTTAATCTCATCTTTACTTCCATTTGTTGTACTCGAAAGAGCGTCTCTTGCAATGTTTTGGGAAATCAAAAGACTCTGTTCTGTTTCATTAAGACTTCTATCCCTGCAAATATCAACTTCCGACTCATTCAAAACAACTGGTTCATCTGTGATGCCAGCCGTTCCTAATTTTGCCTTTTTTTGTGGTCTCTCTCCAGAATCTGAACCTTCAGTAGTGCTTTTTTGAATCGTACTTGACAGCGGCAACTTGTCAACTTTATCATTTAATTCGTAATATGAGCACAAAAGCTTCTCCATCAAATTTAAGACTTGTTCCTATTGTAGAGAATTAGAAATACAAATTTCAGATTAGATCATGGACAGTAATAGATAGTTAGTCTACTTTTCACAAAATCGATAGGTGATTTACTGTGGTCTTGCCTCATCATTGAAGAGAACTTTGGACTTATTGGGCTCCAGATTCACATCCAAATCTGAAGATGGAATTTCAATCGAGAGAAGACAGTGTGGATATTTCTGTGCCGGAATCTGTCCATCGAAATGAGTATTCAGGTGCTTCATCAGCAGCTAGTACAATGAGAAATATAAATATATAAACATGTGCAAAGAAAGTTAAAAGCAGAAATTCTTCAGAGACATACGTGTTCTAATTTCTTATGTCTGACCGGGCGCTTGTTAATGAACGTCATGATGCAGTCCACATTTGACTGAACTATCAAATCATTAACATCTCTCTTTGGTACCAGCATGTTGATGCTTATCTGAAATTAAAAAGAATAATATGTATTCATTAATTTGTCCATTTTAAAATGAGCATTACATAAATTAGATGACCAATGCTCAATTGTGAAACAATTTTGGCTAAACAACCGGTATGTATTTCTAGATAATAATGCAAGAAGAAACAAGTCCTACCTTCTTAACAGATGTGCTGAGTTCCTCTAGTCGACTGGAAATTGTATGACCAACTGCATGCATCAGAGATTGCTTTAAACTAGACACACTGTTCTTCTGCCATAACAGATGTTTGTTGTGAAATAAAGTGACTCGCAACTTCGGACTGATAACGGCTAGTAATTTCACAATGTTTTCTACTCGTTTTAATTCATCGTTTGCTCTGCGACCAGATTTGAGGAATTGCTTGCGAACGGGTAAGTTTTTGAATAGATTGGATGCAACAATAATAGTTCCTACAAGATGATGGGAAAGTTTTGAACTTGAAATTCCACCATTTTTATTGAAAACGTAAACCATGGCATGTTCATCTTCGGCCGTACGAGTTGTAATTGTTACGTCAGATACTTGGCATAATGCACTCAATGCTTCTCCTCGAAATCCATAGCTGGTTAATGACTCTGAAAAGAAGAACAATTTTGAATTGGTTGGGTTGACACCTGTTTCGTTGGAAAGATAGGTCAGGACTCAGGTATACCTCGTACTACCAGCTAGGTAAAGTAAATAGGAAAAAAAATAGGTAATAGGTAAAGTAGATAGGTAAAGTACACTGATAAAAGGAAGACCCGTTTCGCACCTACCTAAATCACGAAAGTTTTGTATTTTTGACGTGTAGCTTGGCTGACAAACATTTTTCACATCTTCCCTGAATATGCCAGAGCCGTCGTCTTTAACCTCAATTTTACTCAAGCCATTTTCTTCCTGAAACGAATAAGACATTGTGTATTATTCTGAATAATGAAACGTGGCATTCAGTATTGGGAATATCTCTTGATGTCATCATGCAATTGATAAAGAGCTATCATTTTACCAGTTTTATATCAATACTCGAAGCACCTGCATCGATAGCGTTCTCAACTAACTCCTTTACAACGCTAGACACGGAAGTAATGACCTGGGAGCTAGATATTAGCTTGATTGTGGCTGCCGGAAGCTGTATGAGAGGCATCTTTACCTATCAACAAATATGTATTTAAGAAAAATAAGTTTAAATACTTGATTGACACTTCTTTACACAGTAAAGTAAACAGCCGCCATGACAAAACAGAATGTGCGCGCCATGCGGGATCTGACGTCACACAACGACGCTCTCCGCTGATTGGTTCGTTATGGCGCTACTTTTACCCGCGCTTCTTTAACTTCATTTTCTTTGTTGAACTGAATGCTGCTTCCTTTTTCTGAATAGTTTAAATATACGTGCATTCCAGCTGCATATCTTTGCATAAAAATTAAGATAACACTTATTAAATTTCCTTGATATACCTATAATAAAAGATAATGTTTCTTTATATTCAAATTTACGTGTACGTAACCTTTTCTTTTAGTAGAATTTTATATAGTGAGGAATCTTGTCAAAAATACCACTGAATTTCTAGCTGAAGTGACACATTATACAACAAAACATGGAAAGGATTGTTGATTTGTTGGAGTTTCCGGGTTTACAATCATTTAAAATTTTCCATGTCTGAAACTTCAAGCCTATACAACTGGATCTAGACTTCTCTTCTTGTGTGGCAATTATTTGTATAGCTGGAATTTCTGCTCTCCTATTGTATTATGTATTTTTTTACGCGATCAGGTTTCAATCTATACCTTATTTCGACCGAGCAGGTGGTTTTAGAGATATGCACACATATAGCAGGAGTCCATCTGTTCCGTGAATGAATACCCAGGAGCGAATAACACAAATAAATTAATGGAGATAGTATGCTGATCGCATTGAGAGCGCATTCCTTCTCCTAAAGGCATCCTCCACTTGGGTCTTGTCTTTTACAGTTCTACGTTAAACTTCTGTCAACGCTTTCCTAGCAATTATTTTGAACATTCCACAAAAAACATTTTGCCATATTAACAATATTTTACATATTACTGGGATTATTATGATTTCTAAAAATAGCTAAGATTGGTGTTGCAATAGTATTCATAACATATTATGTTTTTATATTTATTATATTTTATATTTTTTATATTTTTATATTTTTTATATTTTATATTTTATTAATCATTATATTTTATGTTTGTAATTATTTACATATAAAATTTTGGTTGCCTGGACTGCCTAGGATAATACCGATCACCTATCGAACAGACATTTTGCTCACATAGGTATGTAGTAGGTACTAAACATTTGTCAGATTTGCCATACCTGTCTATCTTCAAGAATTTATTATGAGATAATTTAGAAATAATTTGTCAAATTTGTTTATCGAGAAAGCATTATGCTCTTTCCAAGGTCTATCAACTCATACGCTTTTCACAACATATTAATTTGCATTCAGTACAAAGGTTCAATTTCCTGGTAAATAAATCAATGAGAACATCTTCCAAGTAAGGTTCGATAATGCAACAATATGGCGCCTCTTATAAACTCTCTAACACATCTTTAAAGATGAATGACCTTCTGGCCCACGAAACACTTCTACAATCATACCTAATTAGCATAAAATTATAAGACCAAAACTCTACCTCAGTGTATATAGTTAGAGCATATAAATATTGTTCAACGATTTTTTATAGTAATCTTATAGATTTGCATCATACCAATGCCGGCCCGAAATTATTTCTTCATCAATCATTGACCTGTCTTGGTATCTTTATAATCTACATCATCACAATCATTGTTACATCGGAATAATCATTCTCCTCAACTTTTAAAACCCACCAAAGAGCAATTATAAAACCTTCATTAGACCCATTAGGTTTTTTCATTTTCTACAAAAGACAAGCAGAAGAATTCGACTCGAGTTTTAATCGTTTGCTCTTTAGGAGATTAAACTGCGTTTGGTTATTCTTCGAAATCCTATTGTGAACATTAAATTCTAAATAAAAAACTTGTAAAAATGCATCCGTGTTAAAATGTCAGGTTGGAAACTGCTTGATGAGAATTGGTATGTAACTTAACTTGTATAGTCACTTCTCAAACATTGATGACGCGCATACCTTGTAACAATAATTATATTGACACAAGCTTAGCTCCTTGAGCAGCCCAGTAGCATCTTCAGAATAGAATAGAAGCGAGATGACTGGAGTTAGTTTATTTAAATCAGTCGGTAAAAGTCATAGGTCAAGGAAAATCTAACAATTTTGATGTCCCGGTCCAATATATTTCCAGCAGAAGAGTGTATACGACATCTTTTTTTGTCACGGAATGTCTGTATATAGACAATGTATATGTCTCCTCCAACCAAATCGTCTTCGCTATTTTTTTATTATCAATTGTGTACTATTAAAAACATGTTGCGGAGTTATGACTGCATTCCACAATTGTTGTTCAGATTTTGCAGAGAACAAAAGACAAGAGTCGGGTATTTATGGAGGAATATGTGGTTACTAGCAAAGATGGTTCCACCACATCAATTAAATGACGCGTTTTGAATGACAACGACGGAGAAGGCTAAACCTCCCATGGCTCGGTAAATACCTGGGTAGATGTATTGTTTCTTTCGAGCCACCCAGAATGAGCTGCACCCTGTCGAGGATCGAAATAGCTATCAAATACGTCGGCATTTTGATATGCACAATCAATCTAGTCAAACATTGTGCGAACCAATTAAAAAGTTTGTATTGGAGATTAAAAAATGATCGTTATTTATTTTTAATTGTTCAAGCCGTGGTCAACTCATTACGACCAACATCTTTCTTTTCATTCTCTTCTGGTTGGTTGAAAATGCAAAATGTTTCGATCAAGTTCATATTTTGAAAAATGTTGCATCGCTTAGTTATAACGAATATTGTATTGGCACATGAGGTCATCAGAATAAAATCATATTTATATAATTACTTGTTCAAAGAAGATGGAAATAGACTTTGCACATAAAGAAAAATTATGAATATTTGTAAAAGCTATTATGTACACTCCATCGATTGTTAACAAACAAACCTGTGCATAATTTAAACTTAATGATTTGCTGTAAATCAGAGTTAGTCAGCCCATAGCTACTTGTATGATGATGTTAATGACTGTGGTTTTTACTCGGAGTCTAAAGTAGGTACTTATAATATGCTAGGTAGCTGATCCGCCCGGCGCTGCTCGTGCTTGTGAGGAGGGGTGTATGTGATGCATCAACCCGCATTACACCTGTGTGAGAGGGGTTGCCTACATTGCCTGATGCTTGAAACCCTTCCATTGAGTTCCATGTACTACGCATGTGAGTTATGCAACCCAAATGACTTCAAAGAAATAGTGAAGTAATTCTTGGAATGTCAAGTAAAACATGATGTACATTTAATTCTCTATGAGGGGTGGGTTTTTTTTTCAATTAGTGGTTGTTTGGGGAAGGGGGTTAGTACCCTAGGCTATGATGTGAGCTATTTTATGTATATCCCAAATTTGGTTGAGATTGGTCAAAGGGTATAGGAGTATATGAAGAACAGCTATACATACAAACAGACAAACATTCTACTTTATATAGAGAAGATAAAAACCTTTGGTAAGTAATTTCCTTTCCTCGCCTGCCAATGTCCAATAATATTTTAAAGCTCTGTACCTATCTGTATCAATTGTATCCATTGTACAGCAGCATTTTAGAATATCATTGTTACTACAAAAATCTAATAAATAAATGTAATGCACCTGTAGCTGTATTTGTAATGCCGGACAGCTGTAAGTCCAGTACTACAAGAAAGTATAATAAAGCACAACACAACCCATTAGAAAGAGAATTAAATAATAAGGAAGACTTTTAGAGATAAATCGTTATTTCTTGCAACAATAATAACCACAATAACATAGTAATAGTATCATAATAATATCATAAGATCATAAGGTACAATAATAACAACAAGAACACTATATAACACAATAAAGACAAATGTCCTTATCATCTTCCTCATCTTCCTTATATGATCTTCTTGGCAATCCTTTTACCGGCGTCAGGGCCAAAATCACAATATCTCAATCTACATCAGCCAACAAGATAGAATTATTCTTTTACGGTCAATTAAAAACGTTGGTGTCCCTTTCAAACCACAATACTAATATTACACCACAATATTTACTGCACATAAATGTCATATGATATGAAAAACAGTCCATCCAAACAACAACTACCATGACCACAATAATTCAATATGATATTGACTCTTCACATCTCAATCCCCCCCCCCCCCTCTCTCTCTCTCTCTCTCTCTCTCTCTCTCTCTCTCTCTCTCTCTCTCTCTCTCTCTCTCTCTCTCTCTCTCTCTCTCTCTCCTCTCTCTCTCTCTCTCTCTCTCCCTCTCTCTCCCTCTCTCTCTCTCTCCGGCATTTGAATCCCGGAATCACACGCTTGTACTCAGTGACAGCTCAGACGTGTGAAATAAAGTACGCAATCACCGCTTACTTACTCGTCTTCCACGCTACGCGGAAGTCTAAGTCTTTCATGAATCATCACCAGAAGATCCTAATCATCGGGAGAATGCAATTGCATCGTAAACGATCTGAAAGTAGCGCGTAATCTACGATAATCATCCTTTAAGCTGGATTATTTCATTGGTAAGGGTTACGGTACAATTATGGTTATCTCTTATACCTAACATGTAAAGTGCTGCATCCATAACCTATGGTTGTCTTCAAATTAGGCGTGATTTGTGATCGAGAATGGCCAGGTTTGGGGAGGTACTTAGTTTCGTGCAAGCGCATTAGTTCTCTATGCGGATTTTAATCGCTTAGTTTAGTGTTCCTAATGTGACAAACTGCATACAGCATGTATATTTCTATGCAGCACGATGCATTAAGATGCATATTTCAAACCCCTTTGCATTGCATCTGGCGTCTTTTTTGTCTGTCTGTCTGTTTGACGCAAATTGACCTTGTAGACATTATTTTACAGCACGAAATGATAAAACAGGGGGGAATTAAACAAATTATTTATATTGGGCATGGACGATTTACGTGAACGGTGCTGCTTTTATGATACTTGCAAGTGTCTTTGTTTTTCATCGGGATTTAAGGCTCTACAAATGGTAACCGTTCTTTGGAATTAAGATGGAATTATTTATCATAAGACAGACATATCAAATGTGTTTTAAGCATTATAGACGTCTTAAAGCCGTAATGCAACCAAAGATGCAAGTTATGCATATTGTGTATAAGTTGAAGAGTATAAGGACGTGATAGAGGTAGTTCAATTAAAGATTTTTTTTAACTCCTTTATTATTTAATGCAACATAGTACACAAGCATCACACAATCCACAAAGCTCAGGGAGCTCATCTGTGGGGAAAGACAATATGAAAAGAACGAACAGATATGTTTTAGGAGCGTAAAAAGAACATAAAAAGACAGAATTACTTAATAAAAGTAACTTAAGAATAATAAGATAAAAAATAAATATTACATAAATAATCACACAATATGAACATTCAAACACTTGCTACTATCAAATAAGGTAGAAAGTTCTATAGTAAACAACCATCAAAGAAGGATTATAAAAATAGCTCAAGAATAAAGAAAAAGTGAATACAATAACACAAAAAAAGAATGTATAAATTAACTCAAGAATAAAGAAAAAGTGAATATATAATAATTCCTAATAATGACATAAATAACCACAAAAAGAAATTCACCATACGTTATAATTCCATCCTTTTCAAAATCTGACTGTCACTAATGCATTTCATCTATACAAAGATGTACTTACTACAATAAATTTGAGTTTATTTTACCATCAGTTGGTGCATTAACTTTTTGTACGCATACGTTGTAAACTAATTATAATGATAACTTCACACATTGCAAAATTAATTACTTATATTTGAACAACTCTCCAACAATCTACTGGCAATGTTCAATAGAAAATGTAATGAATATGAAAATATTTAACGCTATATGAAAATGGAAAGAATCGCAGAGGTCATTATGGCTCCCACAATTTTACTAAATACTTACAATAAAGTATTTACATATTCGCATTTTTACACTAAAATTATGCATGACAGAAGACAGACGTTTTGTAAAAGTAAGATGGAGGTGTCTTCGGGTAGGTTTCTATGAATCAAATCAAAATATTATCACGGTTTGATGGATATTGATAAAGTTCTACAAAATTAAAAATTAAACCCGGTCTGTCTTTTTGCATAACGACTTCCACTTTTCAGCCGTGTTTATCTTCGCATGATATCAAATAGATTTGTATTGATCTGCCCTTGTACACTTCATATCACTAAATTCAACCCCAATTACTTCTTGAATGAGTGATCGTAGCAATTCAAAAAATTACCTGAGGAAAATATGATTCCTTTAGGTCATGCCAAGAAATAGACAAATGAGATGTACATCGATGAAATATTTTTTCTTATATATAAGAAGACGTGACATCACTAAACCACAAAAACCGTCATGCCAAAAATCACCCCTCATCCTCCTCCCAATCGTGACTTACTCTCATACGGCTCCTTTATGAATCTCCTATAATAATCTCATGAATCACGAGCACAATCTGTCAATCACAGCATCAAAGTATCGCATAAGATGCACCTCTCCATGCGAGCTGAAGGAGTTTCGATAGCGATCGCCGATTCAGCTCGTTTATCTTCTGATTCCATCGACCACGACGTTGCAGTTGAGTTGCCATGGCGACAGTTCCGGTTCGAGCTGGATTGATAGCGGCCAATTAAACGCTACACAGAGTGACTAGGCATGAGTATCAATCAACCTATTGTTGAAGACAACTATTAATATTGATCAATCAAGGGAAGAAAGTGTAGTTTTAATGAGTGATCGGACAGGACGATGTTGTCGATGATATTATAGTAGGCTGATTCACTCAACAGATTTTGTTTATCCAAAAATAAAAAAATAACTTGCTAAATTGTGAGAATGATATATTATTAGGAAGTGTCCGAATATCAATTATATCATAACGATTTTCGTTTCCGTTCTATTTGAACGTTCATCTCGTGATTCGGAAATATTTTATAAACGAAACGAGGAGCTCAAGCAAAGATATTATTAAAACTCAGAGTATTCATAACATCTTTGGTTCAAGCTTTGAGCTTTCCGCATGATAATGGCTGCTAATGCTTTTCAATAAGAACGACAACCAATGGGTAGGTATAATTGTTTTCGTGAAAGGAATCTAATCTTTTTTCCTAAAACCGCAAAAAGTGATCCATATTGCTAAATCACTTTTATACCAAAACATTATTTTCTAACTACTAAATTAGCATTTCGTTTTCTCACTATACCAATTTTCGAAGTTTCAGAAAAGATTGCCATAAAATGTTTGATGAATTCGTAGACATTTGAAAGATTTGATTGGGACCCAATCTTACCCAATATCCCACGATAAGAATATCACTGACGTTTTAGTCGATCACGTCGTTCATTGGTCAGCCACTTGAACACTGCCCTGTCAATGGCAAGACTTTCTTCTTTGTATTATTGAAATGGTATAAATTATGTCAAATACACAATTTTTAATAGTAGTAAATATTATAAAAATTCAATAAAATTGATTTATTTTTATCTACAGCCGTATTATACACATTTTTTGATTATTATATTGATATTTACATGTTTAGGTATACGTTCACTTGACTACGCTAGTACACGCCGCCATTACGGCTTGCGATTCTAATCGTGAATGAACTTTACAAGGAATATTAATATTCTTATAGAAAGCAACAGATTTTTATCTGTTGCTTTCTATGAATGTCACGCAGTTTATTTAATTTAAAATGCGCTTTTCATTTTTATTTCAAAGATACAATAAAGTAACAAACATATGTTTATGTACAAACTTAGGTAAGCAGTAATTGAAACTTTTAATCCAGGGTTGTCTAACCACGGATCTAAAGATGACCTCATTGATAAAAGATCTTATCACACCATAAATAATTCGTAATGTAAGTTTATGTAAAACCAAGTAGTCGTTTCTTGGGATCAACATTACTTACGATAAACCAATCTGAATTCACACGCCGCCATGTTGTTTTATCATCGTTATCAGATGTTATTCGAATAAATGTTGAAGAACTATCTCTGCAGGAGAGTCCTATTCAACTGTCTTCTACAATCAAGATTCCCGCTTCGACTTGGACGCAGATGCTCTCTAAATCCAACACCACTCCAACACGTATTCCATTATTTATGATCAACGCTAAATCATTACCTATTTACAGTATTAATATAACTTATCCTTCTCACGCCGAGTCACAAGGTACAAGCGTCTCGGCGGTAGAAAAAGTGGACACATTTAGAGAAGAGACTTGACTCTTTGGTATGGCATTGGAAGATGAATTCTAGTTGCGGTCGGCATTAGAGTTTTGATAGAGTAATAAAAGACCCCCGGATCGTAGTGGACAAAACTGCTCACGTATATTTAAATACAGAAATATTGGCTTGCTTGATGTGTTCTTTACATTGAGACATACCTCCGCGTCTACTTATATTAAGCGGCCATTTTGTTGAATGCTTTGAGCTTTGAGATAAGATGGCGGTATCGCGTTTTGTTTGACAGTTCAATTAGTCACTTGTATGAGTTTTGGTTCGATGATTCGTCGGATGGATTTTTGGTTAAATTGAATGGTATGACGAAATATGGTGAACACATCTACGTTTAATTATATTACGTAATATAAACTAAGCCGTCTTCAGAAATCGCAAGAAGCTATGCACCGTCGTTGCCATAAAAATAAATCTAGTAGTATATAATATTATATTAAAATCAGATGTTATTACATCATCACACATAGACACAAAAACTTTATGTTCAGTCCGTTCAATTTATGTTCATTTATGTTCATATATATTCTTTTACATTTAATTTCATTACAAATACAAAAACTCAGCAATTGTGTAAAATACAACACAGAATTTAAACTTGACATAATACAAATGGAACGAAACGTTAAGACTCAATTTAAATTAAATTTTAAACCAACAAGTTATACTTTTGGTGGTATTTAAAGTGTCAAATCCATGGTTCTCAATCCTACGTCCTTACCATTATAAGATTGTATTAACAACATTCCTGCTCCATGTTTTGCGCAGAGGGCTAAGTGGGAGCATAAAGCAGGCAAGTCGAGCCACGGTGTCGTCCACTAACAGGATTAGAAGGGCGTTATGCTGTATCCAACGTGGTAAGCTAAGAAGTCATTAATAATATTGTCATGGTGTTTGTGTATATCAAGTTGTGACTGTACCTAACTGAATTAACTATATATGAGATTACTTTATATGAAGTCTTCTAGAGGGGAAATGTTGCCACCGTTGGCCGGTAGGAGCGCTAAGCTAATCAGGTGCGGTTCAACTTCTTTTACATTGGCAATAAATAATGTGCAATGAAACTGTACCTACATGTATATACATCTATCTAAGTATTACGAGTTCAAGAAATGTTCTCCTGTCTTAAATTTCTTGAGGTGGGCAAAGACGCTGACTTTGCTACTAACAAAGAAGATTTACCTTAGATGGTGCAATGCTGAAACTATAGCGTGTGTAATAAAGTCAATATTTACGTGATGTGTTAAGGGGGGGGGGGGGGGGGGGGGGCACAAAAGTGATGTTAGTCCATACAATTATAAATGGTGAAGTTGACTTAATGTTATTATTGTATTCGTTAGCGCATGAGGTTGTAAAATGTGTGAATGCCATTGCCAAGATCGATTTAATAAAGTGCTCATATAGAGTTTACTCCGTACAAATATCAGACGCTCTACCTATAGCTGAAGTAAGTTCAATGCCGGGTATTAATTGTAAATATTATGGCAAATCTATTATTAATTATGTATCGATTTTCCATTTTATTGAGTGCAATTAGGATTATGAAAAACTTTATTTTGAACTGTACCAATTGTAATAGAATTCTAAATATATACAATATAAACATAACAAACGCAGAATTTGCAGACCATGCAGAATTAATTGATACTGACAAATGACAATTACCTACTACAATCAACATTTGCATATTCAAAGAAGTAGCTCTGTGCTAAAGTTTAAATATTGATAGTTAATAAATAAAATATGCTAAACGTATTCACTGATTGTTTTCTGGTCAGTGTTTGGAAAGAATAAGCGACATTTTCGGCAACGATTGATCCACCTCAAGCTCTGATGATGAAGAGATTGGGCAAACTCCCAACAAAGCTGTCATCAACATGTCCGTTTGTTAAGGACCAAGGAGGTTTGTACAATCACTTAGCACTTGTTAGCAAGTCTTCTTAAATACGATGTTCTTTCTTTCCGTGAAGGATCAAACGAGAGAGAGAGAGATAGAGTTAGTGAGTGAGGGGGGGGGGGGGGGGGGGGGGAGTTTAAAATGTCAAGCATGGCGTCCACGAAACCTGACAAGCTCGGATCAACGAAATTATTCGATCAGAGATAAGTCAAAACATTCTTCTCGTGCAGACTTTCAATCTTGACTTGAGAATATTTTAGTTATTTAGAAATTGTATTCAAATCAATTGTATAGACCCAAGGAACTAAGGAAGCATTCCTAAAATATCTCATTCATTGTCTTATCATAGAAATAATCAATTTTCGACAAAAATGCAGCTTATAAAGTTTTGTCTTTGACGGCATGTGTCATTGACCAGGGATAACATTAACAATATGGATTTTCAAGTACCAATTGATATACGATATAATTGTATTTGAAATTCTAATAACATCAGAAACGTAGTAAGTACATGTGATAGGACCAATTAGTTATCTACTATTAAAAAGTCACTATTTTCAAATATAGTTTTGAACTACGGTAAGTACCTTATATGCTAAGTGTTGGAGTGATATTCCCACACTCCCCAGCCATCTATAATTAGAAGCAACCTACGTAATATAATGAGTAATCTTAGTACCTGTATACATACTTGAAATACTGTTAATAAATATAGCCAATAAATTAATTAGCTAATCAAATCTCATCACATTTTTAACGAATTTATATTCGAAACTCTTGTAGCATATCTATGATTGGTAAACTTTAATAGTCCCAGTTCAGTTGGTTTTCAATATACTTTTATAATCCACGAACGCCAGTGTGTGTCCTTATATTATTTCCATCACACAGACGATCTTATCTCGTAAAAATCCATCTTTGGACTGAGTCCTCGGCTGCTGGAGTTGCTCGACAGGGGTTCTCGACGAACAAAGCCAATGCCCGAGTGGGTGGTGTCATAACTTTCTGACTGCCCATGCCCCAGACAAATGACAACTGCACGGCGTTCTTCGCACCTTCTCAACCAATGATACCAATACACCGACCACTTGAATACTTCCACGAAGATTCCTTTTTCCGAGTTGGTTCAAACAGCAATCTTTACATTTTTGGTTTACCGACTCATAATATATTTATGACATTTTTATCGCAGCTTCGTCTAAACTGGAAATAAGGCCAGAGGGAAAACGAGGCACATTCCAATTATGAATACTTAGAGATGAACAAAAGCGATGAAAAAGTTTTGAAAAAGAAGTCGACTTGTTTTGGATTGGAATCGTGATGTGTCCAATAAAATATCTGGATTGCAAGTAGATACTTGTATTTACTTGTTTCGTCATAAACGGGGATTTTGCAGACAATAATTATCATGCTTTTAACGCGTCTAGGCGACCTATTCAACATTAACGACCCCATGACTCGCAGGATTACGTCCTCTCTTATGTAATTCACGCTCTTTTTCAAGAATTGAGCTGAAATTATCGAACACCCAAGATGTAAAGTTCTCACAGTTCCAGACTAGAACTCTATGGAAGCATACTCTGCTCATGTCAATAATTTTATTGTCAAATTATAGAATACATAAACTCAAAATAATAAAAATATCATTTCTTGATCGTTAATAAACGTGTTATTTGATATGACGTTCGATAACACTGTCCTTCAACTCTAAGAGCTTCAACAAAAGTGTCCAATAAATTGATAAATTTACACCAACACAGCATATTCCAGACACGCGGGAAGTTAAATCTCCTAGCACCAGATCTAAACATTCCATAATCACAAACTCCAATGCAAACAACTACGAGCTTTCATATTTCCACTACTTGCACATTATTTCCAAACAGATGAACGATTAAGAAACTAAAAAAATCTTAATATGGATACACCAACAACGTAGTGGTACCATAATGGTACCACCCAAGATCGTCTGATTATACTAACATAACTTGAATAAAGTCTGAAACTGTAAGGAACAAGTCCACAGGGGTTTGTATTGTCATGTGTATTCATTAATGTATAAAACAATGAACCGATTAAGCGATCATATGATCGCATCGCACAGACGTCATTATTCATTGGTTTCAAAATGGCGGCCGCCTATTCGTGCAACACTATTGGCTAAAGGGCATTTCGGTGGTCAAGAACGATCTATAGGGTAAATCAAAATAGAAGCCATCTTTACTATGTTATTATTAGAAGATTTTTATTTTCTTTATCAATGTATTAGATCCGGGATAATATTTTACTAGTTTAATGGCAAGCAATTTCATTGCTCAGCATGGGGATAATCATTGAAGCAATAGGAAGAAGTTATATCGCGGCTTTTGCATGTATATTTTATGAATATCTTCGGTATATGAATTCAAGTTGTTGTAAAATCTAATTGTGTGGATTCAAGAATGTAACTTTAATCGTTTTGTCATGTAAATATCGTGATTATGAATGTAACTGCGAGGCTCTCCTTTGCTGTGGAGGTGCCTTGAAACAACGGTGGAGGTGCCTTGCTCTATGAGCAACATTCTCAAAGTTGATATTACTCGATGAATTTTGCTGTTTGGATCATAACACCATAGTTCGGATGTAACATTTCCAAAAAATGCATGAAAATGCATTTGCTATTGGGCTGTATTGAGTATACTGCTTGACATTTGTGACATTTAATCGTGTGCATGTTGCATATTATACTGCTGCGAAGTAATAACTTTAATTCATATATTGAAAACTAAATAAAGAAACATAAAAAGGCGGCTACTGTTAGACGGATCGAGTACACATTTTCATAAATAGTCACTTGAATGAAATTTTGTTTCAAAAAAAATCTATTTATATCAATATAAATAATAATGTCAGCTTGGGTGTCGCCCGAGAATGTTCAAATTTTATTAACATAAATTCAAATGTCACGGGATATTTTGGTATAGGAAAAACTGAATGACATATTGCAGATGATGTCAATATCTTTATCAATGAAGACCAATGTTTGACAAGGCAACAATAAGTGTATCGAATTTTTGACATCGCAATGTAATATTTACTGTTGTAAAATTGAAAATAATAATTTAACTTTTTTAATGTTATGCAGGTTAAGATATTGGTGTGTCACGCACACATGTATCAAATTTTGACACATTTGCTTGAAGCTTCACACGCAAATGTTAAGTTTCCCATTTTACAGCATTTTATTCATGCCACCCATATTCGAGTCTAATTTGCAACTCAAAAATAAAACAGAAGCAAAAACAAGTGGAAATCAAATTATGGGGGGAAGATATTTGGGGTATAGTTTGCAGACAAAACAAGTAAAAGATATGATTTTATATTTGAAACATTGTTAGAAAAAAGTAAACTTATAATATGATGCACTTTTTGAATAATTTAGTGCCAAATTATTTGGTGAAAGTCTTTTGTTTTTAATATCCCTGATCAAGCGGTAAACATGGAATCACAATCACCCTAAATTCAAAGCAAAAAAACATGTCTCAATTCACTAAAAAAAATCCATCTACAAAAGCCTATAATCTCCATTTGTTCCAATAAATGAATATCAATGGATGCGAATGAAATTTCGCCTCCTGGCACGTTATTGAACGGAACATGGTCATGAAGCCATGTTTGATCAGCCCATTGTCTTTTCCATCGGAACCATTAACCCTATCCATGCGCGCCCCGTGGGCTCTTAACGAACCAAATCGTGACGTCACGAAACGTCAAAGAATTCCAAGACATAACTGACTTCGATATCCATGACACTAGACACAGCGATAGCGCAGATTGTTTCGTACCCATCGGGCATTAGGATAACGATATAGATTGTTAGAGTGTCTTGTGAAACAGCCAATATTAGGTCATGCGTTGGGTTGGGGACAAAATTATCAATATATTAGTTTTCGTGGAAGATTTCAGAATTATTAGGATTAGCGTAAGGTTTGAATAATGTCAGTTTGGATTCTTGTATAATTTTTTACTTTTGTTGTTTACTTCCTACATTAATAGTTTCTACATTTCTAGATTTCTATAAAAATTTCAATAAAAAATTCTCGCGCAAATTAACGACATATTAGAGATTTTTTTATTGAAATTTTAAATTGCATCCGCATTGAGTTTGTTTAGTCTAGCATCAATTTATAAAATTATCGTGTAGTTAGCAAACTGTAAAATAAATACTGTATAGGTACTAATCTTGTATTTTTGGTTCCATTGAAAACGTGAGATAATTTTGGGTAGCAACTGGTTCGTAGATAATATTGAGATTTTTAAAAGAATTTCATGAAATTATTCAAATATGTATGATTAATTTTTAAAATTATGATTTTTAATCCAATATGCGCAAGGAAAGGTGCAATTCAAGTTCCTACATTTTGAATTGTTATTTTGAATTGTGGGAGGGATGTCATTTTGGAACGTTTTGTTTAACCTGAATTTGACATTTTCGAATCTCCATGCTTCCATGCGGGAACTTTAAATATTTTGTGACGATTTTGAAGGAAATAAACTACCTATTTTGAAATGCTTCTGTAGACCAGATTTTTTAAATAAAATTCATGATTAAGAAGAACAAAATAATTAAAACATTTGTTGTGACGTAATCTTTATCCCAGAAAAAACACTCCGTGTAAAAATACCAGCCAAGTCTCTTTAACTATAAAAAAAAATAGAAGAAATCTAAAAATTCAGCACTGAAAAGGAGTGATATCAAAAAAGGAGCCAAGTCAACGAATTTTCCAAATTTTAATCGTACCATTGAAATAAAAATATCAACCCCCGAGAAATACTTAAAAAAAGGACTTGGCGCATCGTTTTTTTAAAGACACTTTTCTATCCTAAAAGTATAGGAAGAACTCTACAAGTATATTTTCCTGAGTATATCACATTCATTATCGACGAATCATACTACGTTTTAATATAACTAGTACTCTTACCTACTGGCAGTTTTGGTATTTTGTCAATATTCAGAGGAAATAAACGGATAAACGAATAACGAATAAACGGAAGCGGCCTAGTCTATTCGTTATTGCCACTATTTCTAGGGTCATATTAATCAATCATACTTCTCAATATCGTGACTGAGGGAAATAGCGAAAGCGCTCATTACAAGAAGGCCGTCAATGAGATTTGTATAAGTGACTAGTGCACTGAGCCATGCTGCTCAAATAATTACTGACTAGATTTTTATCTAAAGTAATACGTTATGTAATTTATGAATTTTTTTGGTATAAAATGTTAATTAATAGCAATTAATTACACGGCGAGAAGGTTCAAAGTATAATGCTGTAGTAGGTATGTTGATGTACCCACAAAACTATAGGTACCTACCAATCACAAACACAACTGTTCTGTATTTATTGCTTGTAAGACAATGCTATGTTTCTTTGCGTACTTATATTTAAATTTAAAATATTTTACAGAATGTTCAATATTTAATTTGAAAGTTTTGTCCCAATTTTTCTAGGCATTTCTGAACTACGTAGTATGTGAGTGGCATAAGCTTAAGAATAGAAAAATGTCTTTAAAAAAACGATGCGCCAAGTCCTTTTTTTAAGTATTTCTCGGGGGTTGATATTTTTATTTCAATGGTACGATTAAAATTTTGAAAATTCGTTGACTTGGCTCCTTTTTTGATATCACTCCTTTTCAGTGCTGAATTTTTAGATTTCTTCTATTTTTTTTTATAGTTAAAGAGACTTGGCTGGTATTTTTACACGGAGTGTTTTTTCTGGGATATCACTTCTTTTGTTAGTTTATTCATACAGCTTGTAGCACATGTCCGAGCAGGGACTAATTTCTTTAAAAAAATACGCCTCAACCGATTTGGTTACTATGAAAAGTTGCGTTTGGTATAAGATGAAAATGATTATCCAAGAAGAATAGCTTAAGTTTCGTTATAATCGATCCAGCCGTTTTCGATACATGACGTCACTTCCGGTTTTGAAATAGCGGCCGAATTCCGGTATAGGTAATAAGAAAACAATCTAGTTTTATCTAGTTGATACCTTCATGAACGACCATCTGAATTCCTAATCCCTATATTTCCGTAAAATCGGTCATGCCGTTTGTAATATATGACGTCACTTCCGGTTTCATTTAGTGGTTCCTGCCGCCATTTCCGGTACCATTAATTTATTTATTCATTTTTCACAATTGATTTTTCAAATAAATAGCAGAATGAATACGCAGGAGCTAGTTCAGTTGCAATCGTTACAGGCGTTTTAGATATATGACGTCACTTCCGGTTTCAGGAATGGCGGCCGAGAACACTGCTACCTTGAATATATAAATTGTATTGTCTATGTTACAATGTAAGTTAATTATGTACGTATTTTAAGTATAATTTGTTGAAATAAGTTAAATATTGCGTATTTATGACGTCACTTCCGGTTTAGAAAATAAGAAAATAATATTTTTTTTATTGATACTTCATATAGATGACCATCTAAATCGAATGGCGCTAATTTCGTTCTAATCGGTCCAGACGTTTTTGAGTTATGACGTCACTTCCGGTTTAAAAATGGCGGCACAAAAAATCACAAGAGGCAAGGTATCATCAGACGCCAAAAGTGCATATGTGGTAAAAGTTTCAGGTCGATCGGTTTAGCCGTTTAGGCTGTGGCGCTGTCAACAGGGTTTCCTGATATCATCAGAATCATCATCTTCAGAATCAGAAAGTGGTGTAATTTCACTGTTTTCTCGGTCCTCTAGCGCGCAAATGGCATAACCTATTGTTCCCAAATTTGGTATATGTAGTGGGGTGGGCCATAGCTCGAAATTAAGACATTTCACAACAATGTGAGATTTTCCAATTTTAAGATCCAGTAGGCCGAAAATGCCATGTTGTTGCTTACAGTAAAAGTGTTTGGTCTGCTCCTCAGTTTATTAGGCATTTACGGTATGTTGAGTGACTGTGAGTGTATAGTACGACTTGGCTGGGTGGAGCGACCGCTCCACTAGATCGAAAATCGTCAACCATCAAAATGATAAAAGCTCTAAACTGACAAAGTAACAGCCATCTCTCTACACATTCTATATAATATTCTATATCTCTCTCGAATCGAACATATTTCGCCGGGGACTCTGCTGGTCACGATAATGTTGTTGCATTGTATGCTGGTGTTTCAGCTTCATCTCAACTCTCAATCTTCTGTTCAGTGACAGATAAATCTCAGGAGATGCTGTCGACATTACTCATATCTCATCGAGATGATACGGAGATGATTTCTAAGAAGATTCCGAACGGACGTACTCCGGAGGTTTCTGATCTTTGGCACACTTGTGGAGAATTGCATCTTTGATATTACCTACCTCAAATCAAATCGAAGAATATAACATGTAATTTAGACAAATATTTTTCAAGATCCTTTATTCTTTTACTTAAATTGTTACAGCGCTAAACAATGAAACATATAGGACATTATCTCTGCGCATTTTGCTCCGTTTTCTTATGATTTTTACTTTCTTACGAATTTACTTCTTGTCCAGACAAAACTGCATGCAGGACGGAGCGTGGACCTACTTTATGATTATAGTTTGTTCTTGTGAATTTATCATCACGATTGATGCTCAAGTGCTTATCAGTCAAATGGAATGGTTAAATAACTATAGTCATAGTTATTTTTCATCTTGATGAAATTATTTCCTAAATCTGGTGATTGAAATTCTTCAAATATCTTTAAAAAAATTACCTTAAAAGACATAGAATGTTTTATAACAATGAATGAGAATGACAATTAATAAGTCATTATGTCATACATTTTTTTATTTCTTGAGAAGTGATTTTATTTAGCATACATTTATTTGAGATTCAAACTCCATAAATGTCGTATTTAACCATTTCTATTTTGGAATCGGAGTAACTCAATTCGAACTTATTTATTGTTCTGCGGAATTTGGGATCAGATAAAAACACGCACTTTAATTAATTTCCCACTCATTCTATAAAATAATGGAAAAGAGACAAGGAACTGAGGATAAACCGATAATATGATTGGAAAACATCCTGATCGAATGAAGATAATTTTCAATGGCATGCAACGGATATATAAAACACGTTCAAAACCAAGTGACATCTATAGTATCAAGTTTCTATACTTTTTATAATGTTATACATTTCACATTTTAGTTTCATTAATAGTTCTACTAATCCCTCCCTCAATATTATATTAAATGCCTTTCGTAAAGAAATATTTTAAACCCACATTTGTTTCCGTTAATCACTTTAAACTTTAAAGAATGTACCTATGTATCTAAAGATTTAAACAAAGTTGGTTTTAACGAGCGCAATTTTTTCGCAGTACGAAGTTCGTGACCCTTCACCTGGACCTCATAATAAAGTTCGTATTGTGGTCAAGCAATTACCCGGCTCGACTCTCCAAGATTCAATATTCTTGTTACTTCTTGCAAACTGATGGCAATGAACAGACGCTGTAAAAATAGAATCTGCGGGGGACCAGTGACGACCAAGACGCCTCCTATTATAAGAAGATGCAAAACACAATTATTCTTAGAAACTGCATTCCACCAAAACCCCAAGTCCTCATCTTCTTTTCCCCCCACTCACAAATCTTGTACTCGTGTCTTTCTTTGCCACCGCCATCGTAGTTGTGCCATCATTCACGGAAGAAAAGTTATGCGTTTCTTTTGACTTAAGATTGAGCAGAAAGTCAGCCAAGATCTTTCCCAAAGAGGAGATGAAATTAAATGCAAGATAAGAAGTAAGAACATACACTATACAGTTTAAAATGATGTAACGAAATCTAAAATCGCATAACCTGTTAGTCAATGTATATTGATGACAATAAAATTAATTTAAACAAACTCCAATAAATTTTAGAAAGTTTACACTATCTATTAACGTATAAAATCTGAACAATTATGACGTATTAATATCTAACTACAATCAAGGTGTGTGATATAATCGAGCGGAAGTGTTCATAGGTTATATTTTTGTGTTTGAGGGAAACGTTCCAGAATAATCGTACACAATAATAAAGCAAGTTTGGCACATTGCGTGAAAAACACAAAATAATTAACTCGAAAATTTTCTTCCAAATTTTCGAGAGTTTTGGACGTTTACATATTTTGGGAAGTTTTGAACAATAGTTGATTCGTATTTTGCTATAAGTACCTGCAATGTACGTGCCCTGATCAAATAACTCAACTTCTTTATTTAGTGGACAGTATACCTTAGGATACAAACCCTGATGCTACAAGCTGCTTTTACTCTAATAATTGATTTTTAATACTATTTTTTTCATAGTTTAATAAAGTATTGAGTTTGTCTCATTTTTATCACTCCACTTCAGTGCGAAACATTTATTTTTCTAAACAGGAGTCTTGGCTGTTTTTTTACACATAGTGTCATGCCACTGATCTGTAGTAGCTGATTCTCTATCCACTTGACGGATATAAGTTATGCGCCTCTTTACCCCCGCTAAGTTAGTCCGTCACAAGCGCCACCGCTTTAAAAGTCGAAGTCATTACTGTACAGTGTACCCACGTGCAATGAAACACCCCCATCGCCTAGGCGTTTGCCCGATTATGACACACACGGAGAGCTAAGTTATATGACCACTCCTGAATATGTGTCCATTTGATGACCCCACAGAGATACAGAGGGAGAACAATTCAACGTGAAATATATGCGGGAGATGTTTACGACGTAGACATGTATTCTAATAGAGTTGCTGTACTGGGAAGAAATAAAGTTTTCAAAAGAATAAGAGACGTAGTCGAAATTAATATGTCAGATTATTGCGACGTGTGTGTTTGTGTCATAAAATCGATGGGTATTTTATTTAAAGTAAGAATAGAACATAATGTGTTTGGCAAATTTGGTGGGTCACATTGAAAGTCAAATAAGAACCGGCTGGACTTTTATAATCGATTGTTAATTCTTCAAACTTAAAACTAGATCGACATTACTATTCATTTAGGATTTGTATGGTATATCACTCAGTCGAGAGGAAAATTATGGGAAGGTTCCTTAGGTTCCCACTACCGCCTCCTTCCCAACATCCATTTTACCTTCCTTCATCGTCATCACTTTATCATAGTTTATCGGTTAAACAGGTAAAAAATAGAAAAAAGTTTAACTGTCAAGTTTTTCAAGTGATGTATAATTTTTTTAAACGCAATAAAATATTGCATGTAACTAATCAATATACAGTATGCTTCTTTTAGAAAGATTATGCATAAAGTAATGTCAAAATGACGATCAGTTTTCCTTGAATTCATCTCCATAAGTATATTTCACTCAGCGAACGTAGTTTCATACTTGAATTGCATCGCCGTCTTCACAAAACAATCCACTCTTGAAGCAAAGAATTCACGAGTTATTCTATTTCTACCGGAAACTCTTTGTGATTCACTACGGAATGATCGAGTGGACAGCCTCAAGCTTAGAGCCCTTCACGTCAGTTCTCCCTCGCCCCTTGCACGTGGTCCTTGCGGGGATGCTGCGCCATTCATCGCATTGCACACCTTTGTGTAAATCTCCCAGGTGACTTCTCTTTGTCAGCGAAGAAATATTCAGATGAATGATAAACACGATCATAAAAACTCTTCTCAGATGGGTAATAATAGTGAAATAGTCAAGTGTGATATTTCTATGCCTTCGTTTCTATTGAAAAGCTTTGAAGAAAGTCGTATATACGTCACCTGAATGTCGTGAAAATATATAGGAGATTAAACTACGGTTTAATAATCACATATTCTGCCACGCCATCTTGTTATTAACAGCCATCTTGTCAATGACAAAACAATTCATAAGACTGCTTTTCACCTAATCCGAGGGTAATGAGCATGATGATTTAGTGATCAACAACTGTTATGATCAATATATCAAGATGTAATATGCAAGCAGCTTTATTTTACGAACGAAGTACTTAGAAAATTATATTATGTCATTTATTCGGAGCCGAGCCTCTTATTCTCTCATCTGAATTCCCTTGCAATTATACACTAAATAAGTAATAATAGCTCTTGAATAACATAAGAATGTAGCTACTGGCTGGCCATAGAGTGACATTTTCCATAGTTCCATTGCCATTCCATATGCTAAGGCGAGTGATGGGATTGGGAACTGCGAAGGTTAGATGCTCTAACATCAACTGCCTAAAAATGTCGTCACAATGGGGATATAGGCCTGATTATTTCATTGATTCCCATAGTCGTCGTTGGGCGCCAGTTTTCACGTGAAACATTTACGTAATACCTCATTCCTTGTTCATCATATCTCCTACTTTTTATTCCCCAAATTACAATACCTTCGTAATGTCATACGTGAGTAATAAGCATTATTGAAGTTCCTTGATAATAGTGTTCTGAATGGTGAGCATTAGGTTGTTAAAGTCATAATAGTTTTACTATACCTTATGATATTGTACAAATGAGCTAAAACTAAACATTCAACTTCCTTATTCTACTAGAATTGGGCCAGAATGCCCAACGTACTACTTGCAAGTTGCAATATAGAGCAACAGGTGGGCGATACAAACCAGGCTAATCTTGGATAAAGCAGTGTCTCTCTCTGATAACTGAAAGCAATACAAATGAGTAGAAACATTCCCCCAGTAAACAATTTCAAGTTATAGCAGTCTGGCTTGAAACAACTTTATTTTAGAAGATACTGTACTATCGAAAATATTTCGTGTTTCCCGGACTCAGGGAAGGGTCCCGCTAGCTGTATGAGTACGTACAACGACGTCATTTCACGCTGAGCTACATCCCAAGATAGGTAGAATATTACTAGTTAGGTACTACATGCTACTGTGGCAAATTCAAAAATCGTAATTACTAAACTTCAGTTATCTCAAATATTTTCGATTAAATATTTCTTTTATTTAACACATTCACTAACAAGTAACTAAAAACATAATTAGTCAGTAAGGATATGACCTTGAGTTCAAAATAAATACTGCTACGAAAATCAGGCAAACAAAATATTACAAAACATCTGAACAAAAGTAATTACTCAACAGTTGGTGTTATGTCGGTGTGGTTTTGTTTACCGTGAGCGGTATCAAATACGTCATAATGTACCTCATGATGGGACGGACATCACACATTGCCGTGACTACAATGTGTAGTGTCAACAATGAAGTTATAGCTTGGGTGGTCGAGGGTTCGAGGCTCACCCCCGCCCACTGCACCCCGCCCGCAATGCAAACACCGCATTGTCAAGAGCGCTTTCAGTTGGTGGGTCCAAATGATATGACATTAATGTTACTTATGGCAGAGGTGGAGATTTATTATGCCTTTTCTAATATTATAGTAAGTTGTTGTGACTATGTGAGATCTTTCATAATTCAGGGTTTTCAGAGAGTTTGCGTTGACAATGAGTGTGGGATTGATGTTGATAACTTTTCTAACAGAATTTTCTAAAACTTGTAAAATTTGATAAAATGCTAACGGGAAAGCTAACGGGAAACGAATGTTAGTCATAACATTTTTTGACATTGTCTTCACCAGAGTAATATACCAAATAATGCCACACACTGGAGTAGTACACTATTACCTCTGGTACGCCTCAAAGATACGATATTTATGATAACATTTTCGTATAACACTTTGAGGATGTCATAAAGTAATCAAGTTTGTGGTATTATTAGTCTAAAGCTCAAGCTGTAATTGGTCACCCGTTACCCGTTCGCTTACCCAGGCCTCTTAATGACCTTGCACAATTTCAAAATGATCGGATTACAAATCAGAAGATATTATTTTAAATTTGAACCAATTCAATAGTAATTGACATTTTACTGACATTTATGCTGTTTTGAAATATAGTAGGTATGTCAAATGTTTCAATGAAAAAATATATATCATTTGCCCTTTGGTATGTCTTCTTAGCAATTCCACTTGAATATAAATTCGAATGCAGAACGAGACTCGCGTACCTAGGGCAAGTACATATTAATTTCATCATTACATTTTTAATATTCTTATAAATTTTATTAAAGTAGTGATACCGGCAAAGGAATTTTTCAAAAAAATTATAAGTAAATTGAATATGACGATAAAAACATGATAGAATAACTCAAGTAACAACAATAAGTATAGTAATTCAAGTCTAGAAATCATAGAATAGAGACCAAGGCTCCTCTGACTTTAATATTCAGATATAACAGAAAGGCAAGAGCTTTCAGCTTTCAACAAAAAGCTTTCAACATAATAAATAAAACACATTTTTAATCCGTAGACTCATTAAACTGTGATGCTGAACATCCATGTAAACAATTAGCTATTTCAAAACTCAGCTTTAATTTTATGAATCTTTTATAGCGCATCAACACGTTTATGACAGTGCTGCTTTAATTAAATTGTGGTATAATTGCTATGCTACGCTTATAAAACATGATAGAACCTTCTCCCATTATAAACACAAATAACTCTATTCGAGCGGGAAAAGTTAGAGTGGAATTAACTCTGTGTGACGAATTTTAATTTCTACTCTAACAATAAGTAGGAGATTTCTCGCCTAAGTGTAGATATGCAAACGCAAAAGTGCATTTTTCAATTTGCATTTTTAATTTTTTTTCAGTGTCAAGTTTCATGTTTGTATTTTCTTTCCTGTGGAATTTATGACTCCCAACAATGAGTTTGACAGCAGCAGTTTTTACTTATATTTTGCTTTTTTCTAGCATAAACAAGATTTTCATGTTTATATGTAAGTGTATCCTTTATGAATCATACAGTAGGGAATATCCGATAACGTAAATTAAAAGATAGTATACATATTTATTTACACCATATGACACTCGATACCTATAAAGGTCATGAATGGTTCCATGTATAATAACCAAAGTTCTAAATCAAAATGGTATTATTTTATTTTTTTACTAATAGATATTTAAAATCATAATATCGATACTCTCATTCTTAAATATTAAATCTTATAAAAATAGTTGAAATTAAATTCTTGAAGTATGGTTCTAACTTGTTTTCACATTTCCTAGTAAAAAAAATTCAACACAGTACGTATTTACAAATTATAGAATGGTCTAACTCAACTGTGAGGACTCAAAGCTTGTATTGGCAATTCCAAATAAATTTATAACTAATGAGAAAACAAAATGTGTCATAAAATAACGATATCAAAACTTTGTATGAACGTGAGGATGGCCACACGATGGGGAGCCTTCTCATTCAAACTTCGCAATTTTCCACATATCTTGGCATTTCTCTTACAAAAGAACCAAATACCTATTCCAAGTGGCCTCATGTGGCTGTACTCCTGCATTGGCTCGTTAAGTATCATGTTTATTGGTGTGATACAACGTAGCTAGCACCTCATTAATTAATACAATCCCTGGCGTGGGCAATGCGTGTGCAAACGGTATTAACAGATTACTTATTGACTCACAGATGGAAACATTGTAACGAAAGAAGAGAAATCGATTCGAAGAAGAGATTAATAATTGGTTGGATTATGGGAAAGAAATTCTGAATGAATAGGGGAACGAGAGACGAAAGTAGGTGACGTCAGGGGGAGGGACAAACCACAATAGGTATAATATATAATTATGTAATGAAATGAAAACGAAGTTGCAATGAAGTGGGGGGGGGGGGGGGGGGCTGAACAGGACACACAAATCTGTTCTAAGTTAGGGGATGTATAATACTCTGTAGGAAGAGCGTTTTTGATTTATTAAAACATCTCTTATGGGTCAAGAATTTTATTTTGATAAAACGTATAGGTGAATTGGTGATTTGGTGACAAAGATATAATTACTGTTTACAGTTTAATGTGTGGTGCATATTTTAAGAAAATGTAATATCGGAAAATTTACTATTTAAAATAAATTCGGTGCCCCCCCCCCCCCCCCTTACCAACCCCTCTATACCAGAGACAGTGTTTACAAGAGAGCGATTGGCTTGAATAACAATTTTGATAAAAAGCTTAAAAAAATTGATACAAAACAAATATGTCATCCTGCAACAATTTAGGATTTATTTTAATATTTTAAAACGCACACTTTATGAATTGTTTTCATATTTGTTTATTTATCAATGTTTTTAATTCCATATACAAATTATATTGTGGCGAAACTCTTATATAAGAACCTATTCATCTTGACTATTTGGAAACAATGCACATATTTTGATTCGAAGTATTTATAATAATATACCTACATAATTGTGTTATAGACTAGTCTAGATGAATGAGGTGATACCTAACACTTCAAATGGTTAAAAATGATGTCAATAATGCTGAGATGTAATGTACGTAGCGTGGTGAATGTGCGAAGGATGTAAACCGCCTGGAGACGGAAGATTGCGACTGCATAATTGCGGTATTTTTACAGCGCAGTCAACGGGTTTTGTCGTGGGAGTCTCGGTGATGTGAACGCTGGAACAGGCGAGGAACTTCACGGCTTCAGCGGAGATTCTCATTGTCATTGTCGCTGACACGTCTCTCTCCTCTCTCTCTCTCTCTCTTTCTCTCTCTCTCTCTCTCTCTCTCTGCACAATCACTCTCCGGGGACGCAGATTCATCGGGGAGTGATTTGTGAATCGAGAGAAAGGAGGAGTAATGTCAAATTTTATATTTTATTTCATGTTTTGCAGTATTATTGTGCGACATTTTTGGACAATTCACAAGTTAAGCTTCAATTATATTATTGTTCTATACAACTACTTATGAAATAACATAGATGTATACGTGTTTTGTTGAGAAAGATCAAAAAATCAAAATCTGTAAATTATCGGACTTCAGCATGTTTTTAACAAAACTAGCAATTTTCCGCATGAACATTCGTCGTAAATAATTATTTCGTGTGATGATTTAAACTTCTGTTTCTCATAAACAAAACATACTAATTTCGTTCAAAGGGCTCTGACCGCATGAATAGAGAAATATATCAACCCACTTGACGTTTTCCTAGTAATTTCTATAACCACAGTATAGACATTTCAAACATAAACTCTTCATTTTTCATTTTCAATCGTGTGGGCTTCTCTTCTCAGGGTTTCGTTCGCTTACACCTCGAGGGAGTTGAGTTCCGAACAATCGAAGAATATTCAGGCCACGTTTTTACTCCTCTATTTGAATGTTTTCTTCTCCTCGAAAAAGGTGCTATTCACACGGAGAGGCAATTGCGCATGGGCCTCAAGCTCTGATCTGTTTCAACTTTACATGCGTGGGTGGAATTTTCCAAGAAATTTAAATATACATCGAAGTTGTATTCTCTACAAAATACTAATAAAATGCGATCCAGTGTTAGCTTGAAGGGATGGGGGCCATCTGCGTGTGGTATGGTATTCCTCAGATCTGCGTGCAGCTTTTCCAACCAGCCATGTACTCTCGAGGGCTCCTAATAAATTATCGGATCGACACGATCATCACAACCAATGTTTTATATACGACTCGACTTTTAGATCCATAAAGGTGATGCGCTCGAATCCACCACCAACATTCAACTTTTATAATGGACCACTTTAGTAATTATCAAACATTCCACTGACGTGAAGAGGAACTGCCTATGCTTGAAACATTCATCATTTGCCATGGTAACCGTGATTATGCGAAGGATACTGGTTTACTTGTATGGAATCGGTCCGCCTACATTCCCCTCCTATATTATGACATGCCAGCCGCTTGGACATATGCGCAATCACTGTCCAATTCTTCTTCGACCATTGACGAACCAGCTTTGTACGCAATTCAATCACACCTAACGATCATGATCGATACAATTATTATCAAGCCACACTCTCAAATGGAAGATCTCGAGAACCAGCTAGATTACGGCAGTATAACTCAGAATTTATTGCTTCATCCTGTTTCTTCCATAATTGAAAATAGTTAAATAATAAATAGAGACGGCAATAAAGCGAACTGATGGGCGTTTCACTTTAATGATTCGATTTAAAAATATATAATTCTTTACTGATGTTCAATGATCCAATCAGGGTGTCGACGGACGAAATCGAGCACAGCATTCCGCTTTTCGATTACTCTGTGGCATTCTTCAACTAGATTTGCTATTGTAATCGATGTCGAGTTCATTTTGGAAGTCTACTTTCACATATTTGCGTGTCGTCCGGCGCCTGAGTCCTCCGAGTCCTACTTCAGATGCTGCGAAGAGACGACCTCCTTCTCTCATTCTCCTCCACCAGACCAGAGCATCATGTTATTAGAGTTCATAATTCTTCTGCATGTGTCGGGACGGGTGTGGTGTGGGAGGGAATGGGTGGAACTGATTAGACATTATTTTAGAATAGACAACCATATTTATTTACGTATTCGCATGGTACTAATAGAAATTGCAGAGTAAAAGGTTTTAGAATGGCTTTGTAGTTGTAGTGCAATGCACTTGGGGTTGTCGGCTTATGGCACTCATTAAACAGGGGGGGAGGGGATAATTTAAAGTCAAAATAGTATAGTGCCATCGTCCATAAAACGAAGTACTAAGGACATTACTATGATCAAGAAACAATGAGGGTCATTCCAGTACGTTTTGCCATCATATCGTAAATTTTGTCTATTCTCCACTCAAACGTTTTCCAATCGCTTTAATTTTAAGATAAGAACAAATAGATTATTAAAATCCTTGTTTTAGTAAGTGAAAGTGCGTGTAGAGGAATCATTTGCCGCAGCTCTTTACTGGTTCTCGAGGTTTTTCAATGGTTTTCTCAGCTATAAAGCGAATTCTTGATTGTTTTTCGATTATGATCACTGATATTGAAGCACTTAACTTTAACAGCTTTTTTACATGCGTTTACTAAAAGATAATACCTGCCTGATCATATCAATTAATTCGTTGACCGATTATTGTGGCACTTGTTCAATAAAATGTCTATAATAATAATACACTAAAACGTCACCACGGTACTCTTATGGCTCTTATTATGTGTATTTATTTTTGTCTGTGTTTTTGCTGCACAACCCTGGTCAAAATCGTTCAACCGATTGATCTTAAATTTTGCACCCATACCAATTGTCATAAGGGCGGTCTTATGAATAGTTTTTTTAAATAGGATCCTGTGATTTTTTGAATTTCAGACAATTTTCAAATTAGGTAATTTTGAACATTTTTAGACAATCTGAGAGTAATTTAACAAGAGTAATTGATAATATATTTTACTAACATTGTATGCTTTTTGAAATATTTGTCTGTTTGTTTAAATAAATTTCAAATAAAATTTAATCTTTGCTCATTTGATGCATTTCATTTCAGCTCTTTCCAAGGTATTTAGAGCAGAAACTTGACAACACACTTCAATTCGCATGCAATACGAAGGCTCGCTTATCAATGCGATCCACAGAGAGTTTTCCTAAAAAAAATACATCACTATTATTTTTGACAGTATTATAATAAAAATGATCAGACATTGGCATAAGTCTTTCAATAAACTGCACACAATAATAATTGAATGCATTTCTTCGCCTTATAGACGACTTCGCACATTCGTCGGTGAGGTGCAATATGCCAATTGAAGTAATAACATATCTCGTTATCGTCGTAACTCGAAGGCAGTTGTTAAATATTTAACACTTTATACTACAACTTTTACAATCAGAAACTCACTTCTCTCGCTTTATTATTTACCACGTGATGAAGAACGTACCTAATTACATTAATACGACGTGATTTTAAAAAAATAGTCAAGTACGTATATTCATATAATGTAAATTATTGTACAATTCAATTTATTATTATTACCATGATTGTTTGTACACATTCTGCAAGGTGGACAAGATAAATAAATGAACTACAGCCGTTGTCATGTCAGTATTTTGATACTTCTCGCGTTTGCTGTATCCCTCTACGATTCTCTCAGCAGCAGAGGAATGTCTAGAGGTTCAAGGGTCGCAATTCCATCCACAGGAGCAAATCTCAAACAGTGGTGGGTCATCAGCCTCCCTTAAAGAACCAGGAAGCTCTTCCTAATCACCAGTTATCAATTAATACCAGTCGACTCGATACCACGGCCTCCTTGTGAGCTAGCCTGCAGGTGCAGGCACACACAGAGCACACGGGCGAACACTGTACAAGCCAGGTATATAAAGGTATACGTGGTGGAGTAGCGGGGAAGGTGCGCAGGGAGGGGGAAACTTGCTCTCAGATGCAGACTTGTCTTGAGAGGTCAGTATACACAGGAGGTCTGGCGGAGGAAGAAGGCAAGGTATTTGTGTCTCAACGTTGCTGCGTAGATCGGGTGTTTTAGAAACATGCGTGTGCTCGCAGCCAAATCAGCAACATTGGCTCTGGAATGTCGATTAGGTGAAGAAGCTACGTATAACCATGGAGATCAACAATGGAACATTGACGCTAAGAAGTTATAGAAGCTTTCAACATAGGTCTTCAAACAGGTTAGTGTAAAAGCAAAATGTGGTTTTAAGTTAAGTAAGAATAATGTAGCCTCCTCCTTGTTCACCTTAATTTGAATAGTAATTCAATGGCATGCATCTGAAGTGAACAGCTTTTAGAACGACATCTAGGTGATCAGCGTGCGATAAGAGGCAGGAAGGAACTGACACTGCGATCTGTCATTAGTGAAACACAGACGATGTCATTGGAGTTGCATGCGTTCGCGACCGAGACACACAAGTACGCTGGAAAGGAAATATCTCGATACAATCTCTCGCCGATGGATGCGATAAAAACTCTCCTCACATTCTCAGTATGGAAGTGTGAGTTGTGTGAGTTGACTGCCGGAGAGCCATAATGATGATTGATCATTGAATTGTTCAGTGAGCACTGAGCATGTAAACATGTTCGATATGGATGGATTTGGTGTTGTGTGTATGTTGTCTGATAAAACAAAACATACGGCTCTGGTAACCGGATACAATTCCTCACTGTCGGCTAAGATTCCGCCATCCATGATGTGACTTCCAACTCGCAAGCCAAAGCAAACGCGAGTTATTCTCCCAAGAAAGTCAAGGAATGTCGTCGGTAAGGCAAAATGGATTCTACCCTCGAGGTTTTGTCGAGAGTCAAAGAAGCACGTCCGAATGTTGGGCTTAGCTGTCAGGTGCATGAAGGCGGTGCATCATGGAGGACCCTCGCCTCGTCTGCTAGAGACCGAATCTCATGACGTTGACCTCAAGGAGTCAAGGGGTTTTACCTTTCAAGCTGGAACCTGGCTTGCCAAAACATCGGAGAAATTATCTGTTAGGTGAAGCAACACTTACGAACACAGCTTCTTCTCGTCTGAATTCTTTGTATCCAAACTTCACGTTTTCATGCCTTGATGTCCTAGCAAGTCCACTTCCAAAACTGTTGAACAATCTGTAGTATAACCACGGAGGAAGAGCCGTAGAATACATACAAAACAGATTAATTTCGTGAGAAAAATATGCGTTTACAATTTGTAAAAAAAACACTTCATGAGATGCAAAAATACATTGTTGTACATAAATTGACACCTTGGCCTTCTTTAAATGTCTAATGACACAAACTTATTCTGCAAGCCGTTAGTATTTTTGTACTAAAATGACCACTCTTTATGACATTTATAGAAGTAAATTGAAAATGTTCGCTCTGTACAGGTTATACTTATGACGAAGAATCTAATTCCAATGCCTTGGGTGAGTTTACCAGATCACTTATTATCCTCAGTCTCAATTGCTGGCATATGCAACCGACACTTTGACAGGCAACACAGAGAATTAATTGAAAGCCGCATACGTACGCTGATTGATTCATTCAGGTCTTTGCAACAGGAACGGGGTGCATAGAGAGGAGTCATTGGCCTGTCTATATGCCTACACCAGGAGAGGAGGGACATCTCTGATGAATAATATCACGCCAGTATGTAACAGCAAGTGCAGTGTATACACGTCATGATGCACCGCATGTGCACTCACACACACACACACATACATATCAACTGCAATGTGATTTATAACCTACGTCGCCTTCTTTCATATCTCACACATCGATCTACATTCTTGTGCATGGCAGATATGCATGACTTACACCGACATTCAACATTCTAGCCATTATAATAACTATGGGAGTCCGTATATAGGAAGATTCGTTGCGATATTTCGATTCCCTGAAGGTGTCTTTTACTTGTTATTCACCGTTAGTTTAGCCTTTTCACGGCAGCGTCTAACTAATGAATCAACCTGGTAAATGCATGAATGGTTTAAAGTTTGATTTTATATACGAAACTCTTTCGGTGTCTTGAATCTTGGCCTACTTGCGCTCGATTTGAGATGAGTTCTTTGAGATCGTCCCGTTAGTATGTAAGTCAGCCACGTATTCGAGCACAAGCGCCATCCAGTCTTATGATAAACAGGTAGTGACTATTAATTACTCATTAACTATATAGCGTGAGTGAATGTGCAATTTGCAAGTTATTGGTTATCAATGAGATATCGATCAGTCGAGTTATTGCTCCACTTCTTAGCTCCACTTATTACAGACAATAAAATGACTTATTGGCGTTTCCACTTTCAAAGGTTGATTGGAAACAATGTCCAGGAAGGAAAGTGCACTTCTAATCTTGAGACATCTCTGAACCTTTTCATTCCACCCGCATTCTATTCGGTCCTCAAAAGCACTATCTACCAACAGCCATCATGAATGCCATCGACTTGGAGTTTCCATATGTCTGTCAGATTTAGAGCGAAACTAACTTGGCAACTAAAAGAATGTTGCATTAGGTAGCTGTGTTTGATCTCCTTTGAGGTATTTTAGGTACTAAATTCTCCGTGAAAACTATTGTGTCCAGGATATAAACTGAAAAGGACCAGTTAAAAATGTACTGTGTGCTAAATTGCGAAAGCCATCCAGGGTCAAGTTCTCTGCCCTCTCTTCATGACTGTAAAACACCGCTTATTTTTAATCGAAGTATTTAAATTGCTTTATTATCTTTCTCTTCTGCTAGTCGTCAGTGAAAAGCAACTCTTTGCAATCTTCATACCCTCCTACGTAACATGATCCTTTCATAAATAACTCGAAATGATCTAGGAAAGAATTATTGTAGGTAGTTATTGTGCTCTATACAGACGTACTAGCCAAAGAGCTTGTTCGAAGTGGGTAAATGTACAATGAAGTTAGAGGCTATTTCAGTCGCTTACATGGCGATGAAATTCTTATTTTATGCACTACAACTGATATTAGAAAACTGTAAAAGTAGTGTTATACTTGGTTTATTCAGCCATATACGATCGCATACACAGCACGTAAAATATCAAATTACCCACCGTATTACCCGACTGGTCAATTCAGTTTAGATAATTTAAATTATACGTGACTTCAAATTGTACAATGTAATATCCAACAGTCCAAACGAAATCATGAAGAGAACCATTTGGAAGTACCCAAGATATTTTCTGACATAAGGTATGGAATTTGTAGAAGCTACACACTTTTTATTATTTATATAATTGGACATCACATCAGTAACTAGAATATTATGTGGTTTTGCTTCGTTTGTAAATCACTGTCCTGCAAGCGTTCCAGTAATTTTATACACCTAATCAAGAGGAAATATTTCCGAGGCTACAGAGAACTATAATAAAAGACGCGACACACAATATCGCAACATTTAAATGCAGTCACAACGACTATTTAATCAATATTCAGTGAAATCGTTTCGTCATAATACATTTCAAAACCTGAATCTGATTCAATTCGAAATCAATTAGCTGCTGTCAATAACTAAAAACTTCTCTCGCTTGAAGATTAATGTAGCCATACTGTTCACACAGGCATTAGTTAATTATTATCATTTCTTCTTGAAGGTCACGGTAAACTAACTTCAAACTTGATATAAATAAAACATATTTGTTGTGTTTTTAGATATTTAAGCGGTTTAACTTAAGTTTTGATGAGATTAGGACACGCCCAAATCAAATTACAAGTCAATGAATTAACATTTTAATGAAACGATTTGGTAAACGAGGTGACTGATGTTTTTGACACTACATGCTGTCAGTGGCGTATTGAGCAATACGGGTCATGAAGGGTGGGGGTGAGGGTACATGCTGTCAGTGGCGTATTGAGCAATACGGGTCATGAAGGGTGGGGGGAGGGGGGCGTCAAAGTCAAATTAAATATTGATGAAAAAAGGGTGTTCAGGGGCGAAGTTCCCCAAATCTTGTGTTATAATTTATTTTCGTTTCGGTACAATTTTGAGAAATCTACAACATCTCAGTCATATTAACATTATTTTTTTCTGAATAAGCAGACCACATACAATTTAAAAATAATTGATTATGCAGAAATGTGATGCATTTTTTTCACTGTATCTATGTGAATATTGATTAATGATTACTAGGGCTAGGATGTTTAGGACATATAATTTTTCGTGTTTTCTTCAGACACGTCTAAAAATGATACTATTATGTTTCATGTGTTCCTGATTTAAAAAATATGTGTCATTTTGCTTGAAAATGCCTTTATATCAATTTATGATTAATTCAGTCCTTTTCTTGATATTTTAAGGTCTTTTTGTCTGTTTATAAATTTACATTTTTTAAAATTTTTACAACAAATTTATGAATTTTGGTCTAGACCACAATTCATAAAATTTCCATCCACAATTTTGATGCCATCAACATTCAACAATAATTAACACTTGATACATTGACACATTCATACAATAATTTTAAGTTTATTTTAATATATTTCTCCAAGTCCAACTTCTAAGCCGATAAATCGAATAATAGGTATGTTGACGAATATTACATACCTTAAAATTTCATTGGTCCTTTTTCGGGATTTGTGGTCCTTTTTTAATAGTTTTAAGATACTTTTGCCTGCCTTTTTGGACGTTGCATAGGTCCTAAAAATCCTAGCCCCAACGATTACTTTATTTCTCTTCCTCGTGCTGCATCTTGATTTTAGCAACGAGCACGCCACTGCTCTCCGTCACCCGGTTCGATATGATCCATGTTTGTGAGATGGCTTATAGAAGTAGGTCTTTGCGAGACGAGTTGTCAATCAAGAGCCGTACATGACCGGTGTTAATCGGCTTATTGTAATACCAGAGTCAAGTCGACTTGCCACAGTCGTCGAGACCCGGCCGAGAGCGGCCGCCAATCCCAGACGAGCCCGTCAAACACATAACCTGCTTGATCGGCAGAAAGAAATAAGAACATGTGTGTTTGTGCGATGTCACGTGACCAGAATTACAATTGAACAACAATAAGAGCGGTTCTAGATGGCGGTGGCTTTGGTGATGCCGTCTGGACGTCGAGGAAGGAAGCGAAGACGTGAGAGCAAGGCGGCATGGCGTCTATGTAGAGACTAGAGGCGTCACGACGTCGTAAGAAGCAGGGGCGTCCCGATGAGGAAGGAGTCTTGATGTTTAGGTAAAGGGTGGTGCCGTCAGACGTCGTAAGGAGCAGGGGCGTCGAGATGTGGAAGGAGTCTTGATGTTTAGGTAGAGGGTGATGCCATCTGGACTTCAAGGAAGGAAGTGAAGACGGGAGAGGAAGGCGGCATGGCGTCTAGGTAGAGGGTGATGTCGTAACGACGTCGTAAGATGCAGGGCGTCGCGATGAGGAAGGAGTCTTGATGTTTAGGTAGAGGGTGATGCCGTCAGACGTCGTAAGAAGCAGGGGCGTCGAGATGTGGATGCCGTCTGGACGTCAAGAAAGGAAGCGAAGAAGGGAGAGGAAGGAAGGCGGCATGGCGTCTAGGTAGGGGTGATGCTGTCACGACGTCGTCGTAAGAAATGCGGAGGAGCAAATATGATGATAATGCGGATATGAATATGATGATGGTGAGTATGAATAGAAAATATAATTTGAGTTATATTCAGAAATACACGATTGTAAACTGTGTGATTGATTCAAGTAATGCTCGTATGAACATAATGACCACGAGCTTTCGCAATTGCAATGCGTTAACATGTAAGGCGACATCAATTAGCTTCAGCATTTCCTCTTTGACATGTCTTGATGTCAGTTTCTCTACTACCTATCAATTATTATTCTACACCTAATTAGTAATTAATACTTCAATTGCAACACTTCTTACAACCGCATTGCTGTCCATGACAATTTACATCCATGACATAATCACTGTGTAATTACTCTAGTTTCTATCATTTTTCATCATCAGCTCGTAATTAAACTATTTGTCCTTCACGGCGTCGGTTCACACTTGCGAGGCGTTCGGAGAGCGATCAATCACGCCGGTGGAGATGTCGGAGGTCGGAGGAGCTAATCGAGACAGATCAGCCAGGATGTTGCCAGGAGAGGGTGATGTTGATGACGATGTTGATGTCGGAGGAGCTAATCGAGGCATGATGTTGATGCCAGTGGAGATGTCGGAGGTCGGAGGAGCTAATCGAGGCAGATCAGCCAGGATGTTGCTAGGAGAGGGTGATGTTGATGATGATGTTGATGTCGGAGGTCGGAGGAGCTAATCGAGGCAGATCAGCCAGGATGTTGCCAGGAGAGGGTGATGTTGATGTTGATGTCGGAGGTCGGAGGAGCTAATCGAGGCAGATCGGCCAGGATGTTGCTAGGAGAGGGTGATGTTGATGATGATGTTGATGTCGGAGGTCGGAGGAGCTAATCGAGGCAGATCAGCCAGGATGTTGCCAGGAGAGGGTGATGTTGATGATGATGTTGATGTCGGAGGTCGGAGGAGCTAATCGAGGCAGATCAGCCAGGATGTTGCCAGGAGAGGGTGATGTTGATGATGATGTTGATGTCGGAGGTCGGAGGAGCTAATCGAGGCAGATCAGCCAGGATGTTGCCAGGAGAGGGTGATGTTGATGATGATGTTGATGTCGGAGGTCGGAGGAGCTAATCGAGGCAGATCAGCCAGGATGTTGCCAGGAGAGGGTGATGTTGATGATGATGTTGATGTCGGAGGTCGGAGGAGCTAATCGAGGCAGATCAGCCAGGATGTTGCTAGGAGAGGGTGATGTTGATGATGACGCGGGACGAGGGAATTTTGAGATTCAAGGGACAAAGATAATAATCCCTGTAAAAATACTACTTCCCTGTACATCTATACAAACGGTAGCCAAGTTTCCTCTTCTAAACCTATAAAAACAAGAAAAATTAATTCCTACTTTTAAAAATGTTTGAAAAAATAGGTACCTATACCTAGTGTATTGCCCAGACCTCAACAATTCTCTATAGGTACACTCGACAATTCATAAAACGGTATTTGCACGAAACAGACTGGCTGCTGGTCAGGTTCATTGACAATCAATCCTTGTTATTATCAATGAAATCAGAGCTCACCTACTAGAGGTAGATGACGAGTAAGTAGACTGCCATCACATTTATTTCAGACAATCAATTTCTTTCAAATACCGTTTTATGAATTGTCGAGTGTACGTACAACTCACATTAACGTGAGTTTTGCTGCAACGAGGCATTTTTTTCTTTAGATGGTTTCATGTAGGAATATTTTTCCTCAATTTTACTAAGATTGTTTTGTGGGGGAGGGGGGCATCTTTTAATTCCATGTTTCAATTGTAGTTTAACGTACTTACGGAACCTATTACGTATTACGCACCAATAATGATAATTTTGACTTCTGACCACGTCTATTCCGAAGTACATTATTAATTGGTTTTATTGTAGTAGCCTGATAGAGTGACATAGTACTAATAAGTGATAAGAACGATTTAAATGTTCTATTCTGTGGCTGTTACCATGGTAACTCCAGGTGATAACTGGCAGATAACTATCGGCAAGTCGGGTCTCCTCAATGACAGGTCACATCTGAAACCGAAAACATTTCAATTATGATCCGATTCGTCTATAAAAAAACGTTTCTTTGCCCAAAAGTGTGGTGTAGAGATGTTGACGACGTCATTCTAGCTTGGTCATCGTTTCATCTTCTCTGGGACAAATCTGTCGAGATGTGATAAGGGTTGGGGGGGGGGGGTATATCGCGTGCTATTCGGGCATGAACTACACGGAACCGGTTTTAAACTGCAGTTCCATACAGTAACAAACAGAACTTTATTATTACTACCAATAAACGCACATTTAAATTCATCAGGAAGTCAATTAAATATGCAAACATTAACGAGAATGTAATGACAGATTATAGGTACTTTTCTCGGATGGATATGCCTCTTAAGAGGGCGTCTACGTGAAAAGGATTAAAACAACGTGACAAAACGCTAATGAATTTAATTTTAATGAGTATTAAATTGGCCTCTTGATGGTGGCAAGTGAAGGTTTATTTACTGTTCGTGAGGAGTGTACGGATTGGAATAAGATGGAGCGTGCGATACTGACTCTCCGGACCCGCCCACTTCCTTAAACTAGACTAATGCTCCAAGCATTATGCAGCCTTTTATCGGACATTTTATAATACAAGACTGGTTTAGATAAAAATTGAACACAAATCGCCTAAAGACCTGGTCATTTTCAGTGTCGAAGAAACTATAAATTGTAAGTTTGAACGATGGTTTCGCTTTCACGAACAATGGAATCAAATGGTTTGGATTTGAACAATGCTGACAACTGTCAGTCATTGCATCTGATGCAGTTGCGATGCACCCGTGGCCTTGGCGAATGCACTCCCGTGTGTCACGTCATCGTGTCTGCTGCTACTGCATTGACAGCAGATCATTTCTTACCTGCACGGGCCGTGCTGCAAACATCAGCCGGCTTGGACTCGAACCCACGCTCTCCGGGGCCCCGGGGCGGTAGCGCAGATGTGGCTCGTCTTCGAATCGCGTCTTTGGCCAGCTTTATTTGCCGCCATATAAACGAATGGCGACGGAGATGGTTGTAAGCAACCGAGAGATAATGGTCAAGGAATGGGGAATAAAGGTAGAGATGGCTGTTTTCTAATTGGAACGATATCTTGTTATAATCAGCTATACTAGTTTCTGGCTTTGGAAACGGGACTTTACTAGAATGAAGTGATGACAAATGCACTGGGCTGTGCATGCAAGTTTGCAATAGACCATTTTAAATATTATCTCGATGGCTCTGCTTTTGAAGAAAAATCATATGCTGTATTATTTCCAGACACCTTAGTCCCTGTTTCAACAATAGGTAAAACAGGGACTAAGGTGTCTGGAAATAATACAGCATATGATTTTTCTTCAAAAGCAGAGCCATCGAGATAATATTTAAAATGGTCTATTAACAAGAGAAAGATTTGAGGTGGAAATAGTTTCTGCTGGCTTTGAAAACGGGACTTTCGAGATACTAGAATGTAGTGGCTACAAATATCATGACTTGGGTCTAGTGACAAAGTGACAAGGTATTTTGGTTGAACTTCCCTTTTCAGTGCCAACACCACAACGCCATGGAACCTTATAACACTTTTTTCCATCGAAAATCTAGTCTGTTACGAATTATTGGACAATGAAAATCTATTCGTTTTCCCGATTATCTGATGACACATCATTAATAAAATAATGTTATTATCTCGACGACTGTCTCTTATAATTTATCTAGTGCTGTAATTAAATGTCAATACACCTGTCATGTTAATTCACTATGCATTCTCAGGTATAGTCAAATCATGATGCCTTCAGACCATGCTTCAGACTAAATAGCTTTTCAAACTTTTCGGTCAAGAATCCACATTCAAATTTCTATCCGAAGCGCAATTCGATCCAGTTTCGGATGCCTTTCACTCTCGCGGGTCCATATATTTCGGGTTTTATTATCTTCCTAATAATAACACGGTTTCAACAATGCACCAAACGAGGGATCCAACCTTGGAGGGATTGCGGCAAACAAGAGATTTGTGGCGCACAGGAATGTGAACCGATTGGCTCCCAACACCTCGGTTCAATCGCATTGTCGTTTTCGTGAGGAACCCTTTTCCTTGTTGTTTATTCTCGGACGAAGCAGAGGCGATGTTATTTTTTGAAGGGAGTTACAAATTATTTACCAAATCTGATGTGATTTTCCTGTTTTTTTTCTGCCAACAACGTATCTTCGTTTAGCAATATCAAGTTTATAGGTAGTGAGTTGAGTATAATGACTGCTTTTGGGTTTTGTGCATACAATTTTCTACTTGCGCAAAACTTTGTAGTACTTTGAGAAGGCTGAACTCGAAGGTAAACAATTGAATTGCTTATACTCTAAGCTTATACATTTGCGTAGATAAGTTTTGAGCAGATCTTATAGCAATATGAACACAAACTTATATCGACGATTTGTTCCCAAACTCGACTTAATTAAGCTGAAATTAATGTCTATATATTTTTTAAGCTTCGAGGCAATTTGGTGTTTGTGTATCAATGGCGACTAAAAAATAGCTATGTTTATTATTTTTTACATGGCCCAAATAATTGGAACCAGAGTTTGTACAAATAAAAAAAATATATGTATCTGAATGAGAATGATTCAAAAGTTTCGGCGATATATTTTAAGAAATATCTCTGTAACTTTGAATTCTGACAATTTCTTACACCAGAATATAGCAAATAGCATCGTGAACTCTTGCTGTCTCTCGGTGTTAGCTTCTGGCGGCCAACTAATATCGTGTAATTTTTAGTCTTAAATGACTATATAATTATTTTGTATCGATAGATTTTAACAAAATACTTATTTTCTAGTAGATGGACATCAGGAAAAAATTGAAAGTTAGACACTATAAAACTAAATACTTTTCCTATACCTCATGTGTTCAATTTCCTCATATTCTGAAGACATAAAAAATAGAAAACTAAGTCGAGAGTTGCAATTAAATATGAAGTAGAAAAATTAATAAGGCCCGGTAATACCAAAGTTAAATTGTGCTGGATTAACTAACTTTTGGATTAAATTCAACTGTTTCAATCATTTTGAGGTATCTGATTGGCTGTACTGCCAATTTAGGCCAATGCGGCTCAGATTAACTTTGGTAATACCGGCCCTAATTGTATTGCTAATAAAATAATTATTTTCGAGGTGGAAAGGAGTTGCCGAGAGAGTTGCAATCTACTAGCGTTTACTCTGTTCATAAAATAAGACATCAATTTGTAATAATGTCTCTATGTGCTTCCGCTGGTTTAGTTTTAATACACGTTACAAGAAAGAGACATAAAATCACCACACATTGAGACACAAGATTAAAGTCTCCGAAGCGACTGAACTAAAGCGTCTTCAAATGAGACATTGTGTTTGCAGTGTTCACTCCTTTACTTGCATTGCTACACCTGCAACTGAGCATGAAATTGCCATAGCTAACTGTTTCATTAAAATGTCTATACACTAATCAAAGTTTAAATCATCCTCGTGACTACTGGAAGTAGACATGTAGAAATGCAGATAATTTCCTAGCATTGTGTTTATAGTTTGTAATTTACAATCTCCTCATGGGCGTTTGGACACTTTGAAATCAATTTTGAGACGTTATGAGGTGTCATTCGTTGAATATTTTTAAAAAATTTACACTTTGGGATGGTGGAGTTGTGGAACCTTGCCCCGCATGGCATTTTTTGCTTTTTTGACTCTGCTTTTTGAAATGTATTTTTTGAGGTTATTGTTTACAAAATGAAACTATTTGTAAAATCCCGCAAAATATTTATGTTTCCTGAGATCGGGGGGGGGGGGGGGGGGGCGCCTCTCTTGCCCCTCCTGTGGCGACTCCCATGAATCTCCTGATTATAAAAATGTAGAAGATAGGTACATTTTACATTATACTTTGATTCTTGAAGGAATATGATTATATCTTTTTAATTAAGATCAATTTTATTAAAGTCGTATCAACTTTGACATTGTCCAATTAAATTGCTCATTTCGCTACATTCCAGCACTAGATGTCTCATAGTCAAAGAAGCAATGAAACAAGATTCTTCATAGAGTCTCGAATACCTTGACTACATTGTATGTCGACGCTTTGAATTGATCGAGTATTGGCGATGAGACGATGGAATTAGTTCAATGCATTAATCAAATGAAAACCGTGTTCACTCATCAAGAGACCTCCTTGAGATGTCCGCCTGAAAAACCGATTAAACACCATGAAATTAACTGGCGAGTTTTTATTTTGTTTGTGATTAAAAGTGAGGGAATCGGTATATCGTGACATTCAGAATCTTGTGTTTGGCCACAAGATTGATGCCGACTGCCTGCAAGTTGCCGACAGAACAGGATCAATAAAATCGTTAGGTATACTTCAATAGGATCATGATTTGGTATAAGAAGACTGGTGATAATGTTCCAATCAAGTGGACTAAAGTCTTCCAGGAAGAATAACCACCATTAATTCGTGGGGTCATGATGGCCCCAGTATACAGAGAAATTTAAGAGGTTTCTCGAATACCCACGGCGAAACTTCTTCAGTCATATGAAAATGTTTCATGTAAAATATTTAGACCAAGAAGTGAGATGTTCTAAAACCATGTCACGATTGTGATTAGGATTTAAACGTGTTTACATAATTATATACACAAATCTGAGAATAGTTCGTTTTATTCAAATATGAAACCTCAAGCTTGACAAGATAAGTTATGGATATGAAGCATTTAGGATTGAAGTATTTAGCTTTACGGGAATAAAGGTAGTACCTAATACCTAATAGTTAATATCTTCTCAAGAAACTAAAGTAGTATTTTATTTTAGAGAAAAGAAACAACAAAAATAAAATTCTCACGCTTCCACTCGACTTGCTTTTGGCACTTTTGTAATGATGGTCTGCTTTAGAGAAAGAAAGTGGGTTTGAGCGGGTTGGACACATTTCGTATATTAGGTACTACATACAAATAATATATTAATAGGTAGCTAAATATCTACTCTGAGATTATAAACCGACAGAACTGTCAAGTGGGGGAGAGAAGGGAGAGAACTGTCAAGTGTACGAGTGTATAAGAGAGCGACTGTCAAGTGTGCGAGTGAGTGTGAGAGAACTGTCAAGTGTGTGAGAGAGCGCCTGTCAAGTGTGAGAGCGAACTGTCAAGTGTGTGAGAGAGCGCCTGTCAAGTGTGTGAGCGAACTGTCAAGAGTGTGAGCGAGAGCGACTGTCAAGTGTGAGCGAACTGTCAAGTGTGTGAGCGAACTGTCAAGTGTGTGAGCGAACTGTCAAGTGTGTGAGCGCCTGTCAAGTGTGTGAGCGAACTGTCAAGTGTGTGAGCGAACTGTCAAGTGTGTGAGCGCCTGTCAAGTGTGTGAGCGAACTGTCAAGTGTGTGAGCGCCTGTCAAGTGTGTGAGCGAACTGTCAAGTGTGTGAGCGAAATGTCAAGTGTGTGAGCGAGAGCGCCTGTCAAGTGTGTGGCGAACTGTCAAGTGTGTGAGCGAACTGTCAAGTGTGTGAGCGCCTGTCAAGTGTGTGAGCGAACTGTCAAGTGTGTGAGCGAACTGTCAAGTGTGTGAGCGCCTGTCAAGTGTGTGAGCGAACTGTCAAGTGTGTGAGCGCCTGTCAAGTGTGTGAGCGAACTGTCAAGTGTGTGAGCGAACTGTCAAGTGTGTGAGCGCCTGTCAAGTGTGTGAGCGAACTGTCAAGTGTGTGAGCGCCTGTCAAGTGTGTGAGCGAACTGTCAAGTGTGTGAGCGCCTGTCAAGTGTGTGAGCGAACTGTCAAGTGTGTGAGAGAGAGAGCGCAGGGTGGACGACGAGTGCTCCGAGAAGGCCGCTGGGTGGACGTGGCCTGGCACGGAGAGAGAGCGCGAGATCACATCAGCATGAGCGATGTTTCCGAGGTGAGGTCAATGGAGACGTGAGTTGACGACTTCATCCGGAGGGCGGAATGCAGAGACACGTGACGCGAAACCGAGAGGTGACGTGGGAGATGATCTCAAGATAAACATCATTCAGCTTTCATTCAAGACTCAACGATCCCCAATTGATACTGCTGGTGGTTGAGAGTGGAACTCATGTGAACAAATATAAAACGTTTTGGATATTGATAAAGATGAACCTCAGAGTGTTCCTCGACGGTTACAATACAATGAAACCGAATTAGGTATATATTGATTCGGAATTGATCCCTATGTGTCGGAAGTTCGCCAATTTCTATCGCCTATTCCTTCAGCTTATTCTTGGATGTTCCCTCATTGAGCGCACGAGACGAGTATCGATCAAACGAGGCGTACACAACACAAATAATCATTATCCGAGATAAAATATAATATGTTGCTCCTACAGGTGCTAACCCGAAACTATACTTGATGTATCAAAAACACAGAAGTTGCTGAAAAGTATCTTAAATATCTAATTACTCTTGTCATTTTCCCTCAAAATAACTTTAATTATAGGATCAAAATATAATTTGGTTTAATTGGAATGTAAGCGTTCCCGAGCTTTAGAATTCCCTCCATCTTGTTTTGTTGATGAAACAGAGACGTCAGAATTCTGTTCGCCACGGTTGAGTGCAGAAATGCCTCCACTATGAACATCTGAGATTGGGATTCCTCACTGCAGATTGTCGACGTCTCGTCTGATGAGGTGAACTGTAAGGAATCGCTCAAACGTATGAACGTCTGTCCGCATGCATTTATCTCCGTGCAATGCACTCTTCACTTGCGATGCAGTTTACACAGAAGAACATCAGTGTAATAATCAATCATGGACGTAATTCAATACTGAGAACGTCCGAACAATTTCGTCTCGCGTTTCTATTGGACCACATGATTTAATTTGCTCCTAAACTTTGCGACTACTGACATAGCAATCAAGATGGCGGACAGAAAGTTGAACTGCTTTTGGCAAACAGATGTCACACGACGAATAGCCGTAGGTTTTGTAGGATGGAAAGGTGAAGAGACTGACCAGAGACGAGCTAACATTCCAGAACATTATCTGCACTCGCTTGGAAACTTGCATGTTAATATCCTCAGCTTCAATTGAATAAGGAAACGTCTTTGTTTTCTACCTTCCCAAGTGATTAGCATTGAACATGACGTCATTCTCGGTGATGGATCTCTGTGTTGGCGAGAATTGCACCGCGCCTGCGTATTAAATGCGTGTGTGCTTTCAACCCTGTTGTTTGTGTTTTAATATGTGGGAAAGCTGTAAAAACTAAAGGTTTCGTCCGAAATAACAGTAATCATCGCATCACCGGTCGCTTGTCAGTTAAAACATCTGACCCGTTCCATCGTAAAGCCCCATTAGAATGGAACCTCACAAAAAACGGCCCCGGGAAAGATATTTTATGTAAATCTCCAACGCTTTTACGGATCGTAGAGAATGGAGGATAACAAATTAGACATGTTGTGTTGTGTGTTGAAATTCTTCTGCCTAATCGAATAGTTGCAAAACATTGATTGATAATGATGATTTGTTTGTGTGTTTTAGAGAACGCTGAATTTGCGGTGAGAATGGCGCATGTGCCTCTGCCGCCTCCGGTCGCTCGCGAACTCCATGCTTCCGGGCGCTCGTCCGCCGCCCTCCTCGGTCGCCTCTCGCCGATGGTCATGGTCTGCCCGTTGGCCAAACTCGGCCGCACCTCGCCCTCCATCGACTCTCAGGGGTACCACCTATCCCGCGGGGGGTCGGCACTCAATCACGCCTACCAACTTCGAGGATCGCCGTCGTTGGACCACGGCTACCAGATGCACCTCCGTGGTTCCCCTTCCTTGGACGTCGGCTTCCAGTACACGAGAGGATCGCCGTCCCTCGACCAAGTGTACGGGATGAGAGGACCTCCCTCCGTGGACCAGGGGTACCATATGATGGGCAGTGCGTCGCCCTCCCTCGACTGTAGCTACCCTCTCCGCGGTTCCCCGGCGCTACGTCGCGCCTCCTCCCCCACGATGGACCACCTCCAGTATTACAGACAATCGCCGTCGCTGGACCAGAGCTACATCAGTCACCACAAGCTCGGTCGGACGTCGCCGTCGCTGGACCAAGGCTACCACACCCTCGTGTCCCCTAGTCCGGGCCCCTCGACGCCGGGCCCGTGGTCAGACCCGCACACGATCATCATCCCCGCGAGCTCCAGTTCGCAGACGAACGTGTCGTTGTTCAAAGGCAAGAGACTTCACTCGAAGACGTCGCCGTTCGACCGCATCACGGACGACGCCGTCCTGAAGATCTTCGCGTGGCTGGACAGCAAGGACTTGTGCACGTGTGCGCGCGTGAGCCGACGCTGGGAGAGTCTGGCGTGGGAGCCGTCGCTGTGGCGCAGCATCAAGCTGCACGGCGACGACGTCAGTGGCGACAAGGCGGTGCGCGGAGTGCTGCGACGGCTGTGCGGGCAAGGGAGGACGGGCGCGTGTCCCAATGTCGAGCGTGTGTTCTTGAGTGACGGCGCCAAGCTCACGGACAGGGGGTTGACGTTGTTGGCGAGGAGGTGTCCGGAGTTGACGCATCTGCAGTTGCAGGGGAGTGCGACGGTGTCGAATCCGGCGCTCTTCGAGTTGGCGACGAGATGCACGAATCTGCAGCATTTGGACCTCACGGGTAAATATATAAGATTGATTGCTTGTCCGAGAATTCATAATGTTTTCATCATTCTGAGATAATTGAACAAAATAGTGTTAAATATTCCATCTGTGACAGTTCGGCTCGAAATTTTCTGAAATGGATCATGTCTCTGACCCGGTCGATTATACGACAGTTTTAATATTATTTCTTAGTTGGTTACGAAATTGAAGACTATTGTGTTATAAATATATATTAATACAAAAGTTAATCCACCTTTTTGGGACAATCTGTAATAGTGGCTATATACAGCCTCATGCTCAAAAGAAGTTGCGTCCGCAAGTAGATATTTGCGGGTGTCAGTCCTCAACACCACAAGACCGTGAGCTAATAATCTTATGGACCGAATCCAGTAGACTCTGGTCACTTGCGTCGATAAATCCGGAAATTCTTTTGAGCATGAGGCTGCTAGTGCTGAGATCATTGCGTCGAGGATCGGGGACGTGGGAAGTACACGCGCTCTTTGTTGGCACAAGAATATACAAATCCAGGCACAGAGGTGCTACTACGCAATCTATTTATTCCACCCGGTTTGAATAGATACTCTGTTTTCAACAAAACAAGAGAGAGAATGAACACTGAAAATAAATCACAGATAGTATTCTAGAACTTTGGGCCGCAACAAGTCAGTCGACGACACTTTCTGTTGGAGATTTCAATGCATGAGTACACAATGCTTACTCAAACTATTTCGCATAATCTTATGTATTTTTTTAATCGTGCATACAATAACAATCAAACATTTTGTTCCACACTTATTATAAAAACAAATATTTTTAGTGCTTCGCTAATTTTAGCAGATAGCTTATCTGTATTCGAGGTCGTTTGCATAATATATTCGTTTTTAATTTATAGATGCTCGTCAATATCTAACCTACCTAGAACTAAAAGGCATAAAAAGGCATGGAATATATATCCTTTACTATAAGGAAACGGTATTTTAACTGTAATGATAGTGGTTTAAAGGTAAAGATGCAAATAAAATTAACAAGACTAATGCATGCACGCATGCGTAGGTACCTACACAATGATATTGTACTCTTGGATTATACTCTACTTTGTATGTTTTACGATTCTGCTATCTGAAGTTGTAATTGGTTGTACTTTATGATGCCAGCACTAATGCTCCAATGTAATGCTACAAGAGTTTAATGTTCTGTTGGTTTGCATCATTCCTCTCGAGCTTGCAGACGTGCATCTTGCCAAGGAATAACAGTCATAATGTCTGGTCTGATACACTAAAAGGCATACATAGTTTATTCGTCCATGGGTGTACTTGGAATCATTTCCAAAAGTAACAAAATTACTCCATGAATTACATTTGTCTTATACGTGCATTGAAATCTCCAGTTTGGCAATTATTCGTATTCTTGCATCCATGAAGCTATTCGAGTAAACTCTTGCCGAGGGATGACGGCCTGGATGTCAGGTCAACTATAATGCATTGGTGAAGCATACAGAGTTTATTTGTCTGGGTTAATTTGAATTAAATTTCCAACAGTTGTTAAAAACTGTTTTATACGCGCATTGAAATCTCCAGTTTTGCTATTCACATCACTGACGCTCTTGAAGTGCTCTCTGGCCAAGGGATAACAAGATGAATCTGGTCCATTCTAATGCAAGACTATAATGCAAGTAATGCATAATGGGTAATTTGTCCTTGGGTTTAGGTACTGGAACAAAATGAATCCGGGAATAAAGATATAAAGTTGCATTCCATCCTACAGTTTTTGCTATAGAAATTATGAGTTAATAAATGTCGATATTATTTTATTCCTTGTATTGTGCGCATGATCTTGGCGACGCATGACCACCATGTGATGCGCACACGAGTGATGTGCACATGATCTTGGCGACGCATGACCACCATGTGATGTGCACATGATCTTGGCGACGCATGAACACCACGTGATGTGCACATGATCTTGGCGACGCATGACCACCATGTGATGCGCACACGAGTGATGTGCACATGATCTTGGCGACGCATGACCACCATGTGATGTGCACATGATCTTGGCGACGCATGAACACTACGTGATGTGCACATGATCTTGGCGACGCATGACCACCATGTGATGCGCACACGAGTGATGTGCACATGATCTTGGCGACGCATGACCACTATGTGATGTGCACATGATCTTGGCGACGCATGAACACCACGTGATGTGCACATGATCTTGGCGACGCATGACCACCATGTGATGCGCACACGAGTGATGTGCACATGATCTTGGCGACGCATGACCACCATGTGATGCGCGCCCGCGGCTCCTGGAAATACTTGTACCAGTATCGTGGACCAGGTCCAGATGAGCAGCCAAATCACTCATTAAAGACGCGCTTTTTAACTTCCCAAAACAACTTATACTAAAAGTTCATTCAAGATAGAGACTTGCCTGCCTAATAAAGAGTAGACACATTCTTTTTATCTTCTTTTCAACTTCCCGTCTTGCTGGTTTTCTCGCTGGATGCTGGTCTCGGTGGACCGCTTGTCTGAACCGAAGCCGTGTAAGACACTTATTCACTGATGGCCATTAGCTAGCAGTAGCATTTTCAATAAGAATGGCGTGATAAGATTGCCAGCAATTTGTCATTTAGCCACAGCTTCTAAGCAACGTCCAAAGAAGAAATAAACTGTTGTGCTGTCTTGCCCACACAAATACCATGATTGGAGACATTGATCTCGGATTAAGCAAAGGTCAATTAATTATACAGACTTTATTCGTTTCGGAAGGTATTTACTTCTGAGAATATACGGACGTTGTGCATAAATCTGTCATTTCAAAATGTGGATAGTGAAACACTAAGTTCATTTGAATTTTGTTTTGGATCTCAATGTCAGTTTTACTATATCCGAACAAATAAGCAAACAAAAGATAAAAAATATATATTTTCAGACTCTTCAATTGGCTACCTTGGTCTTATTCGGACCTTATTTGATGAATAGTACTGCAAATTATGGCGTTTCATACAAAAACCACTCAGTGAATTTTACTAAAACACGAATTAAAATTGCATTATGTAAACATTTTGTCGATTACAGAATACGATTGAAATAACTAAATGCATTTTACTGTTACCCCGACCAACTGTGAGACTTATAAAACTCGAGCACACACACAAAGACCACAAACTGGCGATCACGTAAGGAAAATAAAATAACATCTCTCTCGGTACAAAATTGTTAAATTCCGTATTGCTCGGTCCCATTGTCATTCCCATCACGATATTTTCAATGGATAATTGTAGCTCATCGTTCACTGAGAGATAGCGACATTTGGCTATCATCAGAATACGCTTAAACTAAGCAACGAACGACATGATATTCGTCTTTCGAGCTTTGGCGAGTCCCCTGTAGGCAAGAACAAAGTCACGAATTATTCATTGTCACAGTAATCAGTAAGTCTAAAAGCTGGTTGTATGAATCACAGTGCATAGGTTTGTTTCTTCAATAAATCAGAGAGTCTGCTAGACTATGTCTGGCCTATAATAATGGTGTCCATTGCGTTTCGTGCACGATGGTCATTATTTGCAAGCCCCAAAGTCGTGATTTCTGATTGTGCTGACTGAAGAGTAATCAGTAATCAATGCCAGGGAAGAGAAATAGTAATCACTGTCGACTTTTGCTCCGGCGATTCGAGAGGCCCGTAGGCTCGCCATCATGAGAAGAAGACACGGACGGACTTAAAAGGAAGATTTAGAGGATGACCTGGGTGAACTTTAATTATTGCGCTACGTTGCCAAAAGATTAATGCGGGCGAATTCAATCTCGGGCTCGGTTCTTGAGACAGGCAGAGTGCAGCGACTGTAAAGATGATGTTGTGGAGGCGATGAAGACTTTTTGAGAGGTTCCGCGAAAGAACAGACGGTCATCGACGGTCATCGACTAGTCTTTGTTAATAGAAAGAAATCTGATTTGACGAATTAAATTCTCTTGAGGTTGAAATCCAAAATTACAAATTGGTATAGAAAATAATCTAGAGGTGAAACATTGTCAGAGTGGAATAAAAAATGTCTAAATTCACGGGCGAGTGCGTTCGGTTGGTAGCTGGCGGAGGCAGTGATTAATGAACGTGGCATCCTTTCTGTCGGGCCGCGAGACGTGGCTTCGACCTCCCAACTCTTCAGGTGGCTTCCTCAATTGACACCTCATTTCCTGAGTGAGGCGAGGCGGTAATCAAATTATCGCTCACCGTCTCGATCTTCCACTGCGTTCCGAGCTTCTGGTCGCAGCCGCACGGCGGCAAATGGCAACAATGGCTCGGAGAGTTGCTCGAGGTGAAAACAGGTAGTCGTCGACGGAGGTGGAGGTGGAGGGGAGGAAGTTCGACCACTCGGTGGCCGGTCGGTAATAATTGGGCTGGTCTGTAATCAGCACTGGAGTCATGGTAGAAAACACCGCTGCCACCGCTTCCATGTTACGCGGCGTTTGGTCTCACGGGGAACCCCTCCTTGTTCCCCCAGCCTCCCAACACTCCGACAACGACGTGCTAACTTTACAAAACGACGAACAGATGTAAGCAGAATAATCAAGATAATAACGACACGCGATCAAATCGAACTGATCTGCGTCCACAAAGTGACACTATACTAATTAGTAAAAGAACAACTCGAGTAACTCGACTAGCATCGGATCAAACAAGATCGTCGGCGCTTTTGTATCGCCAAATCATATCAAGTTTTTCCTCCTACGTATCGAGAGACTTGAATTATAAAATGCTCGGTTGGTCAACTCGCTCGAGAGCTATTCATGAAATAAACGTTCCACCAAGGTGTAGCTTGCTTACATTTTAGGCCCATGGTAATTTACGCTGACAGTGTAATAATAATAACCGATTATTTCGACATGACGGAAAATATATACATAGAAAGAAAAAAAACTTGTCATTATGACTTGTGCGATCGGCAGATTGCCAAAGCCACGGTTCTCCCGAGGTCGGAGGTGACGCTGTGGATGAAGAGGGCGGTGGCTGTCGGAGCGGCGGCGCCAAGGGACTGTCACTCGTGTTGTGAAAGCGTTCCCTACTCCACAACGCCCACCTGCAATCCATCAGGCTCGATTCACTTCACTTGAATACAATATTAATGAGATGAAATTATCAAATGCTTGTCCAAGATGCATGAGTTGCAGAGTTGGCGGTCACTGGTCCTTGGCTCTTTCTTTTGAAGGCGAACTCTTATCAAGACTAGACTGTCATCGCTGCCAAACATGGCTAGCTGTAGACTAAACACGAGCTGTGCCAAACACGAGTTGTTGTACCAATGATGAAGTTGTACCAAACACGAGTTGTACCAAACATGAGTTGTTGTACCAATGATGAAGTTGTACCAAACATGAGCTGTTGTACCAATGATTAAGTTGTACCAAACCAAACATGAGCGTACCAAACATGAGCTGTTGTACCAATGATTAAGTTGTACCAAACCAAACATGAGTTGTACTATAAGAATTAAGCTGTACCAAACATGAAACCGCATGGACCAAACATGAAGCTGTACCAAACGTGGCGCAAACATTGTTTATTTTTCCTTAAAATGTTGTTTAAAGTCGTGTTCTGCAACTAAGTAATAGTTGAGATGATGTTATGAAGAATATAAACTGTGTGTTGAGGCGGGCGAAGCTTCAGTATAGCTTCAGTAGCTTTTGTATGGAACCTTCCTCGACTGTGGGAAACCACGAAACATCTCAGTTAGGAAGAACAGCCCTCGAATCGAACCCTGGCCATCAGTGGGGCACGTAACCCCCTCTAGGTGCCGTTTAAACGATATTTAAGGTGCTTATCCTATTTATATTTTTGGTGTGATAAAAATAAATATAAAAGATAAAACTGCTGGTTTTCTTCAAGAGTCTTCCTGTATTTTTGTCTTGTTTAATCATTGTTTAATCACAACAACACGGTATGTTTCACAATGAAATAAAAAAATCTCGCAGTTAATTTTTTATACCGATGTGTAAGATTTGGATCTGCGAATAATATAAATGTTTTATTTGGAATAATGAAGGAAGTAACAATTCCCTGTGAATTACTGAATTACTTGTGTAATTTTTGCCACTGAAAATTAACTTGCTCCAACAAACCACAGAAATAACGGATGTCATCCAGATAATTTTATGAGGAGCAATTAAATGCATCGTTAAAAGAGCTGTTAAAAACAGTTACCTTGTATTCATATCTTCAACTGGAACATCAGCTTCCTTGGCTCCTGATGTGACGTCAGCCGAAAGTGTTTGCCATTTAGTTTTTATAGCCATGTGACACCGCCTATAAAACTTCCAGGTATCCTCAAATCACTTTGAGAGGCGCCAGCAAATGAGTCACCACATTTGGGCTTGGTCAGATGTTTAACTCTAAACACGATAATTATTATAATTTGAGCTCCTTGACGTGAATATCAAAATAATTTGTATATAAAAGAATCTAATAGTGTCTATAATGAAAGTACGATAACATAGAATAGTAGCGACGGCTGTATTATGTAAAAAGATAGCTGAGTCGTAATATTACATTATTTATGAGTATGCTCAGTCGCCGATATGCAACCATCAAACACGAATTTCGATTAGATGAGCCTAAAAGGAATCGAACTTTACACTCCCGTAGCTTCACTCCCATCGCATGAATCATCTCCCATTTTTCACATGCCATGCGCAAGCGATTATGTGTGATGTGATGGCATGCGGGGCTGAAGTATTGCGGAAAATATTACCACTGAATTGAAGCAAAAGAACTTTTACAGTCGCTCACAGCAGAGGGCCTGTGCGGCGAGACCTCCAGTATCATACGGGTCCAGAAAAATCAGTCATAACCGCAGTTACTCTTTGATACCCAGGAAAAAAGATTTATGGCAGAGAGGAATTTTGTGTGTTTTTAAGCGATTATACCACGGATGGTGTAAAATTAGTATTTCTAGATTGAATGGGAGGGGGGGGGGGAGGTCGCCCATTAATAATTTATCGCGATACGCCATGGAGATATCAGACAGTTTACAGACCATTTATTGAGTCATCATTTCTCGTGACTCATTTCAGTTGACTATGAGATTTTTTTATTTAATTTCGAAGTTCTGTGCGTTAGAGCTATGCACTTACAAGACTCGTATGTCCATGCTCCCTCATGTGTGTTGTATAAAATGTCAATAAAAATGCATGTAATCCAACTTCAATTGTTCTTGCTCGCGAGCACGAAGTACTGACTGGTGTGTGTGTGTTTGTGCTCAGGTTGCACGCGCATCTCCTGCATCAGCGTGACGCCTGGACCCGAGCCGCCGCGACGCCTGCTCCTGCAGTACCTCGACCTCACCGACTGCCAGGCGATCGAGGACGGCGGCCTCCGGGTGATCGTCAGGAACTGTCCGCAACTTGTCTACCTCTACCTGCGGCGCTGTGTGAGGATCACCGGTCAGTCATAAGCTTTATCTCGATCTGCCCGTCAGAGAAAGAGAGACGGCATTCCTCAACTTGGTACAAATTGTAGGGTCTCTTCAATCTCGTCCGCCCCTCGGAAAACCACACTACTAAATCAATGCTGAATATTTAGTATAATTACACCCGTTGTGTCTTACGCATCCGTTATTCCTTATGTTGAGCGGAAGAATAGCTCGGTGTGAACTTGTATACGGCCATTTACATGCAGATGAGGCAGTAAGCGGTCATAAATTATATCTAAAACCAGCGGCCGGACGGCTGTTTCACCACGAACAATACTAAATTAAATTAATTACGACGTTGCGATGACAAAAAATGTTAATCTTTCATGTTATGATTTCCAGACGCCGGAATCAAGTTCGTGCCCAGTTTTTGTTCGACTCTGCGCGAGCTGAGCGTGTCCGACTGCAACCAAGTCACCGACTTCGGCCTGTACGAGCTGGCCAAGCTGGGGGCGACGTTGCGCTACCTGTCTGTGGCGAAGTGCGACCAGGTGTCCGACGCCGGCCTCAAGGTGATCGCGAGACGCTGCTACAAGCTGCGCTATCTGAACGCGAGGGGGTGCGAGGCGGTCAGCGACGACGCCATCACCGTCCTCGCCAGGTCGTGTCCCCGACTACGAGCTCTGGACATCGGCAAGTGCGACGTCTCCGACGCCGGGCTGAGAGCGTTGGCGGAGAGCTGTCCGAACTTGAAGAAGTTGAGCCTGAGAAACTGTGATTTGGTGACGGATAGAGGTGTACAGTGTGTCGCGTATTACTGCAGAGGTCTTCAGCAGTTGAACATTCAAGATTGCCAGATATCTTTAGAAGGCTACAGAGCTGTTAAAAAGTATTGTAAACGATGTATTATAGAACATACAAATCCCGGGTTCTTTTGAGATCACCCAGATTCTCATCTGTAACCTTCTGTTCATTGTAAATTATCTTATGTACAAAAGCTTGCTCATTCCTAAAGAGTGTTGTAAATTTTGTTTAGATTATAAATAAACTAGGCATCGCCATGTTACGAGAAAATTGACTTTTGTCCCTCGTATTCGCTCCTTTATGTCTAGGAATCCTAAATACAATCATTTCTAACGCATCCAAAGAATGTGGATTGTAAATAAAGTTGAGTTGACGTGAAGTCTTCCTACAGCATTGTGCCAAACTCCTGCTTCTACTGCTTCTACCTGCACGGCACGGTGTTCGTATTCATCCCTTCCATCTCGGCTCGAGACTGCGGGGCTTCGCTGGCAAAGCTGGTCAAGGCAAAGCCGGTTCCCTCCTTACAGATTAACATAATAAAGATAAATCGGCAACGTCAGATCGTGGCATCTCAAATTATCGAAAAAGTCACTCATTATACGACGACCAATTGTTTATGTATGGTCTTCATCCTTCTTCTTTTGAGATGTCGATTCCATACTGTAATCATCTGATCCCTATCGCGAGTTATCTCTGAAAGACTGCAATTTGTGGCCGTCATCCATGCAGAAAAGCCGAGCGAGCGAGTTGGTGCATCATCTATCTGCACGGCTGAGCTGGTGCTTAGACACAACACTTACAGAACATCAGTGTAATGGGCTGTCGACGCCCTCGCATTGTTCAACTCTGAATTCATTATTCACGCGGTTGAACTCAATCATTTCGGATATCGCACTGGACTATTATTTTCATAAATGCGGTGTTGTTTACCGCCGCCTATGTTTTGATGCGTGTCGGCGAGGAAGTGTGGTGTGTAAAGGGGGGGGGGGGGGGGGGGGGGGGGGGGGCAGGCAAATCTTACATTACAGGTTATACAAGAGAGAACACTATTTTGTAAATCGGTTTTCAGAAATGTACCTTATTTATTACCTACTTACATTTTGGTAGGTTAATTTATTACTTGAGGAACCCTCATTATAATTGCTTCACAATTTCACAGGATGTTTAAATTTGTAAATACTAATTTTGAACACAAATGTCAAATGTGTTCTCCAAGTACTAACACTCATGCATTTATCTACTTACATTTCTTTATTTTTTTTCCATAAATAAGTGAAGAGGTGAGCAGCTGAAGAGATGGATGTATGGAAGATCAACGACTCGATTGTTGAATACAGACTAATTATGTACCTTTTTTAAGCAATCCTTGACATTGTGTACTAAAGAAATATTTACAAAAGCAGTGCAAATGTTCTCCAGATGTCCCGGGTTCGATTCCGCTTCCTAGGTTCCTGACTGAGGTTTATCGTGATTCTCTCAGGCGAGAGGCAAATGATGGGAAGGTTCCTTCTTGTAAAAAACAATGCCACCTTCTATTTATTTTCATTATTAATTATGTAAATTTACATCAGCATAATCATTCTGCGATTGTTAGAGGTTTTTGCCTCCTGCGGATTTAATGACGCAATTTTCTTTATTCTTTTATTAAATAAATTTGATTTAGTGATATAAATAAACATGGAACATTCTGACATTGAGTGTGGCGATTGATTAGTGAATGATCATTATTTCGTTTTAAATTGAGCGCCTTACCTAAAGATCGACTACACGGTACTATCGATCGATCAACTCGACTTTGAAGTCGATACTCGAGAACGAGTCGAAAATCGAAAGTCGAAATTCAACATGGCTGACTCTTGAGCGAATGTGATGTAACCAATGTCATACTTACGTCTAAAATTTTAAGGTTAAGAATGTACAGTTTATAATGCAAAATACAGTTTGGTTTAGTTAAAACTATAAATAAATGGCGAAATATATTGCCCAAATAGTTGTGCTAGGGTCGCAAGTGATTGGACGGGCCTTCGCGAAAGCTATACGACAGGAATTTGCGGCAAGTCAAGAGGCAGCTCGTCGTGGGGGTGGAGGTCAGCAAGGTGCTAGTCGAGCTGCAGCCAACGCAAAAACTGGAATAACTGTAGAAGAAGCTCAGCAAATATTGAACATTGAGAAGATAGATAGTGAGCTGATTAAAAAAAGTTATGAATACTTGTTTGAAGCGAATGACAAGAGTAAAGGAGGTTCTTTTTATCTGCAATCAAAAGTTGTTCGTGCCAAGGAACGTCTAGAACAAGAATTATCAAATTCAAAACCTCCTCCTTCGCCAGATGAACAGAAAAGCAATTAAAGTGGTACCTACGGATTATTTTACCGGATTAGGTGGTTTGCCTGTGATTCGCATGGCCCATCGGTAGCAAATTGTTTTACAATTTAGCCCATACTCTGTTTGTAGCCTATAATGTCCTATAAAATTCTAAACCAGATTTTATTGTAGGTACCTACCTAGGTAAAAATTATTGTTAATGTTTACTTTTGGTAAATCAACATTTTAAAGATGTATTCTAGTTATTTACTGTAAATAAATATTAATTGGCGCATTCATTTAGTTGATTTTCTCAGGGATGATTAATTCCTATGATTCCGTTGTTTCCAACATGTAGGTAATCATTTGTAAAAATTAGCATCTACTTTCTCAATTTAAATTACGTTAATATGCTATTGCTAATTTCGTCTAGTTTATAATCGGACTGTAAAATTATAGAATTAGAAATATTGGCATTTCGACACTCCTTTCACTACCAAGGTACTTAGGTATACACCAACAAAGTGGAGTGAACAATCCTCCAGGCGAAAAGCTTTGTGAAAATGGGTTCAAAGTACCTACCTATTCTATTTGTTCAAATGAGCGATACGTGTTGGAGCCACTTCTGTCAAGATGGCTCTACCGATTCACTTAATGGCGTTTTGCACTGACTGACCGCACTGAAATGACGTCACCATACAAAACTCAATGTAAATTTAAAACTGAGTGCAGAACTAACTGCGGCTCAGTGCGGCCAGTGGAAAACGCCATTAGATTCAATTATTTGTTTTGACAGTTTGCGTTTCCAGGTATTTTATCTGCTTTGTAAAATATTATAATTTCTTGTGGCTGTATTCAATAAGTAGGTACACATTACAAGCCACAGAGAAATATTGACGTAGTTAAAAAATGAATTTACTATTTAAAAGAGATGGGCCGATACCGATACTCGCGATACCCATGGTATCGGTGGTATCGGTATCGGTCAATTTTAATGCCATATTTGCAATACTTCGATACTTATTACTTTTTTAGTTGAAATTTTGTATTGTGGCCGTTTTCCCATCATTGGTGCTCACGTCAGTGAGTTGTATCACCATTGGCAGATGCCTCAACCAATCAGAGCCAAGGTTGCAAGTGACATAATCTCCAAACAAATCTCTAGTTTTGTGAATTTTGATTGAATTGAGACTTTAATGGACAGGAACTACAGAAATATAAAGAAACAAAAGTATCGGCGATACTATCGGTATTGCTAATCATAAAGTGAGTATCGGTATCGGTATCGGTGAAAAAGTGGTATCGACCCATCTCTACTATTTAATAATGTCTGGAATTACATGAAATTCAAAACGTTTTGTGATATTTTGTTTTACTCTCCTAAAAACTTTCTGGAAGGATGACAAAACTATCTGGATGGATGTAAAATTAAAAATAACATATTCCACTAATTAATTTTAATGTAATTAATTATCATTATTACAATTACAACACATTGAGATATAAAGTGTGGAAGCATATTCAAAGATTAATACATCATATTGCAAGGAATGAGATTCAAATAGTATGCATACTTGTAACATAAAACTGAGATCACGAGTGGAAAATGTATGTAGTAGTTCTATACAACTTCATGGTAGTATATCACATAGAAATATTCTCTTTGAGCTACCACAACATTCACATTAATATTATACTAAATTCTATAAATTGCTAGAAAAATGCAAAAAACAACATGCAAAAGCAATGTTGCTCACTTGGTTCCATCGATTAAAATCATATTTGGTGAGATCTAATCATCTACCATACCTGTTGTAGGAATCACTAAAATGATTAAAATGGTATACTTATCATCTGGATGTGGTAGTGTAGCAAAGTGTAGTATACCTTTGTTAATGTCCCAAAATTTGTGTGCCTGCATTGTTCAGCACTTGGTAGAGAAATTCAAAATTGATTATTTTATTTGTTATATTTGGTAAAAAATCTGATGGAAGTGAATGCATTTATTAATAATGCAGGTTATGGCAATGAGAATTAAAATTGCATTTATCCTTCTATCCACTTGCTGGATTGTTTCGCAGTTCTTGAACGTAAATTCTGAATTTAAACAGTGACACACTGTGCATTCTGCAACATCTTAAGCGGTTGGGTCATCAAGTCCAGAAGCAGGATTGTGTCCAACTTCCACCAACTCCTGTTCTTGAATCTCCGTCAATACGACGACTTCGTATGGAGAGCAATCCTCGTGCTTCAGAGCAGAACAAAGCCATCCGTAGAAACCCTTCTCCCAGTCGGTAATCTCCCGTCTCCAGCTCTCAAAATACCACGAGATTTGGACAATAGCAGCATAGAGACCAAGCCCCAATGCAAAGAAAATTATGAGGAATGGATAAAACAATATAAGAAAGGGGCTAACTAATATTTTGCAAATCACTGGCTTCTCTTCAGTGTAGTATGTGAAAACATTGTACCATGTCATTGTACCGATGTAGAACGAGTAGATTCCAGAAAGAAGGAAAGCGGCGGGTAAGAACAATATTGTGTATATAAGAATGTGTGGACCGGCGATCGAATTGAAAACGCACGATCGTTGAGACGAAGAACTGCGCCTGGCAGTGATCTCGGCATCCAATACTTCTAGCTCTTCTCTCGATATGTTCAATTTGACATCAACATTCTGGCCAGCTTTTTTCCCTCTCTTAATTGTACCTGTCATTGTGAGACATCCGTCAGTGCTACTGATAGCGGAGTGATCGGCCACTGAGTCGGATGTCTCGGATACTCGACGCAATGCTGTTGTCTCTACGACATTCACTCCTTCTTCTTCATCTCCCTCTTCATGGTCTGTGCAAATGTTAACGTGCTTGGTAGATTTGGATCCCGTCTCTTCCTGTGTTTGTTCAATATGATTTTTAGTTGGATTACTCTTTATAGTGATTTTCTGTTCTTGTGTGTGTGGTGTGTTGCCATTGCCAACAATATTTTTAATGGAGCATGGAATGGAACCTTTGTTCTGAATCTCTTTTATATTCACATAGTCGCTGGGTGTAAGAGGAAAGCCGTTCCCTACTGATTCTATGCTGTCAACAAGTTTTGATGCTTCTGTTGGTCCATCAACAGGTGAATCACAGGTGTCAAGCGTTGGATGATCAAAAGCAGAGTCTTGCACCTGCAAACATTGTTTCAAGAGAATGATATGATAGGAGTGAAAAATAATACATATTATCACTTCAGATGATGTCAAGTACGAGAATGCTTACCAATGGACTTACGTGACAAGCCATGATCACGTAGGCTGGTCAATATACTTTGTAAGTCGGTACGATCGTAGATTTGAGACTTTAAATAGATGATTGATGAATTAAAGCTAGTGTTTTGTAAAACAGGAAGGTAACATGCTAGTGACAGTGGCAGTTTAGCTGGTCCATTTGTAATTGACGTGTTTGGTAGGTACCCTACTAACCTCACTTTACTATTTCATAGAATATTCGTTATGAAAGTTGTATACTCCAGCCGCTTTGCATTTTCTGCTGCCTTGTGAACGAGAATATAGAATAAAATACAATATAATAAATTAACAGATTGATATTAGTATTGGAATGTAACCGGAATGTAATATGAAAACGCCAATGACAGCTGACAGCAACACCCTACACACTCTTCAACAGGCGCCTGCGAGATATGCAACCGGCACAGTACAGTGAATGCACCCGCGGAATATTTGAATGAATTGTTCTCATTGGTAAAAATAATTATACAACATTAATGTAATTTTAAAGTTATTTATTGAAAACAACTGTTGTTACAGTTATTACAACTGTTATACTTATTCCTGATATGTACATCAAATGATTAATTTAAAAGACAAACAAGTGTGAATGAAAAATGAATGATGTTTTCGTTTTGCTGTATGAACTAGTGGAATTAATTGGAACTGAACTTCATTGCCAATTGCTTTACTGGAACGGAAGACATTGACGAGCGTCGAGCAAGAGTTGGTCGATAAGTACGACGCTCTGGTTTATCCGACAGTGATGCTGCAATATCCTTCACCGACTTATTGCAGGACTTGTTAGTTTGCTCACTACCCACGTGATCTTGTAAACTTAGACGTGATGATTGACGAACATACGTCTTTGTTGTTGGACTTCCAGGAATATTGATCTGATCACCAAAAACGAAATCCATAAATTTTGACGGAGACGGTAAATCTGTTTTAGCTGTTGGAGGTTGATCGATTTCGGTTTCTTCCAAGACATTATCAAGTTCGCTTCCAAGGCGATACGCACGTTTTGACGTGCACAATGGTTCTTCCACCTCTTTTAGAGAAATGTCCGAACCAGTAATATTATTCTTTATATGCTCATCATCATGCAAAGAGCTCTTAGTATCTATAATTTCTTTATCAGTGGTTACGGCTTCCTTGTGCCCATTAAAAGAATCAAGATCATTCGAGTGATGTTCATTTAATATGTTCTTGAAAGTGTCATCATGTTCAGATGTAAAGTCTGGCTGTTGAGGTTCATTTGGAGGGGGAGTAGGTGGGGGTGGTGGGCCACTTGGATGTTCAAATTTTAATCTGTTGAGAAGAAATTGTTGTCGATGAAGTCGATGAGACTCCAGCATCTCGGGAGAATCCGCTGCATTAACCGAGCGAGATCGCTCTCGTTTAGGAACGTAATCAAACTGGAAGAGTAGGTCAAGATTTAAGAAGAGAACATTTAAATAAATTAACTACCAATACTTTGCTATAGGTAGGTACTCACGGTTTTGTAAGATTTATTAGAAAAATAACGACCAGTACTCCACATGTTGCTTTTTATTCTCGAGTAGAGGTACAATCTCTGAGACGAGATCTGTGAATGTGTTATCTCTGCACTTGCCAAACTACTAATAATAACAGACTGAGTTTCAAGGCTCACAAGTTGACATTCAGAGCTTATTCCAGTGAGATAAGATATGGTACAAGGTGATGCTGTTTTCATGCATAGACAAATATACCAAGAAGATAACACAATCTAACATAAAATACAGTAGGTAAGGTAGGTACATATAATACTATAATACAGAAGTAATCATTACATTTTTTTTTTACAAGCGTGTAATAACTGTTCTGATAAAATTGAGATTGAGAGGATTACTATTTGATATAGAAAGTATGCGATGTAATCAAATCAGTAATCACTGATTAGATAAAGATTATCCATGATCTTGAGGCATTACTTAAATTGTAGGTATTGATGGGCACATTGTTGTATTCTTATTAGCTCAGGATTTTCTAAATTTGTCTATCAATGAAATTTCAAATTAGAGCTTTAAGTAGAATAAAACTACTAGAACATAGTTATCGTGAACTTTAAAACATATCTATTTGGTAAATATAATAATGCCATGAAAAAAAAGAAGTCGATGTCAAAAAAATAAAAAGACATAATAATTGAAGGAAATTCATTTGAATTGGGCCAAATGTTGCAACTTAGTGTTGGAGTAAGATTTAAAAAACGTGTTATTGAAGTGAACTCGTAGACAATTTTGAAAATAAGTCTGTGAAGTGAGTATGTCGACATATAACAACACATTGACATGTAGTCAATGTAACGAGTCAGAACATATGTAATTAAACATTCATTATAATACTAATACTATCACCCCTCCAGTCAGATGTCAGGCAATGAGAGAGCTGCTTTTCACTCTGCTCTCTTCTTTTACTTGACAGTGTGTCCCATACCATAGTGTGTCTAATACCTAGGTAATGTGAAATTAAGAAATGTTATTGAAACTCCCAAATGCAAACTGATTTCTCTTTTCTTCTTGTCAGAACAGCTTATTCTTATATTTTGCATAAAACCAAACATTTATGAAGAAAACGATTTTGATGGAAAACTGTAATAATACCAAAATATTTAATAAATTAAATTTGAAGTTTGGCTAACACCACAAAAATTCTTTCTTTGATGAAAATGTTACTGCGTGGGTATACAGTTTATAATATGCACAATTATGCAGGGTTGGGTAGTAACTTAATAAAAGTAACGCGTTACCGGTAACGCGTTACTTTTTCAGTAACTTTTATGGTAACTCAATACTTTTTAAACCTGGTAACTTAAAAACGCCTAAGTTCCTTTTTCTACGGGAACTTTTTGATTTTTAAAAGTTACTAAGAAAGTTACTTTAGAACACGATGGTTATACCTCTCTCCTGAAAGAAAACTTGACATTGTAAACCAAACATTTTACCTGTATCTAAATTTAGCACGCATCAAATCATTTCATTTCCTGCCTACCTGAGTACGCGCGACCCTAACCAAACCTTCCCCTCCCCCTCCTTTCGTCGTAGCTTGCTCTGCATGCGAAATGAAATGGTCATCTATTAATTCGCCCCCCCCCCCCCCCCCCCCCAGCGCATTGATACATCACCAGTCCACATAATGTCAAGTGGTAATGTCAAGTTTTCCCTCAAAATTATCAATTTTTATCAGAGTAACTTTCATAGTAACTTTCACTGAAAAATGTAACTTTCAGTTACCTATATTTTCTCAGTAACTTTAACTTTAACTAGTTACTTTTTGGAGAAAGTAACGTAACTTCCTAAAGTTACTTTATTTTTGGTAACTTACCCAACCCTGCAATTAAGTGCTTCCTATCTAGGTACTACTATATTTTTTTATGGACATTTAATTTAGCGAGAAACTATTTTTTGTGCCAGTATGTTACTTTTGGTCACACAAAAAAATACAATTCGGCTATGAGTGGAAATAAATAATACACCATCAATAATATCAATTTTTGGTGGCAACTGGTGAAGAGACCAAATTCTATTTTATGCCAGCACCTACAATCTGGTCATCATTAGTATTGCTGACTTCAACACCCTTGATCTTTTCAATATCTTGCACTGCATATAATTATTAATTATGAGGTAAGTAAGAAGATAGGTAGGTGGAATGAAACATTTAACCAACGACTTTAAATTTTGATGACTTTGAGAATTGCTTCAATTATTTCCTATAAGTTAAAATACAATATTTTAATATATATAATATAATAAAATATACTAGTTAATATATGCTAGCTTAAGGGCCACTCAAGTACCTACTTCCAGTGTATTTAATATAGGCTTTATTGTATAATGGAAAATAAGACATACAACACTCTTCACTCAAAGATATCAGCATACAATTAGTAAGTGTTTTCGGTGGTCAGAAAAAATGCTAACGTTTAGTTAAAAGAGCAAAAGATGAAATAACAATAGACAGGATAGAGTAATTTTAATAATTATCTGATAAATTGTAATTAGTTTGTCAGCTTAAATATGTATGTATTGTAATACATATAGGTAAGGTACCTACCCTAAAATACACTTTCAAGTCTACCAAAAATTGATTTCATTTTCAAGTTAATTACAACAGTTAACATTTTTATAACACAATTCTTGAATGTACCAAGAGTGCTAAGGTATGATCACCTACGTGACTGAGCGGTGAGAGACGGGACTCAGAGCGTAATCGAGGAACTAGAGCTGCTTCGACTCTTGGCTGAGCTGCATGAGGCTGAGCTGCACTCGGAGATGCAAGCACGCTTCTCGCTCGGCCATGATCCGACGTACGAGATTCACTTTCTTCTCCTGTAATGGAACAAATAAAACAGTATGAGTTGCTGCACAGGGCATGTCCAATGCACGACGGACACGAGAGTAACGAGGGCATTGGATGGACAACTAGTCGGGAGAAGAGAAGTGGACAAGCCAAGACTCATATGGATAGAGAATGATGTAGCAGGGTCCAATTTGGGCAGTAAGCTTCAACAAATGAAAAAGAACTTTTCAAATTAAGCTTAAATTTTCTCACATCAATGCAAATAAATTGCTACAGACAAGCTACCTAACATACAGTTTGATAACTGTAGCCTTACAAAGTCACAGTTTTGATAATATTATATTAGTAACGAAATCAGTGAAGATGTTCTATACAGACAGATAATCAAGTACCTAATGTTGAATGAAATAATAATAATAATCCTTCCCTGGTTCCAATTGAATGGGTCAGGGGGTGGGTATTCCCACCAACACTAGGACCGCAGGACTCCTGGAAACTGGCCGGTCACGCCTGGCGTCTCCTCCTCATCTTCCCCCTCTTCTTCTTCCACTTCTAACTGTTCCACAAATTCTTTCCACCGTGTTCTGTCCTCCCACTGTCTCTCAGCCTCCAACTTACTCCACCTTCCTCCTCTCTCCAGCACATCCTCCTTGATCAGTCCAATCCACCTGTCTGTGTTCCCACTGTAGCTGCTTCAAACACCCTCCTTGGCACTCTATCGGTTCCCATCCTCTTCATGTGGCCGAACCACCTATGCCTCTCTCTTCCCAGCTTGAACACCAATCTTTCAACCCCCAGCTCTCTTCTTATCCTCACACTTCGAATCCTATCCATTCTTGTCACCCCCTTCACACTCCTTAATAATCTTATTTTAGCTGCCTGTAGTTGGTTAATTTCCTTTCCCCCTGCTGACCACGTCACTGCCCCGTATGTTATAAGTGGCAGGAAATACATCTTGTACATAATGATCTTGCAGACTTGTGGAAACTTCTCATTCCACAGCAACTTCCTCACTGCTTGATAAAATGCCTCTGCTTTGAACTAAATCCAAGGAAGTAATACATTTCTGACAATGCTAATCTACAAAACTTTTGCTTCACATTATTTACACATGTCACATTTTGGCATATTGGTATAGTGGGTGCAGCTAAGTACTAATGATAAGAGTACCAATAGGAGTTTCCTGCATGCAACATTTACACGACCTTAAGTTACATAGGTGCATATAAATAGATACAGTAAACCCTCGTTATTACGAACTTCAATAATTCGAATTTAGGGGTAAATTCGAACTAGGTGGATGGTCCCAGTGGACAGGATAGGTTTTTACATGTTAAATCATTTTTATAAATCGAATTTTAGGTTAATTCGAAATTCGAACTGAATTTTGGTCCCAGCCCATGTTATTCCTTGCATACAGTTGTTTTAATTCGAACTTTGCAGAAGGATTGATAAAATAATCGCGAACAAACTACGAAAAAACAACACTCAAAACAAAACACAACCTTCAATGGCATCAAAATGAGATAATCTGGCTTGCGAGGTTGGCCAAACTGCTGTTACAGGTTTGCCAACCCCACTTTTTTGCAATGGCGGGAATATTCCACAGGCGGGAATATTCAAACTTCATGAAAATGCACACAATTTTTTTTGCATTAATTATATATTTCGAACTTTTTTAATTCGAACTGGGATTTTTTGGGTCCCTTTGAATTCGAATTAACGAGGGTTTACTGTATGTATTATCTCCATGCAAACATACCTGCAATATCATGTTCTCCTTCCTGAGCTCCGCTATCCTTGCATCTACTTCTGGATCCTCAGCCTCACTTAATTCTGATGGTGATGGGGAGCTGCTTGCTTCGGAACTGTCGCAACCAAACCCTCTAAAACAAACAATCAACACAAAATGTAATACTTTTAGCTGAAAACAAAATTAATGTACAGAATATGATAAAATGTTGGTCTCAGTGACCTTACATAATTTCAACTTAAAATTGGTGAGGTACCTAATTTTATTTTTTCAGCCACAGCGTGGATTTTGTCAAAAACTACAAATACCAGACAAATGATTACATTCATGAATACAAAATTCATCTTAATCAGAGACACATGATCTGTATCGCACCAGCAATTGGAAAGACAAATAAAAAACACTAAACAGAGATCTGAGCCAAAAGGTCTTAAATGGGCATCCTCTCATTTAAAAAAATTATGATGTTAAAGAATTTGTTGTTAGTAGGTACCTATACAAAACTTCAGACATTTGGGATGAGTATTGGTCTGCAGTAAATGTCTGCAGATATGACTTCAATTTATTACCTGTAGTTATACTTAGTCCTGGCTACCGCCAGCTCAGCACGCAGTTTCTCGATCTCCGCTCGTTCTCCTTGCACCCTGCCCTGCAGATCTGCTTGCAAGCTCAAGAGCTCCCTCTGCTCCAGCTGCAGCTGTGTCTCTTCTTGCAGCAGGCCCTGGAGCTCCTCATCTGGCTCCAGATGGTCAATGTCTTCCAGAGATCCGCTTTGAGATTCCAAGTTCAACGTCGGTGTTTCAAGCGCTGTTATTTCTTCGACGATCAAGCTCGTGCTAGGATCGTTACTGGAGAGGGATGCCGGTGGAGTGGGAAATGTTGGTTCTTGATGGAGATTCTCGACAGGATTGTCCGCGCCATTTGGCGTGAGAGTTGTTGTAACTTCTTGCTCCTTGCCTGGGGGCTGATTGGAACTGTTGTCGGAAGGCTCGGCTCGATCTGGTGGATTCGTATCCTCTTCCGAACAAGAGTGAGCTTTTTGTAATGTTAGATTGATTCTAAATTCCTCTTCGGAAGGTTTGCGACTGCGATCTTCTTCCATACTCTTCTGGTTCACATTCATGTCTCGCACTCGCTGAAAGGTCCTCAATTTTCTCTGTAGGGAAAAAAATAGCATTAAAAGTTAAAACAATTACTATTTAGGTCTAGCAAAATCCTTGTAAAGAGTAAGTTATTGTATATTTATAATTATATTACATAGGTACCTAATGGTTTAACAATAACTAGCAAAATTCTCAAAGTTTAGGACCATGTAATCTATACCTTCAGCTGTGTAATTATTCTTTGCACTTCCCAAAGCTGTTCTTCTTTATTTTTTGAGACAAAACCTGCATTCATCTCCTGATGGATCTGGCTGAGCAAAGATTCCTGTTTGGCAAGTTCCTTACTTATACCAGCTGCAGTGTCTGGCATAGAAGGACTACTGGAATTCAGTGGGGGGACATATCTGAAATTATGATTAACTTATCAACACAGGACGTTCACTGGGCTGCTAATTGCTCACAAACTTTGATAAAGAATAAATTTATTTCAAAGCATGGACAAGTTACTTTCTGTTTTCACTTACTTGCTGAGTGAAACGTCAGGAAACAGGGACTTGCTGTGGCAAAGAAGAGCTGTGAAGAGACGGTGGCTCATTTGCAACACGGGGCTCAATGTGATCGCAATGTTTTGAGCATTCATCTTATTCTGCTTCTCCTACAGGTACAAAGAATCAAGTATTAACAATGGTATTTAGTTATGTAAATAATGTCGTATAATACAGTGGAACTCTTTAGCATGTTTCTTTATGGATTATTTCCAAAACGTTACATTTTTCTTCCGTAAACAGTATTACATTAATTTTGTATTTAATGGTATTGCACCTTGAAAACGTAGTTACTCAAGAGGTTTCATTGTGGATCAATAAACAACATACATGTACAGTGACTGCATCTAGATGCACCATAAGCCAAGCAAGAAGATGTTGATTGCATTCAGGTAGTTGCTGCACCAAGGTTCTCAGATCTTTCTCTCGCAATAAGACTTCTTTTGATGCGGCAGCTTCTTCGAACCTAGTCAGCAGTTCATTGGTTAGCACTGGCTCCGGTAGTTCTCGTAAGAATTGCTTGAGGAGACTCGTAGCTGTCGGAGGTTCATAGTCCGACAGCTGTGCAGGCTCTCTGCGATTGTAAAGCCGCCGCATATGTTGGACTTTTGCTTTTATTCCTGATATTTTGTACACTCCTTCCATAGTTAATCCTGTGTAAAACAGAAATTCATTACGAAATCAAGTAGAATGGAGACAAATTTGTTATTAAAGATATTCTAGGTAATGTAGTAAAACACTTGCCATTTTCTTGAATATAGTCTATTGAATCTCGTACAACTAGAGGGATATTAACACCATCGTGACAATGGCTTCTTGTTACAGCCACATGTAACGGAACACCGAACACTGGCTGTTCATCTAGAAGAACAAAGAGTTAAAAAGTACTTGACAATTTGAACTTGACATTGACTCAGTCTCAACCCCTGGTCTCAACCAAAGAAAAAACAACTGACGGAAAAAATATCTTTTACTGAAAAATTTAGATCATACCATTAGAACCACTCTATGCGATCTCCTTGTCTCCCTTTAGTAGGCAAGCTTTCTTTTAATTGATTTTCTAGGAACCTGACCAACAACGACTCTGATCTGATTTAATTGGTGATAATTTTTACTGTGGAAAAGATAGTAGGTAGGTACATTTAGGTACCTATCAATATTCAATAGATAGGTAATGTAAATGTTATCACTTTATTATTATTTCTATATTCTCAACAGAGCCGAAGCTCCACAAGTGAGAATGTAATAGAGAAGGGAGGAGAGGAAACCCGGTACCGGCATGTAGCCTACTCCTGACGAAAGATACCAAGGGCGCCAACAGTTTAACATCCCATCCGAAGGACGGTGTGACATTTACAGCACGGGCCTCCACAACCCGCGCCGTCGAGGGACTGATAACAGGTGGAGGGAGGTCGTCACACTAACCCCCAAACACCCCAGTCTCTCTGGCCCAACGGCAGCAACCTGGCAAGGCAGAGTTGAATGGTCACCCATCCAACCGCTGAACCCGCTCAATGTCGCTTAACCTCGGTGATCTAACGAGAACCGAGGTATCCAACACACCAGCCGTTGGGTTAAGCGAAACTTAACGTCACCATAGTACTCGTGGCACTTTCTGTTTTTTTTGTTTTTTTGCCTGCACTGCCCAGGTCAAACCGCATAACCAATAGATCTGAAATTTTGCACACATACTAACGTAATCTAAGCGGTCTTTGGATCGTTTTTGAACGGGATCCTGTGATTGGTTCCAATATTTAAATAATTATCTTTCGATTGGTTGAGTCCGATTAATTTGAAATTTTGCATTTAAAAGTCATCACAGCCAACATTGTCTGCAATCTTATAAAGTTTACTTTCAGCCAAATCCTCCCATTGGTTAAAATTTAAATCCAAACTAGAACCATGACCGATCAAATTAAAGCTTCGCATGGTCATTGGGACCAACATTTTAGGTATTTTTGCACATTTTTAGACTAATCTGTCGCTATCTTCAAAAGTTATTGTCATTTTAAGGACATTTTGTTCCATAATCTTGAAAAATTTGCAAATTTATGCCAATCATTTCAATTATTATATCAGTGCTATTTTGACGCTTCAGGTATGTAGATATGATTGTTGAATACAGACCAATTGTGTACCTATTTTATGTGCTCAATAAATTACATTATTATTATTAAGCATGCCTGTAGATGCCTGTAGAGCAAAGATTTACTAAACGCATATTAAATCGTATTCCCACAAATAAGTGATACGTGATGGAGCCACTTCTGGCAAGATGGCTACTATTAGGTCCACATATTAAATTGTTTGTTTTTACATTTCGTGTTTCCATAAAGCAGTGAAAAAACAAAAAACAAATGAAATTGATATTTAGCTATAAATTTACTTTTTTGGCCATAACAAACAACTATATCAAATATTTGTATTTATATTTATGCAAATGCGCCCTTGATAGCCGCCATTTACCTAGTACCACAAAATCCACCAGAGGTCAGTTGTGTTCCTTATTTTCTCGAATACAATAAGTACAGATGCCCGCTTGTCAACGCGGTAGTACACAGATTGTTTTCCTATTTATACATATTACTATATCTCAATGGCCTACCTGCAATTTCTATTGCATCTTCTCCAGTTTTAGATTTCTTACGCTCCTTCAATTTCAGTTTTGTTTTTCCATCCTTTTCTTTTTTTCTCTCCTTGTCCGACTCCCTCTCCTTTTCTTTAGCATCTTTTTCACGTGACTTTTCACGTTTTTCCTTTTTGCTGGAGCTTGGGAACTTGAAAGATTTAGACTTTTTCGATTTAGAAGGACTTCTAAAATACAGGAAAAGTCATTCATTAAAAATATATACTTCCGAGTTATTTAAAAGGGTATGTGCAATAAGCAAAGAAAATAATAGTGTTTATAAATCTAAACAATTCATTTTTTATTTTAAGCTGTCACGTCATGAATTTCTATCCTAAGCCAGACAATGTCTCACAATTGCCAATTTCAATTAAAGTGATTAATTTAGAGTACAGATAAATTAGAACTAACTTCATTTCTGGATCATCATCGGGAGAGCTTTCGCCACCTAATGCAGCATATCCTCTATCCTTCTTTGAATCCTTCTTGTCTTTACGCTTGCCGATCAACAGATCTTTCTTGGATGGTCGTTCGTGAGCATCATCACTGACTATGAAAATAATTAAACACAACAAGTTATTATTAGATGTCTACAAATAGATATTTAATACTATGTAGTGAGTTGGTCCTGCTTAAAAATCTAGATCACGTGGCAAGATTTTAAGAAGATTTTTCAGCAGGTTGGTTTGGTACACAACCTGAAAAAATTTGTCGGATTGTCCGAAAATCGTAAAACCGAAATTTGTCTTAAACGATCTCGAAAATAGTTACCTACCCAGAATGGGACTGAGTAGACACTTGGCACAACAAAAATTGATCGTTCAATAAATCTGATTGACCGAAAAATGTTAGATCGCACCATCAGCAGTCGGTCCAAGTGATCTCCTCGTCTCACTCTAGTTGTTGACTTCACATCTCAATGATAATAACAAGCTTTGATTGGTATGGAACATGACCAGCAGTCATTCAATTTGTTCACTGATCAATTTTTGTTGTGCCGAGTGTACCGACCTATTTAAATACAAAGAACCTGTGCACTTCATTTAATAACGAGGCATTACCAACTATCTTCAGAGAGGCTAGGGAGGGCGGCCATATTCCGTGGTTATACAGCACAGTCTACTAATATCCCTTCTTACTCTGAAATATACTTACAGTCACTCTCATTGCTTCTTTTTCCAGACTCGGAAGCATACAACCCAGGGAATTCCTTTTCAACGTCTGGACTCTCAAACTCCATGTCTTATGTTGACTTTTACTAGGGCATCTGTGTACATAAGAAGTTGAAAAAGACAGCAGCCAGTGCAGGTTGTACCTATTTTATGGAGGTTTTGTCGTATTAATAATCGACAAAGCCAAACTTCGTTAACTACGTAACAAACGTTTACATTAACAATCAAACCGTGTTTATTTCCGTGATAACATAGATGTTCTCCTGTGTAGTACTAGGTATAGATGGTAGTAGCATAGAATTAGTAATAAGCTTTACTAATTGTATATGGTAGGAGGTGCCTACCGAGAAGTAGGTAGGTAGGTCTATAGTAGAAAGATTTCTTGGTTTGAAGATGATTGGTGTTGTTGCTGCTGCTGCTGCACAGAGTAGCAAGGATAGAATTCGAACACTTTCTTATCAACTGACTCAAATATTAGCACGATTATTATATTCGAGAAACTCTACTTAGAATTAATCAATGTCTCAAGTAATTGCACTACAGAAGTGACAGATGACAGCTGACTTGCGTGTGAGCGCCTCCCGCATCCCACGCACGCTGCCACTTCCAGCAAAGAAACTTCCCTCTCAAATCTATAATATCCTACGCCGGCAAAATGTATAAAATGCAACGCAAACAAAAAATCACTCAATTTCATTACGTAATAATTAATAAATAATAATACCTAGTAGTAAACTCGTTTTGTGTGTTCTTGTCTTCTTTGAGACAAAGAGATTTGAGAAATAAAGAAATTTTATTTTCAACGGTTAGTAACAATGCAAATCGGTATTTATGGCACCAATATTTAAAAACTGGGATGATTTCAAAATTTGTTGTTGTTGTACAAGTATTTATTTAGAGCAATGGCTATTTCAACACAAAGTATACATCCATATTTTACATTTTACATATTCATTCAACAATACTTTAAATTTATGATATTCTTTGATATTTTTTAAATCATTAGGCAGCTTATTGTATAGGTACTCTGATACTCTATAAAATATACTATCTATTGTTTATTTATTTGTATAACAAATAATGTCCTAAATATAATAGGTCTGTTCGTCGGGGTGTTCTAGCCTGCTCGGAACACACCGGAAGTCGTCACGGAAAAGTTTACTTGTACCTATCCGTCGAGTTTTGATTCGTAATTCATGCACCAAACACAATCTGTGACGACTTCCGCTTGCTCCGAGCAGGTTCGGAACAGGCCGACGAACAAACCTAATATGTCATCATTATTTCTAGTACAATATTCATGGTTCTTTATGTTTATGAAAACTGAAGATGCTGGAGGCCAAGTCTTGAAACGTACGCTTTCAGGACGCAAACGCTCTCGGCCGTCAATAAGTCACATTTACTGTAAGAATGACCTTGAATCCACCTTCAACTGTTTAGATTAATTTTGAATAAGGTTTTACTTTTATGACTGTATAATAGCTGTAATAATAATTATATTGTTTGTTTCCAATAGATTGCTGGCCATGACAATCAAATAGGTGGCTTGACTTTATGTTTCAATGTCGATCATACAGTAAATGGGACTTATTCGAGAGCGTTTGCGTCCTGAAAGCGTAAGTTTCAAGACTTGGCCTCCTGGACAGTGTGGACATGTGGTAACGTTCTGAACTTGTATTCCGGCGACCCGGGTTCGATTCCCGCGGCCGTCTTTCCTGACTGAGGTTTTTTCGTGGTATTCCCTTAGTCGAGAGGCACATGCTGGGAAGGTACCCTACTAATACGCCCCGACTGCCTCCTTCCCACATACCATCCTTGCCTACTCTTCACCATCATCTCCCAATCATCATCTCATCCGTCGCCATTAACCTCGCTGCAGAACAAAGCGACATTAAGCCTCAATTTAAAAAAAAAGCTAAACTGAAGATGCTGGACATGGAAGGAAATAATAATTGTTTATTTGGAAGTAAAATAAAAACACACAAACTAAATTTGATCTGCAACTTACAGGATTTTTTATTCTAGAATTCTTGACAATGCTAACGTTAAAGCACATCATTTTCATTCATAATTCTCACAGCCAAAATATCAAATTTTATAAAAACTGGCTTATTTGTATTGAGACTGTCTGGCGACAGCATAAAATATGAAAGAACTTATTATCTAACAATCAATAGTAGTAGGTAGGTACGTGACAATTGTCAACATTGACATGTGATAATAGTTCATACAGCAGCAGCAATTTTGTACTAGAAAAAAGATTTATAGAAATATCCCATGGGTTTGGTTCCTAAAAACTTAATAATAATTACCTATTACAAAAGTGTACATAATTTTTATAATTAATTATGGGACACACTCCATTTTAGGTAGGCTACATACTACACAATTATTAAAAGAAGCAGTTTAGGAAAGGTGCTTACCTACTTACTTTACGGCCATATTTTGTTAACACCTTGGAAAGAAAGGAAATACACAATTAATCAATTACCGATGTAGGTAATTAAATTGAATGTGGTAGGTAAGAAGGTAGAGTTTAATTATGTCACATTGTAATTTTTCCATCTTTAAGGCCGATGCACAATTGACGCAGACGGACGACGGAGGAGACGATGTTTAGGTATGACAAATTCACTCTGCTGTTCACAATTCGGACGCGGACGGACGACGCAGACGTCATACATTAACATTGTGCATCGGCCTTTACTCAGTAGAACTTGCTTATATGTTACAAAATCCGGAATATGTATCTGATATTATTTCAGCACATATTAAAGGTGTTTGCAAAGTATAGAAGTGCTTTTGAAAAGGACTGTTGTAACACTTTAGTTATTCGAGTTAATCGATTTTACGTGGTTTTGGTTTCTATGGCTTAATAAGATTGGTACATTTACCATAATGGTAAGAGTACGTTTTTGAAGCGACCATGATAAAAACGTACTATAGAAACAAATGTGTTCTTATGGGTTGGGGGACCTTTGAAAAAAATGTAGTGGGGTGAAAGAAGTATTAAGGAGGTACGTACTAAGGCGGTTCCATTGTATACATGTCTATGGATTCACAAACTTTAATTTTTTTTAAATGTTAGTTAATTCTCATAAGTATGTAGTATGTAGTGTGTATTGCATGGTATTGCATTCATACCAAATAGCTTCATATCTCAAAAATGTACCAACGTCAAATTCAACATAGGTACCACTGTTACCAGAAGAAATATTTGTTCTGCTGCAATGTGTCAAACTATTTATTAACGCCACATTTCGTTTATGCAGTTATAAACTAGGTAATCGATTGGTAAATGCTTTGAGTAGGTAACTAAATACCTACACTTCTATATTTTGTAAATGTCAGGTCAAGATATAGGTACGGTCTTAGACTGTGACTGGTACTCATGTACACTCGGCACAACAAAAATTGATTGGCGAACAAATTTAAATGACTGCTTCTGCTGGTCATGCTCATGTTCCATAAGAATCAAAGCTTGTTATTATCATTGAAATGTGAGATCACTTACTAGAGACCAGGGCCCTGATTCTATAACTCCATTGCGACCGCTTAGCAATTATTTCAATGTTAATCCTTATGGAAGAAATTGCTAAGCGATCGCAATGCAGTTATAGAATCCCACCTCAGGAGATCGCTTGGACTGATTTCTGATGGTGCAATCTAATGGCGTTTTCGGCTGGCCGCACTCGGTTTGCACTCGGTTTGAAATTAGCATTGAGTTTTGTATGGTGACTAGAGGTGAGCGCGTGAGTGATTTTTGACTCACGCGCGGTCACGTCACGGGGGCACGTATTCCACTCACGCACACTCACGCACGCGGGTTCGTCATTTCGCTCACGATCACGCACACTCACGCAGCAAATCTTATGGACTCATGCACACTCACGCACACTCACGAATTACAAGTCACGCACAGTCACTCACGTTGAAAAGTATACAACATGCTTTGTTTAGGTCAGGTCCCTCTAGGTCAGTCCTCATATTTTTGATACACGACACAGCTCTTTTTTTTTACAAATAACTGTTGACTCAAATGTAGCATAAGAAATGTAACTTGGCCACGGACCACCTTTACTCTCTTTTCTTATAGGTATACCCAGTAATAACAACTTAGGTAGTATGCATAAAATATTTAAATTTGCTTATCAAGGGTCCATAATTTGAAATAACAATCGCAACTTTTCTGAACACTAAGCCCTGGTCAAAAGCACAGAAATCTGTTGTTGACAATGTTTTGTTTTTTAATTAAGAATAATCATGCCCCGCAGGGCATTTTTTTGTTTTTCACGAAATAACACCAATTTAGGAAGCTGAAATAGCCAAGTTACCGGTCACGCGTGACACGCGTGTCACGATTCACGCGTGACCAGTAAATTTGCACACTCACGCACGACTGTTAGCAGTGGTGTGCACACTCACGCACAATCACGCTAAAAGTCGTGAGTCACGCGTGAGTCACGCGTGACTCACGTCACGCGCTCACCTCTAATGGTGACGTCACTTCAGTGCAAACCCAGTGCAGCCCCAGTGTGGCCAGCCGAAAACGACATAACATTTTTCAGTCAATGAGATTTATTGAACGATCAATTTTAGTTGTGCCAAGTGTACATTGCAACAAATATGAGCCGGTGCTAAGCGGATGAGTACACATTTACCTTTTAAAAGCTGTGATAATGAGTAGGTAGGTACAATATGACATCTATCAACATAAGTAGTTAGGTAGAAACTTGATCAAAAAATAAATAGTATGCCTAATAAAATCCATTGTAAGAAGTATGACCTTGAAATCTACTGTCAAGCCACAGTAATTTAGCTCAATTTTGAGTACGATTTTAGTAACATCTGTAATGAATGATATTTATAATGCCAATACATTTTTTTTTAATTCTAATAACTTGCTTGACTTATGTTTTAAGGTCGATCATCCTTGTGGTAGGTACTGTGAATGGATTTTATCAGTCATTATTGATGGCAAGAAAAGTACATAATAAACGTGTATGTAGACATAAACAAGTTAAAAGTTAAAAATATTGTGTACAGGTATGAGCAGGTAAAACACAATCTGCAAAAATCAAAATAATAAAGTAATCAATATATTTAAAACATGAATATACCTCTCATTTTATGGATTACCCATTTGCTATTTTATTACCAAGGGTCGTATTATTAGAAACAATAATAATTTTTTAAATATATTCCATTTTTAAATATCAACATTACATACTCATCAAATCTTCATTAATTCAACTAAATTATAATAACATAGGTAGATAAAAGGTACTAGAGTCTGTCCCATTATAATGTGGCAGTGAATGACACTGTTTTTCTCAAATGCAGATTTATTGTTTGAATTGGTAAGCAAAGGCAGAGTGCTGTAAAGGTACTTGACATCTGGGAATAATCAAAATTATAGTTTTACTTGAAGATTTCACTGGCACGTTATTTTATGAGACAGACAATAGTCGTAGGAAATTCATATATATTCTCTATCTACAAGTTAGCAAAGTAATTATTATGAATGATTATTAAAAAATCTTAGTTTAGTAGGGTAGGTACTTTTGATCTTAAATGTCTAGCTCAAAAAACATGTAATTAAATGTGCAAGAAAACAACAAGATGAGAGACTAATTTTATGTCAATTGCCCAGAAAAAAAGTGCAGTTGTTACCTAAATGGTGCAAACTATTGCCCAATCGCACGCATTTCGTAGCCATTCATATCAAATTTAAAAATTGAGATAAAAAAATTAATAAAAAGCAACATCATCACAACTCAACGACAGATGTATAAGGTAAAAACACTATAAAACTTATGTACCACTACCTATTACCTACCTATGTACTAAAACGATCATGCGAGAAAAGCCTAGTTAGAATAATTTACTGGCATCTGTTAATTTGAATTGCATGTTTATGCAGTGCCCACACTCGGAAGAACCGATACACACGTAAAACATTATACATCATGGCACACACCACATACATGTACTACATGCATTATTTTATTTTATTGTTTACCATTCCATTAGAATAGGTAATACATAACATTACTCATTCCTGTTGGCTGTTATTATCATCATCATCACTGAATTTCTTAGATTTGAGTAATTCATGTACAGTAGTGCTCATCATTGCAAACTGACAAGCAATTATAGTACTTAAAAATCTAACTGGGCAATTGGTATGATGTTTATATTTATTCCAGGCAAACAATTTAAATATAATTTAAATGATATTTGTGTACCTATTTTGAAACTCTGCATGAAGAGCAATTAATTGTTGGTATTAAGTATTGATAGTAGCGATGTGAAACAGGTCTACTAGGTAGGTAGGTACCTAATCTACACAATAATCAATAATCTTAGATCATTGGTAACTGCATATTTGTTACGCTAAAATTAGACAATAAAAAAATGCTTCAAGACTGTTCGCATTACTAGTAGTTCCAACTACCTACATGTTCACTTTATGACAAAGTTGGAAGTATTCTCGAAGCAGAAAATAAAATTAGTTAATAATTTTAAAAATTGTGATTTGAATGCATAAAATAATTATGATTGAAATCACTGGTTCTTAAACTTGAGTACTCCACGGACCCCCTTAGAATATATTCAGTTGTTGCCAACCCACAAAACATATCCATAAATTTTTTTTGCAATTTCAGGGCTCCCAACAGTTTCTACCTTCAAAAATAGTGAGTTTTAATGACTTTTAGGTAGAAAAAAAATTACCAAATAATGACCAAAGTAATCGACGTTTGAAAATAAATAGATAGGAAGTTATACATAAATTATATCATTTCATTTGCCTTAATGATTGATCACTTGAAATTATAATTGAGTGTGCCTGCCAGAATATAAAGCATCCAAATGACAATTCTAAAACTGAGATTGGTAAATGGTGTGTTGCATCTGTCCTTAATGGTTAAAAATATGTAGCCTTATAGCATTCGTCATTAAAAATTAGTTATTGTACAGAAGCAATGCTTGAGAAATTATTAAATATTATCATTCAACTAAAATCAATTCTCAGCCAGTGGTTAGTTTTTAAAATAATAAGTGGGCGGACGTTTGGCGTTTTTCAGGGGTTCCGTATGTAGGTATTTGCTTATGAACACAATGGTGGGTTTGGGGTGAGGACCCCCCAAAATAATGAGGGTCCGGGGCGAATAGCCCCGGTAAAATTTTGAATTTCAGAAACAAATTTGGTGCCTTTCTAAGCGATTTGAACACACATATAAGCCAATTTTGACTTTCATGAAAAATAAGTGGGTGGACTGGATTCCTTTTTCAAAAAAATGACTTTTAATGACCAAATGGCTATAAATCATGAAAATAATGACTTTTATTGACCTGGCTTGGTCAAAAAGTGATCTGTTGGGAGCCCTGCAATTTTCACCCCTTTTCACCATTGGTCAGAATATACATAGATAATTCCCTACTCGAGTATTTTTTCGCAAGTATGAGACTTTAAAAAAATAAGTTCAATTCAAAGTAGGAGAGAAAGGGAGAAGAAGTATAAACTTCTTACACAAATTTATAAATTTGTATTATTTTTTTTTTGTAAATTTTAAATTTTGTTAAAGCCATGAATATTCCTTGAAGTCTTTGCGGACACCCTATGAGGACTCCACGGACCCCAGTTTAAGAATAGCTGATTTAAAAGAAGCTATGGATAAAAGGTTCACAAATTAAATACTAAATAGCCAAAACACCAATGCAGAAATAAAAATGTGAACAATAAAATAGGTACAAAATATAGGGAAAAAATAGGTACCCTTGATCCAAGAATTGAAAATTATGTCCACTGTTTGATCATTTGAACCAATGTGTAAGTAGATTACAAGAATATTCAAGCAAGTCTAATATGCATTACCTACTTAATCTGTCTAGAGCGGCTTAACGTGTTCTACCAAAAGGTAAATGAGGCATTCATTGTTGTACATTGTTCTTTTTCAGGCACATTTTTTTCAAAAAATACATTCGATTTTTGTTATAAATTTCAATTTGAGTTATTCATAGTTGCATGCACAAATACAGAACATACTGATCTATATAGCTAAAAGGTTGGTAAAAAGTAAGAGTTATTACATACTGTTAGAAATAGAGAGAGAGAGAGATAGTGAGGGGAAAGAAGGTAATAATAGAGAAAAGCTAATGAGAGGTATGGTAATTCATTATTATTATTTATAGTCCAGTCAAATCAGGCTAAAAAATGTCCAAACCCAAAACAAATTGCAACATTTGGTTTTTTAGTGTCATTCTCTTCAAAAAAATGCCCTCTACAACATATCCAAAATCCGCCAAAATCCGCGCTCCGGTAGTACTTTTTAATCACTTTTTAAGTTAATTTCCCATGTTAATTCCATATTGCAAAAAAAAAAAAATTCATGTACACTCCCCCAAATAATAAACGGTACTTGGTACAAAACGTATTGGCTGCTGGGCCGGTTCCTTGACAATCAATCCTTGTTATTATCAATGAAATCAGAGCTCACATAAACGAGTTAGATAATGAGTTAGCACTGACTTCATGGGATGATGCCATCAAACCTTAATCAGTCAATTCATTTTCTTTCGAGTACCGTTTATTATTTGGGGGAGTGTACCTAACTCCGATTTTTACGAAACTTGGCAGAATTGTTCACCATCCTAAATGAAACAAATAGCTCTCTGAGAGTTTTCCTCTAAATCTTATCGTTTGGGAAATATGGACCTCGCAAAACGGAAAATTACACTCAAAGTGATCGAAATCGTCAAAAACTGACTAAAATATTACTTTTCGATGGGCCATATTTCCCAAACGATAAGATTTAGAGAAAAAACGCTCAGAGAGCTTTTTGTGTTCATTTAAGATGTTGAACAATTCTGCCAAGTTTCGTCAAAATCGGAGTTATATGAAAAAAGTTTTTTTTGCAAGATGAAATTAATAGGGTTGTGCGAACCTTGATTTTTCAAGTCGAACCGAACCTCGAACCGAACCTTGAAGTGTTCGAACCTTTTCGAACCTTTACAGGTGTATAATCGATTTTTGCTCTCAGTGCTACCAAATAACTTTCAATGAAATCCAAAGGATGAAAGTGAATGGATACGTAACACACATGAATGGATTTATCATACATACTATTTGCATTTCATTTTCAATAGGATGCTGGACAAAATCTTAAAGAAAGTTATGTGTTAAACACATTCTGGCTGTTTTCAAAATGCTTAAAGATACCTATTGCTGCTGACAGAGACAGGAGTTGTTTAAAATTGTAATGAAGTTTTTTTTTTATACTATCAATTGTTGTGTTGCAATTTGTTCTTGTAAGCTTGCACCTTGCCTAAAAACGGTTCTTTGTTTCATCAACTAATTAGGGAGGAAGGTAACGAAAATGATGTCAATAATTTTATGCAAAATGGGCTAATAGTACTCATCATGACGCGAGACCGAAAATAAATATAACTTATTTAGGATCATCAACATCACTAATATTTACATGTATTTATGACATAATAATGTAAATTTCGTGAATAACAAACCTTTGAACTGAAACATAGTTAACTAAAGATTGATTACTACAGAAGAATATACGCGATTTTGCGTGAAAAATGACGCCATTTGAGGTTAAAATCTCGAATTCAGAAGGCTGTGGTGACGCGCGGGAAAAAGGGCGGGAAGGTTCGAAATGGTTCTATTTCGAACTTCTCATAATAATTTTCGAACCTTCAAAACCGGTTCGGTTCGGTTTTCGAACCGGTTCGCACACCCCTAGAAATTAACATGGGAAATTAAGTTAAACAGTGATTAAAAAGTACTTCCGGTGTGCGGATTTTGGCGGATTTTGGATATGTTGTAGAGGGCTATTTTCTGAAGAGAATGACACCAAAAAACCAAATGTTGTAATCTGTTTTGGGTAAATCGCTCATTTGACTGGACTATTATTAACAAATAATAATATACTTTGAATACGGTCATATTCAATTATCTTTTTACGGACTTGGATTATTGATTATTATATTAAAGTGTATCCTATTATACTATTTTAATTATTATTATTATTATTATTATTATTATTATTATTATTAAGAATTCAGTATATTTATGTACAACAATAGGCCCAAGTCAAGAAAGTCACTCTATGTGAATGTGATGCTACCAAAGTCTCAAAGATAATTAAAGCAAGTCAGAATCAATCAACGCTAAGGTCATTATAACGTGAAAGAAATCGCATACTATGTTCAATGTACGTTATCTTTCAAGCCCACCTACCTAATCACTAGCTATTACGTAATGTCAAAAAATGATATTTAATGATACCTATTTAAGCAACTACCTATGCAATATCATGTGGCATTAATAATCAATTAAACTAAACATAACTATTAACAGGTAGCAATAATAATAAAATATTCTGTTACTTTATTATTTAAGGTAGGTACCTAATCCCTAATCACTAATCAGTAATCACTAATCATCATTTAAAGTTCAAACTTAGGTACATAAGATATGAAAAAGATACAATATTTTTTATCCTAATGTTAGTACGTATGCATAAATTGGTATAAATTACCCTCGCACAAATAAAAGTAAGAGTAACACATTCTCTTACCAAAATATGTTGGTAAACATTTAAAAATATTTCTCCAGCATGACAAGCAGTCCGCACTAGCCAACTAGACTGGATATTTACCGTTTACAAGTAACGGACTCAATATTATAATGGGGACGACAAATACAAGAATAAATAACTAAAAGCCATCAGGGCACAAAAAATATTTAAAACATGGCTGCAAGTTTAAGATGCAGAGCTGCTGGTTACACAACGAACTTGAAAGCAAATCTCTTAGCGTGCGTACATGAAGAATTATAGGACTATCCCAAGGTCCTTGCAGACTTTAGGATTGAATCGTTGCGCAGATTTAAAATGATATGAAAACATAGATAAAAAGACAATATCAGGCTTCAGTGTTGGAAGAAATAAAAAAAACAAAAACAACGTCAAATGGCACTACTTTGGATAGAGAGGACAGCATGTACGCTTAGTGAAAATTCACTCTTCCTAACACCTAGTTCGTGTGAAACGTAGAGTACCTTGACTACTCGAGGCAACGAGAGGGTCCGTCAATCGGCATCGTGTGTAGCACTTCGTCTAGGAGCTGTAGAGCGCGGTGCAGGTGAACTTCGATCCAGCAAGGGGTCTCCTTGATCGACTGGCGCGGATAGTCGGGGCCCCAGCCCTTCACAAAACTCAGTCGGAGGATGCACAGCCGTCTCAAGTCATCCACGCCGATGCCGGCGGCAGCACTTAAACCTGAACAAGAATGATATCACTTAATCAATGGAAGTCAATCATACAGTAACTAAGTTTGTCATCAATCATCATCATAAAGTATGTACCTACCTAATATATTAACATGAGACAAAATATGTCTAATTCTAATACGAATTTACATTTTTGTCTGGAAGGATATCTTTACAGTACCTACAGAATACATTCAAGAGAAACTTTATACTCACTTATAGCAGGCGCGATGCCTCCCACCGCATGCGGGCCGGGCATGTGTCCAGCAACAGCAGCCGCCTGAGCAGCCGCAGCGGCCTGGGCCGTGGCCGCTTGCTGCTGCATCTGACGGTGACACTGACGCAAGTCGAACACCTGTCAAACCAAGCAAATGTTATAGCAAGGGGATAACAATTGAGCCAACTTGGGACTGATGGCTACAAGAAATAAAAAACATAATTTATAACAATAATAAATCATCATACACTAACTATTATTTATATTAATTAATTAATTTCTTAAATTAAGATGGCGGCAGTAGAAGTTGGCAAATCAGTTAGAGGAAGGAAGGATGTGGTTACAAGTAGTGTCAAATGCCCAGTATGTGAGATAGGGGTGCATACTGGGTTAAAGTGTGAGGGCTGTGGTATATGGTACCATTTTCCATGCGTGGGGCAAAACAAGAAGAAGTATAAAGCCGGAAGTAACAGTGAGTGGGTGTGCAGCAGCTGTAAAAGTGGGGTTAAGGGTACCAGCTGCAAAGAGCAAGAAGTGAATTTACCTGCAGTTGACATTGGAAGGAAGGCACACAAAGATAGTAACAGCGAGGACAGTGAGGGTAGTGTAGGCAGGATCAAGTCTCCCACAGGCAAAATGGTGAAAAAGAAGAAGAACCAAACAGAAAAACTTGTGAACTGGATTTTGGAACAAATAAAGTACGAGGAAGAGGAAGGGAGAGAGAAAAGTAGAATGGGAAGAAAGAGAAGGACAGTCCTAAAGTCGGAAGTTGTAAAAGGAATGGTTGCAACATTCATGTGGATGAATGGGAGGATGGTGGAAATGGAAAGGAAGATTGATGATCTGAAGAAGAAGCAGGGAATGACAAAAGAGGTTATGCATAAAGAAAGAGAAGAAGTTTTGTGGCCAGAAAAAGAGTGTGAGCAGCAAGAAGAACAGAAGCTAAAAGGGTTACAGAAGGAAAAGGTCAGTGAAACAACGGAAGATCAAACAAATGATGAGGAAGTGGTGCGACAGGAAATAGGAAGCGAACATCAGGAAGATGAGATATTGAACGAAACAGAGGGTAAGCAGAATCATCAAGCTAGCGAAGAAGAAGTGGGGCCACTGGTAAAAGAAAAAGAAAAGGAAGCTGAAATTGAGGGAGACCAGGAATTGGTAGTAGCGGAGAAAGATCCTGATATTCCGGTGTACGCTGACGAAGATCCCGGAGACGAGCGCGCTCCTGCGGAAGTCCAGGCTGCCCCTCGGGGACCTGATTCATCAGTTCAAGGATCTCAATCACCTGGCGGTCATCCAGTGCCATTCGATCGTGCGGTGTCGCGCGGGCCGCACCTGCACCAACCACTTTGTCTATTTCGGCGACCACAAGCGGTGGAAGTGCAACCTCTGCTTCTGAGTCAACGAGTTGATGCCACACGGGAGCTTGAAGATAACCCGCAACTGGAGGCATCACCGGGGGAGCCTAGGTGCAGTGGAATCAAAGCCCTGCTGATCGGGGACTTCAGTGGAGGGACAGGGACAGGCTTCTGCGGGCAAGAGGGTTTCCGTGCAGATGCCTTCCCCGGAGTTGGAACGAAAAGCTTGGCAGAGGAAATAGGGAGATATGTCATCCGGGACACTACAGACAGTGTCATGCTGTTTGTGGGGAACAGGGACCTCAGGGATGGGAAGAGCAGGGATGAGATAGAGCAAGATACCAGGCAACTGATTAATGCAGCAAAGGAAAAGTTTGGACCAGACACCAAACTCTTCTTGTCTGGTATGCTGACACACCAGGGAATATGGCCCAGAGAGGTAAATAATACCCGGAGGGACGTGTGCCAGGAGAATGGAGTGTGGCACGTCATTGGAAAGAGGCCAAGAAGGGAAGATAGGAGATGGGAGTGGCACGAAAGGATTGGAGCTAATTTGCGAAAGACTGTTGAAGAAAAGGTGGATGGGCGAATGGCAGTGGGTTTTCGGAGTCTGGTGGTGTGGAGAAAGAAAAAATAGGGGCCGGCAGAGTGGGAGAGACAGGAGGTAAGGGGATTGGACGCAACCGACCTGTAAGAAAGGTGAGGAAGGGCAATGTTGTCAAAATAGGTACACTGAACATTGTGACATTAAATGGAAAAATTGAAGAGATAATAGACATGATGGAAGAAAGAAAAATAGAGTTATTGGGTATGAGTGAAACAAAATGGAAGGGAGTGGGGGAGAAAGAGTGCAGAGGAGGATATAAACTATTCTGGTCAGGGGGGGCTGAAGGGAGGAATGGAGTGGGGTTTGTGGTAAGCCCGAAACTGAGAGGTCTAATTGTCGGGGTGGAAAACCATAGTGAAAGAAGCATCAAAGCTAGCCTGTTAATGAAGAACAAGGTGAAGGTTGACATAATACAAGTATATGCGCCACAGACAGGACGGCCAGCAGCGGAGAAGGAGATCTTCATCCAGGAACTGGAGAACAACATCACATCCAATACCATAATAGTGATGGGGGATTTTAACGCACACATTGGGGAGGACAGGACAGGAGTTGAAGGGGTCATGGGGCACCATGGATGGGGAAAGAGGAATGTAGAGGGAGAGAAGATGTTAGAAATGTGCGGAAGAAACGGGCTGCAGGTAGGAAACAGTATGTTTCATAAGGAAAAAAGAAAGAAGATTACGCGATATGGACACGGCGAAGAGGCTACCGAATCCGTTATCGATTACATATGTGTGGGGAAGGAATTAAGGAGATTCTTGGAGGATGTTGAGGTTATCCCTTCAGTGGCCCTAGATAGCGATCATAGGCTGCTAGTTGGAAAATTTAGCGTCAAGAAGGACCACGCCGCCAAGAGAAGAAGTAAAAAGAATGGCAGAATCAAAGTGTGGAAACTGCAATCCCATACAGTACGACAGGAGTTCAGAGAGAAGATTGCAAGCAGTGAGAGAATAGGGGAAGTGGGACAGGTGGAAGAGGAATGGCAAACATTTAAGAAGGTATTTGTGGAAAGTGCAGAAGAAGTTTGTGGGCGATCAAGTGGGAGAAGCAAGAAGAAGGAAACACCGTGGTGGAATGAAATAGTCCGAGAAGCAGTGCGTCAGAAGAGAACCGCCTGGCAAACGTACGAGGCCGATAGATCTACCCTCAACAAGGCCGAATACCGAAGGTGGAAAATACGAGTAAGAGAGACAGTAGAAGAAGAAAAGAAGAAGTCCATGGAAGAACTTGCTGGTAAACTAGAAACGGATTTTGAAGGCAATAAAAAGATGCTTTATGGCATAATAAAGGAAAAGAGGACAAGAAAAGTTGGACAGGCATGCATGGTGGATGCTTGCGGAGGATTGATCAATGACCCAGTAGAAGTACAGGCACTGTGGAAAGAGTACTTCAAGGAACTACTGAATGTTGATGGAGTGGCACTACCAGAAAGTAGTGGAATACTACAGAGTGAGAACGAGGAAGAGGAGAAGTGTGCTTTGAGAGAGGGAGAAGTGGAGAAAGCGCTAAACGAGATGAAGAATGGTCGATCACCCGGAATAGATGAGATAACAGTGGAGATGGTAAGAGCTGCTGGGGAAATAGGAAAAAGATGGTTGTTTCGAGTAATGAGTGCGGTATGGAAACAGAGGACCATACCGGACGATTGGAGAAAGGGAGTGATTGTACCAATCTACAAAAAGGGTGACAGGAAGAAGTGCAGCAACTACAGGGGAATTACTTTGATGTGTCAATGTGCCAAAGTATTCGAAAAAGTGGTGGAATTTAGACTGAAAGAAGTAGTAGAGGAAAAGCTCAGGGAGGAACAATATGGGTTCAGGCCAGGCAGATCAACCATTGATCCAATATTCACTATCCGACAAGTCATGGAGAGAAAGTGGGAGAGTGGAGAAAAACTGTACATGGTTTTTCTAGACTTGGAAAAGGCCTACGATCGCCTACCAAGGAAGAAAGTATGGGAATGTCTGAAGCGGAAGGGGGTGGGATTGGGTCTGATTGAGAGAATCAAGAGCACATATGAGAAGAACGAGAGCTGTGTACAAACAGTGGAGGGGAAGACAGGATGGTTTGAGGTGAAGGAAGGACTTCGACAGGGCAGCGTTCTTTCCCCAACACTATTTGTCATTGTCATGGACGAGCTGCTGAGAAAAGTAGAACCAAGCGAAGACCAGGAGACGAATACACTGGTATATGCAGATGATATCGTAGTGTGGGGAGAAACCAGCGAATGTGTTCAAGAAAAGATTGATAGATGGAGCCAGATGACTGAAGAATACGGTATGCGAATAAGTCAGGAAAAGAGTGAGACACTAGTAATGGAGAGGAAGGCAACAAGAAATGTGAAGATCAGGCTACGGGGCTTGGAACTGGCGGAGAGAGGAGAGTTTAAGTATCTGGGGAGCTGGCTAACTAAGGATGGAAAAATAGGAAGAGAGATAACATCAAGAGTGCAACAGGCTAACACATTTTTCCAGTTAGTCAGGAAACTTCTTTGGAATGAGCAGTTCCCCCAGAAATGCAAGATACTCCTTTTCAAAAGCTATTTCCTGCCAATACTCACCTACGGTTCCGTAACGTGGGCGATCGGAGGAAAGGAGGAGAGCCAGTTGCAGGCAGCAGAAATGAAGTTTTTACGAAGCATACAAGGAGTAACTAAGATGGACAAGATCAGGAGTGAAAAGATTAGAGGAGACTTGAAGGTAGAGAGGTTGGCATTTAAAATGGGGAGAGAGCGGCTACGGTGGTTTGGCCACATGAAGAGAATGCAGAGGGAGAGAATACCGCGTCGGGAGTTCGAAGCTGCGAGAAGTGATAAAAGGAGAGTGGGAAGACCGAGGGAAAAGTGGAGAGAGCTGGTAGCAGAAGATGTACAAGAGAGACTGGAGAAGTGGGAAGAAGTGGAAGAAGGAAGGTGGTGGGAAGACAGGAAGAAGTGGAAAAAACTGGTAGAGAAGAAGAACGAAGAGGAAGAGCCAAGCCTGGCCAGCTAGCTTAGGAGTCCGGGCCCTAGTAAATGGTGGCCTCGCCACCCCCCGACCCAACTCTTGGAACCGGGAGGAAGATTATTATTAATATCTAAAACAAAAATAACAACTGTTTTACTTTTATTGTCCTAATTTTTTCTCAATGAAATATGAACTACCTAGGTACCATTTAGGTGGGAAAGCAGAGTATTATGAAAACAGTGACTCCGACGAGTCAGAACCAAAATAAAGATTCCTTGACGACTATTTATCACCCCAGAATAATTTTTTGTTGATCGAGATCACAAGCTTAAATATTTTCCACCCTTTACTAAAGCCATTAAAAGGTACTTTATTATATTATGATATTGATTACAACAATTTTCATACAGTAAAAGCACTCAGGACCCTTTCCTATGAGCAATATCGCTAGGGGTGTGCGAAGGTGGATTTTTGATTTCGAAGTCGAAGTCGAAGATTTGACCTCCTAAAATTCCGAAGTCGAAGTCGAAGTCGAAGATTTTGATTTCACTCAAAAAAATCAGAATTTGGAACAAAACAATAAACTTGAACTGAATTACTACCTTCCTCCACTAGTAGGCCTACTTCATCTTCGTTTTCGTCGGATAAATCCATTATATTTCTAAAATCTCCGAAAATAAACACGGCACATAACCTTTTCAAGTAAGCACAGCGTGACAGCAAGCGTCAATGTTAAAACCAAGATGGCCGACCGCAAAAACTTCTCGACTTCGGAAGTACCAACTACACGAAAATATATTTACCTCGAAAGACGCGCCAAGTTTGAAGACGCAAATCGAAGCTTCGAACATTTTCGAAGCTTCGTTTTTTGGAAAAAAGGGTTTCGAAGTCGAAGTCGAAGCTTCGACTTCGACTTCGAAGCTTCGATTATTTCGAAGCTTCGCACACCCCTAAATATTGCACATTTAATAGCACGGTGCTACCTATCTTAAATGCCCACAGACGCACCGACCTTGAACTCTGCACCATCTTAGCAATGCAATATTATTAGGTGAGTGTCCAGTGCAGCAATTGGCTGAAATTGACTTGACTGCAAGTGAAATGGCCGGTCATAAGCACCTTGATGTAAGCACTGGGATAGATCTTGTGCACGGCGTCGCCCGGGGCGCGGCCGGCCTCGCGGTCCAGGTAGTAGCTCTGCACGAACACCGAGTGGTCACTGAGACACCGCAGCCACACGTCGCCCTCGCCTCGCAGGTCCAGCTGTACGCCCTTGCCGATGTGCAGTCTGAAACATCGTGACATTGGCGTGACGGGTTTACTCACTCGTGAGAGCATCTCGACTATTGGTCCAGCATCATAAGATCTACTCACTGGTTCATTGACAGTAGAATGGAAGGCTAGAATCACTTCAAAATACAGATTCGGCCATTACATCAAGTAGGCACACCAAAATACTCAATAAAAAAAAAGTTGGGAGCAGCTGTAAATTCTATAGAAAAAATTTAATCAGGAATTTTCTATAAAATATCAGACTTTTTAAAGGTAGGACCTATTCATACCTGTATTGATACTTCATCATCAGTATTTAATATTTATTTAAACAATTAACATGTGATTTAATCACTAGAATTTAATAAAATTTTATCTAATCACTTGCCTCTGAGCAATATTGGTAGGGTAGGAGACACAATATAATATGAAATAATAAGTTAGTCATATTTCTGCTGAGGAAAATATGTGAAAGTCCTCAAAATTGTGGTAAAACCGTCCTCACATTTACTATACAACTTTTGCTTATTTTTTACTTACATCTCTATTTGAGGTGGCCAATGAGAAAAGACTCTGCAGGATTGAAAGTCCTGCCACCGTGCATCAAGAGCCACTCACCTTGCCTTCTCGCTCTGCTCCGTGCGATGCACGTTGCTCAGCGCGCCGAGACAGAATCGGTTCCCACCGGACGGGTCTACGTAGCCGTCGACGGTGACGTTCGGACACGACGACGGGACCTTGAACGTCTCGCCGACTTGCGTGTCCAGCTCGAAGTACGCCACGGAGCACCAGTACTCGGGCGCCGGCTGGGACGAGAGCAGACCGCCGCTCACAGACTCGGTGCCAATCTGAGCAGCGTTGTGGCCCCCTGAACGAGAAGAGAGGGTAGAGAAATTAGTGGTGGTTCTTAGCATGATTTACCACTGATCTTATGATGATCTTCTTAGCTTGCTTTGATGGCAGATGAATGATTATGATGATGACTGGGAGATGACGTGTAATCATAAGGATGGCTGGTGGGAAAGAGAGTCATGGCCTATTAGTTGGTATCCTTCCAGTATGTGCCTCGCAACTGAGGTTAGCCATGATCGAACTACTGGGGCCAGATTCACAAAAAGTATTATCTTCTAATACGAAAAACCAAAATACCAAAAATTAATAACGTACCTACCAAAAACACCGTATTAAGTGAAAGATAATACAAAAGATAGTACCTACGTATTAGGAGATAATACTTTTTGTGAATCTGGCCCCTGGAGTATAGAAGATTAAGCTAAAACATAAAAATAGTAGAAAAAGCAGTAGGAATTATGACACAAAGGAATGCCAATTTAGTTTCTGTGGCGTCAATATCATACTTATTTAAAGGCAATGACTATTGCAAATAGATATAAAGTTACCTATTCTAAAAAAAGCCAATGATGACTTATGTCGAGATTGATTATGATTCATTGAGAAAAAGCGATACAAGCGATTTTGAACCTCACACGTTAACTTAAGCAAAACAAAATATAGATCTTGCAGAGGAATGTAATCAACCAACGAGCAGTAGGCAATATAAACTATGTTTTGAACTCGACGTTTTTTATTTCTTGAAATCTATTCGAGAAAATAAGGAACACGACTGACCTCTGGTGGATTCTTTGGTACTACGATAATGGCGGTTGTAAAGGGTTTATTTATGTAAATAAAATATATAAAATTTGCTTTAGTTGTTTGTTATGGCTGAAAAAGTAAACTTGTAACTAAATCTACAGTTCATTTGTTTCTACTTTTTCACTGCCTTGTGGAAACACGAACATCAAAACAAAAAAGTGCATCTAAAAATTTTCCTGTCAGAAGTGGCTCCATCACGTATCGCTTATTTGTTCGAATTAATATCTTGATAGTCTGTGCATTGCTTACAGAATCCGGTGTGGTGTGGCGGCTGCATGCTCTGCGTGTATGTGAGGGTGTTGTTCCCGGTCCAGGTGCCCTGGGCGCCCGTGTACGGCGGCGACGTGTTGCTGAAGCCGTTCTGTTGAAGGTGTGCCAACCCCGCAGGCACGGGGATGCTCGGACTCGTCTGCTGTCCACTACCTATTAGAGAAAACAAGGAATGTGATTGTACTCTGGTAGCTACTGTGGTACTAAAGAGCTTTCACTTTGGCAGACGATCGATTAGATTTAGTCTTCAAAAGACTTCAATTACGTACGTAAGTTTTATATTTCCTGTTTTATATCTGGCTGGTTTGTGCACAGTGCTTACCCAAGGAACCAGTGAGCGACGTCTGACTGTCGCTGCCCGTGGCAATGTTGTCGGCATTGAAGAAGGACGTCGAGGTGGCAGCACTGCTCGTCTGTTGTGTCGGTGAGACTACGGGACCGACGGGGGTGCCGGTCGACTGTTGGCTGTGAGGACTCGGAGAGATTCCCGCACCGTGCAGGCTCACCAACGTCGGCACAGCTGGAGGGGAGAGAGAGACTTGTCAACACCGATCTTCGGATGTGCTCATCATACGTCATTTGTCAGGCTCTTGGCATATGTTCTAAGAAGAAAAATCTTACTTCCATTTTTCAGATTTTGACAAGAAAGCAAGAAAGCTGTACATTCATGCCTTCTTGAAAAGCATAGACCACTTTTTTGAAACATTTGAGCGGACGTTATATTCAGAATCTTGCTAGATTTGAAATTAACTAAGCAAAATATGGAACTTATGCAAAATAAAACTGCTATCACTTCTAAATTAAATTATGTCAAAAAAATGATCCTTGATCAAAGAGCAATTCATTCACTACCACTTTGTCGTTTTAATATGAAATTGAATTCTATCTTTAACGAAACAGTCAAAATCTGAAGAATGGAGAAATCTGGCGGAGGGTAGTTCGGTGGTTCTTCACCTTTTGTATACATACCTACATTACTGTGATTGGGTAAAGATGTTTATTGTTGATTACTGCAATGCAAACACATTGTCATACCACTTGACAAAGGCCGTCGTATGCACGGGTGAAATATTGTGCATTAATTTTATCTTTTTTATCCATTTGACAATACCAGAGAGGAAAGTTCAAAAACTGAAACTGTTTATATTAATAGTGTTCTTGGTATATTATCAGAACTTACTTCACTTTATGAATACACAACCTATTATTACATAATCAAAGATGAAGGAAAGTTTCACCTAGAAGTTATTTCCCACAAACCTTCACTATGACGGTCTGAAAAATATATGACAGAAAGTTGCCAGGTAAACTATTTTAACTCAACACTTCCAACTGCAGACCTGTGCAAGTTAAATGATATGTTTGAACCAAGAAACTGCTGCGGGCTGCTTGGAAATGACTTTAAGTAAAAATTCACAATATTAATTTAGAGCATGACGTCTGGATAATGACCAGTTTATACTGGTATTGTCACAAGAGCTTGTGAGACTGACTATGAAGGAAATAACTTCAGTGAACCCAAGAAAGCTTGTGATATATTTGATGATTATGAATACATAAGAAATATTAGTAGTAGAGTAGGTAGCCTTCCCAATTTCTCTTTCTTCAATTTGTCTTGTCAAATTGAATTTGAATTTGATTTCTTGTTTTCAATTTGATAAATTAACATTTAAAATAGAAACCAGTATGAATCACAAAAAATGAGCTGCATTAAAAGAATCAATCATTAAGAGGCAAATGGAAGCGAACGGGAATCGCACGGTTCGTCAGAGCGGTTTTTTTGATGATTTTAATTTTAAAAAATCAGATAGAAACGAGTCAACGACCCATAACAGCCTAATAGACTAAATAATGCCGCACACTGGAGTTCATTGTGACCTCTGGTATGACCTCAAAGTGTTAAATACGATATTTTTAGTAAAATGATCGTATTTAACACTTTGATGTCGCACCAGAGGTGATAAACTACTCCAGTGCGTGGCATTATTTAGTCTTTTAGGCTGTTATGGGTCGTTACTATCTGATTTTGAAAAATTATGTAGTGGGAAGACAAAATTTCAAAAAAACGCTCTGACGAACCGTGCGATTCCCGTTTGCTTCCGTTTGCCTCTTAAGTACAATGTGGTAGAGTGTGTATTATTTCGTAGTTTGCGCAAGGGAAAACCAGTAGGTACGTAGGTACACAAAATGTTACTGACTATTCTCCACCATTGATTATTGTTGTTTTACAAAGAAGATTACAAGATTGTACAAGAATCTACAAGATTGTATTTTAATTTGATTGATTTATTTTTATTTTTTATTTTTTACAAAAACACAAATAGTAGACAGTCAAATCTCTCAACAATAATCTTTGCTTTGTTCTAAAAAAATAAAGATATTAAATTTACTCTTCAATCAATAAAAGTGAATAGCCAGTCACTTAACAGTGCCAAACAATACAGAGCAAATATAAAATAAATAGGTCTTAAATATTAGAAGTGAGTAATGAAAGATTTCCAAAGCAGGTTAGTCGGGCTGTGGAGACTAGGCAGTGAGTAGACAATAATTCTCTCTTACGCCTCGGCAAGCGGGTTGGCAGCCATGTTGAGCGAGGACACGGCTCGGGAGGTGGCTCCATCTTGGCGGCACGTGACGGTGGTCCGAATAATGACAAGTCACCTGTTGGGTAGGCGGTGGGGGTGGCTTGCAAACAAGGAACTTTAAACAAAACAAAACAAAACTCGTGCAAATTAATCACTTGCATTACATTACTCAATCATACGCATTCCACCAATTGGTTATTAAATTGCTAAAAATTATGGAGATAAAAATCAGAGAAGAGGCAAATTTATCTAATGTAGGTACATTTCATAAAAGCTTTGCATTTTGTAGCCAAGTATTTAGGTAAAAGCAAAGTATAATGCTAAAAAATGCTACTATATCTACAGTCGGGGCAGCGAATGTCTGAACTATCACCAGATGAAGCCACCGTCACTTGCTCTGTTAGGCCGAGAAAGACGTCATAGCAAGGTGAGCGCGCAATCAAGTCTTTCTCGGCCTGGAAGAAAACTGCCTAACAGCGCATTCTGTTGAGAGTTCAAACACTCGGCACCCCAACTGTAGTACATGTACTACCTACTTAATAATTTTGCAGAATATAACAACCTAACATACCTAGTATGAAATTAGGTTGGAAATTTTGGTTGGAAATAAATCAAATAAATTTCACATATGTGATGATTAAATCTTGTTGAGTACAATTCTTTTTGATTGATGTAAAACTTAATGTGAACAGGAAAATAAAAGGAATTAGGAGCTGCATCAATTTTTTGTCTTCTTAAATGAAACTACTTGAGTAAAATCATAAGGTATTTAGGTTAGGTAGGTAGGTTGATGGGTAGAGATACTAGGTAGTACCTTAGAGGAATAAGTGGTGCCCCACCACTTATTCCTCTAAGGTAGTACTAAGTAAAAACCTATTGCAATGAATTTCTAAAAGCTAGGTATCATAAAATGCCAATTCGTGCACTACAAATATTTGTGGAAGCAACATGGCGGTTGTGGTAACTAACTAGAATTAAAAATAGTTGGTGTTTGCCATGGTTATAGCTATAAATTAAGCATCACCGTCCATTACAAAAGTTTGTTTACTGTTGTGTTGCTTAATGGCTATATGACTGACCTTATGATACGTCATAGGGATGGAGAAAATATCGAAATCAAAAAAATATCAAAATATCGATACCTGAATATATTATTATTAAATATCGATATATTGAAATATCGAAATATCGATATATCAATATATTGAAATATCGATATATTGAAATATCGATATATTGAAATATCGATATATCGAAATATTGAAATATCGATATATTGAAGCCTTACCGGACGATACAACTATGTTCTTAATTGAAGTTTATACCTACTATGACAAAATAATTCATATTTGCAGTGCAGCGTTCACCAGATTTATGGACAATTTCTCAGATTATTCACATTTCTTTCTTATCTGGCCGGTGACCCTATATCTTGGAATAGTGTGTTATTATTTCTATTTACATTTTCTTTTGAAATTCCTAGAAGTTTTAGGAGCAATTTAAGGCATTTATGCGATCCTATATCAATATTTCCATACCTACATCGTAATATAATACTTCCATATCAATATTTCGATATTTCGATAATTCAATATATCGATATTTCGATATTTCAATATTTCAATATATCGATATACTTCAATATATCGATATATCGATATTTCAATATTTCAATATATCGATATATCGCGATATCGATATATATCGATATATAAATGATATCGATAGTCGATATCAAAATCCAAGTTCGCTCCATCCCTAATACGTCATATTGCTTCGGGAGCAACAAACTCCCATCAATTTGGTACCACTGACTCAGAAGTATCGTTTAATAAATAATATTTGTAGTTAAAAATTAGGTAGCATGGCTATGTTCCTTCCACATTTACAAAAAAAAATTATATTTAGGTCCACTAGGCTATGATATATCAAAATTTGCAAATTCTATCCACCAAGAGGCAATGAATGGAGTGAATGCTGTACCTGATTGTTGTGATGTGAGACTGTGAGTGAATTGCTGCGGTGGTGGGTGATGCTGGACGGTCTGAGGAGAGACGCCATTGTCACCATCCACTTCCATGCCGTTGCCGCCGATGCCAGCCGAGTACTCATCCTTCACCAGCCGGCTCGGCCCAGTTTGCAGCGACAGGCCGGACAGGTCTGCATAGAGAATACACGGAAGACATGCTTATAATGCCACACAAGCTTCCAACAATATTAGATATACCTAGGTGTGTGTGCGAAAATGCAGACATTTGGTTGTAATTGACTAAGTACAAAAATGCATTATTTGAAGTTTTGAAGTAGGTAAGTACCTAACCAATAAATACCTAATTAAATTTTATTGTGTGTAAATTTATCCCTAGCAAACCAATTATTATTAGGAAGGTAGGTAGGTAGCTTACTAGTAGGTATAATGATCTATAAAATTAAACTTACCAATACCAGGGGACACAACCCTCTCATAATGATAAGGGTTGACACAAACTGAATCGCATTTCAAGTCAAAAGCAAACTGGCAGTATTTTACATGCTTCAACTCATTTTTATGTAAGTCTGGCCAGCGCCAGATCCGAGCATAAATAACATGTGGGAAACCCTTTCTTCCGGCAACCTAGAACGAAGAATTATTGTAGTACACATACAGCAATAATTAAATACAAATGTATAACGTTAACATCTTATGTAGGTAGTTTTAATAATCTATTAGGTAGGTAACTAGTCGTAACACAAACCTGGAGTCGCCCATCCAATGTACGTTGAATTGTGACACATTTACTTGGATGTGATCCATTTGTGGTTATCGCTGTGATTAAACTGTCCAACTCGTCTCGTTTTTCCTGAAAAGAGAAGCAAATTATACAAATTTGTAGGAAGGTAGCTAACACGCCAGCACAGCCCAAGTATGAGAGTTTCGATTTCAATTAGTTTCCATGTTAAACAACAATGTAGTAATCACCGGTTCCCCTATTTCGCTTCAAGATTTCTGTCACATACCAAAAACGAACACATCCTGAAAAGTATCTCTCTGAGCGACATGTTGATGTATTAGTATTGGTTTAGTATACTATAGGTCACAAAAAAAAATATTAGTTTTGAAGGAAACAAAATACTTGATCCTATACTATGGGAATTCCTGCAATCTGCGTTTCTTTAAAGATAGGTAGGTACTACATGCGGTACTTAAGGCTAAGAAAAACTGAGAATGTGAGTAAACGCTTAAACGCTCTCAAATGGTCCGTATTAACGTTTATTGAGATAAAAATCATTACAAGGACATTTTTGCCTCTCCACCTGTGTAACCACTTGCAAGACCATGTGTCATTTACACACTAACTGCTTGTACATTGCCCAAAACATTCCTTTAACTCATAAAAAAAAAAAAAAAATGCAATACTTTTGAACATTAAACAACCACTCAATCTTAACTTAATATTATTCAATTTCACATCAATGCGTGCTTTCCAGTCATCATATATTGTACCATTCTACTACTCACTACGATGATATGAAGTTTCTTCATTATGTTGCCAGCAAATATAAGGGTCAACATATTATGTTGAACGGCATTTAGTTTGAGCCTTGAAGTGTTTTTTTTAATGTTAGGGGTGGGCGTGAGATAGTTGTTAGAGGAGAGCATCGCAGCTTATCGCAGCATTCTGATGAAGTGACATAAAAATAGAGTAGGTACCTACGTAAGAGTAGGTAAGCACTTTTTGCAATTATACATTTAAACGCAAACTTGACGTTTAAACGTCCCACACCTAACGTTAGGCCTCTTAACAAGAAATATAGATGATGTTTTGTATCTACCTTTAGCTTTTTCACTAAACTCTCAATTGCTCTTTTGGCAAAACTCTCTGATTCACCGCCTTGTCGATGGCACATCAGACTGTGCACAATACTTAAACAGGCGTCAGCAGACGTGGGCGCGTTCGACGTCATGGCTGTCATATCGCGCGATATAACTGGAATTACAGAAATAAATGGGTACATTTAATACCTTATAACTTGAGTAAATATGTAATTTATGTACCTATCTACTCAAACAGCAAAACATGGCTGAAGAAGAATTATAGAAAGTTTTTTTTACAATGTTTGGATTAGATTTGGCTCATTCCATGTAAAATCTTTAAAAAAACTCATAATGATCAGATTTTGATGAATGCAAATTAATAACGCTGTAGAAATCACGTTTGCAACAATTCAGCACGCTAGAATGTCCAGAAAACTTTATTTTGGGGTTATTCATGACCAAAACTTGTGATCACAGCTTGTCCCAGAGCGCTCAGCAAGAACTTGGGTTTTGAAGATCAATGAATTAATAATTATCATATGATTGAGGGTGTGCAAAGCAAAAATGTCAGTCCGGATTGGGATTGGAACCCGAACCTCTCGCATGCTGACAGATAGCTACCAACTGAGCTATCCGGCCGGACACTATGTAAGCACAGTTGGTATAGCTCTCGTCCAGCAATTGAGAGATTGCAGGTTTGAGCCCCGGTTCGGTCGAACATTTTTCGCTACCTATGCACATCCCACATCCTGACTCCACTGGAAGTATTCCATAAAAAAATGTAGAATCATGTTGTATAAAAACTATTTTCAACCTAAATAAATTACTCGTGCATACGTGTAATGTCCAATGAATGGATAAAGATACCCACTGACACTGTCCCCATGAGCTCATGAACATGGAATGTGCCTAAAGTAAATTCAAACACCAAACAATAAAAACACGCTTACTAAAACAAAAACAACAGATTACAGAACACATCCAAAAAAAAACCAGCACCCATTCAAAATGTCTATTTGAACTATTATTGGAATCTAAGTAGGTTACCTACACATTCAAAAATGAAATGAAGCCAATTGTACTTTGCAGTCTAAACTCAAAACAACCCAAATTGTAGGGTCATTTGGGTTGCCTAAACTCTGGCAAAGATATTTGATTTGGTATTATGAGTATGATCTGACTCGCTGACCCTCTCTATTGCAGGATAGACCAATATATGGTCATCTGTGTACTGCGGCATGCCTGCCAATGCGAGCGAATAGGGACCCCTGGCTGGCTTCTTTTGAATGTGACCTTACATCCTATCTGCCTGGTAGAGTTCTATAGAATCCTAGTGGCTTGATCTCTTCCATATCGACTATCCCGAAAACAATTATAATAATTTATAATAATTTAGATGACAGCTCAGTTTTTTCGTTGTAATTTGCAAGCCCTTTGGCTAGAGAACTTTTTTTTATTTTTTTTTAAGGTTCTCAGATTATTATTCTTGCTTAAGGTGGCTGAATACCTGTGACGTCACAACGTGAATTATAAATAATTTGACACTTGGAAGGGTTAAGTTTAGTCCGTATTGTCCCTCATCAGATAAGTTAGGACACATCTGTTGGAACTAATCTACGCAGAAAAGAACTGCGAAAATAACATAGGGTGAGTTGGGGTAATTGTGGCACCGAAATGCATATTTTGACTTTGGTATTTAATTGTGGGCATACTAATCATCACATCACAATTCTAAACAAATAGGGTGATTCAGTGACTCATTGGCTGCCTATTGATGTGATTTTATTTTATTTTTAATTGCAGGTGTGAATTATTTTTATTTAAAAAAAAAAAATCCTTCGGAGCCACAATTACCCCACCAAAAGGGGTAATTGTGGCTCCGCTCTATATCTTCTATATGCTTTGCAAAAAAAATAATCCGGGGGAATTGTGGCTTCATCTAACAGCACCAATGAACCTCAATTTTTTTGGAATTTTTAGACTGAGTTTTTCCCACCAAAAAAGCCCAGTGCATTTTAAAATCATGCATTTTCAGTTTCTTCAGAAATAGTAGACATTATATTAAAGAACATCCAAAACTGTAGGAAAATCAGGAAAACATTTTGTTTGTTTTAATCAATAGCAGGTACCTACTAATCATTATGAAGCATGTCTACCAAGTACCAACATAATAGTGTTCTCATTAAACATTTCATGGAATTAATCATTTAAATCACTGCCACAATTACCCCAACTTCTGTGCCACAATTGCCCCATTTCAAAATTTTCGGGGTAATTGTGGCGCCCTCTGCCGTTTTTAAAAATAGGGGCCTTGCATCTTGAAAAAAATGTATATTGTTCTTTAATCCTTTCTTTTCAGGGGAAAAAATATAGCATAATATCAATCTCAATATTTTGAAAGATATAGTGATTATATGAAACATCTGCAGTTTCGACTTCAGCTTTTTTTCTCTATGCGTTTTTGAAGACCCTGTCATTCACACAAATATAACTATATACTAAAATTATTGGTCTTAAAATATGTATAGGTACTATCTTAGTAAAGGAAATCCATATTTTTATTAAAATCAAATAACCCACCCCCAGAAATAAACAGCCCTCGCCACAATTACCCCAACTCACCCTACTATGATTTTACTTCCTTGCACCTAAATATTATCAAATCAAGACCTGAAGTTAAAGGAAATTGTACGAGTTGCCAAGAACAGCAAACTTTACTCTAATAAAAGGGCACATATGCAGCACAAACCTGACACAATGCTGTCGTCAAAACATGCGCTCTTTCTTCCTCTTTCCAACGAAATGTTGAGATAATAATTATATCCACTATTATGAATGTAATGTTTAAACGAACAGCACTTGGTTTTGACAGTCTTCACACGCGTACGTCTACACGAGATTTGTGTTGTTTTAATTATTAAATCACTGCAAAATTAAATAATATTGACTGCAAATATTGATAAGCTCCAGTATGCAGTGAATTTCCTTCATAAATCACCTTGGATTACTCAACATGAACGATGTAAGGAATGTACTCATAGGTAACTATTTTTTTTGATCGGATGTAGAGAAATAAAGTCACGTGATACACAATTGGCCTTAAAGCTCTGGAGCTATCCAAGATATGTTGGTGAAAGGTCTGAAACCCTTAGTGTCTGATTTAGTGATTTCGTTATGAAAGAACTGCTTGAAGTAAGCAACCTATGGTATGGTATGGTTAGGTAACCATTTCAGCAAGACAAATTATTCATGCAAAAATAACACAGTAGGTAGGTACCTAGTTAGTACACATTCACAGCTTAATACTACCTACCTACCCTAGTTAGAAAAAAAGTAAAAAGAGAAAATCAGAGTGTAGAGGGTGTATTTGATCAATGGTAGAAGCAGCATGAAATAGGTACCTACTAATTTATTTTCCATGGCTTCCTGCACTCAATCCCATTAAGGACGGTCAGCAATTTGTTGATGACCTTTGTTTGTTGTTGTCAGCATCGGGCAGTTTGGAGCAGTTTTAGAGGGAAATACAAAACATACATCTATTTACAAACGGTTATGAATACTGAAAAAGCAAAGAGGCATGTGTATTGAATCTTCTACAACTTCATCTCTTAACCTAACAACTGTCAATTTAACTTTTAACTCCTGTCTGGAAAGAAAACGTTCCGTCTCTTGTTCGTTGCTCATCTGTCACACATACGGAGCGTTTAAGTTCAGGTGACAAATGCTGACCACTTAGAGGAGCAACGTTATTATGACGTATGTAACAAGCAAAATTAAGTTATAGAAAGGGATTATTCCTTTTTCAATTATTCATAACCGTTTGCCAAATATAATATAGTACCTAGACATTTATACATTGTATTTCCTCTAAAACCGCTCCGAACCACCCGCTGCCGGCAACAAACTGATGACCAAGGTGTCATTTCCCAACCATTCATGCGAAAAATCTAGGTAATATAATGTATGATTCCGTTAGCGTAACTTAAGGCCGATGGACGATTGAAGCGGACGGACGACGTTATCGCAAAAAGTTGGATTTTGCTTAGGTAAAATAGGTAGGTATATTTTCTCTTGACGTCGCCCGTCTATCTCCAAATTGCGAATATCTCGATGCATTCACCATATCGTTACATCGTTTGTGTTTGCGTCATCCTTCGGCGTCAATCGTGCACAGTGTGTAATCCTAACCCTGCTCCATCCATTTATCAATGCACCCTAACCACAAAGTTCTGTGTAGGACCTAGTAGTAGTTACAACAACAGATAGGTATACCTAACTAGGTAAACACAATAAATGAATTCAACCAACCTAAGAAAGACCACCCGATTGCTTGGCTTACATAGTACTAGGTACCTATAGATACCCTTAATCCTTAGGCTAGCAGGACTAGTACTTCCATGAGATGGTTGAAGGCTAGGAGAAACAACAGCGTTCTTAAGAAAAGAATAATAGAAACAGTTGTTGTTCATTCACCACATATTAGTACGAATGGAATGGAAATAAAGAAATTATTGTTAAAACGCCCTTTAGTATTTTCATGAAAATGGTCCAGAAGACTCCCAAACCTTCAGCTGATGTCGTTGGACTGTAGATATTTACACCAGACAATCCTACCATTCTTGGTGTCGATGATACCCCGAATTCAGTTAAATACTTGAAAAATAGCTTACAACAGTAAACAATATTCACAAAAAGAATATTCGCAAAAACAATAACTTCTGAATGTCTTCTTTTGCTTTGCTTTGCTTGAAGGAAAGGTGTTCACTAATACACCGCCATCTTGGATACAACAAAATGTAGGGAATTTATCCAATATCATTCAAGAAAAATGTCATTACAAGGCGGTGCGCTGTCCTTGAAGTTTGAATCATTTGAATGTTGGCAAAACTGTCAAATATTCATGATGTCAGTGACGTCAGTCGAGTCAACTGCAGCTGGTGTGGTGTGTTTGTGTACTGTGTTATAAGTGGATTCTCGCTTTGTTTGGCCTGATAAATATTTTTATATCTGTGGGAATATTGTAATTGGACGTTTTACAATTCCCTGTTCAAAAGTAATGTGTGGTCGTTACACACATTTAACTATTCAACATAATATACTTCGGTTATTCCATTTATAATGCCTCCCAAGCAAAGAAAGATAGCCATCATGGGTTATAGATCAGTAGGTAAGCTGTTTCCAATGCGTAGTAGTAAATCTTCAAGGATGTTTCATTCACAGTACCTAGATTATATTAAATTCTTCTGCCGTTCTTTTGAAGATAATATAATGTCTTCAACAGATCGTACAGCTTCCGTCATGTTGGGAGTAACCCGTAAGGAAACTTTATAGGCTTGGCAGGTAGTAAGTAAGGTATACCTACTGGCTACTTACCTTAAAAATTATAACTCCATGCCTTAACAGTACGTTTGACAACCGCGAAAATAATACTTTTTTTAGTCTGAAATTCCTATTTTGCCAGTCCTTTAGGTCCCCATTGTGTAAGTGACAGTCTAGTGCCAGGCAAGATGTTTCAGGTTTTGGGGGTTGTGGATGACGTAGAATCATTATATGGGTCAGGGTGTTCCTTTAAAAAACAGGTGGGTGTTCATTAAAAAATTTAAATTGTTGTTGGGTGGAAATAGGACAAATTTTAGCCAAAATAATTGCTTGAGTTTATCAATTTTAATTGAATTTCCACAATTATGATCCGATTTCTTTAATTCTTTTTTATGGCGGCACATTTACTTGTGATACGTATGAAAACATGCTACCTATTATAAAGACGTAAATATAAAATATGTACCTACCTACTCGTGGTATACAAATCTCAAGTGTAGGTAAGACTCATTAAGACGGCTGGGTAGTGAGCGTGGCCTTTAAGAGTTTTTTAATCGATTTTTATCAGTATCTTTTACCAATGAAATTGTTAATAAAATAAGGCTTTGTACGAATCTCTTCAGAACTGTTTCAATGAAAATAATGTCAAAGGTTGGAATGGTGTATTAGTTTTATTTAGTCCTAGAGGTACAGACGTTTAGTGCTTGAAAATTAGTACGAATATGGCACTGAAATTATTGAAATTATTTTCATTGAACTGTTCTGAATATACTCTTACAAAGCCTGATGTTATTAACAATCTCATTGATAAAAGATATTGAGAAAATGAAAAATCTATTAAAAACTCTTCAAGGTCAAACTCACTACATACTTAGCCGGCTTAACTCTGCTCTATTGCACCCGGGGTTGCTAAACCCCACGGCTGCTGTCACTGCTGTCCACTCATAACAATGGAGGAGCATCGTCAACTTTTTTACCCCACCCATTTCTGAGGGATACAGTCAAATTTTTGGCCCTTCATTCTTGCTTTTGCCCTCAGGCGCTGATACGTCCTATACAAACGCACTGTAGATGTACTTAATTCAACAACTTATTTTTCCCCACAGGAAAATCATCTTTAAGTATACAGTTCGTGGATGGGCAGTTTGTGGACTCCTATGATCCTACCATAGAAAATAGTAAGTTAAAGTAGTTACCTAGTAGGTACTTACATAAAGTAGGTACCTAAATAATACCTACCTCTAGAGGTTGTTTTGTACCTATCTAGCTAGGTACCTACCTATGTACATTTGTGAAACTTAAAAACCTTAGCCCATTTACAATTCAACATGGTTAGAGATGATGGGCTTAGCTCTCGAGAATGGTCTGTGGAATGCCCCAAGAACTCACAACGCGCTTGACGTTAGAGCCTCCTGATTGGCGAACGGTCAAGGTCAACACTAATGTCGAGCGACGGCACTTTAACACTATTTCAAAGGAATATTTACAAAAAAAGGAACTTAAGATTAACATTTTTACGTTTTATATGAAATTTTATTGTTTAATAATGATGATGGTCGGTGTAAGTTGTAACTAGGTGTACTACCTACCTTTGTAGGTATCTATAAAATTTACTAAACTAAAATAAATGAAAACTTTACAGCATTCACCAAATCAACACGTGTCAATAGTCAAGAGTATGAAGTTAAACTGGTTGACACTGCAGGACAAGATGAGTATTCGATCTTCCCTGCTCAGTACTCGATGGACATACATGGTTACGTCTTGGTTTACTCCATAACATCGTCCAAGTCATTTGAAGTTGTGCAAATAATATATGACAAATTGCTTGATATGACCGGAAAAGTTCAGTGAGTATACCTACCTTCAATTTTATTCTCTGTAGAATGGTGGATGGCAATTGTGATCGGCACCAATGCGATCACGGCGTATTTGATTGAGCAATTTGTTGTTATGAATTATTGTTAGCAACTCTAGTAGTACTATCTAGGCTTTTCTTTTCTGTAACACTTCCTTCAAACTTCTAGTCCGGCAATTTCCTGGTCATGGCCTTGCCGTTTTCAAATGAAAAATTCATGTTGAAAATTCCAGTCAATAATCACCCTAGCTGGGCGTGGTGACAAGTGATTTATGTTTTAAATTCTTCTAAGAAATTGTCAAGAGTTAAATATGATATAATAATTAATAAATACCAGACTGTTAGTCAGTTCAATCATTGCATTTAGACTGAAAGTAACCTGGTATTCTTTAAAAAAAAAATCAACCCCTGGAAGTGGAATCCCTGCTTCTAATCTAATATTAACTAATATAATATCTAATAATTCTAATATTCTGCTTGTGATCAGCCGTAAGTAAGATGTATATTAAATTAATGGTATTGGTGTCAAATGCAATAATAATTAATAATTTAATAATTTAAATGATTAAAAATGATCATCAGTATTGCTGATTCTTGATTCACATAAATTTGTGTATATCTTTATTGCACATATTTATATAGGACTAAAATAAAAATCACTCACACTAAACACAATACACATTGCTGTATCTGACTGGGGCCTAATTCTACAACTCCATTGCGGTCGCATAGCAATTTCTTCCATATACTACTAGTTACTACATACTTAAAATTGAAATAATTGCTAGGTGACCGCAATGGAGTTGTAGAATTCAATTTCTTCCATATACTACTAGTTACTACATACTTAAAATTGAAATAATTGCTAGGTGACCGCAATGGAGTTGTAGAATGTAGACTACTGGTCCTGCACCGAGATTTCAATGTAGGGGGAGGAGCCTATTCCCATTGTTTGTAACCAAAGAGAGTGAAACTACCCTATTACAGAAAACCTATCTGAAAATACTAACATTTATGTTCATTTGATTTTGAACATAGTTCAAGAACAATGACCTTCAAAGATATTCTACTGTCAATAGGTAGATCGTTTTCTAACATTGTGTGTAGTGCAAAATTGCCCAAAAGCTGATTGCAAATACCACCCATAAATTGGATGCTGTTTTGTGTGACGACGTTATTATAATTTATGGATCATACCAAGGTGAAATCAGTTTATACTACGGATGTGACATTTAACATTAGTTCCAATTTCTCATGGACAGACCACGTAGTACTAGACACATTGTTAGTGTTATGCCATTTTTTAAAAATAAATGGTAAACGTGTTAACACAGTACCCGTTGTATTTTTTATCCTCAGTGTGCCAATAGTACTTGTGGGGAATAAAACTGACCTTCATATGGAACGAATGATAAGTAACGAAGAAGGCAAGCGCTTGGCCGACACATGGAAGGCAGCATTCCTGGAGACATCCGCCAAGCAAAATGAGGTTTGTATCGTTATACACATCTGGCGAGTGTCGGTCATCAAATAATGAACTTTCATCATGGCTAGTTAATTTTGTTTTCAGTCTGTTGCAGATATATTTCACACTGCTTTGGTTGAGATTGAAAAGGCCAACGGTAATGTTCAAGAGAAAACCAGTTGTTCGGTCTCCTGAAGTGCAGCTTTACGATAAATTACAATGATCACCTTGCCCTACTCTTCTTCGGGCACACTCAAGTAACGGATTATTCACCATCAGTGTGTTATGTGGCAATAATAACTATGTCCATAGCTGTGTCAGCTTCACACTCTTAAAAACATTCATTCAATAGTCTCCTGCACTTTCTTCACTAGACTTTACACTTAGTACTACAGCAATATGCCAGAGGACTGTATACATTTTATAACTGATGCATGGCTTTTGTAGTTTTATTTGTAGACCTAAGTGGTGGAGGGTCTGAAGTGGAAGAAAATGTTTTTATTTCTACATTGGAATAGAAAAGAGAAATCACGAGTATATATATTTTTAGAAAATACAAATTGCATCTTCAAAGTATGTGCAATGCTTTAAACACTTTCTTAGTTGCTCTGTATACCCCGCTTAACCCCCATTGTACTAGGGATTGGGTTTTGCATGTTCCTTAGGATTTTGAATTCAATTATAAAATAAAATGTGTATTATGTTATTAACTACTTTCTAGTGGATACCATACTTCAGTTTGCAACTCAATTGGGCAGAGTGCTCGTTTCACTAAATCCATATTCCACAGTAACCACATACGTAGCTGCCTAAACACTCCAAATGCGTTTCTCTTCAGAAGGTGTAAAACTTAACTTCAACAAGTCTGGATGCAATGACAATTAATTCCTATTATTTTCCATGTTTTCCTTTGTTATAAAATTAATGATAGTGTATGCTAGATAAAATAATGTTGATGCATGTTACGTAATATAAAATGTATAGGTTGTATCCACACATATGTAGGGAGGGTAATACAAATAAGCAGACTTTACTAACATATTAAATTATCACTGCTACTCTATCTATTGATTCTCTGTGTGTAGATTTAGCTCAAGTTAATGCAGGATGTGCAGCCTTGTTATTTTGAGGGATAACTGATTCAATATTTTTATCAAGGGTGAAAAACATACAATTACCTATAGTTGCTTGCTAGTATGTAGTACGTAATTAATCTAGGATTTATCACATTATGTATGTAAGAGTAAAAGTGTACATCTGTATGATAATAATAAATTAATTATTGTTATTCTTATGTTTATTTCATGATCAAGGAATTGTATAGTAGTACCTACTTTGCATCCTGCTTATTATTCTAATAAATTCTGGTCTGCAGGTCCAGGTGCTTGATTTTACCAACTGAATTGGAAAACTTCCTTCCACGCAGGAGTCTGCAAATTTTACAATTCATGATTGCAGATCTTTCGTTGGGGAAAAACAAAACTCTCACCTGCAGAGATCGTAATAATATGTCATAGATTTTAGTTCTCAATTTGTTGAGCGAGCATCTCCGTTGATGCAGGTCACACAGGTACAGGTCACATTTTTCCTTCAATCAAGGTGAAAATTGGCACACCCCTCCTGTTTTTACATGGCATAGTTAATCCAATGGTTAATCGCAATTAATTATTGTGGTGTTACTCCTTAACACTACTGTGCACCTGATTGGTTGAAAACTCAAAATGTTCCGGTCAAGTTCAAATTTTTGCGTGAGGTGTGTTCGTTCTTACACAACATTACAATGACATTAAACTGAGCCTAAACAGCCGCCACTCACCGAGTGGAAAGTTCTACACCAACTCACACTTTTTGTTGGACAAACAGTTCAGTGTAGCTACACTTGCAGCAAACAGATCAAGTGTCTTTCTCATTAAAATGCCGGGTAAGCAAACGGGAAATGCATTGTTCGTCAAAGCGAATTTTTGAAATTAGTCCTCACCCTAAAAAAATGTAAAAAAATCATATAGTAGCGATCCATTACATCTTACGCCACACACTGGAGTACATTATGACCTCCGGTACGACCTCAAAGTGTTAAAGACGATTATTTTACCATAAATGTCGTATTTAACACCGAGGTCGTACCAGGTCATAAAGTACTGCAGTGTTGGCATTATTTAGTCTATTAAGCTGTGGGATTGATTGTCAAGGAACCTGACTGCCAACCAATCCATTTCGTTCAAATAACGTTTTATGTTTTGTTGAGTGTAGGTAGACGGTATTTGAACGAAACGGATTGGCTGCTGGTCACATTCCTTGACAATCAATCCTTTAATATTATCAATGAAATCAGAGCGCACCTACTAGAGGTATATGATGTGTTATAGTACATAGACTTCATCGGATGAAGCAATCACATTTTTTTCAGCCAATCAATTTCTTTCAAATACCTTTTTAACATTTGTTGAGAGTACCTACTTCAAGAGGGAATAGAATTTGGCAAAAAGAGTAGAACAAATTTATTTTGTAATTTCTTTATTTCCTTAAAATTTTTAGACACGAAGGACACTTTTTTGTACAATTACTTTGCACAAAGCACACAATTCAAAATTCCAGACTAAGTTATTGGTCAGATTACTTAGATTTGATAAGTTAGACATTACAATAACAAACATCATGAGGGAAGGTGTTATTATATTAATAAATAAAAACTGGGCAAGTATATTAATTTCATAATACATAATACATATCAGAATATAAATATGAATTGCTTATGTGGAACTGAATAAATAAAACAGTAGTGATATTGATATACAAGTCAAGATATATAGGTAGGTAGTGTATTATATGCCTCATTTCTGAGACATGCAGTGACAAATGTTAAAGTGAGGCAGTATTTAAAATCTTTGAAATTAAAATAAATTTAGTGCAATACCTGCAGAAGTGTTAATTTATCAATATCTGATGTGGTACCCTCTTAGAAAAAGAATACGTCTGTTTGCATGGCACAAACATCACTTCTCTTTCTGCCTGGATATCTTACAAAAACTAAGTATGATAATAAATTATTACGTAGATAGATTGTAATCAAACACAATTTTTGAAAATTTCCCAATGAAGATAATATTGATTTGTTTTTAAAATGGTCTATAACAAGATGCCTGCATATTTGTTAAAATTCAACTATTGGGTGTCAATACTTGATAAAAGTATGGTCATGGGGTATGGTAATACAAAAAGTTAGTACACTGTGAACACGAAATTTATTACTTATACAAGTAGTGTATTGTTGTAGTACACTAACACACATTGCATTCGTTAATGATTGGTCGCTCAATGGCCATTGCACATGAAAAATGCTAGCATTCCTAAATTTAGATTTTGAATCTGCAGCTTCAAGTTTTTGAATCATTGACCTAATTTACAAGTACACAAAAAGTGATTGTTCAACAATGAAATTATTTAAGAAAATCCATTATTTACCCCTTATTAAATATCTTATTCTTACTTGTTATTTTCTTGTCATATTTTCATTGTTTAAAAGCAAATTTTATCTTCTACTGTTCTTGCAAATTGGACAATGTTCTGTTGAAAAAGTGCTAATTAGTTTTCTCAACTAACCTTGTATGTAAGTAAATGACAATTAATATAAGAACTACCACAGCCCATTTATTAGTACCTACATACATAATAATAATAATATCAATTTCTTGATACAATTGGGTTCCCATGCTTCAGAGAGCAGTAATTAAGCATGGAGTTGCTCATATTTAAGTAATAATTGGAGACCCATATTATTTAATAATTGGGACATGAACGGATTATTATGATAGCATATGAATACCTAATCCTCAGTTTTGAGCAAATTTGACTGTAGGATGTTTTATTTGTTTCTTTTTAATGGATGGGAACCCAGCAGTAGATTGTGCGAGTGCATCAGAAACTTTATATTAAATGCGCATTTAGTACATTATATTTAACGGACATATCCATTCGTATATGGAAAGCTTGAAATATCGAACAATTTGGTACTAGTTTGGGATTGCACATTACATTGACAATGAAACAAATATTTCACACAATTGCCCGAGACCTTCTCGATGGCAGTTTTATTACGATATCATGCAACATGAATACGCGTAACGATAGGATCCAAGTTAAATATTGTGCAAATTCCCAACGAAAAAGATAATTACGATATCACAACCAAACTCATCATACCATTTGACTTATCTCATAAATTTCTAGTCATCTGTGCCTATATAAATAGTTATTTAGTAATTAATTAACGGAGAGTTATATAATTTACTTTGATCAGAGTTTTTAACTTTTTTCGATTTACCTATTATCTCTCCTCATGTACTACCTACTAGGTATATGATGATACCAAAGGTTAGACAACAAGTAGGAAGATAATTATTGAATATTAATTTTGCATCATATTGTATATTATGCCTTTAACAGTATGCATTATTTAAATTTAAAAGTTACCTAATACTACTAGTTAAATTATTATTATTATTATTATGACTGATAAATTATCGCTAAGAGTTCTCGTAATCTGATTTTGAGACAGTTCATCATATTGTAGAGACGTTGTTACTATATGAACAATACAATAAATTGGATCGTTATTAAATAACTGATGTGGATCGAGTGATGTCATAGACACCTACTATTTTGTAAGAAATAAATAAGCTAAATAAAATATATAATAATCATGCAAAATCTACTCTCTAAATAGTATTGATTGATAATACATGTAGCAGTACACATGCACTTCTTAGTATTATATTGTAGGTAGAGTACCACAATTTACATCTACCTTTGTTTGTTAGGAGGGTTTACATGTATAAATAATAAACATATAGTTAGGCAATCAAATGGAAAATTATCTTTTAGCTGGTTTAAGTAATGAGGTCATCATTACCTGTAGGTAAACTTGTGAAGGTAATAATTTATTTTTCTTGTACATAAATAAATAATAAATACACACTTTTTAGGAATAATTAATAAATACGAAGAGGAATCCCTCATTAAAAAGTTAACACATAAGTTTCTTAAGAGTAAGCAGAAGAAGAAAACACTATGCCATGCAGGTAAAGGTAAAATCTAGCTGTTCTATCAACTTATTGCATAATTGTTATGTGCCGGTGTAGGCAACGGAATGGCGGAATTAACAAAAACGTGAGTACATATGAGCAGAATGACAAATAAATTAAACAATATTACATGAAAATGTATAGACTGCTCTGCTACAAACTCCCTCACAAAATGCATGTTTGAAAGAGATGTAGATATTCATTCAACAGAAATCAACAAGTAGCGAAAGCAGATTTCTTGGAGAATGTTTAGGAAATTAATATTTTGATTTATCTAGTACTACATACTACTATTTAGGTAGGTAGGCAACACACTTAAAATTGTGAATAAGTAATACAAAATTATTTTATATGTGTCTATTCTAAACCCTAATGAAATAGTCATTTATGCTTACTAGCTGTAACTATGCTGTGCATTATTCTAAATACTTTTTTTCAGATGAAAACCAAATGTTACAGTCTATACATAACATAGGTTTTTTCAAAACTCAGTCAATCAAGTCAAGACTTAATTTCAGGTTCAAGCTACAGATTTGAGTGGAAAATATTAATTGATTTGTAAACATTTAATGTTAGTTCAATTCAAGATCTTACTGCATGCCTTCAAAACTAATCGGAGATACTCACACTCATTTCGTCTTTTAAAAATCTGTATCCTTTTTATTTTATATACGAGTATAGTCGGTAGGAATAGCCGGCTAAATTGACTAGCTGCCTATCGATCACTGGAAGCGCACACTCTAGATCGGTAAGTAGGTCGTACGTATGTCGTGGATATAGTACTCTTATTCAAATGGCCCCCAATGTGAGATTAAATTCTGCCTCAAAACATACCCCTTGTTGAATTTAAGAGTCGATTTTTATTGCACTTTATACCTACTCTAATTTTATGTTGCGTTTCTCGCAACCCATCACGGAGGAAAATCAGAGATATATACGAGTTATATGAAAAGTCGGATATTGGTTGCAACTGTTTAGGCAATTTCATTGTTAAAATGTGGATTTTGTTCCTCATTCGACGATGTAGTGAGGGGGAGGCAGAATTATGGTTAAAAGACCCAATTGATTTAAGCCATTTATGAACACCTAACTTTACGATCATAAAACTACCTACATGCATGAAATTGAAAGTACCTATAGCCAAAGGGTCAATTTTTGTATGAAACGGTTCCATTAGCATTAGAAAACTCTACAAGTTCAAATTCGTATGGATTAGAAAGGAAGCTACATTCTTGTTAAGTGTACAGAAAAAACTCTTTTAAGCTCTATGTTCATTCTATTCTAACATTGATAACCACAATAAACCTAACAATACCTACAATATCTGCGCATCTTCACGCAAATGTATTAAAACATGCAACAAGGCAACATGAAAAACAAATCGTAATATCATTGGCTTGCCTAACTGTCAAGGCGCGCTGATTGCACATTTCCGTCAAAGGTACTTCATTTCAAATTGCGTACCACACATTCACACACCCACAATATCTTGGCAGTTGTGTCAACCGCTCTATGGTCATTGTCTTATTATCTATAATAATTATTTATTCAATAACATTCAACAGCTCTCTCTCTCTCTGGTGTAAAACAGGTGATATGATTCTCTGTCAAAAGGGCATTAAAGAGATGGCAGAGGAAAGTGATAGTGGAAAGTATCTTTCATGTAGTTATTTCTTGAAAAACTAACTAGGTGCCTAACAAAATTTACCAGTTAGCAGCCACTTCTTTCAGAGAACAGGAATCAGTCTGACTTTCCAAGAGGAATATAGCAAAGCTTGAAGTCAGTTGGCAGCCCTGCATTATTATATATTCCATTACCACTACAAAGTTGAAGAGATTACGAAGGTAAAATCCCCTCTAGGCACATCCAGGCTAGAGTAAAAATTGAACAAGGAAGTAAACAAAGACCATACCTTTAAAACGTCAGACCTGCATTTGATTCCAAATATCACTAACCAAAGTATCTCAAGTATACAAGGGATGGGATCATATTATAAATGACAACTATTGTTTTTGGGTGTCATCTTGGTCTTGCCCGAGAACACATTAAATAACACGATTCAATGTTGTGTCGGCCATCGGTAACACTGAACATTGTTGATCGAAGCCCAGCACTCAATTTTAAATAATAAGAGTTTGCAAAACTCTTCATGGATGACACATCTTGGCAACAGTGCAATGTTACGGATTTAGAACAATGCAGTGGCAGTATTTGTCTCAAATTTTAATCCGAAATACAAATAATCAACGCATCAAAACTAGACACGATAAAGCCTCGATATCATGGTGCATATGCATCGCTGTGCACAACTCGGTTTCTAATTTAAATATTTTAACGAAGTTAGACTGCACAATGTTTCCCGTATGGTCGAATGCTGCTAGCCTGCATGTGGGAAGAGGAGATGCAACTTTTGTCCCCTAAAATCTATCATCATCACCTACAACTAAACAAGTGGTAAACACCAACCGCAAACCAAACAACAACACAAATAACTCTAGTCTAGTTCACTTCAATTTACAGTTCTACAAAGTAATAGACCCGCCACGTACGTTCTCAACAGTGCTAGTTCAACTAGATACACGGTCATGCTGGACACTATTTTATCCAAATAATGGTATTTTCCATGTCAAAATAATAAATATTAACTTTCAAATCAACCCACCCAACTATCTACGATCCTTACATTAGGTAAAGTGTGAATTTGTGGTTTTAGATTTCAATAGTAGTTCATTTTCTGGACTACCTAACGTAATTTTGTTCTTTTTAGAAGTTTTGTCTCTTCGTGAGATTCTATTTTACATCCGTCATAAACGATTTCTTTCATCATTGTATAGCTGTAGGCATGCTTAATCATTATTCATCGTTATATTACTTATGTGCAGTTAGTAGGAAATATTAATTTTATATACTTAAGATTGTCTTGTAAAAGATATTATAATATTATGTTTATCGGAATTTCTTGAACTGCACCACACCAACAGGCACAAATGCAACTGAATGCCAAACTATTGAAGTGAAGTATCTGTCACTTGAAAATTACCTAATGGACAGTATTTGAGATAGTTAAGTCAGAGTAAATGACCGATGCGTAGGAACCTAAAACATACTACGGGATTAGCACAAGCTTTGGTCAACCAATAGCAAACTCTTCAAAACACATGATAAAAGACTCATCGTCATTCATAGAATACATCAGACTATAAATTCTCGTTCACTTTCCTACAACCTTAAGTACGCGCACCAATTCTTGAATTAATTAGCCATTCTTGTTACGATAAGCGCATACTCAATCAATATTATAAATATTATGTAATATTTATGTAATTTAAATACCATAGGTAGGTTGTTCCTACCAGCCTAAAATCAATTAGGAATAATAAATATTATGCACTCGATTCCTAATTGTAATTAATTGTGGATTTCTGAAATGTAAATCCTTCCGGAAATGCTGATAAATGACGTACAGCATTATTCAGTGAGTATTGATAGTGTAAGTGAAACCACGAAAGACTTTACTTGCGAGTCAAAGACGGCGTGTCGGCAGTGTCGTTGGAGTCTGGCTTGTCAGATTCGTTATGTAGCTGGTTCTTCAAGAGAGTGATGGTCAGGGCGCACCACATGTCAGTTCGCACCTTGCGCGAGATCATCGTCAGCGCGTAGATGCACTCGGTTAGGCTCAGCACAGCTGCAAATCACAGAGAAGACATTTCAAAATGCTCGAGGAATATGGCGGATGATGCTGGTGGTCATTATTACTATTGGCCTTACAGGACTTGCAGTCCGAATGCTGCCTCAACAACTATCCCACATTGATGGTGTGGGGCTCTGACATTATATCAGAGCTCAGAGGTAAGGTTGATTGAAGTCTCAAAATTGTCAGGACCATTTTTAAAGATATTTTGTAGCTAGCATTGTACTAAAGTAAGTACTAACTACTAACTAACTGGATACAGGGAGAGGATGATTTTCAATTTTCTATGAGCATTGAGCCCTACATAAAATCCATTCACTGTAAGAATGACGACCTTGAAACATAAAGTCAAGCCATCCAGAAAAAAAAAGTTTAGTAACATTACAAATCATTACCGATATTTTACAGTAAAATCGTACCTATTCAAAATTGAGCTGAAGTACTGTGGCTTGACAGTAGATTTCAAGGTCGTCATTCTTATGATGAAGCGATTATTAGTCTTTTTCCCAACAAAAAAAATGCTGTTCATAACAGCAAACGGAACTCACATTTCTCCTCGTAAGATCGCGGCGGTGGATTGATGAAATGGCATTCTAGGCCGTTGACGCACTCTTCTTTCCGTCGAGCTTGGACTTCCCTCACCGCTCGCAGCCACTCGTCCATGGTGCAGCATATCTCCGTCGGCAGCGGCTGCCCTTGGAGTGCCTCCATTTTGGACACCAGAGTTGTCACCTGAGAAGAGTTAGTAAATACATTACTCACGTGAAGCAGCCATACATCTCTCAGTGCTTTATAATTGCACACTAGTACATAAGCTTTGTCGAGCCAATCATCTACAGTGTTGGATTAAGGATTTAGTTATTCTCATTCCCACATTATTGAGGAAATGATTTCTACTGTGTAACACACACTACTAGATTACTCATTCTTAAAAGTAAAACCCTCAGCTCATATCTCCCCGGGATTGATTGTGGAGTCCAATCAGTCACAATCAATCTGTCAGCGTTGAGAATGAAAACATACCGGGTGGCGCATAAAAACCGCACAATGGCTGATACATCGCTGTGACGAAACTACTGCATACATCAGGCTGAAAATTTGACATAATATAAAAAACATACTAATGTTTAATGTGTGAAAATTTCAATAACATTACTTTTGTGGGAATAAAGTTTAGGGTTGGGCAAACCTCATTTTTTTTTCGAACCGAACCTCGAACCGAACCTTTTCAAAAGGTTCGAAATTTCGAACCTTAAACGAACCGAACCTTTTTTTCAGAAAATGATGTTTTCCAGATGTGTAGTAAAGATAAGCACGCATAAGCACCAGTCACCATTCTCCTCCCTCCCTCTCGCAAGTCAAGTGATTAGACACTTGAAAACAGCTGTTTAATGGGGTGTTTGTTACTCATATATTATTTTTATTTGTATCTATACAGAGACATTGATTTAATAATATAATTGGCACAAAAACGCGAAATATACTGCTCCAAATTATACTTATAGTTATCCAGTTCTGTCTGTGTGTCTGTCTGTCTGTCTGTCAGGAACGTCGAATCGTGCACTCTTTCAATTCAAAATGGTGGCGTTACATTGCCAAACACGTCTAAAAATACGTCTTTTGCTTTCAGTGAATAAAGAAATAACCAAAACTCACCTAAGACGAGCACCTTATTCTTTTGTAATTATAATAAAATCATTATAAGATACTAATACTGTCCAAACCAGCACATGACATTAAAAACGTCATCTCGGCAAGAAACTTCAAACGTTATTTGTCTTATTTTCTCTTGCTCTGAATTTCGTAGGCCGTGAACATGATCAAACCAAAGCCGATGGAGTTGTTATATTATATATTTTCTTGGAAATAATTTTCCTTCGTTTCTTATTTACTAAGAGTGGTGTGTATTGAGTCATGTAAACGACGTCAAGTTACTGTTGATAATGTTTTAAACATCAATGTTTAAATTTTTACATTTCGATGATTCTTAAAGTGATCTCAAAAACCAGTAATTCTGAGCTTAATTCTTCGTCCAATCATATTTTTAATGGTGACATGGACTATTGTGTAAGGGTACCTATACTACAATATAACTGTATTTGTTAACATCAGTCAAATGGTAGGTACTTAGCTTGATTACCATTCCAAAAGTGTGCACCGAGAAATCCAAAACATATGGCCTTCCGCTCTTATACCTACCGCCGACCTCAGAGAAACGGATATAATGAAGCTCACCATGTATTCATAGTTTGAACGAGCTTCATTTGTTTTTCATCAACAATGTAAAAAGTAAATTTCAACCATTTCGGTGTACAGACACGGCAGAGAGATATATATAGATATACACTACACTATAGCAGAGGTATTCTCACTCCACCAATGAACGTGAAGCCTTTTCGACATGAGAAATATTGGGGTATCCCGGCATCCCCGATCCGGGTATCGGGGTATCCCGGGAGGGAAATGAGAATGTTATGGTAAAAAGGATCTTAACAATCAAAGATAAAAGGTATGTAAAGAAAGTCAGATTAGTTCTCGAAGTAGATCCAGAGTCCAGGGCAAGATTAGTACAGGCAGGTAGGCTCTACCTAGGGTGGAGCGATGGGAAGGTTGTGGATCATGTTCATGTAAAAAGATGTTTCAAATGCTCTGGATTCTCTCACATGCAAGGTGAATGTAAAAATGAGAGAAAATGTGGTCACTGTGGGTACGATCATGACACTAAAGATTGTAAAAATAATTTTTATGAATGCTGCAATTGTATAGAAACAAACAAAAAGCTAAACATGAACTTACCAACGGACCATAGCTCCCTGGATTGGGATTGTAAATGCTACAAGAGGCAGGTAGAGATGTTGGAAAGTAGGATTCAATATGACAGCAAACAATAGCAATTAATGCACTCAATTGTTCAACAATCAGCGGAGGGAAATGTAGTACCAGGTCACGATATATTATATATAAATGCACAAAGCATAGTAAGTAACATTGATGAATTAAGAGATTATGTGACTAAATACAAGTATAACATCATTGCAGTAGCTGAATCACATGTCACAGCAGACATATTGGACAAGGAAATACGCCTCATGGGTTATAAACATGTAAGATGTGACTCACAAAGCCGACACACAGGCGGGGTCATTTTATACATATTAAAATCGTTGAAATTTGTGGTCATTCATAACTCTGCTGAATCCAGTGGGAGTTGGGTGCTTGGAATCAAACTCAAGCTTAGACGAGTAAACATAATTGTATTTACTGTGTACCACTCTCCAAATGCAAACCATGCAGAATTTATTCAATATTTCACGGAGGTAGTGTGCGAAAGCATAATGAACAAGCATAAGGGTACTACAACGGTGATTGTAGGTGACTTTAATATGGATATTCTCAAGCCCAATGCTATCACTAGAAACATGATTGGTGGTATTGAAACGTATGGTCTAACTCAAATTGTAAATCAACCAACTAGAATAACGAAAATGAGTGAAACTCTTATAGACTACATAATCACTAATTGTGACAAGGTTACATTTGGAGTGGGAGGAGGTCCCGGTATTGGAGACCATGAATCGTTCATGATTGACATAAACACTGAAGCAAGACGAGAAAGAGAAGTAGATTTGTACAGTCTGTTTGACTGGAGAGGTTATGACGTAGCTAGGTTTAGAGCAGATCTAGAAGAGCAAGAGTATGATATGTTGGAAACTGATGTAAACCTAGCCTCTCAAATATTTGTTCAAGGTCTAACAAGTGCGAAAGAGAAAAATCTTACAAGCATTTTGAAGAAGAGAGGAAATATAGGGGTCCCATGGATAACTGATGAGATAAGGAAGGAGATGCAGTTGAGAAATAATTATTTTAAAAGAGCGAAACTTAGTCGACTTCAAAGTGATTGGGATGAATTTAAAAGGTATCGAAATCGAGTTCTTAGCATGCTCAGAAAATCAAAATATGATTATTACTATGAAAAGATTGACAGACAAAGAGGAGATAGTAAGGGTATGTGGAAAACTCTTAAGAAACTTGTAAGTGAAAAGAATCAGAAGTGTACTGCAGATGAGATTGTCTTATGCAATGGTAGCATAATATCAGATAAGGTAGACATTGCAAATCACTTTAATACATATTTTTCTGAGAGTGTTGAAGAGATTATAAGTAATATTTCGGAAATAGATATAAATAATATTAGTAATAGAATAGTTGACCAGGTTGAACTTAACCAGTACAACCGAGTGAGTAAAGATATCATCATGTGTGACTTCAAACAAGTTCAAATCCAGGATTTAAATAAGCTAGTGATGGATTTAAAAAATAAAGGAGGTGGAACTCTGGATGGAATCTCTGTCAGATTGTTAAAAGATGGGTATCCTAGCATTAAGCATAGACTACTTCATTTAATTAATTTATCATTAAGTAAAGGCGTATTTCCCAAAAGTTGGAAAGAAACACTTGTAATTCCGGTCCCTAAAGTTGCTGGGACTACATTAATTGATCAATTTAGGCCGATAAATATGCTGCCAATTTATGAAAAACTGCTGGAGCTTGTTGTACACTCTCAGTTAGAGGAATATTTTTATAAAAATAACTTTATTATGACTAATCAATCTGGATTCCGGAAAGGTCACTCCTGTGAAACAGCGGTGCAGTGGATGGTTTCTGAGTGGAACAAACTAAGAGATAATAATTTATCAATATTGTCAGTTTTCCTGGACTTCAAAAGGGCTTTTGAGACCATCGATAGGAAAAGGTTGTTAATGAAATTGCAATATATGTATGGTGTTCAAGGTACTGTGTACCAGTGGCTCGATGATTATCTCAATGAGAGAGCTCAAAGAACTAAATTTGATGGGGAAATCTCAGACACTATCGATGTAAATCTAGGAGTACCACAAGGCTCAGTCTTAGGACCATTCTTATTTTCAGTGTATGTTAATGACATAAATTGTTGTTTAAATAAATGTGTGATAAATGTCTATGCAGATGATACAGTCATCTTCTATGGTGGAAATGATATGACTGATTTGAACAATACATTGAACGAAGAATTGAAGGTAGTGACTGACTGGTTGAGCATTAATATGCTAAAGCTGAACAATAGTAAGTGTAAGGCAATGATGATTGGTACTGGGAAACTACATTATATGAACACAACTGATAATTGTGAAGTTAATATTGTACTAAATGGTGAGTTAGTGGAATGTGTTAAATCATTCAAATACTTAGGTATGTTGTTGGATGTAAATCTAAGTTTTAAACAACATATACTGTACATAGAGAACAAAATCAGAAAAAAACTTAGCTACCTTAGTAGGATAGGTCAGCACCTGACAGTAGCCACAAAACTATGTATATATAACACTATTATTAAACCACACCTTACCTTTTGTATGATTTTATTGTATCAGGCATTTAATACAGATATTGAAAGACTACAGATTCTACAAAATAGAGGCATGAGGATTATTCTGAAATGTAGTAGATATACACCTGTAAATACTATGTTAAAATCTCTAAATTGGCTAAGGATTAAGGATTATGTGTATTTTCAAGGCATGTGTTTTATTTACAAACTTCAAAATGGTCTTCTACCTGCATATTTTACAAACACTGAAAAAGTTGAAAATGTCCATCAGCATTACACGAGAGCGCATAATAATTTTTTTCTAAACCATGTTCATAAACAATCATCGGCCAAATCTTTATTTTATCTTGGGATTCGTTCTTTTAATGCTCTTCCACTTAATGTTAAAAGTGTGAGGAGTCTTAGCATATTTAAAAGCAAACTTTTAGAAATTATAATGACGGAAACATTTATGTTGACATCCTAATTAGATTATTCTATGTTTTTAGTGTGTTAATTCTTTGGTTTGTGTCTTTATTGTGTATCTTTATGTATCTTTGTATTGTACTGATTTGTGAAAGATAGCGCTTGCGCTAAATAAAGAATTATTATTATTATTATTATCGTTAGCGCATATATCAGCACTAGTGGTAAAAATATGAACTAACTGCTAAATTTACCCATTGAGCCGTCGTTGCATTTATATGCTATGCACGATGTTCTTTTGTTTTATATCAGATATTTACAATTAAGCTATAAAATGAAGTATAAAACCATTCAATATCGTCAAATAACAGCTATTCTGCGTGCCAGCAGGCACATCAAGTGTAAACTATGAATTAGCGGTTGAGCCATCGTCAGAGATTGGTCATCAAGTAGTTCACTCTTCACGCTATAGACGTCGCTCAAATCACCGGGGCCACCCAGATTTCCCCAATCACAGGGTCTGAAAAGGCTTCACTGCGGTCAATGTTATCAGTATAGGAGTGAGACAACCGTCTCTACTAGTATGAATGTAGTAATGATGTCCATGAATCTTGGTACAGATGTCAAGTCTATAGATATTTTGTATATGAGGTGGTTTTATACCCATAAGAATTTCTTCTGCAGTTTATTGCAAAGGTAACCATTATAACATCACCAAAATACCGAAACACAGATTTACAGCCGTTTTGACACGTTACACCAATATGGCCTCTCAACAATGAGATGATATCACGTGCAAACTATGAATTGGTATCACAAATAAAGAATGTGTCGTGTGTATCGGGTCACGATATCAACTTCACCTATATTTTAACGGCGCATTATGACACCATACATTTTCTTAATTTTTCTTACTAATACTCATGGTCATGGTTCACATTTGAAGACTCACGTAATTGATTTACCATAATAGGTATGATTAAATTGCCTTCCTTCGTACCTAATTTACGTATTTTGTTGGGCATTTGGTCTGTTAACTACGTAACGTGTGTATTAACGACGCACAATCTGCTGACAAATATTGATGTCGTTTTATATTTATGCATACCTCACTGGTGCGCATTGGTCATGTTTTACATGACGGGACCCTCTAGTTTAAATATATTTCAACACTTTTCTTCCTCTCTTCAACGCCATAATGGAATTTCATTTCGAAAATACTTGCCCCAGTTGAGAGATGGTAATCCTGTGATTGTATACTCCATAAATACTTCGCATTTTTACGCGAAAATAAAAGTTCAATATTCTTCAAAAATTATCTCGTCATCGTCATACTATTTTTGATTTTGCATTGTGTTACAAATGAAGTTTGGAAAGCTCAAATATACACCATTATATTTTAACTTTTGCGTGATAATCTTCACTTCATTAGATCGCGAATAGTTTTCTAAATGACCACTATTATTTATTCAAATACCATAAACATACAATATCATCAAAATAAAATAAAATATGCCGTCAAGTCAAGTTATTTGTCATCTGGATTACTGCGAGTTCGCAGACCTTTCAACAGAGACAAACAAAACAATCCTCCCTTCCGCAAGGGTCAGGTACCTGCTGGCTAGCAGACGCAGGACCCAAAAGTACACTCTGTTCCAAAAAAAAGCACAGTTTAGATCGCAACAATCATATTATTTCGTTTTTATACTTCGAAAATTTTACTCAACAAGGAAATTACTTCGACTTCTAAACTGAAATCAATGCTACTTTGCTACTTGTGACCAAATAGCACTTCGAATTACGGCATGAAAAATTCGGTTCAACATTTATTTGAACATGGAACACCCTATAGTGTGGCAGGATTTGAGTTTTCTTTGATTTATGATGGATTTCGGCTTACAGGGGCTCTATTTACCAAGGTTTTACCATTTTACTGTACCCGTAAAGACAAGAGGTTGGACCAGTGACAAGAGGTTGGTCGCATTATTTGAATGAAACATGGCGGGAAAAAAAGGCGGGAGGTTCGAAAAAGGTTCGAAAACGAACCTTAGAGGTTCGTTTTTCGAACCTAGCTAGCTGGTTCGGTTCGAAAACGAACCGGTTCGCCCAACCCTAATAAAGTTACAGCAGTTCGAATTTGGTTGTCGAAAAATCGATTATACGGAGCTCAAATAGGGCTCGTCCAGAAAACATGCATTGGTTGGGACGCTGTTTATTCAAAACTACGCATGATAACAAGCTCAAAATATAAAATTTTATGCAAAATATAATTGCCATCAATTGTGTAAAACATTAAATAAATTTGAAATAATTGAACGAAAGTTATGGTACCTTGAAGTTGAGATTAAAAGCAGAATTAGCGTAAGATAATTACACTTTTTGAAATTAACATGCGTAATAAAACTTAGAAATGATACTCTGCTTTTAGGCTCAACATGAAGAACCCATAACTTTCATTCCATTGATCCTAAAGTATTGAATTTTTTACTGAATTTTTAGCAATATAGTTTGTTTAAAATTTAAAATTGTCAGATTGAAATCAATCTGAATTGAAATCAATCTGAAAAGATTGAAATCGCAAGCAGTTTTGAAGAAACAGCGACCCGGCCAATTGACGTTTTCTGTAGCGGGCTGTTCAACAAATGAAATGTTTTTGAAACTTTCACACATTAAACCTCAGTATGTTGTTTATATTTTGTGAAAATTTCAGCACGATGTATGCAGTAATTTCGTCACAGCGATGTCTCGCCCATTGTGCGTTTTTTTATGCGCCACCCGGTATAATACATTACATAATACTATACCATCTTGTTCCCTTACAACCAATGCCTCTAGACATAAAGCTGGCAGGGGCCCGATTCTTCCTCTATTCAGCCCCAAATCCCCTCCACAAATCCATCTGGGCCCAGATTCACAAAGCTTTTCCCCTGGAGGCCTATTTTCGAGATCGTTCGAGTCAAATATCATACGGATTCACGACAAAACAAAACAATAAACTGATTTGGCTTTTGGATGCTATTTCCTTCGGACGGCCGTCACTTTGACGTCACGCTCGATTATGCGAGCGCTCAAACGATCTCGAAAATAGGTCCCCTGGGGGAATTGATGGTTTACCCCACTTTGTTGTATCTAATAAGCAGTGAAAGAATCTGGTTTATTTTAAAAAAACCTGGGGCCAAAGCTTTGTGAATCCGGGCCCTGTTCATTATTTATTACCCTTTTCCATTATCATCCCCTGCTCGCCACTTATTTCGATACCTCCAACCAAACCGTTCCATCTATTTAATCGATAGATGGAGATTGATAGATTTATCTGGCTTGATAAAGGGGCAGGTAATATTAAATAAGCCATACCCGGCTGTGTTCACGTAGCTGGTCGACGATGAGCTTGTCAACCCGCGATGGATGTGGCGGCAGCCGAGGCACTGGACAGTTGTTAGAAGACGACAGCTTCTTGCCGGGATTGTGTCGCGCTAGCTCTGCTTCAGTCTTCTTGCGCTCCTTCTCAAGGAATTTGAATTGCTCCGAACATTCGTCCAGTCGAACGTGTAGCTCAGCTGCAGGCCCATTGCGGCTGAAATTAAAACAAGTTCGATTATAGACAGACTTAGCGAACGGGAATCAATAAATTGAAGGCTCTTGATCAGTTCATTTTAGGTAGGTTTTTGTAATTGGAAAAAGTAATGATAAATAAACTATAGTTACAATGAATTGGGTAGTTACTAGTTACTTTGCAAGATCTTGAATTTCAGCAGGGAATACATCCATCCTATCACTTTGAATAGATATGAATTCAGACTCACCGAAGTGCTCTGGCGGCAAACATGTGAGGCGGAAGGTCTCGCTGCCCAGCGAGGTTGTACAAGTGAATGATGTCTGAGGATGGATGATAGCCATTGGCCTTGAACAACTCTGCATTGAATTCAGAGGGGAACGTAGATTTGTCCAAAGCCGGCATTATCGGGAAATTGAGATTATTGGAGGGGTAATTTCCATTTTGTTGATTGGAAGAACCAAATCCCGCTGATGCTCCGTTAAACATGTTGGGAGGCGGCATCCTATTGAAGGAATTAGGCATTGGAATTCCATTGAAATGGTTTGCCGATTGCAGCCCATTGAATAGATTAGGCGGAGGAATCGCACTGAATGTACTGGGAGGTGGCATTCCACTGAAGGAGCTCGGTGAGAGAAGACCGTTGAACGAAGCGCATGAAGGTACTCTGTTGTATGAGCTCGGAGACTGGAGACCGTTGAATGAGCAGCTGGTGGGGGAATGAACCACGTTGGGCGACGGTTTATTTACACTCTCCAAGTTGTTATTTAAGCCGAGAGGGTAGCTCGTTTCGTTGAGTGGTTTTCCATGATTGCCTTCAACCCACTCTCGTGTGTAGCTCTCGGAGAAAGACTGGCAAGTGAGAAACAACAAACTAAATTAACACAATAAATCCTCCTGCCTATTACCCTTCTAAGTAATATTTATGGCAATTTCTGACTATAAACCATAATTTTTTAATGACAGCAAGCATATGAAAATCTCAAATAATTATCAGAAGAGTCAGCGAGTTCAGAGAACAGATCAAAAATTTTAGCAATTTACTCTGCACTGTTAAATGACAACGGAACACTTTATTGATACTCGTAACTTAAATGAAACTGTGATGTAGCGTAAGAAAAGGACACTTACCTGGTGATTGGCGTCCTGGCAGTAATTCTTGGGAAACCCACCGTTGAGAATGTGATCGAAGTTGCCAATCTTTAGGTGATTACTTGGCGAGCCGTTGAATCCATTACACTGTCCGTTGTGAGACAAGTATTCGTTTGCCTGCAATAGACAAATATACATTCAATGTTGGAAGGTCTAGCATTTGAACAATATGAGACAAGTGTTTTAAATTCTAACATAAATATTTCCTAACAAGAGGTACCATGCAGCACAGCATACTGACTTGGAAGAAAGAGAAGTGGAGAATTGAGGAAGAGGTTGACTGAAGAAAATGGCAAGGGAGACATGGAGGCTGGGTGCTGGTGGACTGAAATGAGGAATGAGGAAATCAGGAGGAAGATGAGAAAGGGAGAGAGTGTTGCCCGTAACATCCCCTCACCCTCCGAATGTACCAATTACATAAATGGATTTTTGAAGGTTCTATGTTGTCTTACCAAGTATCCATCTTTCTTCTCTACAAAGTGGCCATCACCCACAAGATGCGGAGGGAGATTCATGGGTGCGAAGTTAGCCGTCTGCTCGTGCACGTTGGACTCGGAATTACGTTCACGTAGGAGCTCGAGGTAGTTGCGCAGCTGGACTTGATTTGGCAGTTCAGTTTCGCCAGTCATTTGCAGCAAAGCTCGTTGCTCGTGATGCGGTGGGTGCGATGTGTAACCCGAGTCGGAAGAGTTATCACACTTTGCTTGGTAGTATGACAAGAAGTCTGGAGAGAACACCGGACCAGAGTACTGTCTCTGAATGGCGATGGGCATGCTGTCATCACAGATCGCCGAGTTCAGTGATGCAAGCGTGAGCAATGTGGGCGCTTCATAGGAGCCGAGATCACCCGATGGCAAATCAGTGTTGAGCGTAAGCTGGAAAAACATCTGTTTAAACAAATCTTCCAAGAAACTATGAAGGCCCTAAATAGAGCACTAAAATATTAGGTACGTGTAGTCGATCTACAGTAAACCCTCGTTATTACCAACTTCAATAATTCGAATTTAGGGGTAAATTCGAACTAGGTGCATGGTCCCAGTGGACAGGATAGGTTTTTACATGTTAAATCATTTTTATAAATCGAATTTTAGGTTAATTCGAAATTCGAACTGAATTTTGGTCCCAGCCCATGTTATTCCTTGCATACAGTTGTTTTAATTCGAACTTTGCAGAAGGATTGATAAAATAATCGCGAACAAACTACGAAAAAACAACACTCAAAACAAAACACAACCTTCAAAGGCATCAAAATGAGATAATCTGGCTTGCGAGGTTGGCCAAACTGCTGTTACAGGTTTGCCAACCCCACTTTTTTGCAATGGCGGGAATATTCCATAGGCGGGAATATTCAAACTTCATGAAAATGCACACAAATTTTTTTGGATTAATTATATATTTCGAACTTTTTTAATTCGAACTGGGATTTTTTGGGTCCCTTTGAATTCGAATTAACGAGGGTTTACTGTATTTTGTTGTGAAAACCGTAGGTACCTACTGTAGGTACAATGAATTATTCTTTCAATCCTTTGCTCTAGGAAAATTACGTTGATACATTGTTAATCTAAGTACAACTCTTGTCTCATTATTATGATTTATAATTTGGCATTATTATTTGATCATCTTGAAACTTACAAGTCCAAAGTCCACAGGGTCAAAACAATTGTGTGGCTCAATGTGCTTTTGGTCGACAGTGATATGCGTTGGTTGGGGCACATCCCAGCTGTTAGTCTGCGATGAATAGCTGACAGAACTGCAAGGCTTGGAGTACAGTGCATTGCTGGGATCACTGGAGAAAAAAAAACATTGTCAATTAAAAATTGTTCCGTGTCTGCCCCTTTTTTCTAGTTGGTACATTATTGCGAACATACACATTTATGACAGGATCATGAATAAAATGTAACTGAAAGGTTTTTGGGAGCTGTCTGCTGTTCTTCATCCTTTTGTCAAAACTTATCTGAAGTGTCACCAACGCTTTCATTTAAAGGTGGGTGCAAATAATGACTTACAAAGTTACAACTATGCTCAGAGATAGCTCTGGATATCAGGAAGTAGGAAGTATCCTATACGAACCTTGTAACACAACTGTTAATAGGGTCAGAGAATGAGTCGTCATCCAATAATTTTGCAACGAGATCATTTACCAGGGAGGTATTCAGTGAGGTCTCGTCCTCATACACTTCTCCATCTCCTCCATTCTGAAGACAAAAATACATTCATTCAAATTATATTACCTAGTAGTTACCTTCTCACATCTGCAATTCCAATGCAATTCCATTGCATATACACATACAAATTAGTCATCAAATCTTTCTGGTTACATACTCTGATGACAAGCAATACCGAATCAATGAGAGCTCACTATTACTATTGATCAATTTGAACCACAGATAGTGCAACAAATTTGGACCACAAAGAAATCATCAAACACAATGTGTATCACCTGTGCAATGCTCTAAATGCTACGGTATGTTAAACGCAGTGACTCTATAGACTCGTTTCATAAACGGTTGACACCTTGACAACGTCTCCTTCTAAAGAAAGACTTGATAGTGGGTGAAGGGAGTGTTTCAATGATATTATCTAGAGATGTAGGTAGTGCGAAGTTACCTGGGCAAAGTCCGCCATTGTTCGTTTGAGAGAAGACGCTGTATCCTCCGAGCTCTTGAACACACCATTGTAAGCGGGAAGTTGGTCTAACTCACACTGAAACAGAAATAGACCGCGTTAAAAATAAAATAATATTTAGTAGGAAAGATTTAACACCTAGGTACCTACTGTGGGAGAAAAAAATGATCACATGAATAGACAGTAGGTATACTAAATAGCCGATGTTACCCTACGTAGCCCAACCTACATATTTTACAAAACGAAAACAAGTCCACACAATTTATGATGAAAAGAGATCGGTCTTCGAATAAAAATACATTTTGTGTCAAAATGTCGGTGGTACAACAAGGCATTGATCGGTCTAGTAGGAAAACATGCTGTGAACCACATTGATAGCGAGCCATTTTACATGTAACAAGCTGTCCACGAGTTGACGATTGCAGTGAAAACAGAGACCGATAATTTGCTGTGATCCAAGGCGAGGTGAGTTTACACTGAGAGATCAGTTAGGTGGAATATTTTCAAAATAAGTTAAAAATATAGATACTACTTACTTCTACCTAAGTAACCTTCTACCTTCTACCTAATTCTCCAACGTTCTTTATACCTACTGGTTTCGATAAAATTGTGCAATAGCGGCATTCTTAAACTCAGCGAAAACATGTGGCGCTACAGCGGGCATCTAGCAAAGTGTTCATTTAATCAGCGCTGTAGCGACTTTTGCGTGCATCAAAAGTGTTCATAATCTCAATGCTATACAGGGGCTGCACACTGCACTGTTATCGTGGGAGATAGCGATAATAAAGCTGAGAGGTAAATATATATTTCTCTAATATAGGTAATATGCCGTATTTTTGCGTAGTTTATTGTATTATTATTGCTTTGACAACGACGGCCATTTTTTAAAATCTTGCTGCCACATTCATCTTGCAAAAGCGTTCATAAACTTAGTGGGTATTTGATGTAGCGGACCCCATTTCCTCGCTACATGGGTCGCTGAGATTAAGAACGCCGCTAATATGATGATACTGTTGGTCATACGACCATGCAAAATTTCAACTTCATCTCATGTGGTTTATTTTCCCTTTTCAACCATTCAGAGAATATTTAAAAATAAAAAAAAAATAAAGATCTGCACATGGTATTTATAGGTCATGATATTGACCTGCATACTAGGTCTGTTCGTTGAGCTTGTTCGGTACTGCTCCTAGCTGCTCGAAATTGCTCCAGCACGTCCTGTAGGCCGATGAACACAATCACATGTTTCAAGCTGCTCAGAGCAGTTCCGAGCAGCCCAACAAAGAAACCTAGTGATTACCTACCCATTGTTTGTATTATTAATTATTATCCAACCCAATACTTGAATAGACGCTATGTCGCTTATATACGTCTGTACCACCTACTTAGCGTAGTACGCTGACTTAGCGTACAAATACAAAATAATAATAATACCCGAATGTAATTTATTTTATTTTACATACTATATTTATTTTTCTTAGGATTAAATTAATTTTATTTTTTATTTATTTTTCTTCTGGGGCTTAACGTCGCACTGTTCTGCAGCGAGGCTAATGGCGACGGATGAATGATTATGATGATGATTGGGAGATAATGGTGAAGAGTAGGTAAGGATGGAAGGTAGGAAAGAGGCAGTCGTGGCCTATTAGTAGGTTACTTTCCCAGCATTTACCTGTTGACTAAGGGAATACCACGGTCCACGAAAAAAAAACAGCCCGGAAAAAGAAACGGCTGCGGGAATCGAACCCGGGTCTCCGGAATACAAGTTCAGAGCGTTACCACTCAGCCATACCTGTTCCGTAATTTATTGAGCACATAAAATAGATACACAATAGGTGTGTATTCAACAATCGAGTCGTTGATCTTCCATCCATCTCTTCACTGCTTACCTGCTTCACATTTCTTTGAAAAACAAAAGCGGTACCATTCCGCCAAACTTAAAGTGGATAACACCACCTTCAGTGAACCCATTAGGTAGGTACTACCTATACCTACCTAATAGTTACAAGTGTCAATGAAAGGTTTGTCAATTAATAAATTAATTTTTGTAGAACAAAATATCCTCATAAGCATTCTTTTGTCAGCAGTATTCGGTTTGTCCTGGTCTAGGTACCTAGTTGTTATTGAAACAAAATAATTAAGGTGTACAGCAGGCTAGGTAAGAAAATTCACCATACCGTACCTACTATACCTACCTACCTAACTACTTGGGAAGGATCACTATGTATGGAAGAGGTAGGTAGTTAGGTAGGTAGGTAGCCTAGGCTATGTTAGTGAAATTACCACTATTATAATTCGATGCTATAACTACCTACCTAGTATTACACTAAATAAGGCATCTAGATGATAAGTGGTGCAATACTACTCTGCAGTTGCATAGTTACATGAACTTATATCCTTTATAGATCACTGACATCGAAACATAACAGTCACCTGTAGATTGCGAATTGAGCAAGCAACAAACATAGTATGGGATAGGGATATCATCACCTACCTTTCGTAAATAAGAACCTCGATTGGTTTCCAACGTATTGCCAAGATCGTACACTTCAGAAAGGGCCATTTTAATTATTATGGCAATACATCGATTTCATCTTACAAATAACTATCCTGCTAACAGCAACTTTCGCCTTCGTCTTTTGCTTCGCTGTCAAACGTCAGTGCAGTTCAGGTTCTTTTCTTCAGTTCGTTCCGTGTTAGATTTTGTTTTATTGGTAACACTGCACCAAAGCCAAAATGCGGTCACTGTGGCTGTTCCAAGATTAGCGTTCATTCCCCACACATAATGTGGATAATGTAAATTTGTAAAGAAACGTTATAAAGTACGAGTACCTACAAGAGACTAGATTCGTGCATTTATTATAATGCACAAATATTACATTATGTTTAAATCAAAGCGAACATCTGTAGTGCTAGCTAATTCAATTTATAGTTTTAAAAGGGCAAATACCTACAACACTATTCAACATCCTGTCACCCGGTAAATTCAACCATTCTTGTTGAATGTTGATAGCCTAGTATGGAAGGAAGTTGAGTAGTCGGCGTTTAGTATTTTTGATTTTCTGTTACGGGTTTTTACCCAAAACCTAGAAAAATAGGCCGCGCTCTAAAGGTACCATGTAGTATGTACATTTTAATTTAAATTACTATCATAACTGAAATTGGAAAAACAGGAGAAACTTTTACGCTGCCTTACAAATTACTGATTTTTTTATTTTTTTCCTTGCTTTTCTTAAAAATCGGTGTAAAATCGATGTACTGTCTTGATTTTGAATGTACTTTTCCACACGCTAAAAATGCACAGTAGGTTTTATTCAATACCGTGCATGTGGTGACCAAACAGATATCAATTTGATTGTTTTGTTCAAAGACGTACACTCAAACCAAAGATATTTCTCAAACCAATAAAAATTGGTACCTACTCGAAAAGAAAAGGATTGGCTGCTGGTAAGGTTCCTTGACAATCAATCCTTGTTATTACCAATGAAATAAGACCTCAGCTACCTACTATAGAGCCTAGAGGTAGATGATGCGTTTAACACAGCCTTTGGGATGATGCCATCAAACCTTAATCAGCCAATCATTTTCTTTTCGAGTACCGCTTTTTATTGGTTTGAGTGTACGTAGCTCAATTTTAACTTGCTCGTTGGAGCGTTTATTCCGGAGGTCCGGAGGTTTGATTCCCGCGGCCGTCCTTCCTGACTGGGAAGCTACCCTACTACTAGGCCACGAGCGCCTCCTTCCCACCATATCTACTCTCATCAACATCATAATAATTCATCCGTACCGTCGCCATAGCCTATCTGCAGATCAGTGCGACGTTAAACACTAGGTAATGAAAAATAAAAAATGACAGGTACGTACCTATTTTACACATTTGAAAACGTCCCGGATTTTTTGCCACAAAAAATGTTATGAGGATAGTGAGGATGAGGATAGTGAGGATGAGGATAGTGAAGAAAGTATACCAACTTACACTCGGTATCAACTCAGAGTTTGTTTTCAGGGGGGAGGGGAGGGGGGGGGGGGACATTTTGAATCATGGTAGGTATGACATTGTGGATATTTCAATAAAAGTGGGAGAAAATTTCTGAAAATCGAAAAAGGGGATAAGGGCGAAAAACGGCGAAAAAACGAGGATTTTTGTTTTGTATAAAATGTTTAAATTTGATTCACGGATCATATTCATGTCCAAATCGTACCAAAATGCTATGCATTCAGTCGTTTCTCAAAATTATCTGGGGCTAGATGTTCCGGGATCCGCATAATATGGGATATGGAAGACGCACGAATATTTACGAATATAAAATCAGATATATAAAATATATTATCGTATTGTCACGATTATTAATTGTACGTTTTAAAATTTCCCAAATTATACCTCTCTATATCTACACCCCACCCCCAGGCACCACAGTGCAGACAAGAACATTTTCACTTAAAATATGACCCTCTATCAAAAAAATGTGGTCGCTGAAAATCCCCATGGGGTGGGGGTGATTCCGCCCAACATAGTTAAGAAACCCCAAAAAGTGGAAGAAATCGAAATTTTGGTTTCGGGGTATATGCAAAATATTTTTTTTACTCTTAATGACTACCACTCAAGAATGTGATAAAAAAACTCACAATATTTTCTTCTTGATCACATTATGTAAAAAATATTTTTGGAAATGTCAAAAAAATGACTTTTTGGCCTTTTGGGAGCTACGCAAGTACTGATTAGGGCTTTTAACCATATTATTTTATCTTCCAAGGTAAGCTACTATCGGTTAATTTTAATTATTAAAATTTTCAAAGCAATTTAATTTTTTTGTAAAAAAAGTCAAAATTTTGACTTGACGGTAGAAGGGGATTTAAAAAAATACTATGCAGTGTAGTTTTATATCCTATTTCTAAATATGTTTTCAGAAAGACTCAATCTCTTACCGTCTTGTCACAATTAATTAATAAAATACTCAAAAAAGTCAAAAAATTCCACTTTAACCCCCCCTGTACACCACACCGTGACACCCACCAGGGGTCAAAGTGCAGACAAGTGAATTTTCACTTCAAATATGACCCTCGGGGAGGGGGGGGGGGGAGCTCCCACCCTTATCAGTCGATGGACTATAGTAATGAGTATTCAATATTAAATTGTGAATTTCTAGGGATTGATGGAATTTACGAGAAAGTTTTACAAGGAGATCGGGGTTAGTATGGATCGGTTTCCTAAAATGTTTGAAGTGTGATCAATTGTAATGTATATTCAATACAACATTTTAAATTATTTAATTAATACATCAAATTACTTTAGGCATTTATAGACCTACTCCTAGTCTGTACCTATACTATTTTGTACAATAAGTTATGAAAGTTCATTCAACTTAGGGCCGGCAGGTGCATAGCCATTATATACCTACTGCAATTTAATTCCAGAGCTTATTTCCTCACCTCAGGCTACTGTCATTGACTGCAGTTTATTTATGCCATGGTAGGTAATATTCCCACATTTCCCGAAGTGGAGCTTAACTAAACTGAAGATTAAACTAATGATTATTAATTCGGCCCCTTCCTAGGCTAAGCGCTTTTTATTATGATGCTCTCATGGTCTCATGCCACAGGTAGGTGGTCTTGTCGAATTGTTTTATTGGGCTATCAATCATCCTTCTCATGTTTAGATTTTACTTTCTCAATCCCAAAATTAAAATTGCATGCCTTTAATATGTTGAGACCTGGGACTTCTAGACTAATATTTACCTGCATTATAATGTTGTTTTTCTGGCATGGACGCAGAACCAAATGCAGAACAGCACACTAGGTCAGTCGTCGCTCGTCGGTGTAAAATTGTTGACATTTTGTTGACAAACGGTTTTTTTGAACTCACTCAAGCAAAGCTATCGGCCACGCCATCTGGCGGGCACCAACCCAGTCATAAAAAATAACTTCCAGCAAGTCTGATCTAGATGATAACTTTGATAAAACATGACGACATTGACAGTGACACTAACAGGAACAGCTAGACTGACCTAGAATGTAACTGAAGTGGGATGATTGTTTGGGATGAGTGGAGTGGGAGTGGGATACGATGATTATTAATCTATGATTAATCAAAAGATTTTTCAAAACTCAGCAAAACTCTAGACATCGGCGGTCACGGGGGGGGGGGGGGGGGGGGGGGGGGGGGCATTAAAAGTAAATTTACGTCGCCTTGCCGACGGACTTTGTGCCGAAAACTCATAGACCGAGGATATTTTGCCGACAGCTTTAGACATTTTCGGACATTTTGCCGAAAATATGAAAATATGAAAACATGTTTTTAATAAATTAACTAAATAAATGAAATTCAAAAATTTAATGTGGCTCCATGAGTAGTGAGTGTGTAGTGAGTAGAAAGTGTGCGAATTTGTCAAGTTTTACTTTTTATTTTTTTAATGTTGAATTTAAATCAATTTATTTTTTATATTTGCCAGAACCCATTTTCCAAAACCCAATAGGTATATTTTAGTTTAGTTATTATGTCGAAATGACATTGCAAACTTTTAATGTTTCCACCAATCAGAAGAAATTGCTAATAAGGAGATATTATTACCAAAGATATTAGACTTTGCCTTTGGATTATTAGATAATGCGACCTCAGACCTAACTGAAAAAATATGTCAGTGTCGTCAAATAAGTCGAAAATAGTTGTCACTCAAACGATCAAAACATCGATATCGATAATTTATTTTCAAAATAATTATGAAAACAAAACAAACTATTAAAAAAAATCTAGGAACATGATTCGAAAATTCAGTTTTGCGTGGTGCTTGGTAGATAAACTTGGAAATTACGCTCAACTCAAAAAAATTCTAAAATATTTCTCAATAACCATGCAAAGTTCAAACAGTTCCTTGTTAATTTTCAAAAATCACAGAATCACGTTCAAAAAATATACCTGGGACCACTCATATGATATAAAATGTGTGTACACAATATTAAATCGATCTGTTGAACGGTCATATCTATGCTCTAACTACCTTGGAAATGAAGATTCGAAGTTACCGTGGGATATGATCATATGACCTATGACTTTCGAGAAATATGACAGCCAACACGCAAAATGACCGTAAACTGTCAATCATTTTTGGATTTAAACACAGATTAGTCTGATAATTGTCAAAAGTACAGATAATGTTGTTCCCATATGACCATGCAAAGATTTAAGTTGATCGCTCAAACTGTTCTAGTTTAAATTTCAATAATCACATGATTTAAAAAAAAATTAACCAATGGGATGTTTTTACTGAAACTTTGTAAGTTGGGGACAATGATGGTTGTAATGACTTGTCAAAATTTCAAGTTGATCGAATCAACCGATCGAAAGATATTTTTTTTTAAACTTGAACCAATCAGTGGATTTCAAAAAAAATTGGGTCTACAACGCCCAGAAATGGTCCGTACATGAGTGCAAAATTTCAGCTCGATCGAAGAAAAACTGTGACCTGTTTCCCGGCAATAACAGAAAAAAACAGTGGTATTTGCCAAAAAAGCCAAAAGGAGACGCTGCTTCGCTCGCTCAAACAATCCATCTTTTCCTCCCTCCACGAATATTATAATAATAGTGTGGTACCATACTTACTTCTACTGTGACTAAAATTCTAGAAGGATGAACTGCGAGAAAGTAAATCCATTTCCAAGAAAACATCAAACGTGCTCAGTTGATTTTTTTCAGTCGAAATCTCAGTTTCACATTTGGCAACTCATGATGCAATGTGGAACTACTCTAGTTAAAGAATGGATTAAAATTTAATCCATTCTATTCTATAACTAGAGATAAAAACGTTAAATATTGAAAGTATGCATCTATAGGATGTACTTAGACAAACGAAACATTATCATTGTAGGATGAGCGAAATATTCACCATGGTAACACATTGTTGTGGGTGGACCTAGAAATCACATCACCAGGCAGTCATTACGTCACAATCATAGAGCTTTTCCCGCCAATATGTCCAAGTTCAATTTGGTATTGTATAGATTAGATTAGATTATTATTGTTTAACGGCGCGTCAACGACGAGGTTATATTGCGCACATTAATTGGGGAGGGGTCAACCTACCGGGCCCGATCCGGGGGAGTCCAGCACTGGTGGGAAGGCCAGGCCGGAATGGGAACGGACCGGGGGGTGTGAGGATTCGGGCCGGTGGAACTCGATTTCAGGGGGATCACCATCTCGAGGGGGAAGGCCGGCCCGAGGGGACCGCAAATTCAAGGGAGCGCATGGTTAGGCCGACCCTGGCTGCTCTTTGTCTGAACCTCACTACTGACCTGTCCGGCATGGGAAGCCCTTACACATGAGCATATACTCGCCGGCCTAGCTGCAGTGGATCATTGGCAAACACAAACCCCACCACCTCGCTAAGGTGGCAGCCGTCGGGGGGTTGGTATTGTATGATGAAAATGTTAGTTTTTTCGGGTGATAGGTGTATTTGCCATTATTTGTGTTGATATTTACAAATTTACATTAAAAATGTGTAAGGAGACTGACCCTTATGATCAGTCTGAATAAATATGATATTTTGGACGAAAAATGTGATAGTTAATAGACTCTGTGGGGACCACATGAGCGTCCGGCGAGAAAATTTTGTACATTTAAAACCAATTCGAAGAATTTTTATACATGTGGACATCAAGTCTTACCATTGACTACCAAATGCTGGTCTTACGGACCAAATGTCTAAAAAAAAGGTTATTTCTATTATCTGCCGATTTGAGTCATAGTTATGAAAATAAATACTAATATATTATATCGATTATATTCAATACCTACCTTGAAAATACGCATGTGGTGATATGACCTTGACGACATGCCGATGAAACTAGGGAGTACCAAACCTGGAGGCTCACGTCGACATGAGTGTCGAACATGCTGGAGGCCAAGTCTTGAAACTTACGCTTTCAGGACGCAAACGCTCTCGGACGTCATAAAGTCCCATTCACTGTAAGAGTGATCGACATTGAATCATTAATTTAAGTCACTTATTTGATTGTCATCCAGCAATCTATTGGAAACAATTTATTAACATTATAATTATTATTTCAGATGTTATACAGTCATTAAACGTTAAAACCTTATTCAAAATGAATAGCTAAACAGTTGACAGTAGATTTCAAGGTCGCCATTCTTACAGTAAATGGGACTTGTTGACGTCCTAGAGCGTTTGCGTCCTGAAAGCGTAAGTTTCAAGACTTGGCCTCCTGCTAGTCTCTTTCATTCATACAGATAGCAGACTAAAACGTAAGCGCAGTCACAGTAAAATTTAGATTTACAACTACATTTTTCGAAAACTTATGTTCGACCTCTATGGTTTATCCATCGAAATGCTAAGTTTTTCCCAAGAGAGGAAAGTCAAGTCTCCATTAACTCCAATTGCTTTTGAATGGTAAAATGCAAGCTAACTATTGCACAGAACCTAGTTGTAGAAATCATGCTGGATTGTAAATAAATTGAATTTTACCATTATAAAGAACAAACTTAATGATGGAGATTTTCTACGGTTAATCTATTAATTTATGAGTAAAATCAAAAGATTATTTTAAAATCAATCTATTCCAATTAGTGAATATCCTTTTCTTTAGAGGCTAGGGGCTGTTTATAAGGGCTCAAAGGATTCCACGCTAAAAATGGGTTCCGTTGACCTCCCCCCCCCCCCCCTTACCACCAATCTCTAATGGAATTTGTCTGTGAAATGTATCAAAATTATCGCTTTTAGTAAACTTCAGGTTCTGACAAACAACTGAAATTTAAAATGCCTATCCTCTCAGTCACACTGTGTCCCAAATTGGTGCACCCCCGCCCCCTTCCCCTGAAGCGTTACGTCCTTTATGCACAGCCACAGAGAGAGGGATTTTGCTAAAAAAGTCAATACAGTAATTATTGTTCATCCATTGAAGTAATGTATTTCAGATAAGTTAGCATATACATTAATATACATATTACAATACAGTATGTACATGCAGAGAATAATAAACAATTTACAATATCTTTCATCCTTTCAGTGTGATTAATGAATAATTATGTAACTTCTTACACTATTGTGTCTCCAAAGAAATTCTTGTAAGTCACCATCTATTACGAGAAAAATTGTAAAATCAGAATCTATACAAAATCAACTACAAATTGTAAATTGATTATGAATTATAGCAGACAACATCCAGAAGGTAGGCATTACTGGAAGTCTGCAGTCTGCACTATACAAAAAATTGACCATTTGTCGAAATCAAACACTTGGCAACAAATTAGTTAAAACACGGACGCACTGGCACGTAAAAGCAGAGCTGAGTGAAGAGCAGCTATCTCATTGATACATCTGTAATCTGTCACGTGACCTTACTTACCTCTCTGCTATTCGCTAATGATCGAAAAAGCAGATGGTATAGTAACTTGACAGTGTATCATGTGTTTTAGAGTGTCCTTTTGAGAGTATAACTGCGGAAAGAAGCAAATGGTATGGCGGAAAGAGAAACATGACATTGAAGACAGATGCAAGGTTTATTAAAATCGTTTACATGTATGGGTATGAATGTATTGACTGAATGTACTATTATAGAGCAAGTGCATTCCAAAAGCGTCATTTATCTCTTGGCTGATATTAGAAAAAAAAGTAGGAATTATATAATTTTTTTTGATGCTTCTGATAAATGTTTGTTTCTAATATAAAATAAATACAAATATTATAATTTAGATGCAGCTAACAGGGTAGAAATGGGTGATGAGGATAATGTTTTAAAAGTTTCAAAAATAGTGTAGTACTACACGTACTTATTTTCATCACAAAGGTATTGATGCCCCATGCGATGGATATCGTTAATAACAGTTTATTACTACTATTACTGATTGGGAGGAACATATCTCTTAAAAAAACCTTATGTAGATTAACAAAAAATAAATTGATTTTTTTTCTGCCTATCTTTAAAATGGTAGAAACTTAACAAGTGAATCGGTACCTATTATTTGTCATACTTGTGCTGTTCATTTGATGATAATAAACATACTCGTATTCTGCTGAAATTCTCAAATAAATCAGACAGCCCAAAAAGGCTATTTTTAATTAAAATCAAAAACATAATAATACCTATGCATTCAAGCTGGTGTTTTGCAATAAACACCAGCAAACATGGGTTGATATTTTGGGGTTCATAATAGTACATCTAAACAATTTTCCTTTGACCAACGAAGGTTTGAATGGGGCTTTACAGAACCATGGTTTAGTATAGTAGGTACAAAAAGCACAAGCTTTATCATAGGAACTACATGAAATAAACATAGGTCTGATACAAGCTATGTAAAAGTAGGTAAGAAGAAACAACTACAAAGCAGTATTTCCCCAAAAAAAAGAGTTAAACATGTACTATCAATCAATTTGTTTAAGGGGGGATGCCCAAGTAGAGGTCTCCGATAGATATCTGAACAAATATGCTTATTTAATAGATAATTTCCTTGTGCACCATATAAACGCAAGAAAAAGTGGGGTAGCCGAACTAATTTCCAATATATATCACGTTATAAATTTGAGTTAGCCCTATCTTTAACATGGGACGTCGAAAAAACACAGTAATTTTCCTTGTAATTATTAGATTTAAACTATTTTCCGCCAATAGATTTTTTCCAAAAACTAATATTATGTGCATTAGACATTATGGTATTTATTAAGATTTTTAAATATACACCTAGCCGTACGTTTTTAAAAGTTACGCAAAATTCTAAATAATTTTCCTATACCTCATGTGTTAAAATTTTCTCATATTCTGAAGACATTGAAAACTCAATATAAGTCGAGAGGTACAAGTTACAAGACATCTGATGAAACTTTAACATAAAAATATAGTTGAAATGATAAAAAAAAATCATAAAAATTGTAAATTTCAACAAAAAATATTTTCGGAAAATCTGCTTGGGCATACCTCCTTAAACTTTAAATGTATCAGACAATTTCGAATGTAAGTGTGGTACATACTGGTAAGGTTGAGTAAGGTAACTTACAAAAAAAACATCCATAAAGCGTAAAGTAGTTAGTACTACATACATATTTATCTGATACGAATTTATGGAAAGATAAAACAACGTTTGTTAAAACATAACGAAACACTGAACTTAGGTAGTACCAGCAGATGTCATTAACTGAAACCTCATCTATAAGGCACTGCCGATTTATTGTTTTCGGAGAAGTAGAATAGAATGTAAGCAGCACTGGACTTCACATCTGTCTCGGAGATTTCATTCACTTCGTGATCATCGAATTTATACCACTTACTAAACACGTAGTTCTTGCAGTATGCAGTATAATGGCCACCTTCCATTGTACCGTAGTGGTTGGATACACCATAGAGTTTGTACCTCGTCTCTACTTGTACAGAAGTACTACTGTGCCACGAATACATTTTAAGGTCCTCGTTGACGGGAAAATCTACTGGTGTTTGCTTCTTTCGTGACCAACCATCATGGTAAAACCTGAATTATGGACAGAGAGAGATACTCTTAACTCTTTAAATTATGTTTTTTTGTGGTTTTAGAATACATAGTGTTCATATTGTTTCAAGTGATATTGATTAATATAATTTGTTTATTCCGTTAGTTGCAGCAGTTTATATAGGTAGGTACATATTCAATATTTGTATCTTGCATAACAGTTGAAATTAAAAGTTCTTATAAAAGGAAGTCGATTGAAATATTTCTAGATGTGTGTTGCCTTCCACTCATTCATTAAGCTTGCAATACTTTTAGGTATATTTTGAAATTGTGATTGATTACTGATGGTCAGTAATTTATTGACTATTAGTAGTACCTAAGTACAACTACATACTGTGTTTCTAATTTAAAATTTCTAGTACCTGCCCTTTTACATCTGCACTAGATGACTACATCTGACTATAATTATTCATTTCAAACAGAGAATCATAGTTTTGAAGTCGACAAAAATATGTACATGTTATTTTATTACTATTGCAAGTAGGGTTGCCAACTTTACAAGAATTGAATTCCGGACAGTGTAGTAATAAAATTCTCTGGGAATAAAATATCCTCACAATCTGTATTTTGGGGAAACACGTATGCGTTGGAAAATACGATCTCGCTGGAAATTAATGGGAGGTCTGGGGGGAGGGCCCCCCAGCACCAAGCGGGTCCGGGCCGCACAGGCCCGGGAAAATTTTGAATTTCGAAAGTGTATTGGGTCATTTTTATGCGTTCTGGACTACAATATTCGGCGATTTGATATTTGGGATCTTTGAAAATTTCTTTACAATTATAGCAAAAAGACTTCATAATATTATTTCCTTGAAGTTGAAATTAATAAATATGTAATAACTTTGCACACGTTGAAATTGAAACTAATGGGCGAGAGTGAACTAAGTGTCTGTCTACCAACCCTACCTACTAAACTAACTATTCAAAAGTTATGATCTATCATTGATAATTGAATCATAGCGTTAGTTTCATGTAACAATTGAACAATTCCGGACATTATGCTGTCCGGAATGAGGTAATTCCGACATCCGGACAATGTTGTCAAATTCCGGAGTGTCCGGAGAAATTCCGGACAGTTGGCAACCCTAATTGCAAGGTAATTGCATTGTACATAAGGTATAAGAATATTTAGTGTGGCACGTAGATTGATTAGAAAAGCATAAATCAATATCTTAAATGCAAAAAGTGAATGCAAAAAGGTTTGTCTGCTTCATTAAATAACTTAAATATACTATCACATACCTTTTGAAGTGGATCACAAGAACTGGAGGCAACTTGCAGATATCAAACTTTTTCACCGCATCACGAGCTTCCTTACAGGACGGACAATTCCAACCAGATATTCGGTCGCCATTCAGGTACAACTTTAAACATTCCTGAAATATACAATAAAATGTGAATCATGCTCATGTTCTCGGTCACTACACCAAGCAGAGTAGATGGGGACTAAAGAGACTAGACCTACACATCCCCCACCCCAACACAAGGAAAGAGCGTCAACTTCCTATGCTGCCAATGCTAATTTTTGAAGCACAAACAAGTCCATCGGTATGGCTTTCATCAGCGCCATCTTCCACGTGACCATGAAAGTAAATGAACAGTCGATGGCTAGTCGATACAATATCGTCATTATTCATATAGTAAACGCATTGAATACGTAAATAGTAATTAAAAATATATTTATTTATGAATTTATTTATTTATAAATATTTATATATTTAGATTTATAACGAATAGTTCTCTCAGTTCCCACCACCACAGCATTTCAGGAGCGCTGCGGTTCGTCATTACGATTTTAGAACGATTCTTATTGGCCATTTTGAGAGGAAATCTGGGAGTTGATGCTCTTTTCTTGTGGTGGAGTGGGGGAAGTGTAGATCTAGTCTTTTTAATGGGGACTGAACACTGGATTTATTTCTTGCACTAATCTCCAGTTTCTTTCGAAGTGTCTGTGCCTTACTTACAATGTGTACTACCATTAAAGTCGGGGAAAAGAATCTACAAAGAAAGCTTTAAAATCTTAGGGTAGGGAGAGCCAACAGCTTTGAACAAGTTGTCAAAGTCTGTTAGAACCAAAATAGGTTAAATCTTCAGGGTTGACAATTTAAAAGCTGTGAAAGAGCATCCCTAGAAATATATAGAGATTAGGAAGGAGAACAAAGTTAATTCATGTCTAGGAGTCGATGTACAGATCACGATGGGCTTGAAATGCGAAGATATGCAAAATATTTTTTTTGTCACTGGTTGATTTCTATGAGATTCCTGAATTTTGACCTCTAATTTGCAAATTTATTTCTATTTCCTATCTTGGACTCGGTATTTGATGTATACAGATAGGGTCAGCGTACTAGTAACCGATCACTTAAGGGACACCTTGACTTTGACAGCTTGTTCCTAGAAAACCCTTCACCCAAATGTCGATCAAACAGTCTCTACACATTCTTGAATGTTATTGGTTCACGAAAAATCGGCTTGAACCAATGGGAAGCTGATATTCAAAATAGTATAAATTTTGAAATGTGAAAAAAGCGGGAAACCATGAAAAACCTCAGTAACCGACCTAAGTAATTCAAAAACGGCGCGGAAACTTCTTTACCCTCTGAGACAAAGAAACATGGCTTTTACGTGAACCAATCACATTCAAGGAAGTGGATGAAGGTCAAAGGTACGTGTGGCAATAAAATAAGACGCCTGATCGGAATTTTTAATATTGCAAACGTCAAATAAGTGGTGATTGATCGGTTACAGGGGTCTGATCGGTCACTAGTACAGTCACCCTAACAGTTTTTCTTTGATAGAGCTGAAATTTTGCACACATGTCCAGATCATCTCTGGACGTTGCAGGGCCAATTTTTTTTGAAATCGTTCATTAGTTCAAATTATTAAAAAATTATCTTCCGATTGGTTAGTCCGATCAATTTTAAATTTTGACAATTCATTGCAGCCTACATTGTCTCAAATCATACAAAGTTTCAGCCAAATCCTACAATTGGTTTAAGTTTAAATAATATCTTCTGATTGGTCGAAAGTAAAAATGTTCCGATGATGTTCAAATTTTGCATCTGGATGGTTTCATCAAATTTTGATAATGACCAACATTATCTAAACTTTTGCACATTTTAAGCCTGATCAGTCATGAATTTATTGTCATTTTAAGAGGTTATGGGTTGTCAAAGGAGATTTCTGGAAAAACTAAATAGGTAAGATGTCATGATGCCATGGATCTGCAGCCAGAGTGTTTTTATGGCGATTGGAAAGTTGCAAAGAAAATCGTATTATGTCGTATCGTGTTTGGCTGGGTATGTTGCACATGTCTGTGCTCGCTCATCAATGCATTACACTGAGTGTTTTTCTAGTAAAATCCATTAACTTTGAGAATGATCAACCTTGAAACATCAAGTCAACTCAAGCCATTTATTAGATTGCCATCCAGCATTCTCTTGGAAAAAATTTATTAACATTATATAGATATCATACAAGGTAGGTACTTTATAGTAACTAGAAATCACATTTGATCATCATTCTTATGGTGAATGGATTTTATCTAGGTACCAACTCACACAGGATTTTATCCAGAGTTTAAGACTAAATAAAATAAAGTAATATAGATATGTACTTACATCAAAAGAGCACCTCGAGTTGGTATTTGGCAGAGGTAACGAGAGGTGATTGAACGGCTCATAAGTTGACGAAGTTTTCTTACATCTCAAACACTCAACGGTTGACTTCTGCTGACCGTAGAAGAGATTCAAGATGATGGAATCATTGCATCTTTTGAACTCAGTCCAGTGTTTGTCAGATTCAGTGTATTGGGGCAAACTATTATCAACTTTGGAATGAATTGTTCTCTGAAAAGTATATAAAAAACATCAACTTATATTATCACTTCAGAAAAATGATAGCAAGCCACTAACAATTTACCTACTAAAGACACTAGACCTACACTTCTCCCATCCCCCCACAAGGATCGAGTGTCATCTTCCTATGCTGCCAATGCTAATATTTATCGGAAGGACTCCCATCAGTGCCATCTTCCACGTGACGACAAAAGTAAATGGTTCAGTCGATACATTATCCGTATAGGAAACGCATTAAATACGTAAATAGAAATTAAAAATAATAAATATATATTTACGCAATTACATATTTATTTATGTATTGCAAATTTAAAAGATTTGACCTCCGGGGGGATCTGAGCCCACAACCTTTAAATTGCCGGTCTAATGCTCTACCAACACAGACAATATTTTTTTTGTCTGGGGCTTAACATCGCACTGTTCTGCAGCGAGGCTAATGGCGAGGGAACACAGAGAATCATTGCAGATTGATGATATAAGTAACGAATAGTTTTCTACATTCCCCCCACCACAGCCCACCTTCCGATTTTAGAATGTTTCTTTTGGCCATTTTGAGACTGCGAAAATCTTGAAGATGACACTCTTTCTTTGTGGTGGGGTGGCGGAAGTGTAGGTCTAGTCTCTTTACTACCTACCTACCTTGTATAAAAATTACCTGCAGGCTGCAGTGTACACTAAACTTAAAATGATGTTATCATCTCAATGTGGAATTACAAATCTAAATGCAGGAACAATTTTAAATAGGTACCTACTCTTCAGCATAAAACTGCATTAGAAATGAACTTCGTGCATTAACATTAATCAACTTGTAACTTGTACAATGAATGTTAAATCTGAGCTTATTGCTGTAGTGATTGCGAGTCAGACGTTACGTACATTATTTAAGTCATCGTGAAGCCAGTTGATTAGAAATGATAGAAACTCGTGAGAGTCTTGCTGCTGGGAGCCACGAAATTCCTCCTTATGGCGGCCAACAGCATTCTGGAATAAACAATCAGTAAGTAAGTAAGTAAGTAAGTAAGTTTATTTCCATTTCAACATTACAAGTAATGTATACAAGCATTGTCAGTGACCCTTAACGTGGCTCAACCGATCGAACATTCCAAAAAATTAGTTTTTTGAAATTACCATCATGAATAACTTTTTCCAACAGTTGAACTCTATTTAAGTATAAACAAATCATAAAATGTCATTTAACTTGCAGCTCCTGTTTTACAGCGAGGTTTCAAATTATTGCCTTCCGAGAATGAACAAAACTTTAACACAGGAGGCATAGGAAAATCATTGCGTTTTTGGCTTATAACTTCTAAAATAGCACACGTTGGTATTGTTTTCAATTTTTTTCCTAATAGGATATCCATATATCTACCAGAAAAAAAGTTTTTTGATCAAAGTTGGGACTACATAAAAATTAGATCTTCATTATTAGCCTAAATGTGACGCGATTTTACCTGTCTGCCATAAGATAACATGGGGAAGAAAACTCAATTTATCTCAAAAACTAGACACGAAAAGTGTTTAATTTTTTCAGGGATTGTGTATGGCATGATTATCAATAAGTAGACCAAAAATTATGAAAATCTGAGACCATGCCCGATTGGATGAGCCACCTTAAGCATAAATAATTATGCTTTGTCTTGGGTGTATGGAATTTATTATAATCTAATTTTACCATAATAAAGTATAGTCGCTATGAATAAATTAAAAGTAATTCATTCATTCTCAGTACATGGTTTCATTCATTCTAATACAAATAATAATAATAAGGAAAAAATCTATTATATTCTATTCTATTCAATCATTCATGTATTCATCTAAAGAGTAATATGCTTTATTAACTAGAAATGTTTTGAGTAAATACTTAAATCTATTAATGTCAGTTACATTTTTTATGTTCTCAGGTAGTTTGTTGTAAAGTTTGCATTTTATATAACTCGAGTTTTTTTGTGTTTGTTTTGTTCTATGATTTGAAGTGTGAACGTGTGTTTTTGTTCTTGTGTCGTGTGAGTGTATGTCTTCGTTGAGTGCGTGTTGTTGAATGTTCTTTTTCGTAATGAGTATGCATTCGTATATGTATATGCTGTGTACTGTTAGGATTTTGTGTTTTATAAATTGGGGTTTGCAGTGTGGCTTGATGAAGGAATCTTTTTTGCTTTTAAGGCCTAAAATTGTTCTTACTGCTCGCTTTTGGAGTGTAAATATTTTTCGTATTTGGCTTGAGTTTCCCCATTGTTCGATTGCGTATCGGACGTGGGATTCAAAATTTGCATAGTAGGCAATTTTTGCTGTTTTTATATTAGTTGTTTGCCTTACAATTTTTAGGGCAAAGCATGCAGAGCTCAGTTTCTTTTTTAGAATTTCACAGTGGCGATTCCAGTTAAGCTTTCCATCAATGGTGATGCCGAGAAATTTTGTATTGTCTACTTTCTTTATTAATGAATTATCAAGATTGTTTCGAATTGAATCAAAGCTTTGGGGGTCAATATTTTTATTGTTAAAGAGAATGAAATTAGTTTTGTTTGAGTTTAAGACTAGCTTGTTGTCTTGGAACCAGTTTGTGGCATCCTCCATAACCTTTTCTGCTTTTTTCTTAAGATCCTCTTTGCTATTTCCTTTTACTATGATGCTTGTATCATCCGCAAAGAGTTCTGCATTTTCTAGTGTATTTGGCAAGTCATTAATAAATATTATAAAAAGGAGTGGACCCAGAATCGATCCTTGTGGTACTCCTGTGGTAGTTAGAAGTGGCTCTGAAAGATATTTTGATTCTTTATTGTGTACATCATTTGCGGTTATTTCAACATATTGGATTCTATTTGTAAGATAAGATTCAAGCAGTTTGTGAGCTATCCCTCTAATGCCGTACCTGTCTAACTTTCTTAGCAGTGTGTCATGGTGTATGCAATCGAAAGCCTTTGTCAGGTCACAAAATATACCCATGACATGATCCTTTTCATCTATCCCTTTGATTACATTATCTAAGAAGTTACCTATTGTATTATTTGTGGACTTGCCCCTTCTAAATCCATTCTGTTTGTTCGTTAAATGGTTTTCTAGTTCTAGGAATAATGTGAGTCTATTGTGTAATATTAGAGGTAAAATCGAGGTAAAATTTTTGGAATTTCTCTGACATTATTTGAGATTGCACCTATTATTCACTTCAGAATATTTTCACTTGTCAAAAATTGATCTCAAAAGAGTAACAAGTAATGATCAAAGAGCTTTGGAGTTATTGAGTTACTTATTGTAAATGTAAACAAAAGAATAAAAACCCTTCTTACCTCTATGATAATATAGAATAACATAATACGTATTAATTATTACCTAAGTAAAATAAACTAAATACGTTTTGGAATTAGTAGTACTACAATAAATAAGAAGTGGTAGAAGTTAGTGCACGCTAGTGTTGCCTTGTATGGAAAGGCAAACAAACCTAGGTTGGTAGCCTACCACAATCTGGGGAAATTAAAATTATTTTAATTTCACCTTAAGATCTGGACAAGCAATTATTCGAGATTGCTTATCCCAGAGATGTCGAATGACCATTGCAAATTCCTCGGCAATTTCTCCTTTGGTCTTATTGTTATGGTTGATGTGGTCTCTGTAGCTGCCAGAGCAGAAATACTTGGTCAAGGGGACAGTATTACTGACACACTGTATGATGGAGTTCATGTAACATGTGTTACCAAGGTTTTTCAAACCTGTCAATCCTGAGCCCTGAAAACAGAAAGTAATTTTAGCTCAAAGAAAATCAAAATCTCAAATATTATCTATATATGAAGAAGCGTTTATTATTTATTTTTCACAGCATTTCTTATTCAAAACAAACTAGGTACATCAAGTTATATTTCCAGTAGGTACCTAATTAAAGTGACAAATAAAATGTGTAGGTATGTTTAAGTTACCTAATTAAAAAAATTCCTTAAAGCTAGTACCTAGGTAGGTAATTACTTAAGCCCCATTTACACGGTGCAATTTCTTGAACAACTTCTGTGTCATATTAGTTCTGCACATGTGCAGATTCCCTTTTTCATCTCAAAAGTGATACTGCGCACGAGCAGAACCTCTGTGGCACAGAAGTTGTTCAAGAAATTGCACCGTGTAAATGGGGCTTTAGTCTTTAAGTAGGTAAATTACTGAAATTAAAATTACCAGAGTAGAAATATTGTTCTTAGGAAAAACAAAGAGAGAGATGCTGCCCTCAGACATTTTTACCTTATTTCAAATTAGTTTTTGTTTCTGCCTTAGTAGGTACCTACTAGTTGCACAGTACAACTTCTTATTTACCATCAACAGTTTGTGCCACCACCAGGCAAGTGTCAAAAATGTAAATCTTATTTTTTTGTGAAGATATCTTTAAATATTAATGTATTTTCAATTTCATTATTACTGGCTTCAACAGTTATATTAAAAATTAATGGCTGTTAAGTATCCAATTAATGTATTATAGCTGGCACTATTATGTTACATTGGATCTTGGCTACTTCATGATTGAAAACATTTCACAACTACAACAATTAATAAGTAGGATTTTAGAAGGCCATGGTTGTTATGGCAACCTAGTTTGAAAATATGTAGACAGTGTTGCCAATTTAGCAGTTATGCTGCTAGATCTAACATTTTGAAAAGTAAAAAAGCAGCCAATAGGCCATTTAAGAAAGTAAAGATACATCTGTTGGTGAGGTGTGGTACTAATGTTATCAGGCTTAAACGCATGCGCAGTGCGCACTTCAAAGGACTCGGCGTGACGTCATCCCACCCACAGCCTTCTCGAACACAACACATACATTTATGACAGACACTAGTCACTACACACTAGACGGCTGTGGACCTGCCAGGCTTTATCGCCCTTTGACTTTCTTAAATGGCCTATAGCGTTTGTTACGAATCTATAAATAGATTGACAACTCAAGTGTGCAGGGGAAATTCGGACACAAATTTCTTTCTTGATTGTATATTTTTAATTTTTTAGCATCGCTTGTCCGAAGTATTGGATATTGTTGCGTCACATAAGGGCTAATCGTTACTAACGCTATTAGGGTCCACAGCATCTAGCAGTGGGACCTCAGCTGCATTCACATAAAGCGTTACATTGCGTTTTTTCTCTAAACCATTCACAAGTTCAGAAACATCTGGCAGCAGACTTGTGATTGGTTAATAGAAAAACGAGTCCCGCTTTCCGCGCTTATGTGATGCGGCTTTGTGTTTTTTGGAAAGATGAACGCCTAGCAGTGGTTCTGAAGTTTTTAACAAAATGAGAACATTTGTTAATTAGGTAGGTACTTAAACCATAAAGTAACCAGGAATTTGTGTTGAAAAACTGTCTAGAAAGGCTTGGTCAGAATGGAAGGGAAGACATTTCAGTCTGACCTTAAAAATATCTCGAATGTTTCTTGGAGACATTGGAAACAACTTGATCATGAAATGTCATAAATTAATTTTATATTTTTTTGTTTGAAAATTACAATTTACACCATACCTACATTACAACAATTTACAACAAACACTCTGTTCAATACTGACTTAGAATCAGTTCTAACTTATGAAATTTGTAGACATACAAAAAAGAATTAACCACAGTTTTAGAAGTGAAGCTTGTGTTGGGAGTTGTGATAATACTGAGCTGCACTCACCTTATTGCCCCAAACCATGTTGAAGTTTCTTTGCCGTGCCGAGTTAATGTCGGTTGTCTTGGGTTTTTGCAGGGGTTTGATCGTTCGATCAAACTGCGGAGCTTTATGCTTGGCAGTGAGATCTTCGTCGTCCAGCATCTGGGCAATGTTTGGAGACGAGTGCGATCGCTTCATGATGCTGGATCCAGGTTGCGGTTCCGTTTGCAGTGGTTTGTAATACATCGACCCTGGAAGTAGTGCCAAGGTTGAGAAAATTAAATTCCGTAGGTACTCAATATTGCCAAATTAGCGGATTCACCGCTAGATCTGGAGTTTGGAGTTAAGGCAAAGCTGCGAAAATTTAAAATTAGAGTTAGCAGCAAATCTGGCAGAAACTGAAGAATGTGATTTTGTACATTAGGTTTAGACTACCTATATTTTCACCAAAATTTGAAGGAATACATTTTTTAGCGACCAAGTGGTTGAATCTGGCGGAATTTCATGGTATGTCTAAAATCCATTCACTGTAAGAATGATTGTCCTTGAAACATTTAAGTCAATCCATTTATTAAATTGCCAACCAGCAATCTATTAAAAACATGTATAAAAAAATCATTACTGATAATTTACAGTACATAATTAAAATTTCATTCAAAATTGAGCAAAATGACTTTGGCAGTATATTTCAAGGTCATCATTCGTACGGATTTTAGCGATCAAAAGTTTACTGAGTTGGCAACACTGTAGTTATTAGGTACCTAGTTAGTTACTATAGCAACATCAGGGGTGTGATCACATAAAATGAGAACTTTCTTGTCAAGGTGACAAGCTTCTCATCTCAATGTTATTCACAGTCTGCTAAAGGGTCTTAGTCTTGTCACCGTGAAAAGAAAGTTATCATTTTATGTGATGGCATCCCAGGTAACAAAATATAACTCACCATTGACAATGTCAGGTTTCAATTGATCAAGTCGCTCACGTTCGCGATTTTCAGCCTGTATCCTTCTTTGACGATCTTCGTGAAGCTTCCTATGAATTATTACCTACATTAATTTTATTACAATGGTTTAAACCGGAAATGGGAAAGGTAGACAGAGATACTTGGTACGAGTTATCTTTTTTTTGTAACAGGCTTTTTAAATTTTAATACAAGCATTAATATTTTCCATTATTTGCAGTTTCCATTTAAGGCAATAATAACCACCTAATTAGAGGTAGTAAGCTAGTCAAACTTAGAATCTTTACTTTGCTAACAAAAAATTGGTACTTGAAAAGAATAGGATTGGCTGCTGGTAAGGTTCCTTGACAATCGATCCTTGTTATTATCAATGAAATAAGAGCTCACCTACTAGAGGTAGATGATGCATTAACACCATGGGATGATGCCATCAAACCTTAATCAGCCAATCCTTTTTTTTTCGAGTACCGATTTTTATTGGTTTGAGTGTACCTACCTATAAATAAACATGAGCTTACTTGTTTCGTTGATTTGTGATCTCCTCCCTCTGTTTAGCTATTTCCCTTGCCTTGGCTTCAGCCTCAAGGATTCTTGCATTAGCAGCTGCGTTTGCTTCTCTTTTTTGAATATCTGCCAATCGATTTGACTCATCCATCTCTTTTCTCTTGTAGTCTTGAAGCTGGGCTCGTAAAGAGTCGTTTTCTGCCTCCTGCATAAAAAAATTAATTGATTTGTACAAGTCTTTGCGTATCACTTAGGTACTTTCACCATGATGTGCACAACTCTTTATTGAGCGAGCAAAGTGAGCAACTCTTTTTTGAAATGGAAAGTTTTTTGGCTTTTACCTTGAGATATACAGGTTGCACCATTTCACTGATCATTGCAAAGACAATTTTTTTGAAATCAATTCATTGGATAAAATTAAAATAAATGCCTCCTGATTGGTTGAAAAATCGAAATGGTCTTCAGTAGATCTGATCAAACTCATATTTTGCATGGTCATTAAGACCAAACTTTTACCTTACTTCTCAAAATTTTACAAATATTATTCTTTGGTTGTTAAAATGTAAACAATAGGGAATTCTCCTCAATTTTTATTACATTTTTAATAGATCCTCAGCTTCTAAAGAAATACAACAGTATTTTTTTATATTTTTTAGGTCTACTTGTTATCGAGTTATGTTAGTTCAAACTTTTGCTGTCTGCATGGAGATTTGAAACGACCATGCGCCATCATTCCAAGCTGTGATGTCAGAAACTAGATAGCTAAGTTTCCTGCATGCATTCCAATTTGGTTCTAATGGATTTAATGCATGGATTTGATGGATCTAATGCATTTGAAGTGAACACAAACTGAATAAACACAGGGAAATGCCTCGTTTAGCCCTATCTTGGATGGTCTCACTGTCTATCATCTAGGGTCTGACGTCATCCAATCAAAGATCGCTGGGAGGCATTCAGAGCCCGCCAAATAAAATTAAACTTTTAAACATCGATAACTCTTGAAATACATTTATTTCAGAGACTGTTATATATTGTTGATCTTCCTGTAATAACTAGTATTGTATTTAATTATTTAAAAGTAAATTAAAATCTGAGGAGAATTCCCTATTACCTATCTTCCAATTCGTCAAAAAGAAAAAGAAAAAATGTTTTATTTGGACCAAAGTTTCATCAGATACAGATTTTACAAATTTTCACACAAATCGGAGAAATATAAGGGCTTTTAGACAATTAAGCCTATTTTATTCCAAATTGCTCCCATTTACCTTGATCTGCAAACATGATACTGAATATTTTAGCATTTGTTTTAATATGCCTCTTCAAGAGCGTTTCCTGTTTCAAAGTTTCTATGAAAGGTAAATTATCTTAATTTTGATTGAGTGGGTTTAATTCATTTTTCATTTTGTTAATGTTCTTGTTTTCAGTGTTTATACAGTATTTTGGTTCGAGGTTTTGGACGTATAGGTGCTCGCTCATCAACGCGTTACACTGGTCGTTTTTCTAGTTCATATTTAAGTGAAAGCCATGTACACTCGGCACATTTAAATATGATCGTCGATTTTTCTTCAGAGTCCCACGTTGTATACCCCTAATACCTACCGACCGGTTAGATCACGTGACTTCCTTATCAGTTCTCTCGCGGAACAAAACAAGGGGAAGGGGTAGTTCGTCGTCAATAGGAAACAAGTAATATTCTCTTTCCATATCTGATCGACATTGCATTACGAGGCCTTCATTCGAATCCCACTTCAGTGTGTCAGATCGTGGTTTCACGTGATTTTGACGCAAATTTGCCCATTAACTCCCCAGTTCTGGGGACATTATTCGATAAGTTTACTCAATGTCATATGCCAGATGAATGATTTGAAAAGTCTACATTATATTTCAATTTCAGACTTTTTTTTATTAGAAAGCTTTGCTTTTCTAATGAGCTTTGCTTTTTTTTTGCTTTCTTCTCATGATCATTTATTCATTTTATGAAATGAAATGACAGAAATGACGTAAATGACAGAAGAGCTCTGACCTTGTAGAAAACAACTTGGGGTTGCTTAGTGGGAGGGGCAGTGACCTCGCATTATCACGTGAAAATAAAGTTGACATAATGTCTTTTACAGTCGCAATACACAAACAAACAGCAGGAAACAGCTTATAATAATTTAATTTTTGATTTTGCATAGTGAAAAACCAAGGTGGACAATCACATGCTGCACTGGGCTTACTAGGGTTTAAATTTTTAAGTAATATAATTGACCCTCCCTCTTCATTTAGATCGCGAGAAAAATGTATACCTACAACATTGCTCTGGCATTTGAATAGAAGAGTAAATGGTGACAATATTATGAAAGTCCTAGCACTTGTAGACGCACTGTTTCATTTTTATTATTATTCAATGGAAATTCTGATACTCATATAATCTGAAGTTTATCTATATTAAAAAAAAACATGAAACGCGAAATTGACAGTTCTTAAAACCACAAAACGCGAAATTTCCAATTCCAAAAACGAAATTGTAAAGTTTTTAAAACCACATAATCGGATCTCTAGAATGTAAATTTATTTCTTTTCTGGATGGCGTTAGCACCTCTAAATTAATTGAGTAAAAGTTTAAAACAAATTTTTCATCTGGCATATGACATTGAGTAAACTTATCGAGAAATATCCACAGAAATAGGAAGTTAATGGGCAACTTTGCGTCAAAATAACGTGAAACCACGATCCGTCACACTGAAGTGGGATTCGAATGAAGGCATCGTAATGCAATGTCGATCAGATTCAGACATTGAAAGAGAATATTACTTGTTTCCTATTGACGACGAACTCCCCCTTCCCCTTGTTTTGTTCCGCGAGAGAACTGATAAGGAAGTCACGTGATCTAACCGGTCGGTAGGTATTAGGGGTATACAATGTGGGACTCTGAAGAAAAATCAACGATCATATTTAAATGTGCCGAGTGTACCTACACCCGCGGTCACAGAAATAGACAACATTAAAAATTATCTAGTTAGCTCTGCTTTTCAAAAAAAATCAAATGCAGTACTAGGTACTTACCGTGATCCTAATATCTATTTATGTTATTCAACAATGGATAATAACATAGTAAATAGATACCTACTAGGATCATGGAACTACATATGAAATTTTTTGAAAATCAGAGCTAACTAGATCATTTTTAATATCTGTCTATTGCTTGCAAAATTTTAAGTCTTTTTCAAAACTTGATTAACTAGACAAAAATACGGAGGTAACCACATATTTCGAGCATGTTGGGTTGGGGGGTTTGATTATAAGAACCATTCAAACACCTCATACATAAGAATTAATTAATTATTTCTCTGTTCAACAAATATTGACGGTAAATCGAGCTCCTACTGAGTAGTTTACCGTAAATTTTTCTGACTGCGGGTGAACCTAAGAGCTGTATATTTAAAATCACATATTTTTCAAGCAGAGACCAAGTCCAAGTCTTTTGTCAATTGATACTAAAATTAAGGTAGTTGACAATTAAAAGCCATTGAAAATAATTACATGGATATGGTAGGTCAGTTGGTATCATGGTGGTTGGTATCATTCAAATTCATAAAAGGAAAAAATTATTCATGAAAATGAGAAAAAAAATAGATAATGTTCAGAGTTCATTTGCAGAAAAGTGGTGTTTGTTGCAATCACTCAATTATGTATTATGGTTTGGCCCAGAGAGAAACCTCATGGACTCATGAAAAGTTCTTCAGATTGCTTTTTAAGTTAAACAGATGACGCTTTACTGCAAAAGTCCTCTTGTGAAATTACCTGTAGATGTAAATAAGTAAGTACCTTACCAGATCTACCAATGTACAAATATATATTGTTTTGTTTCTACACACTATCTATTCATTCTTAAAAAATTATGTACCTACATAAGTCTTTAATCTTACTTTAACACGGTGCATTTCCTCGAGTCTGTGAATATCCCTCAGGAGCTTGTCTTCCATTTCTTGAAGCAATTGCCTCTTCTCTCCTTCAGCTTCCTCCTCTCTTCTCCTCCGTATCGCCTCCCAACTCTTCTCCATCTCCAGTCGATCCGCCTCGATGACTAGACTGCTGTCGGCACCCTTCTGGTTCGCCTCCAACAACTCTGAATACTCTTTCATCTTCTCGTCGTAAGTCTTTATGGCAGCCGCTTTCAATCCACGGTCAACTCCCGGCCGATTACTCGACACCGAAGTATCTGACTTGATGGCTGGCACACTTGGAGTGGAATATGGCCTTGTTGGGGACTCCAGCATTACCTCATTCAACGTTGGGTATTCAATATCATCTGTAATGAAGTAAGTATATAAAACAGACCAGCACAACAATAATTTATGAAAGTTCATAAAAGTTCATAAAAGCTCATAAACACTAAGTTTTATTTTTACCTGTGAACTAATACAGATCACAACATACAAGTTGAATTATAATTAATTATGTGGTTGGGTTGGTAACTATAAGAGAATAGACCACAAGCCAGCGCCCCTACATGAGCTAAGTTAGACGAGTCTGCACATTTGTAACCTCAAGTCGAGCGTTTGACATCTCTATGCTCAAAAAATTCCCGTCAGCTGTCTCTTGTTACATTATGAGATTCTGTTTTGAAATTATATCAGATACAGCATTTGTTGCTAAAAGGTCAGATTATTTGAGTGTAAATGTAACACCCAAACATTATTAAATCTGCTCCTGAGAACACGTAGGACTAGGAGCGACAGGCACACGGAATCCGACTGAGCCAGCGAGGTCTTTTTAGTTACTTCTAGTCATTTTCGTTCTGGTCTCTTGGTGACATTGTTGACGACTTACCCAGGTTCAATAAATCATCCGCTGATTCCGACTTGGGTGGTTTAGTAGCCGGATCAGTTGTGATTGATGGATAATGCTCAACCCAATGATTGTAACCTCCTTCCAAGATAAGTGGTTCAATTTTGTATATTATTTTGGTGTCCCACTGAAATAAGCATGACAATTGTTAATTAAGCGAGTGTCACCACGGTATGCTTATGGCACTTGCACTGTGTGTTCATTATTTCTCTGGGATTGTTTTTGAACAGGATCCTGTAATTTTTTAAATTTTACTTTAAACTTAAAACTTTACATCATCATTAGGACCAACATTTAAGGCATTTTTGCCAATTTTCAGACTAATCTGTTGTTATCATCAAAGGTTAATTTTCATTATAAGGACACTTTATGCTATAATCAGGAAATATATGCAAATTTAACACAAACAATTTCAGTTATTTTATCACTGCTCTCCTGATGCTGCAGTTCCAAAACCTGTAGAGCAGAAACTTACTAACGCATCAAATCGTATTGAAAGCGAAGGCTTAACTTCCTAGTCATGACAGGATAATTTACATAAATACTGAGCAGACTATAACTTACTCTGAGTAGAATATTTTTTAGAATGTACAATTTGGACCCTGGTGACAGTTCTTTGTGTGTTGCACTCCAGTCGAGGAGGACTACGAGATCCACCTGGCCTCGTTGGTTAAACAGCTCAGCAGACTCACGAGGCAGTTGGCTGGCTAGGGACCCAGCGCTCACTCTGCAAACAACAACACTTACATTAGTATCAATGTATGAACAACATTCATATAGGTGTGTGCACCATTATTCACCATAACGAACTAGCTGCGTTCTTCAGCAACTGGAAGAGCATTTCTTAACAACTACCTTGAAAGTCAGTTATAGCTAATTGCAGTATTGGAAGCACAGCCTTCTCGACAGTCACTTCGCTCTCTGGGTAGCTGCCTGCCGACCGGCGCTACTACCGGCGGGGGTGGCAATAAAATGTACTAACCAAAGGCTTATTCCACCAGTAATAGACCAATTTTAAGAAAAATGGTTGCGGCACTATTTAATACGATTTTCTAACTTTGCTCACAGAAACATATATACTTATGAATGTAAAAACGATTTTTTGCATATTTTTTACTTTTGTCGCTTAGAAGATACGGGCCTTAGAGGTTTGGAGAACAAGCAAAATAAGGGTATACGGCAAGTCTTACATTTGTACCAAAAACAAAGATAATTGTGTTCCACCAGCGTTGTTAGATTCAGAAAATGTTAATCTTTCAATAAAAAAATTCAACATTAGATTTAGGAAACTCTAACTGTGCAAATTTGGGGTGCACATTTTCGGCGGGAAATCGTGTTTTTTTGAATTTTTGAGCCAATGTTATTCGTTCAATGTTAGTTATTTCAAAACAATTATTTTTGTGTATGAACTACATACCAAGTGGTATAATAATTAGCTGATAAACATTTAAAATTATTCCATTAACCTAGCTAAAAAAATATCCAAATATTTGGGAATTTAATTTTTTCCCATTTTCAAGGTCATCGTACGGAAAAGGGGGACCTCGTATAATCTGGTGGAACATACACTAAGATTGGCGAATATAAGGTTGATAATTACTGAAAGTTTTGTTTTGTATATTGACTTGGTATAGAAGTTACGATACTGTCCTTAGGGTCAAAATTGAAAATAAATTAATTTTTGACATTTTCGAGGTCATAGTACGGAAAGGGGGACCACATATATTCTGGAAAGAGATGCGCTTACATTCACGTATATAAGGTTAGTAATTACCGAAAGTTTTGTTTTGTATATTAGTTTGGTATAGAAGTTACAGTAACGTTGATGAGGTACTGCATATGGAAAATAAGTTAATTTTTGGCATTTTGTAGGTCATAGTACGGAAAAGGGGGACCTCATTAATTCTGTAAAAAATTACGATTGAATTGGTGATGTTAATGTTCTTAATTTCTCAATGTTTGGTTTTGTATATCATGTTAACTTAAAACTGACAATAGATTCTAAATTATCATATTTATTTATCTTCGGGTTGTACTACACCTAGGTCTAATATTTTAAATTATCTAAAGCGATGAAATCTTGATCGTTGATATTTATATAGTAAAAATTAAAATAAAAATCATGCGTATATCATAAATGTGCATAATTAATTTTTTTTTTATAAAATCTGAATCAGAAGTAAATTTGAGCCGTGAATACCTCATCAATGATACCTAACTTCTATACCAAACTAATATACAAAACAAAACTTTCGGTAATTACTAACCTTATATACGTGAATGTAAGCGCATCTCTTTCCAGAATATATGTGGTCCCCCTTTTCCGTACTATGACCTCAAGAATGTCAAAAATTTATTTATTTTCAATTTTGACCCCATGGACAGTATCGTAACTTCTATACCAAGCCAATATACAAAACAAAACTTTCAGTAATTATCAACCTTATATTCGCCAATCTTAGTGTATGTTCCACCAGATTATACGAGGTCCCCCTTTTCCGTACGATGACCTTAAAAATGGGAAAAAATTGAATTCCCAAATATTTGGATATTTTTTTAGCTAGGTTAATGGAATAATTTTAAATGTTTATCAGCTAATTATTATACCACTTGGTATGTAGTCCATACACAAAAATATTTGTTTTGAAATAACTAACATTGAACGAAAAACATTGGCTCAAAAATTCAAAAAAACACGATTTCCCGCCGAAAATATGCACCCCAAATTTGCACAGTAAGAGTTTTCCAAATCAAATGTTGAATTTTTTTATTGAAAGATGAACATTTTCTGAATCTAACAACGCTAATTGAACACAATTATCTTTGATTTTGGTACAAATGTAAGACTTGCCGTATACCCTTATTTTGCTTGTTCTCCAAACCTCTAAGGCCCGTATCTTTTAAACGACAAAAGTAAAAAATATGCAAAAAATCGTTTTTACATTCATAAGTATATATGTTTCTGTGAGCAAAGTTAGAAAATTGTATTAAATAGTGCCGCAACGACCACTGGTCTAATTCCGGTGGAACGACCCCAAAGATACACCTTGTAGTACATTTTATTGCCACCCCGCCGGTAGTAGCGCCCCGAACCGTGCAAGAAACTGATGACGTTATAGCTTTAATCGGCAGTCGACAGGCAGCTACCCAGAGAACGAAGTGACTGTCGAGAAGGCTGTGATTGGAAGACTAGATTATTTAACAATGTGACCTAAGCACAATGTGACCTACACAATGTGTACCTAAACAATCTTTTAATGAGCTTTGGAGCCTCATCCTAATGTAATGTACGAAAACATTCTTTGTGAAGCTCTCAGATCAAGAGAGCAGGATCTAATCAATTCAAGGTCACACAGTGATATACAGTGAGACAGTGATATATCTATAGCCAGTTTCCAACACGATATCACGTGGGGGAGGGGAGTCTTATAATCTTGGGCTTTCACTTCAATGATGTCGGCTGGCTAGTTTTGACACATCACCCTCTTCCGCATTCTCATCTCTCTCTTCGGTTTTCGGCTAGAGGAGAGTGTCACGGCTACACTCCTCACCTCTTTTCTCCACATCTCACCTCACATGGGGTGGGGGATAATATAAAATGACAGCTCTAGTTCTTGCACAACAATCTTCCTATCTCACACGAGAAAAAAGACCATGTCTGACATGTTTGTCTTGTCAAGCAAGACAAACATTGTAATTTTATATGATCCCACATCTGATTCCACATCTGATCTGATTTTGCTCTCAGTCTGCCCCTTTCGCTTTCCCACATTGTTGTTCCTTCTTCTGTATCAATTACCTAGGTGAGGGAATCAGTAAAAACCATATTTCACACTTACTTTTGATGTTGAAAATAATAATACATTCATTTTTTTACTTGTAACAGCTAACATGTCATTTATTTTCATAAAAAATTGCCATAATTTGTACATTGAGTGCTTTAACCATAACATAGAGCACTGCTCGTCACTCGACAGCCGACACATAATAAGAAACGTGAATGGAGTCAACTCACCCAGCCTGGATCAGCTCTTCGGGAATGTTGATGCACCGCGGCAGAGTCATGTGGGAGCGGGCGTAACAGGAAGCACGTCGAGCATCCAGTATCAACACGTTCATACCCTTCTTCGTCACCAAGTTGTATAGCTGGAGGCTAGACAAACTCACTTGTGATGCATCTGGAACATTCCAATTTTACAAACAAGGTGCCTAGGTACATTTAAAATTCATAAAATCTACAGTTTTATCTCCAAGTCAAGTTACAATAATAAGAGAGGTTCTCTTATAAGTTATAATATAAGAGAACAAGAGTTGCAATTGCAAGCAGCGGAGATTTATTTCTTAAATGGAGCCTACAAGGAATAACAAAAATGAAAGATCTGGAGTGACAATAAGAAAACAAAACTTGAAAGTGGAGAGGTTGATTGGTGGAAATTGGGGAGAGAGAGGCTATGGTGGTTAGGCCACATGAAGAGGATACAGAGGGAGAGTACCACACTGGGAGTTCGAAGTTGTACGTAATACAAGGATATTAAGGGGAGAGAGTTGATAACACAGGATGTGTGAGAGAGACTGAAGAAGTGGAGGAAGAGAAGTGGGGGGAAGACAGGAAGATGTGGAAGAAGCTGGTGGAGAGGAATGGAGTAGTAGAGGAAGAGCCAAGCCAGATCAGCTAGCGTACAATAGTAAATGATAGTAAATATACTAGTGATAGTGATAGTAAATGGTGGCCTAAGCCAACCCATTACCAAACTTGTGCAACCGGGAGAAGAATGATTATTGATTAGTGATTACTATTACCTATTTGAAAGTACCTAGTTCCGGACCATGGTAGCCGACCTGTAGTCCTTCATTCAAACTAAAATGACGTCATTATCTGGGCTGATTGAATTAAATTACAAATCGGAGGAACATACCTGCTATTAAATCACTCACTACGGGACCATTACTTATGACACTCGTTCCAATTGAACATTTCTCCATTCGCTTCCTTATTTCCTCTTCAGCCTGTTTTTTCTCCTGTTCTTGTAGTTCTGCATCGAGCTCGGCCTTGTGTGATATTAGCTTATACCTGGGCCAATAACGATAAGTTGATAACAATAACATAAATCACAGGGAATCCATTCCATGAATAAAAGGGAAGAGAATACATAAAAAACACATATAAAAAGGTTCCATTGAAGCCAAATAGGGTCAACCAATTGGGTTTACCCGATTGATTTTAAAGTGGACTTTGGCAACACTACAAGTTATAAAAACTAACAAATACCTATACAGATACCAAATTGAAGATTTATTGAAATTTAGTAATTCAACACACTCAGGGGCGGATCCAAGGAGGGGCGGAAGGGGCGATCGCCCCCCCCATGATTCCTCCTCCACCTTCTATTAAGATCAGCAGGTTGATTTTTCATTTCGTCAAATTTACAAAAATATCGTAATCATGGCTTGTTTTTTGGCAAGGTTTAATCTTTGCTCTAAAAGTGCCTTAAAACTAAATGTTTTTTCAATATTTTGAAAAAAATTGCCTTCGGCGATAGGCCTTTGGCGGATGACAGCATGGGCTTCAGTGGCTTCCACAGGGGGGGGGGGGGGGGGGGGGGGGCAAGGATGTCAGGATAGCATACAAATTTGGTGGTGTTATTTACGTATAGTTTCATTTTCTAAACAAAAAACTCAGAAAATTAATTTCGAAGTGTCAACAAACCAAAAAATACCCTGCGGGGTAAGATGGGGGCACTACCCCAAAGTGTCCAAACTTAAAAAATAATGAATTTTTCAACAAAATACACCTCATAACGTCTCAAAATTTGATTCAAAGTGTCCAAAAACCAAAAAACGCCCTGCGGGGCAGGGTGGGGGGCTCGCCCCCCACACCCCCCTTAGCCCATGGGACAATTGTTTTCCTTGCATTACCTCCACCCCCTAGCAAAAATTCTGCGGACGCTCGTGGCTGGGGATACCACTAGACCCCCTTCATATTTTCCAAAATCGCCCCCTCCATGACAAGAGGCTAGATCCGCCCCTGAACACACTTTCTCTCATTGAATGGTTCTGTATTGGCTACACATTGATAAAAACAGTGTTTAAAATATGTGTTCCAACCGGCCATTCCGATCTGAATGGTAGGTAGAGCAATTTTGATTCAAATTGGAGTTTTTGACAAATAATACAAGATGTATTAAAAGTGGACAGGTAGCATAATGGTTTCACTCCTTGACATACCTTTGAAGTAAGCTCGCACTCAAGTTCTGAGCTCGATTGAGAGCTTTTTCATACTTCGACTTGTTTACAAGTGTTTTATCATTTTTAAACTCATCAGACTTAAGGATGTGCGTTATAACGGCTAAGTACTTCATGAAGTGCACATAACTTTGTTCTTCATCACCGTTCAGTTCTTCCTTCTCACCTTGTTCATACAGTTTCTCAGCTGAGTTTAGCAGCCTGGAGAAACAGAAAAACAACAACTTGTGGATTATATATAGGGGCAGCGCCCCTAATCTCGTCCACGCCCCTAATCTCGACCACCATTAATACTCCATTAACCATTACCATTAACCACACTCTACCACTTTAACATAGAATTTCTCAAGTGAGCAAGATTCGTTTTTTGCTCATTAAAAAACTGTAAAATAATTTTACTGAACTCACCCTGCTAGCAATGAGTGACTAATCAGAAATTAATCTTCAATGTCTAATTTATCATAAAATGCAGCCAAGATTTGACAATTCACATTTTCAGTTGTTTTAAAAATTAGTGTATGATGAATTGTGCTAAGGGTGACGAGAACTGGTACCAACACTGACCACTGACCAGAGACTAAATGAATGACTACCTACAGTTCGTTTTTCCTATGTTTGAACTCTCTACAGACCGAGACACCGTCAGTTGTTCTGTAAGGCCGAGAAAGACAACATTGTAAGGTGAGCGCGCAATGAAGTCTTTCTCGGCCTAGCAGAACAACTGACTGTGGCTCCATCTGTTGAGAGTTCAAACATAGGAAAAACGAACTGTACCGACTAATGGCTGTAAAAACAACCGGAACATTAAAATGTACACAGTCTAAGATAAACACTTAACCTAATAATAATTAAAACCACAAAATGGCATGTATTTTGCCAACCTATTCGGTCGACTTCCTCAGGTAGGTAATACCTACTGACGAGACAACACCGAAAGAAATAAACGTAGAGCTACTAGATTATAAAATGGCAAACCTCTTTTTAAAGCTAGTAGTTCTAGGATTGTTTTGTTTTGGTGTTGTCTTGTCGCTAGTCTTGCCTGAGAAAGCAGACCGAATCGCGTGCCATTTTCTGTGGTTTTAATTATTATAATAGAACCAATGTTTTATCCTAGACTAGTGTAACTGTAATTTAACATTTTCCTGGTAGGTGCATCTTCTCGTTTCATTAATCCAACTTTCTTGTGGTAAAAATAAGTAGGTATTAGGTAGATAGGTAGTAGGTACTTACAACTTTGGTTTAGTTTTCTTTACATCCAATTTTGAAATATCATATTTGCCTTGCAAATCCGTCAAGTTCTTACACATGTACAAGGGTTTCAGCTTTGCTCCAGGCATAGCGATGTTTAATTATCTGCAAAAGGATCATTTCATGGTCACTCAGATTACAAATGACACCAACTCTCTAAATTTTGAGCTACACATCTGAAAAAAATGTCTGCATCAGAGATAGGTACCTACTGATAGGCATTTGAAACAATTATTAGTTATCAATAATTACAGTTTATCAAATAAAACGTCAAATGCCATTAAAAAGTATTAAAATACGCTAGGTACCTACCGACCTACCTACACAATAATTGTTAGCAGGGTGCGAATTGTTAAATTTTTAGAGGGGGGATAGGAAATATATAAATTCTGAGAATGTTGGGAAATAAAGAAAAGGCGAAAAATACGATTGCCCACGAACACAATGGGGGGACTGGGGGAGGGCCCCCCAGTAGCATGCGGGTCCGGGGCGCATAGCCCCGGGAAATTTTGAATTTCCAAGATTGGATTTGGTGCATTTCTAAGGGATTTGTTTGTACACTGTTTGAAGCCCATTTTCATCACGACAAATGGCATGATAAAAGAGGAATTGTTTTTAATTTAAAGGGAAATCAGTAGTGGGTGACGAGTAAAATAAATCTTATCAAATACAGCTGATATGCTAATAAAGGCAATTTGACAGTTGTTTTGTGTGACAATTTATTTTTATAATTTTAGATTTATTTCAAAAAAAGCGGATAATCTGTTGTTTCGTAGATTAAAAGTTAACATTTTACAGAGGTGGGGGGGGGAAATCTATCCCCCCCTGGGATGTTTTATTGAGAAACAGAGCTGGGAATGAGAAAACCAGAGGGGGGGGGGGGGAAATCCCCCATCCCCCCCATCAATTCGCACACTGATTGTTAGATAAAATAGCATTATTTACACGGTATTGCAGAGGTACTGTCCTAAGCAACGTATAGACCATCGACGAAAGTGGGTATCACACTGGGTTGCAAACCACGTATGGAACCCGTTTATGGACCAAATACGCGGATTGCAGCCACAGATTGCAACAAAATATGATATGTACTTGCTAAACCCGTATTTTCATGGTCGATACGTGTCTTAAGCATAAGACGGAAGAATGTCTAGTGAGAAACCTAAATTGATTTCCACAGCAAATACTAAAATACATTACCTAATTTCATTTAGCACATTTACATTGCCTACACACTAGTTAAAAAATATCCTAGTTTGTGGTTGATTCAAAATATGGTTCAGGGAAAATAGCTGTCACAAGGTACAAGACTGTCCCTGTCCAAATCCTCCGTTCAGCCTGATTCTATAATCTGCCAAGTGGTTAGCAAATCCAATAGCAATGAGTTTTGCCATATTATGCTTTAACTGCGATTCTGCCAGCAATGGAAAGTGCTGGGAATGTTTCCATTTTGTTAGAAGCATGCAACCGATCGTGTGCTCGATCGATCTTGACAAAAAGGAAAGCAATCTCACTTTAAATTCTGTAATTGCATTCATTCATGTATTAAGGTGACCGTTCACTCAACAATGACAGTGAACGGAGAAAATAGTCATTCATTGGATTCGACCGATCGATCGATCACCAGCACTAAACCTTAGGAATTTTACGCTAATGACCATAACAAAATGATACGGTTCAGTTGTGACTGAATTACTGTCATCCATAAGAGGTAGGGTTTCCTTAGCTTGGTGGTATGATAAAGTAGAAGGTAGGGACTACACTTGTACTTAGTAGGAGGGCAATACGGAGAGTAGGCCCAAGGTGAGTAGGTAGGTTATCGGGATTATGCGTCAAACCAGCAATGTGTAAGTCAATTCACTAGTACCGCAAGACAAAATGCTAGTCTATTTTAACACTAGTCTAGTCTAGACTAGGCTAGTCTACACTTGTACTTAGTAGGAGGGCAATCGGAGAGTAGGCCCAAGGTGAGTAGGTAGGTTATCGGGATTATGCGTCAAACCAGCAATGTGTTTAAGTCAATTCACTAGTACCGCAAGACAAAATGCTAGTCTATTTTAAGTTCAATGCCATACTCTTAGCTTTTTGTAAGAAGTAGTAGGTATAGATATGGCAATTCTCAAACAAAACAGAGTCGTGAAATGGGTTTTAGGCCACAGAGGTTAGGCAAACCCAAAACTACCTAGGTAGGTAATTTTAAACACCATATTAAAAATAATAAGTAAACAGCTGATACCTTTTACATTTAAATGTCTCTTACCTTAAAATTAATGTATCAGGCTAATTTTTATAAGTCTGTTGTAAAATATTACACGGTTCTTAACTTGAAACATAATATAATTTGACAGCTTATCAAGTTACCCGTACCTCCATCTTTAATCACCGCTTCCTAGAAACCTTTGCTAGAAACACACATGCAGCCGCCTGGATAAGGCGGCAAAATTTTAAACCGCGAACAGTTTATTACAAAAATATTGAACCTGTTGAAATCGTAAACAATGTATCAATTTATTGGATTTTAAAAAGAATGGCAGGGCCGTTTACGATAAAGAAGCATCCCTGAATAGTGAATACACTTGGCCAAACTGAAAGCGGTATTTGAAAAAAGCGGATTGACTGCTGCCGCTGGTAAGGTTTCTTGACAATCGATCCTCATTACAATTTTCAATAAAATCGGAGGTCACTCACTTTTGTTAGATCAAGAAGAGGTAACTAAACTAGATTTCACCCGATGAAACCATAAAATCATCAACCAAACAGTTTCTTTCGGATACTTTTTTACTCATTATGTGCATTTTTTTTTTTTTTTTTATAAAAACGTATAAAATAGAATAAAATTGTAATTTCAGAATTATATTTCCAATTTTAACCTGAAGTTGACCAAATAAAAATTTAACTTGTCTTCAAATTTTCACAGGTTATAGATAAAGAGTAGATCTGTGTCTCTAGTGGGCCAAAAGTTTTATTTTTTGTTTAGTTATTTCAGGGCAGAGTTGCCAAAAAGACTCATATATTGCCCATGTTAGCACTTCCACAAAACGAGAAAAAACATTTATTATTTTTTTCGATCACTAGAGAAACAGATTTACTCTTTATCTCTATGCTGTTAAATTTTGAGAACAATCGGTCAAGACGTTCAGAAAAAAGTAGGGGCCGCCTTTTTATGGTTTTTTGTGGTTTTCAATATTTGAATTACAATAACTTGCTTCACAGCAGTCAGCAGTATATGCATGCAACATGCAACACACGATTGAATGTCACAAATTTCACGTACAACCCAGAGCTAATGTCTTTCTAGTTTGTTTTTTTTACATCGGAATCGAAATTTTCTGCGAGTCCTGTCGACTCTTAAAGGGATACCACAGACCATAACGGAAAGTTGCCAGCGCCACCACATGAACTAAGTAAGATGTGTCTGCGCATGCGCTACCGCAAGGTCAAGTGTGTGATACCTCGACGCGGGAACCATTTCCGGCAGTTGTCTCTTGTTAAATTACGAAGTTTTGTTTTGAAATTACAACAGATAATGTTATTGGAAATACAAGCTGATAGTGGTCATTTGTCTTGCAAAAGGTGCTGATTATTTGAGTGTAAATGTAATAACAAAACATTACTCCTAATATTTATTAAATAAATTTACAAAATGCCTAAATCTGCTACTAAGACCATGGAGGAGGGGCGGCTTTCACACGGATTCCGACCGAGCCAGCGAGGTCGGTTTTAGTACCGAACGAGAGCGCTAGTCATTTCTGTTTTGGTCTATTGGTAAGTTTAATGCTATATCTGGTAACTCAAAACTAGGTAAATTAAATTTATTTCTCCATAGCACTACATAATTTTATTGAAAATTAAAAAGAGAAAAATAAAAATGTAGAAAATACAATAAGTAAACTATAGGTAACACTGTATATTATATAAAAATAAAATAAAAAGTAGCTCTGAACATGATTAAGTATATTCCTAATAAAATAATTACAGAGGTTTTTGAATAATATGCTCTCTCTTCTTCTGAAGCCTTTCTTCCATCTGCATTTGTTCAAGTTGCAATTGCCGTCTGATAGCTCCGAGCTGCGTCAATACAGTCCTCGGAGGACCTGCTTCACCCTCGACCGCTTTGCGTGGAGCCTGGGCCAAGTTATTCTTTTCAACAGCAGGCACCTGAAAATTTCAATTACAGTATAGAGTTAAAAAGTTTGTAACGGAACATCTAGGTATGACCCCCTGTATGTAATTTTCTTTTCTCACCAGCCACTTGGCCTCCAGAAGATGCATGGCATTGGTTTGGGCAGAAACGGGTTGCATCCTCTCCGTTGTCCGCAACGACGGGATTACCGGAGAAACTGCTCGAAGTACAGGAATCGGGAGAGAGTCGTCCAAATTCATATCATTAAGTTTACTCCTAAGGTTAGATTTTAATTGTGTACTCTCTGTACTGTATTTTTGATTGTCTATAATAGTTTGATCTAATTTATCACATTGTCTTATTGGAAATGTCATCAATGTCTTGCCAGTCTTGGGATATGTTTCGTTACTCCTCGGTACATTGAGTATTTGGGCTGAATTATGTACAGTTTCTAGAGAATTGGGTCGTAAATCGACCTGCTCAGCAGAAGGGTGACGCTCTTGTGGTGACAATTTCATTTTCTCTTCCTGTTGGCGATGCAGTGTCCTGATGCGAGATTGTCTCTGTTTCAAACAAAATGGAATATAATGTTTCACACGAATGGAATATTTCACAGCGCATAAAAATAGGAATTTTGGACTTTGGTGGGAACACCCACCCCCTGACCCAATGTGATGGAACCAGCAGATAGATTAATATATTTTTGTATTACTTAGTATTATTAAAACACTTTGATACACAATACTTTATATTGCATGAAAATTTTATTTATATAATGAACGAGAGTTGATGTAAAAAAAAGTTGCTGTTAAAAATTGATTTAATGTGTGGTGCTGTGCTGGGTTCCTACCTACATTTATTTTCCAGCATAAAGGTACGTTTACAGCTTGACGTTCAACGCTCGACGCTCAGCGTCGAGGCCAATCAGGGGCCAAACGATCAGAGGCCAATCGTTGGCCAATCAGGAGGCTCAACGTCGAGCGCTGAGCGCCGAACGTCGAACGAATGCGGAGCTGTAAACGTACCTTAAAGTTAAATAGATGTAGATTTCAAAAAAGCTAAGTACTACCTACTCAACAGGTTTTGTTGAAAATTTTAAGAGATGAGAAATTTTAGTTCAGCACTGCAATCGTATAACTTTGCCCGACAAACGATCGACAGCTCTTATGAGAGATTAGCATTGACTCGACTTTGTAGTCGATCGACTATGACGTGTCAATGTTATTCTCCCATAAGAGATGTCGATCGACTGTTGACAAAAGTTATACGATCCCAGTGCTTCATGACCTTGCATTGGACTGGGTGGACTCCAATCCACATTCGGATTGGACTCCAATCCAATGCGGGTCCGGGGTGCACCGCCCAGGAGAAATGTTGTATTTTGTGCTCAAATCTTCTACAAATGTACCAAATTCATGCCTGAACTACAACATTTTATGCCCATTTTTAGCCTTTTATATGTTGGCAGATAAATGGATAAAACACGAGAGGAAAGTGAAATAGAGGGGGAGAGCGGATTATTCCCCTCTTCCATTCCTATTCCTATGCGCCTGGCTGATCAGAGAAAATTGTAGCTTTATCGCAGCAACAACCAAAAAAATTACCCACTCAAAAAAATAAATTAAAATAATCCTCGTTTTTTTTCCTCAAAAATAAAATTATAAAATATCCGCACAATTTTATATTTATGGGAATTCAATTGACTGAAACCATCTAAAACTGTGTATAAAGCTAAGCTAGGTCGTAATATTTAACACAAACCCCTAAAATTTAACAGTAGGTACCTACCTGTTGCTTCTCTAGCCTCACAGCTTCTTCCTTCAAATTTTCTTGTCTAATTCTTTCTTGTTGTTTCTCGAACATTCTAGCTATTGCATTATCTTCGAGCATTTCTTTTTCCTTTATTTTAGCATCAAATTGGCGCTTTTCCTCTATCTGCTGTCGTAGGGCCTCTTTGTAAGCGTCTTGATTTGTCTTTTGGTTCTAAGAGACAAAGTAAACTATTCAGTCAACATATTAACAATTATTCACATGTAATATCCTTCACAGTACTGATAAACACTGAATTAATTCCGATTATGTAGTTATATTGAGTATGTTGAACTAATAGTTTGTGTCCTAGTAATGAGCACTGGAAATTAGGTAGGTAGAATAAAAATTAATTATGAAACACAATGATGATCACCATATTGAACAAAAGCTGATAATATTTAATGACGGTACGAGATCTATAGTTAGTTACTACATAGTAGGTACCCATAGTGAGCTGGGGTGTTTTGTTCAATACTATAGGACTTACCACGGCCTCCTTTATAAGTTTTGTTGTTTTGTTTCACTCCACGTTCCCGGCCTGTCCACGAACTGAAAAATTGAAGTTACATATTTCGCCAAGCGCCACTTTCCACCCTAGCATTGCACGCCCTACTTGATGAAAATATTACATGTCCACCTGATGAAACAAAGTATGCAGTGTTGCTTTTGTTCGAAATTCAAATGTTTTTTTCTGCATTTTCCGTGCATTCAATTATTTGTTGTGTTGATTAGTTTATATTATCATAAAAAGCATTAAATATTGTAGAAATGGGATGGGAAATTAAAGTGTTGTGTAATTAATTGTGATAATAAAAACTGTAACGACATTAAGTACCATGAAATTCCGGCGCCAGTTCCTACCGAAATTGAATTGCGAAAGTCGAAATTGAAACTTCACGGGAAACCTAACTTAATAAATTCAATCCGTAGACAAATAGCAGGTGAATTGGTACTATTTCAAGTATGTTTGTATATTTTAAATATTACCTGTTAAAACACAAATAGTAATTAATATAATATTTATTGCCGAAATTCTCATACATTATTGAATATCTAATTAATTTCTCCACTGACAACTGTCTGCATAGAACAAAAGCAACACTGCATACTTTGTTTCATCAGGTGGACATGTAATATTTTCATCAAGTAGGGCGTGCAATGCTAGGGTGGAAAGTGGCGCTTGGCGAAATATGTAACTTAAATTTTTCAGTTCGTGGACAGGCCGAGAACGTGGAGTGAAACAAAACATCAAAACTTACAAAGGAGGCCGTGGGACTTACACACAGATCAATGATTTTCTCATGCATTTCACACAGAATTGGATGAATTGAAAGGCATTAAGTTAAGTACCTAAGTAAAAAAAGGACCGGAAATAGTGAAATGACTCTAATGAAAGCAACATGCCCCATCCCAGCATCTCTGGGTCCACCCGCCCCAATTTCATACACAAGGGTTTTGCCAAATTCACGTCAATGACCTAATAGAAAAAAAATACAAACCTGTAATTCAGAGTCTCCATTAACAATCCCAGATGACAAGTTATGACGACTATTACTCTCCTGCAAATCCGCCAATTTTCTTTCTCGAGGGTTGAGATACTTTCTTTCAAAGGATTTATTTATATTTATAAAATCTCCATGGTCCAGCTCATTCCTGCTAGAGTTTAATGTCGAGTCATTTACATTGGTATTATGAATGTGTTGAACTGAGACTGATTTTGTGTCTCGTATGAGATTTCCACTTTTGACAGTATCAAAAGATGAGATGGTAGAGTCTTTCAGATCTTGAGTAGTGTTGACCTCGGGAGGAGAGGCTTCCTCTTCGAAAAACATCTGGTTCGGTCTGATTGTGTGAGTTTGTTTCTGAGGCGTTGAATTGGAGTCACGATCACGACTCTTTATCAGTATCCTTGCCTAAGAAAGAACATAACATAACATAGGTTGAAGACGCTAATTGCAAACTCATAGAAATAGGGGAAGTGATCCAGTTTCTAAAAAATACTTTCCCCCCCAAAAACACGTTTTTCAAAAAATCAATGAAAGACTTGATTTTACACTTGGTAGGGCCTTACACGTATTTAACACTGTGTAACATAATTCAATGAAATTGCATCTGTGAATTGCCGGCAAATATAGAAAGAGAATGATCATATCGTCGTTGAAGTGGCAATACCGCGTAAGTCACTTTTGACAGATTGTGCAGGAGGCACATAAAACAGAGTTGTTTTAATTTTAATAGCACTTCTAAGATTTTATTGTTGTCAAAATTAAAGAAATAATGTTTAGAAACAGATTCTACATTAATAGTCACTTTAAAATCGCACACCAATTATAAATACGTAATATTAAATCATACGCGGTTATTACTGTTTTTTTTCTATAGTTACGCGGTATTTTCTTAGTGCGTGGTATGGCCATTTTTTCTAAGTCATTTCCACAGCATCCAAAAGCTCATATTCTGTAAATGACGAATTTAGCTGTGACATGATAATGAATATAATAATTTAATCCATTCATCTGTAACATGTCTAACAAAATAATTATTATAAAGTTCATTCACGATTAGAATAGCAAGTCGATCACGTCGTTCATTGGTCGGTCACATGAACACTGCCCTGTCAATGGCAAGTCTATCTTCTTTGTATTATTGAAATTGTATAAAGTATGTGAAATACACACTTTTTAATAGTAGAAAATATTAGAAAACTTCAATAAAATTGATTTATCTTTATCTACAGTCCTCTTGTACATATTCTTTGATAATTGATATTTACATGTGTAGGTTTACAAATGCTCGCTTGACTACAGTAGTACACGGGCTTGCTATTCTAATCGTGAACGAACTTTAGTGGCAAACTACATGCTAAAGTTACACAGAATACCGCGTAAAGTGACAGGTTTTAACAAGTGTCAGGCAAATAATACCGCGAATAGAAACCTCAATTTTGCGGCAATGATAATCACAGAAATATAGCTTATTGCTTTAATAAAATATTGTTAAGATGAAGTTTAAATATATAAGAATGTTTTATGAATAGTACCTTAACTGCAACAACACGTAATATACAAGAAAAATAGGGAGCTAGCATGGCTTAGCTTGTCAAGCGGCCATCTTGGATCTAACATTACAAGTATAGGGAGATACGCGGTATTACCAGACTTGGGTAAATTACTTTTTAAAAGTAGTGAGATTATATTACTTATTACTTGGAAAAAAATGTAATAAAATTACTGGTAAATTACTACTTCAGAAATGTAATGAAATTACTTTACTTTTTAAGAAAAAAAGTAGTGAAATTACTCTCAAAAATTACTTTTTCCTGAAATTTTAACCAAAGCGAAAATTATTGGAAGGGGATACAAAATAAGAGTGTTTGAGAAGTCACAATAAGAGCAAAGTAATTTAAGCCGTTTCCGTTTGACAATTTATTACCATTATTTTGTACTTTGTGTGACTTAAAAAATAAGCGTGCTGAGTGTTGTCATCTGTCCATATTTTTGAAAATTACATACAAACGGGAAAATGTGGGCGAGGCTCACGGTAACGCATTACAAACGTCAAATTACTCTGATAAAAGTAGTGAGATTATATTACTTATTACTTGGAAAAAAATGTAATGTAATTACTGTCTCGTTACCCAAAAAAGTAATTTCGTTACAGTAACGCGTTACTTTCGTTACATTACTACCCAAGTCTGGGTATTACCCTACGCAAGTCAGATACGTGGTGCAGGGATGGGCAAGATACTTAAAAAAAGTATCTTAGATACAAGATACAAGATACTCGATTATTTGCTCTCAAGATACAAGATACAAGATACTTTCATGTAAGAGTATCTTAAGATACAAGATACTATAGTATCTTGAAGATACTAAAGATACAAGATACTTCAAAACAAAAGGAGAATTAAGATTCGGGAAAAAATATGAGTCAATTCAGAATTTTTTAAACTCTTTTAGGTGATAACATAGTCATACCAATTATTTATTTTTAATTACCAAAGAAACAAATACAAATTAAAGAATTTCTTCAGAAAGTCCATAGGAAGTTAGATTGAGATCTCAGGGTATGCTTGCCCAGACACCTAATGTGCCATTCTCAGAAAATCGTCTATAATGGAGTTTCAGGTATTTGTTTGCAAAAATATTGGGAATATTTTTACCATTTTAAGTTTAAAAGTATCTTAAGTATCTTGGAAAAATAAGATACTCAAGATACTTTCAAAATGTATCTTAGATACATTCATAAGATACTTTACTAAAAAGTATCTAAGATACAGATACTAAGATACTACGTATCTAAGATACTTGTATCTTAGATACTGCCCTTCCCTGACGTGGTGTGTAAATAGCCTTTTATAGCGTGCTTATTGGCACTTACAGACTAGAACCACTAGAAACAAGTGCCAATAGTATCCGTGGATACGAATCAACCAAAAAGGATTTTTGCTGAAATATGCGAAGTGAAGTGAGTTGGGAAGCGCGGTACATGCGTAAATGGTATTTTTTATGCGAATTACCCTCTTATTTTCAACACTAGACTCATGTATTGGATTCAAGAGTTGGAATTCACATTCTTTTGGAATGTCAAAATTTTGACACAAATACAATATAATTTTTGTTCCTAGTTTTGATGTTAAAATCATGCCGTTGGCGTTATTGCGTTTCCTGGTCACCGTAATTAACTTTTGCTTAGGTACCTACTACCTAGTAGTTGCTTGCTACCAGGATAATTATTTACAATTTACAGTGTACATAAATAATTAATGGTAAACCTACCTGAGATAAATATTCCCTATATTCTTGTTTCTTTCTATTCATGAGCTGTCGTCGTTTCTCTTCATATTCACCGAGTCCAAGTAGAGACTTTCCAGGAGACAAGAGATTGGGATTCAGCGGCGAATATTCTCCGTAACGAACCATTCTTGGCATTAGAGGCTAAGAATAGGAAAAATAAGCAAACGGCATCAGTTCTTGTTGCTCTTCAGCCTGATTATTGATGAAATTATAAACGCTGTTCAAGAAATGAACCTACAGAATTGTTTTTTAGATTTAACGAGTGTTCAATGCTTCGTTAAACCAAAAGGTTTACTAACTCAATGAATAGAATGAAACATTGAACCGACTAAACTAGACTAAGAATACCACTAGAGCTAGAAGATATCAAAAAACAAGTTGATTTATATTGATGATGCATGCATGGCTAGAGAATGTGATAGAAGAAGAAACCATTCACCGCAGACACGGTAAACAATGATTAAAAAACTTACTAGTGTAACCGCTTTTTCTCCAACAAAGATACTGCCAGGAGGGGGAGAATCTGATAGTTTATTAATGAGAGCAGATTTCTTCTTTTCCGTAGTATCTTCTGCTAATGCAGATATGGAGTGATGACGTTTCACTGAGGACTGAATACCCATGTGTGAAATTAGTGTCAAAAGAAAATTATTATTGTTGCTTAACATTAAGTAGAATACAATTACAAGTATTAACCTATCTTACAGCCTAACGCTATCCCCAAAAATGGCACAGTTTATAGTACATGGGATCCCAAATACAATTGACAATTACCTATTCAAACACTCGTTAGATTTATTAAAAAAATTCAAAATATTAATTTTTGAGACGAAAAGCTAAAAACTTAGAGCTGGGAAAATGTGAAGAGCAATGAAGACAGACCCACCTCAAGTGACTTTCCTACATTAGTCAAATCACATTCACATGGCCAGAAGCTATCCTTGGAAGTAGTGTTGTATGCTTCGGGGAATCTGTTAACGTCGTCAGATTTTTGTACACTCTTTGGGGAGACCTAAAATTTGAAATGTAATGTTGGTTGCTATAAAGAGATGGTCAAAGTGAAAACTGAAAGGTTACCAGGAAACACTTCGTTTTAAACTTGGCTCCTGGACAAATCTGATCTATAACATGCTGAAACAGGTAGGTATACATTGAAAAATGCACATAAGGCTAGTTATAATGAACTCACATGAAAATCAATACATGCAGTCTGTTTTAATGTCACTTGATAGGAGATACCTAGTGGTGTATTATTGATTATACATTGGGAGCTAAGGCAACTCTATAAATACCTCTTCTTATCAGTCTAGTGAGTATTATATTTGTACGATCAATCATTACTTTATTACATACGGTACAATTTACGGAATAATCATTTGAGGGAATGCATGTCTCCAATATTTGCTTAGAAATTTGATTTTAATAGTTTTTTTACTTCAATTCAATGGCACAACTTAAAATAGTGTCACTTAAATACTAGTATGTAATGGATCATGTGTTTTAATAACATTTTTTTAAATCCCGTAATTCTGAGTTGTAAATTTGCAATCTGATTGACGAGGTCACAGAACAGGTTACGTCAGAATGACTGACCTCAGCAATTGGCCCAATGCTGCTTGGTCTGGTCCACGTTTCATTCCTGGTCAGTGATCAGGGGGGCTATTCTAAATTCCCGTGTGGTCTCGTTTCACATGATACGGGCTCACTGCACACTGGAGTGCTATCTATTTAACATGGAGTGGCGCCGTATCAATTAATACGAGACAACAAGGAAATTTAGAATCATCCTCCTGATGTCACAAGCTGCAAGCATATTGAGAACTTGGGCTCTTATAAAATCCGTTTTCGAGGAAGAAATATACAAAAATAATTACTAGTAAGTTAGGTAGTACCTAGTTATAACTTAAAAATGACGCTCGAGTAAAATATCTAAAACATGTGACTCATGGCCTCAGAGTTGCTTGCGTAATGTGAATTTTGAAAGCGTTAGTCCCCGAGCGTTGATGTTACCCGGGGTGATAAATGGATAAGTAGGTCTATAGCCCTAGTAGGTAGGTCTTATCTATAGCTTGAACACTAACAGCCTCATGCTGAAAGAGTTACCAACGCAACTAGGGGGACTTGCGTCCGCAAATGCTTTGAATAGCATTTGTCATACAGATAGCATGCGTTGCGTCTGCAAGTATGGACTTGCGGACACAACTAGTTTTGAGTATGAGGCTGTAAATGGGTGATTCTCCTATACAATCTGTTGGTGCTGATTTGCTGCACTACACTCTATAGATCTAAAGAATGCCGGGGGTAGCAATGTTACTTCACCCCAGTCGGCCTGACGATAAGATGCAGGCTACACTGGTGAAACATCGCCGCCCTTGCCGTTTGTTTAGTTACAATGACATGTGGAAGTACTGGAGGAACACTGCATTGAAATGTCATTTAAGTTCAATTTGCTTAAAAATTATTAAGATATATGAAAAAATATTAAATTAAAAGTTATATTTAGTTAAGTTGGATGTACAATGTCCCGATAACTACAAATTTATTTATTGTCAACTTATTTTTATTTAGAAAAACTAAATGATCGGTTTTGTGGAAATGGTAGAGATAAGATGTACGCATTCACCACAGGGCGGTTATTCTAAATTTCCGTGTCGTCTCGTATCAATTGCTACGGCGTCACTACCATGTTATATCTAGATAGCACCCCAGTGTGCAGTGAGCCCATATCAAGTGAAACGATATGACACGGAAATTTAGGATAAAGGTACGTTTACAGCTTGACGTTCGACGCTCAGCGCTAGCGCTGAAAGATGAACATGGATTATCTTTGCCCTTGAACGCCAGCGCTCGACGTTGGCCAATCAGGAGGCTCAACGTCGAGCGCTGAGCGCCGAACGAACGCCGAGCTGTAAACGTACCTTAACCCTCAAAGGTGCTTATTCTTGAACCGAAACCGCATTGAAAAGGTGTCTATGCGAAATCAAGTGAAATCTTTTGTTTTATCAATGTTATATTAGATTAAACCATTGTGCAGTGGCTCATATCCGCATGGCGAACATTTTCAACAAACTCGAGAATAGGCACCCAGATCTCATTTGATGGCGTTTTCCACTGGCTGCAATGAGCCACACTAGTTCTGCACTCAGTTTGAAATTTGCATTGAGTTTTGTATGGTGACATAATTTCAGTGCAGCCATAGTGTGGCCAGTGGAAAACACCACAAGTCACAAATTGTAATCTTTCCCAGCTCTTTTTGTTAGAAAGCCATTTTCCTGGGCCCCACACTGAAAATAATCCTGGTCTTGAGTCAATACAAATAGGTACATATCTGTCATCGATTTATTGGTTTCACTCATTTGATTGGTAATACTACTTTATCATTTACATATTAATGAATAAGTTGTACTAGTATATCAATCAGATTCCAATTTGGTACCTACCAACTACCGAGAAAATTCAACTTGGTACCTACTTACTTTAGGCAGGCGCGTAGGAAGGGGGGGGGAATGGGGGGAAAATCCCCCCCCCCACCTCTGATTCAATTCCCCTCCCTATGTTCGTATACATTTATGTGTAAAGAAAAAAATTTGCTTAAAAAGTGTTAAAATCGCGTAGAAATGCACCAAGTTGATGTCTGAAATTCAAAAAATTCCGGGGCTGTGCGCCCCGGACCCGCATTTTTCTGGGGGGCCCTCCCCCCAGACCCCCCATTGTCTTCGTAGGCACTAGTATTTCCAGCTCAAGTTCTTTTACAATATTATTCCCCCCCCCTTGCAAATTTAGTTCCTACGCGCCTGACTTTAGGTATAGGTACCTACTTGGCCCCCAGCCTAGAGGGTCAACAGCTTAAAGCTCCACCTGAAGGTTGGTGAGCCATCTTTGAACACGACACCACCTCACAACAGCAACTGATCCTCGTCCATTCTTGAGTACGCGAAGACTTTGTCAAAATCTTACAGGTAGATGTGTATAGGTATTAGGTAAGTAGGTAGGTACTACCTATACCTAGTAGGTACCTAGGTAGCAGCAGTGACCGCGTGAGTGGATTTTCACTCACGTCGGGTCACATCACGAAATCATTTTACTACACAGTTTTCCTAGATGTTACTCGCTCATGCACACTCATGTAAAGAATTTTGCATTCTCACGCAGAGACAGCTCATGCATAATAGGTAGGTAACCTACATGGGTAACTACCTACCTAGGTCCCTACCGCACACTCACGAAGAAATTCGGGAGTCATCCGGTCACCTCTAGTAGGTAGGTACCTACTTCAATCATTATTGTATATGAGTGGACATAATTAGCACAAAAACACTGTTTTTAACCAACAATAAATAAATTAGTAAGTAATTAATGAGAGCCCATTTTGGGACTTAACCTTACCACATCATTCAGTGCGATTCTTTCAAGCCATAGTTTATTCTTGTTTTCCAGGATCAACGCATCAATGTCTACTTCATCCATTATTAATTAATTAAGGTTATATTAAATTACGAAAATTTTAAACAGAAGGTAAGAAATACTTATAATTGACGGTTGACTTGACACTGACAGCAGCAGGTGCCAGCAAGCTACGGAAGAATGTTCATTTCGCGCCACTTTTTAGCTTTTCGAATTGCAAAGTTGGTGCTCCTGTAGTTTAGAAAGCTGTGGATTTTTTTCAAAATGAAGTGGCGGCTTGAAAAGTATGGTTTCAAAGAAGGAAATAAACCAATATGGAACAATATCGAACCAGATAAAGGCTCAATATTTATGCAATTGCAGGTATGAGTATTAAAACAATTATTATTTTGATTTATATATCGCTATTAGTGGAGCATTTTTCCCAAAAGACCAATCCATAAATGATCTAGGTAGGTGACTGGACTGGGTTAAAAAACATTCTATTTCTATGAAGTTCATTTTCCATGTTTTTAAAAACATTTGGAAAATCGAACTTCGTGTTCCTCTTTTGCAAGGAAAACCGAAATACTTATTTCTTCATTATGATTAATCGTAGCCTACATGGAGGCCAATTCTTGAGAATCCATATTATGAAAATATTTATGTTTGCATTTTTGTATTTAAAACTAATTGATGAAGTTGAAGGAAATGGCTTCGTCCAATTGTTCACAATTTAACAATGAAATAAAGAACGGATTTCACATCCTAGATGATAATTCTTGAGTTTTCACGTTTTTAAAAAGCCTAAGACCTAGTTGTCAGCTTTTTCAAATTTTACCTACCTACAATGAAAAAATAAACGGTTTAAAAACTTTTATTCTCAAGAATTGGCCTCCTGAAGGAGGGCGAGGGTTTTCTCATGGCCTCCCTTACGTTGAATGTGGAGTGAAATTGAACTTATACAGGAGGCTGTGGATTTTCTATTTGTAATGCAACATATTCGAAACTAAAATTACCAGAGAATGCACTAATATCAGTATAAGATGGCCACTCACGTGGGTATGCACTCAGTTATAATTACGTCGCGAAATAACAGAAATCGATGCTTACCTCAGTGTCATCAATCAAATACAATCTGCATATTTCATTACAGCACACATTCATTCAAATTCTTGTGAAAACTAGATGTCGACATTCACCAAAAGCATTATTTGATAGATTGCAATTCTTTTGAACGAGGCGTCAAGAAAAATGTGTCACAAACCCTCGTTCAGAAGGCCGTGATAAAAACAATTGCAATCTGTCAAATAGTGCTTTTGGTGGATAGACTCAGTTCTTGCAAGAATTTGAATAAATGTGTGCTGTAATGAAATTATGCCAATTGAATTTGATTGTTGACACTAAGGTATCATCAATTTCTGTTATTTCGTAATGCAGGTAGTTATAACTTTTACTGAACTCGTTATACGATTGACATGAAAGTAGGGCTGTGCGAGTTTGATATTTTAAGGTCGAGTCGAGTTCGAGTCGAGTCAGTGAGATGAATCGAGTTTTTCGAGTCGAGTTCGAGTCATGTTCAGCAAATGTTCACCTATGTACTATTAGGTCATAAAATTATTATGCAACCATCACAAAATGAATAGAAATATTTACATTAATCATACATCATCTATACATTGTAGGGCTGCTAATTCATGTAATTTCTTATTATAAGATAAGATGTGTATAGGTAAATAATTTTGATTCTCATACTACTGGGGTTTGAAGTGCTGCTACTAGAAATTTGTAGCTTGGAATGACAAGTAAAGATCTAAGCTTTAACAGCTACTGTATTTTGGGGGAAAAAATCCATGCAATCTGCAACTAGAAATACTACTAGGTACTAGGCACTACATAGAATGTAAAGCCTAAGACCCTAGAACATCCTTAGGCCAAGAATTCTGGGTTTTTGCATTCCCAGAAGTATTGTCAGAAGCACTTTGAGTTATGTCACTTTATCAGCAGGAATATCATATTTCCCAAATCTCAACAGTTTCATCCAACAATGCTTCGTTATTATTTCATTGTGAAACATTTTAACAGAAATTCATGTGTTCTTGTGAGTTGAGGAGTGGATTATTGATGGAAGAAGTATGTAGGGGTCTGTTAAGGATGTAGGCAAGATAGGTACCGTATTGTCATCAAAAAAAAGTTTTTTTTTTTTTTTTTTTTTTTTTGAAAACTCGAAAAAGTCGAGTTTAACCCTTTTTGACTCGATTCACCCCCCAAACTCGACTCGAACTCGAAATTTCGAGTACTCGCACACCCCTACATGAAAGTGACTTGCCCGCATGCGTACTGAAGGCTCACTCAGTGGGGAGATGTTAGTTTTTTTTTCCGCTTGGTGCCGTTTTACAACTTTTAGTGTCGAATTGATTTTAATAACAACACTCAATTCCTTTAAATGGTTTAATAAAAAATAAAAAAAATCATGGTATAAGAATCAGCATGACATTATAAATCAAATAATGTAAAACTTGAGTTTTCGAGGTAACCAGAGACTTAAGGCCACTGGCTGAGAGCTGTCACGTGACCTTATCTGACACTCTGTTATTCGCTCATGATGGAAAAAGTGGAGAGTTGATTGACAGTGTGTACCGTGTTTTAAACATAGTGGTAATGCTGAAACCGGACTAGTTTCGCCGCAGTGGCAGAAACGCAGATGTGGACAGACTCTGGCCTAGATATTTATGAATTTTATTAATTTAGGTAGATTGCTGTACATAATATTACAAATTAGATCAGTAAATCATTCTTTTGCATGGATTTCATGTTTTTCAGGGAACACAGATAACAGTTATTCAAGATGCAATTGTTCATGAGAGTATAATGCTCATTGCAGGGTCAAAAGACATAAGAGGAGTTGCAAAAGAACCTCTAATAGTGCTTTGCATCACAACAGAGGTAATTATGAACAATTCACCATCATATTATGAAGAAATCGAAAAACTAAGTAGTACCTAGAGGTATAGTCAGAGCCTTTTTAAATAGCTTGATTTTATGTTTAATATTTTATAGGGGACAACACGCCGACTGCGATTTAAATTTGCCCCAAGTGATTTTTCCTCCAGGCAAGCAAATTGGTTAGAATGTATACAACAATTAGAGCGCTTTATTTCTGTAAAACACAACACTGGTAAGTGTGTAAAAAATATATCCATTGTAATTATTTATTAGTTTAAAATTACCGTATTACACCTAGTCCTCAGTTGTACTAAAATCTTGGGTTTTTTTCTGTTCTTTTATAATATTTATTTGATTCAACAACTTTTATTAAAGGTAGGTACAGTCGGGGCGCCGAATGCCTGAACTCTCACCAGATGGAGCCACCGTCACTTGCTCTGTTAGGCCGAGAAAGACGTCTTGCAAGGAGAGCGCGCAATGAAGTCTTTCTCGGCCTAGAAAAAAAATGCCTAACAGCGCATTCTGTTGAGAGTTCAAACACTTGGCAAACACTGTAGTTAGGTAGTACATTCAATCAATATAAATAACATCCGTTGCAGTGTAAGGTCAATATAAAATCTATGAAAAAGCTCGGGCATTACCTATTTAAAATTGTCCTCATCTCCCTGGTGATCAACCAAGTGTATGGTCCCGTCATGTGATCTAGTAGAGAGCGGTCGCTCCACTCAGTCGTACAGTGCACTCTCCCACACAACATACCGTTATATGTAATGCCTAACTGTAATTTATACCACAGACAGTTGTATTCCAACTGTGGCACAATAGATCGGAGGTGTGGAACCACCCAGGTCTGTCATTTGTGGTGTCACTGTCACATTCTAACCAAAATAATGTTAACCTCCAGGTTTTGATACTCATGTAGTCATGAAAAAGTATACTTTATGGAGTAGTATCTCACGGAGGTAGCTGTCCCTAATAAAAATAATCTTATTTTTTACCTTTTGACCTAGAAGTAGGTACAATCGAAACTGTACTTGAGACAAGTGCGAGACTAGCTAGAGAAATGTTAAATGAAATTGTGTCAAAATAATATTAATTTTATCTGCAGAACCCCCTACTCGAATTCATGAAACAATTGCTGAGCGTTACAATGGCTTGATGAGACAAGGAAACATACCAGGTAACTTTTCCTTTCTACACTGTGCTCCATCTCTCAAGAATGAAAATTACTTTTTAGCTCACTTCTGTTTCAGGACTTGCATCCTTACCGATTGATTTTAACATCGAAGAGTCTCTTAGGCTTTGTATTTTAGATCCTAGCTTCCCGTCATTAGTTGATCAAGTCGATAAAATCATCAAATTCAATCAGAATCGATAATGAACCAGAAATCACGGAGTTCCTAGTAACACAGGAGTAACCTAGTAACCTAGTTCCTAGTCCTAGTACACAGCCTTTAAGTATTTCTGTAATACATTGTGAGATGAGAAACAATGTAGACCAAACTATAATCAACTAAGTAGTAGTAGGTAGGTAAGTCATTACACAAAATAAATATTAATAAAATATCGATTCAATTTCTTACTTATACCTGGTTTTATTTCTAAATGTTCAGTTGTTAATTACTATATTATAATCCACTTCAACATCATGGTCTTCCTCTTTTTTCACACAATTCAACATTGACCAGTTGGAAAAGATGTCTAGTGAATCCCCGACATTTTCTTGCCTAGCCATAACTGTGTTCACTTCATCTTGAAGAACTTTGTTGTGTAAGTGTAACTCACCCCAATGCTTGGAATGGGATTTGTTCTTCTTCCATACAGGCACAGTTGGGTTGAATTTCACTTCGGAAGGATCAAATTCTTTGAACAATTCTTCAGTTGATCTGAAATAAAGAAACAGCATCATTATCAATGTGTACTGTTTTGCTTTTCCACCACATTTACAAACATAATACCTATTACCTAGCAAAAGGAAAGTAACTAGTTACATTTTTTAGTGTACTAGGAAAATGCTCAGTGTAATACTATAGAATAAAGAACAGATTCTTTATTCTATGGTAACACATTGACGAACGAGCACCGATATGTGCAATATCTATCTAGTTTGGCAATATGAGCCAAACTTGATAAACGATACGACACAATACGATTTACTTTGCAACTTACCGATTTCCATATACAATCTGGTTCTGGAAGAACTGAAATACAGATGCGTGTCGTTTCAAAAAATCTATTTTGACAACTCTTTCCAAACTCCTAAATGACAAGTCTTTAAGCTACGATCACCACACTTTACAGGGATCGGAAACTGTCTGACTAGCTGGCCATGTGCTTGGTCACCTTGAACACAACAATCATAGAACAGGCGGCTGTGATGTCAATCTCGTTACACATGTCTTTATCTCCCGCCAGAACATAATTCAAATATTCGACAATGCGCTATCATCTTTAGCAGCGGCAAGTTTGAGAAGCTCTTTCCAACCTGGCGGCAATTGTGTGAATCAAATTAAAACACTCCAAAATCGCACTTTTTTTAAATTTCGCGGGTCACCGGCCGGAAGTAAACGGGTGCAGGAAGTCATCAGGTGCAAATCGGCGGCCCAAGCACTGGGCCGCCATCATTTAGCATTGGCCTTATGGGAGTGACGTCACTATACGCAGACAGTTTCCAATCCCTGTAAAGTGTGGTGATCGTAGCTTTAAGTATTTAAGAGACAGGGTTGGTGACAGGGTTGGCTGCAATAACTTGAGGAGGTCTTTAGGTACATGTCAACAAAATTTCAGCTGGATCAGAGAAATGGTGTGACCTGTAAGTCACCAACAACGTGGAAAAAAAACAGAAGTCCGTGCGAAAAGAGTCAAAAGAAGTCGCTTGCTCAACAATATATGCAAAGACATAAGAAAACAAATAACTATTGAACATTGAGATATTTCACTTGCAAAAATTTATTTCATTCTTATATTTCTATGTTGAATCCACATTGATAATGACAGTAACTACTGAAAAGTGAAAGCACAATTCATAGGTTGCAACTTGCATGTGATGTCATCTCAGTCATTGTTGCCTGCCGCCATGTTAATGGCACGCAGAATAGCTGTGATTCTCTGCTTTTTTCACAATATTTTATAGTTAATGGCTACCTGGGAAATTATATAGGCTCCGGAGATATCTTTAGTACGAAGAGGAATCACTCACATTACAAAAATACATCGATTTACCTCAATAAAGTTATAATCTGACCAGTCAACGTGCCAACGTAATGTCCGTCCTCGGGTGGAAAATTCAATAATTTTGCATTGCTCATAAAACAAAAGAAGTTAGTTCGTGCAACTATGAATTGTCACTTAGGTACCTACTCTAAGGTACCTTTTCTAATGATAACAATTAAGAAGTGATCTGTCTATCTATAGAGGAATAAATTGAGTTAGACAAATCTAAGCTTCATTGCTACTCACAGTTTGCCATATTCCGGTAAGAGACTTCCCTCGCCGGATGCTGGAACTCCATGCACGATGTTGTTTGCAAATCGGCGCACCACCGGATGGTAATGTCTTTGAAGTGCAGTTAATTCCCATAGAGCTGCATTACTTGCATTGCAATACTCAGGGTCTTCCAGTTCGGGAGTGTACGTTCCCTGGCCGAAAGTAGAGTCGCTATCCAGCAATATGTCAATCGACTTGTCCAGCTGCATGATGGTCCTGACAATGGCCAAGCATCCGAGTGAACCGTTGTGCAAGACTTGCATGGCGAGAAGGCTGAGTCGCTTACAGAAGGCTAGTAATCGTTGCTGAGATATCTTCTTTCTACGTCGAATGAGCACCAGCTCCAGAGTGCGGAGTACGATCGTCAAATTGCTATGATTGCGTCCTGAAATTCCAAGATAAAGGAAGAAAGAGTAATAAGAAATTAGTTTGGACTATAAATCTCGATATTTTGACAATTGATTTAAAACTGATTCTTTATTAGAATATTTCATAATATGGTATTACAAGTTTTCGATGCACAGTTTGAGTACCATCCTATAACTTTCACCTCTCATAAAACGGGCATCCGAATAATAGGTGTGATGAGGGGGGAGAGGGCCATGTAATTGCCAATTTGGGGTGAAATACCTAAACCCACTAAATAGAACCTACTTACATATTTTTATTTTTGACAATCAAAAAAATAGTAACTATTAACCACCCTTTATGTGGTCATAAATCGAAATCTTATTGCTTTTTTAAAGGGACATCATTAATTAATTATATGGTGGGAAGGCATTAATTTTGTGACAAACTGTAACGGTCGACTTCTGCTTAGGTCTAGTTAAAGTTACCCCCTCTAGTTAATAGTAATAAATTTAGCAAAAATAAAGAGAGGCTAACTTTCATTAAGATTATGCAGAATAGGAAACACCTGCTCTAAGAATTAACTAATGGTCCTCAATCAGTTTTATCCAGTAGGTACTTTAAAAATCATAATTAATTTCATTCAACTCCTCCTACCTGCATGAATCTCCAGCAGATTTCTGTAGAGGTGTGTGTAGAAGCGCAAGGGATCAATGGTCAAGACGTCACCTTGGCCCGAGAGAATCGTGAAGACAGTTTGAACACAATGCAGCTGCTCTCGGCAACCGAGAGTCGAACTTTCCAGCAGCTGATCCATAACGTTCACAAGGTCATGGTAGAAGTCCAGATTGATGCAAGCGGAGAACCTGCAAAACAGAACGAGTTAGAGAACAATTCCAGAATAATCCTTGGAGAAAAAATATGAAATCCAAAACCTAAATTGTCTGAGATTATTATCTCAGATATGAGATAATACTTATAGGTAGGTAGGGTACCTATAGATTTTTTTTAGCAATAATCTAAAACTTACGAGAAAAAATCTTAGGGAATGAAAAGAACTACCTACCTACCTACATAATAATCTTAATTTGAATTAATTTGAGTGTTTAAATTTAAACATACTTAGCAAGACCCTCAAGAGTCGCTGCAAGAAGCTTAGACGATGGATCTTTCTTCAGAATCCGGAAGTAGATCGTGAACACGGTTTTTGTTATTTCTGTCAAGTTCTGCTGTTTTGATTGTTTGTTTTCTTCGGCTTTAGTCTCCATCATCTCCTTGTCCAGTTCTTCAAGTTTCTTGCTCCTCTGCAAATATACATAACAATAACATACTCACACAATTTAGAATAATGTATCCGTAGGTCTTACAGAGACACACAGACAGATCTACAGCCCAATCCACACTAGCAAACTTTTGGTTGATCGACTTGTTTTTGCTCATGTGCAGAGCCACTTTGGTGACGATAATGTAACTCTGCACATGTGCAGAAACCAAGTTGATCAACCAAAAGTTGCATGTGTGAATCGGCCTTTAGAAACCAAACTTTTTTTTTGATATGATCTGCTCAAACCAATATAATAATGAAAAAGAGTAAAACTGGAATGTAGTATGTAATGGGTGACAATTGGTAGTGTAGTCACCTTTCTCTCATTTTTCGACATATTGAGCAGTTTTTGTTTGTGATTCATAAATTTCTTCTGTTTCATTTCAATCTCTTTCTCCTTATCCAAGTTTACGTCCTTGATTCTGAGTGAAGTAAGAACAGACAAAACTTCACAGTGTACCGCGTTCGACTTCGTTTTGACCATGTAGTTTATTCGCCGCACAATCTACAAAAATTATCAAGTACATTAAAATTCATAGAAAGGTATATCAAAAAAGGGATCATCATAAACTTATAAAGACTAATTGAGACCTCGAACACATGTAGGAGGGTTAAGTTGGGAAAATACACCCCACAATTCAAAATTAAATTAATTCTTTTGTACCTACAGTACAAACTATTATTATAGATATCTAGATGGCAAAATCATACTGTGTAGATTTCATACTAGTTTAACTCTAGACTTACATGAAGAGTGAGTTCTCCTTTCTTGTCATCTTTGAAGACCTTTCGGAAGCTGTCCAAGCATAACTTGCGCACGGATGCATTACGATTGTCCAAGAAGAGCACTAGCAACTGTGCCAGGTTTGTAGAGAAGTTGAAGTACGGATGCATTACAAGCAACTCACACATACATTTTACAGCAAGCTCAGCCAATTTTAATTCTTGCTGAAATTCAGTGATTACAATTATTATACACAAAGATTCAATGCTACAGAGTGAGAGAGGGCCATTGATCACGCAGCCCATGTAGAAGAAGAAATGTGTATGATGACCCATGTAAAGTGTAAAAGTAAACCTACAAATCAACTAATAATAATAATAATAATAATGTAATTTATTGAGCACATAAAATAGGTACATAATTGGTCTGTATTCAACAATCGAGTCGTTGATCTTCCATACATCCATCTCTTCTCTTCAGCTGCTTCACATCTTCACCATTTACCTACTTCTTCTTAATTCATAATAGTCATTAAAATTGTGCTTCAATATCAGTGGTAATATTGGAAGAACATCCAAGCATTTGCTTTTTAGCTGAGGGAAAACCACTGAAAAAACATTCTCAGCAGGATGTAATCTTGATTCTCGTCTTCCAATATCATTACTTCACGAATTCTCTTTCTTGAATGATAGCGAGTTTATCCTTAACGAGCGTCTTGAAAGCTTTTAAACTTAGGGTCTGCTCTTCTGTTGTTGTTGTGTTGTATGCTACTGAGGCTGAATAGGAAAAACAGTTCTTGAATTTTTTACTTCGATGAGTTCCAAAGTCTAGCTTATCTTTGGACCGCGTGTCTCGTAGGTGAATATCACGACGCTTTCTCAACTTATCATTTAAATAAACTAGGTAGGTACAGTACCTATTTCTGGTTTACAAATTAAGTTGATGCCAAAGACTTAATTTGTTAGTATGAAGATAGTCAATGTTGTTATTAATGGTGCTCACAAGCATGATAATCGGTGCTAAAAAAATTAGTGCAACGTAACCAAGTCTAAGTATCAAACAGAAATGCAGAATAGTATCATGACTCCTTAAGGCCGATGCACAAATTGATAAGACATACAATGTTTTTAGGTATAACAAATTCACTCGGCTGTTCACAATTTGGACGCGGGCCGACGATGCAGACGTCATACCTAAGCATCGTATCCGTCGTCCGTCTGCGTCAATTGTGCATTGGCCTTTAGTCGGCATACGAGGCCTGTTCAAAATATATGCGGACTTATTTAATTGCGTGGCAATGGAGCGTAGGAGAGCAGTGCGGTTGGCAGCATTGTTTAGCACGACTCTTCCTGAGCACAACTGTTTTTTCAGATTCTCCATAACCTTATTTATTGTGAAGTTACAGCTGTTATGGTAAAACCAGATTTTTGTGTTAGGCGTTTTTTTGATAATGTGTGAAATTAATCAAAAAGAAGGTCTCTTCAGAGGGTCTCTTCAGTTTTTGGGGTTTGGGGGACGTCTCTTCTCTGGTAATGACACGCTCCAAAAAAATTTCATCGTAATTTTGCCAATTCAAGAAGTTGCTGACAAACCAAAGCTCGGTGTTTTCTTTTCTCGGTCAAAAGTCTCGGAACAAACTTTTCAGCCACTCATCTCATCTGCAACTTTCAGTTAAAATTTGTTGACATGGTAATTCAGGAACTTCTTGAAATGGCAAATGACGAGGAAAACTTTTTGAAATGTGTCATTACCGAAGAAGAGATGTCCCCCAAACCCCAAACACTAAAGAGACCCTCTATTTTAGAGACCTTCTTTTTGATAAATTTCACAAAATATCAAAAAAAAAAACGCCTAACACAAAAATCTTGTTTTATCATAACAGCTGTAACTTCACAATAAAGAAGGTTATGGAGAATCTGAAAAAACAGTTGTGCTCAGGAAGAGTCATGCTAAACTATGCTGCCAACCGCACTGCTCTCCTACGCTCCATTGCCACGCAATTAAATAAGTCCGCGTATTTTTTGAACAGGCCTCGTACCTCCAGACATTACAAAAATAAAGATACCTAATGTATGGGGAAAATATGTGAGTCGAAAATGGTATTAATAAAAAATTATATTGAAATAAGCATAGATGGTACGAGGGCTGATCAAAAAGTTCCAGGACTCCATGAATTGCGCGGGAATGGAGCGTAGGAGAGCACTGCGGTTGACAGCATTGTTTAGCATGACTCTTCCTGACCACAACTGTTTTTTCAGATTTCCGATAACTTTCTTTATTGTGAAGTTACAGCTGTTATGGTGAAACAAGATTTTTGTATTTGGCGAATTTTTGATAATTTGCGAAATTGATCAAAAAGAAGGTCTCTTCAGAGGGTCTCTTTAGTTTTGGGGATTTTGGTGACGTCTCTTCTCCGGTAATGACACATTTCAAAAAGTATTCATCGTCATTTGCCATTCAAAACGTTACTGACTAACCATGCCAACAAATTTTGTACTGAAAAGTTGCAGATGAGATGATTGGCTGAAAAGAGTGTTCCGATGACTTTTGGCCGAAGAAAACAAACACTGAGCTTTGGTGTGTCAGCAACTTCTTGAAATGTAAAATGACGATTAACTTTTTTTATAACGTCATTAGCGGAGACGAGACGTCCCCAAAACCTCAAAAACTAAAGAGACTCTCTGAAGAGACCTTCTTTCTGATCAATTTCGCAAATTATTCGCCAAACACAAAAATCTTGTTTCACCATAACAGCTGTAACTTCACAATAAAGAAGGTTATCGGAAATCTGGAAAAACAGTTGTGGTCAGGAAGAGTCATGTTAAACAATGCTGCCAACCGCACTGCTCTCCTACGCTCCATTCCCGCGCAATTCATACAGTCCTGGAACTTTTTGATAAGCCCTCATACCTACTACATAGCTACATTTATAAGCAAACTGGCTGAATTTGCTTTCACTACCTATACCTAGCAGTAGGATAAAATGTATACTCATGATTTATGAAAAGTATTGGTTCTCGACACTTACTGGAGATCGAATTCTTGCATCGCCTCTCTTCTTTTGAAGAACCAGAGCCATTGTTTCCATCTTTTGTAGATATGATTTATAGTGTTTCAGAAGCGACACCTCAAAATTTTGGAGTAAAAGTGTTGCCTTTTTCACTAGAAAATAAGGTGCCATTTAAATACTACCTGGTTTAGGAATTCAGAAGTAGGACTTAGGAGAGAAACAAAAAAAAAATATTTACTTCTACTTACATTTAACACCAGTGTCTTCGATAGGTTTAATTTGATACCCAGGAAGCAAATCTTTGAACACTTCGAGTAAAGACACAGCTGCCCATTTCCGAACAGTAATTGCAATTTCTGAGTTCGGTTCGTCTAACATGTCCAAAAGTCTAACGAAGTTTTTCTCCTGAAACATTGAATGCGAATTTCAGAGAAAAAGTAACAAACTAGCACAGAGAAAAAATATTTTTCCATTAAAACAGCCATATTTAGAAATTCAAAAAAAAATCACAAAAAAAACAATTATTAATCTACCTTTGTCTCCGGTGCTTCCAAGATTCCACTTGACAGAACTCCAATAAGGAATTTGCGTTTCTGCAATGTCTCTTCCCTGACAGCAAGAAGCTGGGCAGTGCTTACAGGTTCAGTAAAATCAAGGCCATTGTCATTCTCCTCAAATAGGACCAGTTCGTCATCACTGTTGCCATCACCGGCTTCATCGTCTCCGTTCTGCTCTGGGGTCGTATCCTCAAGCTTGGCTTCTTCTGCAACACAGACAAATAGAAGAATCGATTAGGAAGGTACTGGTTACAAAAAGTTGGCAGTGGGTATTAAAAATAATAAATCTGTAGTTCGTTCTGAAGGCAAAACATTCCCCAATCTTAACTTGAACAGTATTTCACCTAATCACACTTTGATTGTCTTTAAAACGTTTTAATATGTATGTGTAATTGAGCGAGCGAAGCAAGCGTCTCCTTTTGGCACGGACCTCTGTTTTTTTTTTTTTTTGTTTTTTTTTGTTTTTGGCTGCTAATAGCCGATACACAGGTCGCACCGTTTCACCGATCGATCTGAAATTTTGCACACATGTAAAACCAATTTTCTCTGTTTGCAGACCCTAATTTTTTTGAAATCCATTCATTGGTTGAAATTTAAATAAACATCTCCTGATAGGCTGAAAAATGAAAATGGACTTCGACAAATGTGATCGACCTTATATTTTGCATGGTCATTAGGACCAACATTGTCTCTTATTTTACAAATTTTCAGCCAAATCGTTCCATTGGTTAAAATTTAAAAAATATTTCATGTGCTTTTTGAAATTTAAACCAGAACCGTTTGACCAATCAACTTAAAATTTTGCATGGTCATCGGGTCCAACATTATCTGTATTTTTGACAATTTTCAGACTAAACTGTGTTTAAATTCAAAAGTTATCGACAGTTTACGGATATTTTGCGTGTTGGCTATCATATTTCTCGAATTTCATATTTCACGGAATCTTCGAATCTTCACTTTAAGGTTGTTTTGTTAGAGCAGAAACTTTCAAACGTATTATGAAACTGATATGACCGTTTAACATTTTTTTGAACGATATCCTGTGATTTTTGGAAATTAACAAGGAATCGTTCAATCATAAAGGTTCAATCGATCAACTTAAAACTTTGCGTGGTTATTGGGACCAATATTTTAGGAATTGTTGGAGATTTTCATACAAGTCTGTGACGAAATTCAAGAATTATTGGCTTTAATGACATTTTCAATAGACAGAATTTCGGTTCGCTGTGTTGCGCATATCCGTGCTCGCTCATCAATGCGTTACTCAGAGCGTTTTCCTAGTCAAATAATTTAACACGACCTATCAAAACCTATCTAAATGCATGTATAGGTAGGTACTTGCCTTCCACCATTCTCCGAACAAGGCCATGTTTTGTCTTGATGGGTAAAGCGAGCTTGGACCTCTTGGTAGCCATTGCATTTGCTTGATCATGATAAGCTTCTTCGAGAGTGGCATTATCATCCTCTGATCGTTTCTTCCCTCTTCTGCCTTCATCATTTCTAAAATCAGACAATAAATAATACAAAACCTTAAATAAACCACTATTTATGTTGATTCTACCTTTGCTACTAGGTAGGACCTACACTACATTACAAAAAGATTTTGTAGCTAATATAATTTCCCAAATCACTCAGGCATCATTAGGGATGGACATTGACCGGTCAAATACAAAAATGGCAAAAACTGTAATTTTTTTATACTTGGGAAGTATTTTATTGAGAACTTGTTTTTTCAATTTAATAACATCAAATAACATGTTTGAGTAGGTACCTACCTACTACTAGTACTTTGTTTGATTCCAAGTACCCACATTATTATTGAAATTTTATCGATTTCCTGTATCAAATTGAGTAAATATAAAATGATCAGAAAATCATTCATGAATATAGTGGAGCGGTCGCTTCACGCCAGCCAAGTCGAGTCGTACGGCGCGCGCACACTCTCATTTAAGGAGGGATGAGTGATATAATCACGGTCTTCTGGAAATTTCTACAAATTTGCAAAGAATTTCTAATTTCTAGAAGGCCGTGTTACCATGGCAACACAATTTTACATGTAAAACTGCACTTTTCAGATGGAAAGAAGTAAAAATAAAGCATTTAAACCCTCATAGCTCGGTAAAACGTCCACGAAGGTATACATTTAAAAATGTTATAATAAAATATTGCATCTGATACACGCTATAGTAGTTTTTCAAAAAAATCTATAGGTGGGATAGCAGCCAAATACACTTTTAAAAATATCAGCATGACTTTATCCGTATGGTCGCGATGTTAAACTGAGAAAAAAAACTGTAACTTTGAAGCGGTATATCTCGAAAATTAGTTCACGTTGACCTCTTTTTCTCGCCATATTATGATGCAGAACATAAAAATCTATTTATATGCGAAATTTGAACGATTTCTATACATAAGTGAAATTCGGAGATCCCTCCTTAAAAAGGCTGGAGCAACCCACTTTTACTGTATCATGATCAGTGATTACATAAAGAATAAGGTTTAAGTAAGGTAGGTATATGTTGTCATAAGATCTAACAAGAATTTCATAATAGCCAGGAATGCGTTTTACCTAATTGATAAAATATATGGAAATGGACACAACTCTGGCAAGTGCGAAATCGTAAGCATCTGATGAAGCCAAATCAAAAACTTCATCTGGTTCGTCTCAAACTGTGTCATTTTCTTCTTCCTCTTCACAAGTTTGAGCCATTTTCAACACGTTTAAATTCAAATTCATACAATTTGGGGGCGAGAAACATATTTTATATTTTCGGTCAATTTACCAATTTGACTGGACAATTGACCTCGTAGGTACATCCCTAGGCATCATACTGAATGACAAATTAGTATCAGGTATCAATTTTTATTAAAATAAAATAAATACATACGTTTTAAACCCAATGTTTCGCAGCATCGAATAGCTTTTGTTGGTGACAGCAGTTTTAAGAAATGCGAGATCATCTTCTTCAACCATTCCCAACAATCCTTCTCCATGATCACTTTCTTCTTCATCATCATCATACACAACATCAGGCTTACTACTGGCTTTAGGTATTTGCAGTTGGTTTGGCTGCTTTTTTTGATATACTTGTTGGTTGGTGTTTTGCTTTCCTTTTCCCTTTTTTGATATTTTTTTAAATCCCTTTTTAATCTTACCAACCATCACTTTCTTAGATTTTTTCTGAAACAATAACACCAAAATCATGGATCATGGAATAGGTATTGGCTGGGTGTAATTTAACACCAATTCAGTTGTTGGCATTATTGCTCAATCCACCAAATTGTGCCAGAACTGCACAGACATCCTTTTCTTTTCGAGTACCAATTTTTATTTGGTTGAGTGTACCTATTTTTTGTGCTCAATAAATTACATTTATATTATTACTAGAGAGCCCCGCCATGTAATACATGACCTAATCACAATATTTTCTGATCAAGGTATAATAGAGAGCAACCCTTGAACAACGCTTGCTGACGAATTGACTGATCGTGACAATTGACTTTTGACCCTCGCGGAACTACCGATCTCAATGGCAACTCAATTCTAAATCTTGATATTTTTTTTCAAAACAAACCGAAACAATAATTAAATATGAATGGATCTGTTCAGTGAAGAATTAACCCAAGTGGCAGTTTCCAAATTAATATACTTACTTAGAATTGAAAACAACAACTGAAAAAGTTATGAACGAATCTAAAAAAATCCAAATTCTGAATTCGAAATCATACCCAAATGAGTTAATTATACGAAACAAATACGCAATATAAACAATTACAGCACAATCAAAAATTTCTAACAATAAAAATTTATGCGAAGAAAACACGGGACTAGGGATGGGATTTTTCCGGAAAAATATAAATGAGAAATTTCCGATGGAAATTTCTGAAAATTTCTGGAAAAATATGGAAAATTTGGAAAAATTTGAAAATATAGCTCAATAAATAAAATGCATGACATTTTTTCATCGTTATAATCAATATTCACATTCAAGTACCTACACTAGAAAATACTTAATGTTTTTGTAATTTATTAGTATAACAAATAAAACATGATAATTAAGGAACAAAATATTAAAAGATACCCAATAAGTTAAGGTTACCTACCTATATAACTTAATTGTCTGGCATGTCGTACCAGAAACAATTACGCACATACTGATTAGGATAGAATACGGCTAGGTGTATATATAAAAATCTTAATAAATACCTCTATTCTAATACACATAATATTAGTTTTTGGAAAAAATCTATCGGTGGAAAATAGTTTAAATCTAATATTTACTAGGAAAATTACCGTGTTTATTCGACTTACCATGTCAAAGATAACTCATGCTAACTCAAATTTATAAAGTGATATATCTTGGAAATTAGTTCGGCTACCCTACTTTTTCTTGCGTTTCTATGGTGCACAAGGAAATTATCTATAAAATAAGCATATTAATTCAGATATCTATAAGAGACCTCTACTTGGGCATCTCCCCTTAATGGGTAGGTACCTAATTAAATTACTTAATGATTCTGATATTGATTAGAGATTTGGATTGAGCTAACTCCCCAGTTCACTCAACTATTGTGATGCAATAGCTTGTTCATATCAAAGTGTTACTCTTCAATCATCATCATCATCATCATCAGACAGAATGATTCATACATCAGACTTCACACATGTTAAAGTTCATTCACGATTAGAATTGCAAGCCGTAATGGCGGCCGTGTAGATACTACTGTAGTCAAATGAACAATTGTATACCTACATATGAAAATATTAATAGAATAATCCAAAACTATGTATAATACGACTGTAGATGGAAATAAATCAATTCGATTGAATTTTTCTAATATTTTCTAATAATAAAAATAGTGTATTTGACATAATTTATACAATTTCAATAATACAAAGAAGAAAGTCTTGCCATTGACAGGGGAGTGTTCAAGTGACTGACCAATGAACGACGTGATCGACTAAAACGTCAGTGAAATTCTTATCGTGAACGAACTTTACCCCTGTTCATTTTCTGAGTGGCGGGAAATTTAAATCCGGATGGGCACATTACAACGAGGCCGCTATAGTTCAATATGCTACACATTGAAGAAACACTACTAAGAGAGGACTGTCATTCACTTTAGCATATCCTGAGGGTGGGAATATGCAATCACTTGCTATGGAATACAATTAAACACGTTTATACTAATAAATAATCATTTTGACAATATTTTACCATATTTTTCCGAAAAGACGGAAAAATAAATGCTGAGAAATTTCCATATTTTTCCATTTCCACAGATATTTCTGAATCGGAAATATTTCCAGGAACTCCCTACACGGGACACACTATCAAGTTTATATGAAAGAAGAGTGAAGAGCATTTCTGTCGTTGTCTGACTACTCTCACGTGACCTTACTTTCCTCACTGCTATTTGGTCATGATCAATAAAGCAAAAAGTATACTTGAAGCCCATGGTCAAGAAGACTGAGTAGTAGAATTTAATGCGATTTTATTCAGGTCTCCACATAATAAGATTCAACCTGATTATATAAATGTACGCATCTCTGCAGAAATCACAACAATTAACAGCTTGATACAATTTTGATTTCTAAATGGTACTTTCAGTTTTCAATATACTCAAATCATTTTCAAAATGCGATGTGACGTTAATCAAGAATCAAGAAGAATATTGGGTAATATTCATTCATAAACAGAACGACCACAGAGCGGAATAAGCTGGGATTTTGGGGTCTGGAGAAATGGCCAGAAACGGCAAGAGCTTTTAAAGTGGCACTTCACCTAAATAATTAGTTTTTCTTGCATCTTTTAATAATCTTTTAATATTTAATCATAGACATTTGCCACCGTAATTGTGTAATTACTATGCAAAATAAATACATTTAATTTGATTTGATTTGAGGTTAACTCGAGAAAAATTTCCAATATCAGAAAAGTTCTCTTGCGCCCCCTCCACCCTACACAACATTCTCAACCCCCAAAATAACAATTACATTTAAATGTTGCTAAGTCAAGGTCCACAGAGTTAAATTGTATTTTCTTCATTGCCAATGGATTCACGGCTCCCTGAAGTTTCAAAGTTTCGAAAAAAGTATGTTTTTTCATGAAATTGTGCATTCCATGCAATATCTCTCGAAATACTCAACGGATTCGATTGAAATTGTATGCACTTTATTTGGCTCGAAATTATTTACAGGAAAAGTCCGGGTTAAATTAAAATTGGGCTAAAATGACGATTTCTATAGAGGTCTATCGTAACGCAAATTCCGAGCTCAAGGTCAAAACTGTGCATTCATAGTAAAGGATTATTATTATTAGTGGTACACCTCTTTCTCTTTTACATATTCAGTAATAATACACTTGAAAGCTCCAACACCTTTAAAATAAGCTATTGATTTAATTTGTGCAAGGTAGGTACAATGTCCAGTGAAAACCCCTACTGAACGGGTATCATGATCATGTTCAACCTTTAATCTTGAAATATCCAGGCATATTCCCTATCAACATTAAAGAAAAAACATTGTAAACAGTAGGTACCTAACTTAAAAGAGCAAAATCTGTTCGGAATATAATTGTGATTCACCGTGATTGTTAAAGAAAATATGTTTGAAGGGAGTACGTGGAGGAGAAAGTTTGAGAATCACTGTTATTGGCAATTAGCAAGGGGGGCAGGGACTGCCTACACAGTAATATGACAGCAATTTTTCAAACCCCGATTATCGAAACGAAAGCACAGAGAGGTAGATAGGTACTATACACAGATTTCGAGCATGGGCTTGTAGGGTTCGATTATAAAAACCAACCAACCATCATACACAATAATAATTATTCCTCCATTCAACAAATATTGACGGTAATTCGAACTCCAACTTAGCAGTTTACCATCAATTATTCTGACCGTGGGTGTAGGTACTAGGTACCTACCTAGGTACCCTAACAAAATGAGACACATTTCCTTACATCCCTACATTTCACTTAATTCACATTACTATTCATTATCCCTGGGCAAGTCATTCCACAAGAGCCTGGCTCTGCCAAGGAGCATACCTACTCGGCTATCTGTCGAAGTACCTCTTTTTATTAAAATTTCTTATTGTGGTCGCTGCAGCTAAGGTAGTACCTACTTCGTGCCTTGGATATACTTGACCAGTACTTGCCCGGCTGGTTGACCAGACTTCGCTTTGAAAAGGTAGGTAGTATTACAGGCTGGTACTACCTACCTAGTAGCAAGGTCCCCTCGATAGGGGACCTTGCTACCTCGCCTACCTTGCTACCTGCTACCTGCCCCTCGCCAGGTGGTGGCGGACAATCGAGGGGACCTTGCCTAGTAGTAGGTAGGTAGAAAATAGGGAGTGACTACGATCCCGACAGCCGGGACTTTCAGGTTAAAAAAATAGTCCCGACCGTCGGTTTTACTGGGCAGCCTAAGGAATAAAACTCTCTATGGGTAGACAAATTCGAACTGGGCAACTTAAAAAAAATTACTCTATGGTTAGGCAGAATTAAAACTTGTGAAAATTACAAATAAAAAAAATGTGCTCCCGGCCGGATTCGAACCGACGACCTATTGCACCGTGGTCCAGTACGCTATCCATAGCGCTATCTGGACGATCATACTGAATGCCGTTCTTAACCAGTATATAAATAAACAAGGCCAGTCGGGACTATTTTTTTTAACCTGAAAATCCCGGCTGTCGGGATTTTAGTCACTACCTAGAAAATACCACATTTCAAAATGAGGTTAGGTATGACCACAAGGTTGCGATAACTTTCGTTTATATTAATAAGGTGCCTGTAATATTACTTACCGATACCATTATGAATTAAAACAGGATGATGCCAAACATACAGGTACTATTGGAGACTGTTACGATATTTAAAACAATAACAACGAATAACAGACACGTTGTTGTAAATGTCAACATGAACAACAAGAGTGAAGTATGAACCGGCCGGGGAACAAGGTCATTGCTACCAACCAATGGACGTTTGATAATCCAGTGACTTCCATAATGGCGCGAAACGGCATGATTTTCAAAAACTTCTTTTTTAGCGATCTTCTATGTGGCCATGAATAATTAATTATTATGAACAGTAGGTAAATTATAAATAATAACAGTCTGAGTCAATTATATATAGGTAGATACCTACTTTTGTACCCTGTTCTTCAATCAACGATTGTAGAGAGCCAAACTACCTCCCTAGAGAGAGTCCGAGTTAAAATGATATCTGCTTGGCCAGGGATAACAAAGGTACATGGAGATCAGTGCCAGGAATAGGTCGGCTCATGCTTAACAGGTACTATCATCAATTTAGTTGACTCGGACTCTAGGCTACATACATTTCACCATAGATTTCATGATCAGTACATTAAATTAATATTCTGAATTGCTTGCAACAGGTTGACATTTTGGAGGTCGAATACTCTTGAAAAGGATGACTTCACTTTCTATGACTAGAGATGTTCCTAGAACACCCATAATGCCCAAACTCAAGAGGTCGGGTTTTGTGATTACTCCATTTTCATTCATTCGACCACGATTCGACTCTAGGTCACGCCCAGGTTATCACGTGACAATGTTAAAAGGATAGGGAAATTGGGCGTTCTGATCCAAATACGGTATGCACCCCAAATGTCAATATAAAATTGTGTTTAAATTCCATAAAAAAGCACCAAATGAATTCCTGAATTACAAAATTTTTCCGGGGCCGTTTGCCATGGATTCGCAAGATGCTGGGGAACCCTCCCATTGCCTTCGATAACAAAAGTGTTTCCTGCCATTGTTCTTTCAAATATAATTACCCCCAATCCCAAATTTAATTCCTAGGTGCATGCATGTAGTACAGATTATTAATGGGAAAATAAGAAAATACAAACTCAATGATTTGATTAGAAACTGGTGTCTATTATTTTTAATATGGTTCATTTCATATAATTTTGGCTGCATGTAGGTACCTACAGCCAAAATTGGCATAAAATAATATTATGAATGACTTTAAGTTACTACAAAAAAAATATTTACCATCGCATTATTAAGATGAAGGTACAGCTCTCTTCTTTTTCGATTTGTTTTTTGGTAATAGTCGTCTTAACCATTTCCCAGACTTTGGCTTTACATTCTCTAGAGATACTTCTTTTTCTGTGCTGAGGCTTGTCTTGGTATCAGAGCAATATGTTGAATTGCCTGAATCATCCAACTTATCTAGAATTATTGAACTACTGCTATCATAAGATTGGTGTGGTTTAAAATCTATCTTCAGCATTTCTTTAGGGGCTTCCTTTTCTTCAATTTCTTTTATGGCTAAATTGCTCCTGTGAAAAAATAGAATGCACAAGAATTAAGGAATGAATAACACAGCAGAGAAAAAGACATTATAGCTATGCTTATTTCATATAAATAATTACCTTTGAACAGGAGTTTGAAGCGAATCGCGCATTTTGGCCCAGAAGTCCCAAAGAGTCCCCGATACCGATCGAGTGTAGTCCAGAAGAAAGTAGTAGCTTAGTTCCGGTGGAAGGATACATCGTTGATATAAACATGGGACGACTTTCCTTTGACGTTGCTCTATAAAGATTGGACACATTAATTACATTAGGTGAGTATGAGACAGAACTGTATTGAACCTCGCCTCGAATAAAGTACAGGAATTTCTTTGTCTCAACTCAATCCCAAAAAATTTGAATTTTATTAAAGATTCATACATTGGAGTAGGTATAATAGAGTACTAGAGTGCCACGCCCACTAGGTACTTCCGGAGGCTTTCTGGAATTCTTCTTATGGAAAATAACATGGGGACTTACTTTGATTGCTGGTCATTTATAAACAAAACAGAGTTAAGAAAATCCCAATACACCACCATTAATTTCAATCTTTCATTTATAATATTATGTCGACACATCTCTTCAAATACATACCGTATTAAATCTGTTTAAGTTATTAAACAGCTCCAAAGTGCGACGTTGCAATCACATCATAGGCGTGCGCACGGGGGCCCCCCCCCCCCCCCCGTGCGCACGCCATCAGTTGGATCAGTGATCAGTTGGATCAGTCTTAACTAAAAAATTATAAAATGTGGTCCTCATAGTGTCAAATTTTTGTTTTAAAAGGGTGAAAACAAAAAAATCTCCCTGCGGGGCAGACTGGAGTTGCTCAAATCACTGGAATGAAGTACTAGGTTGATCCAAAACACAATATTTTAAAGAAAATACCATGAAAACATTGCCTAGATACCTTCCAGAAACATGGTTTTCTCATAAAACGCTATGTTTTTGCCCTAAAAATTTATTTTGCTTACAGCAAGCACTTTTAACTTTCAACCAAAATATTTTTTGTAAATTCAAAGGGCCATGCTATGTTCAAAACTCTTAAAAATCCATCAAATCCACTTAAGGATCACAATTTTTCTCCGGGGCTACGAGTTCTGGACTCACGTCTTCTGGGGGCTCTTACCCCATCTACCCTTTGTCATAAGTAAGAGATTTGGCTCCCAAACGTCTCAAAAATGATTTTGAAGTGCCAGAAAACCAAAAAACGCCCTGCGGGGCAAAGTGGGGGGACGCGCCCCCCACACCCCCCTTAACGCGTGGAAGTTCCTTTCCCAGGCCTTTTTCCCCCTTAGCATTATTCCTGCCGGCGCCCATCTTGGCCCCCCCTAATGATTTCTCCTGCGCACGCCTATGAATCACATCAATAATATATTGTAACACGGCGCTGCACGATGTCCTGGGAAGCAAGTGGCAACTGCGACTTTACAAAAATGAAAAACAAATGAAGCAATTTTCAACAATGATGCCAGACCTTGGACGTCAATTTTCGATTGTTGACGAAAAGTAAACAAAACTGAAGTATTTTTGTGCTCCTCGAGATTATACACTGAATCAAGTTTGACATAATATTATAAATGAAAGATTGAAATTAATGGTGGTGTATTGGGATTTTCTTAACTCTGTTTTGTTTATAAATGACCAGCAATCGAAGTAAGTCCCCATGTTATTTTCCATAAGAAGAATTCCAGAAAGCCTCCGGAAGTACCTAGTGGGCGTGGCACTCTAGTACTCTATAGGCACTTTCATTAAGAGCTCTGATACTATCTATCTGAGTCATTATGATAACCAAAAAAAATATTTGCATAATATTATATAATATTATTATTTTGAGAAGGAATTAACGAATTATTCAGAAAATGTTAGGGATACCGATCTTCTTTTCTCGAAATCAAGGAACGGGACTTTGCGGCAAATTTTCCATCAATAGGTATACTACGAACTAAGTATATAAATTAGAACTCCGATAGAAATTTAAGTTGAGTCTTGAGTCTGAGTTGAGTTGAGTCTTCTCAACTTTTGTTAATTACCTACAATTAATAATATGAAAATTTAAAATCAATAATTAGATATAAAGATAGGAACTAAATTCAACTGATTTATAACTGAATTCAATAAATTTCTATTGTCATTACTCATTAGGTTTGTTCGTCGGGGTGTTCTAGCCTGCTCGGAGCAGGCGGAAGTACGTCACTGAATATGTTAGATGCAATGATTTTGAATGAAAACTCGACGGATAGGTATAAGTAAACTGTTCCGTGACGACTTCCGGTGTGATCTGAGCAGGTTAGAACACCCCGACGAACAGACCTACTGTCAACGACAACACCTCTCACAAACCACATGCAATAGAAATAGAGTATAGCACATACCAATTCCTAATGCTTGGGCAAAGGTTACGAAGAATTTATTTGCTTCACTCTTGAGAAAACTCGGAGACACGATGACTATCAGCCGATTACACCGCTCAGATATGAGCCGCATTATAGCTTCATGCTCAAACGTAAGGCCACCAACTAGATCTCGATCTCGCAGACAGAGCTGAAAACATCTTACCATTTAGATTAATTTGATTAAAGCAATCTATAAATGACAGAAACAATTCGGAATCAATAATTAAAAATTAATCAGGAGTTAATTCAAGTAGGTAACGTCAAGTTAAATTTTACATAATTGACAAGGAAATAAATAGGCAGGTACTTTAAGAGATTGTCGAAGGTCTATGGAAAAAGTAACATTTATGTGTTGCACGTCATACCTACTGTGGTTAAACATAAGTAGGTATACAGCCTTTCAGGGAAACTAAGAAATATGAAACATTACCTATTCTGATTAAGAGGCAAACGGAAGCGAACGGTAATCGCACTGTTTGTCAGAGCGTTTTTTGAAATTGTGACTTTCCACTAAATAATTTTAAAAAATCAGATAGTAACGACCCATTACAGCCTAATAGACTAAATAATGCCGCACACTGGAGTACTTTATGACCTCTCTGGTGCGACCTTGAAGTGTTAATTAACACTTTGAGGTCGCACCAGAGGTCATAAAGTACTCCTCAAAGTGGAGGAGAACAATTGTGACTTGATTGTTATTGCGCAACGACAGATGACCCTTAAGTACTCGGACCAATGTACTGCGTCTGCCCTTTGACCTGGGATACGTGCAGTGATGACCTCCTCATTCCTGACAGAAACACTCTTATGAAGCAGCATTATTGGCCGAGAATCACGACAAGTGGTCAGTGGTTCCAGTGGCGGATACAGGTAGACATTTACCAGGGGGAGGGGGGGGGGGCAATAGTTTGAAAATAGGTACACGAGAGGCATGACTTGCGTGACTTTCGAGAGGCATGACCTCAAAGTGTTAAATACGATCGTATTTAACACTTTGAGGTCGCACCAGAGGTCATAAAGTACCTACTCCAGTGTGCGGCATTATTTAGTCTATTAGGCTGTAATGGGTCGTTTTTATCTGATTTTTTAAAATTATTTAGTGCGATTCCCGTTCCCTTCCATTTGCCTCTTAATAGGTAGTACCTACATCTCCAATTCAAATAGAAAGTATCATTGTTAATATACCGCCAGACAATCAAAACCTTTCAGACCTTTAAACAAAGGGCTTGACTTAAAACATTCCTACATGTTTCCGATATCTTATCAATAGGTTTCAAAGAAGTAGGTACCTATTGAATCAAAAACTGAAAGAAAAGAGTATTTTACACATAATATTTTTACGGGCAGTGGATGTAATAAAATAAGCTCTCACCTTAAGATCATATTTGCTTTCCATTTTGTCAACAATCTGAGAAGCAAAATCGACATCTTCATCAGCGAAGAGGAGAAAAGCGTCATAATACTGCGGTGCTAGCCCTTGTTCAAGGCGACTGACGTCATCTAAAACAGAACATCAAGTACCTACATTAGAATACAAGGCACCAACTCTTCATACAATGTCAATAACTCAAGAAATTGAAATCAAAGATAGAAACAATGAAAGTAGATTAGTAAAAGTAGATTAGTAAAGTATTATTTACATTGGGACCAACAATTGACGTATTTATGCCTTTTTTCAGACTAATCTGTAGTTATCTTCAAAGGTTACTGTCATTTTAAGGAATTTTATTCTACATATAATTAATCTTGAAATATTTGAAAAATCAATACTAAGTATTTCATCACTGCTTTCTTGATGCATGAGTTTCAAGGCCTGTAGAGCATAGACTTGCAAACGCATCAAAGTGGATGGAACTAGCTTCACACTACTATAGGAGAGGTAAGGACACTTGAACATTCTTGGTGATACCAGCTCCATGGGGAATTGACCAATGGATTAACATAGGGATTACTTGGTAGTGAACAGTGGAACTATTATGAATTTTGGAACGAAATGCAAGCTTAAATTAGTTCTCATGTCTGCCACACAACACATAGAGCGCCAGCTGCTCAAACGTAATTCCCATATAATTCGTATTCAAGATAGCCAATGGGCAGAGCCAGTTGTTTGTGGTAATAAAAAAAGCCAAAATTCGTTTTCAACATTCCCAAAATCGTGAATTGGTGGTGATAATTATGTTGATTTTCGCGATTGGTGGTGAAATGGGGGAAAATTTGATATTTGTAATAAACAGATAATAAAGTATGAAATATGCCGCGCGAACGAGCGGCAATACTCAACCAATACTTTGAGTATGCGTCATTCCACGCTCAGCAGCCAACCAGCTGGCCCCATATACACTCTTTGGCTGGCACTGACAGCTGACTTACAAAGAAAACAGTTTGATTCTTTCTATTTCGTGGTACTTTAGACACAGATCGAGGAAATTTTCGTGGAATATATACTCGGAATCGGAAAATGTTGCAAAACACATAGGTTTGGGACAAAATCGCGTGAAATCGCGAGAATTCGTTAATATCGCGTCAAAACACAAATTTCGCGAAAATTCGCGAGAAAAAGATACATATATTTGGAATCAGGAGTGTATGAAACGTAAAGATATGACAGAAACATCATGTTTCTAAACATTTCGCGTTTATCGCGGAAACCATAAACAACTGGCCCTGCCAATGGGGATGCATTGAAGAGTCCCCACCTCTCCTATAGTAGTGTGATGCTAGTTCCATGCACGTTGAACGCATATCAAATCGCATGCAATACGAAGGCTCGCTCATGAATGCATTAAACAGAGCGTTTTCCTAGTAACAGCTATTTTGTAGGTTGACACTAACAACAATGTGAAGAAATGATCCTAGTTTTTCTTTTTTTTCTTTTACATTAAGTTACGTTTACAGCTCGGCAGCAAGCGCTCGACGCTTTGACGCTAGCCAATCAGGTGGCTCAGCTCGGACAGGCCAAAGCGCTGAAAAGCCGACCTTGAAACATAAACCATGTTCATCTTTCAACGTCGGCGCGTCGAGCTGTAAACGTAGCTTTAGGCAGACACCTACTATATATTTTTACTTACCGACAGTTAGTATTTGCTTGTCAACTTCCAAATTTATGGCTGGCGCAGAAATTAAAGATCTTTCCTGACTTTCCTTGTATTTTTCAGCATCTTGTTCTACAACAAAAACACCGAGGTAAAGTCATCTGTCACATATAAATGGTTGAATCAATTACATCTATAGTGGATTAATTTCACTTTTAAAACAAGTATTTTATGAACTCCTTAGTTTTCTCAACTCGGAGTCTGGAACTAATAATAGAGATGATTCTAACAATGGAAATGATTCTGGACACAAAGTTGAGCTAACTCAGGTGTTCGTAAAATAACGGTTTTAAAATAAAATCCAATCCACAGAACGCCTGCTGCCTACTGTAGTTCAATCCTTGGATCATATTTAAGCAATAGCTTACATTGATTGTTAAAGAGTTCCTTAACTTTATTCTGAAAATGGTTTGTCATGGTTTAGTTTATCATTTAATTGTAACTGCCACCTCTAGTTTTAAATTGAAATCACTTAATAATCAAACGCACACTAAGTATACCTAGGTAATACATTATTAGTACCTACTGGGTTCTTAGCTCAACTAAAAAATCAATGAAATGGACTTCCAGCTTTCTACCTCCGATAAATTAGGCATATGAAGGTGGTAAAATTTGTAAAATATATTTAACAGAACCTGGCTCGAACCCGGATTGTTGGGCGAGAGCTCTACCAATTAAGTTGCCCGACCTATGAATATTTGACTTAATCATACCACTGGCAGTGCAATGTGTCCATTATACAACCGGCTGGCCAGCTAGCTCAGTTGGTAGAGCTCTCGTCACCCGGCAAGTGAGAGTTGATTGATTCCTCAGTAAAACCCAGCATCTCAAATAGAATTCATGTAAGTAACCAAGTGAATCACTCAGCAAAATGACGTTAATTCATGTGATTTGTATCTGATAATTATTAATTAAAAGCTAAATTACCTACTAATCAGGGACTGGAACCGGAACCTGTACCGGAACCGAAAATAACCGTTATTTTTATAGGATTTATATTAAATGAAACATCATTTGGGTTCCCCAACGGTTCCATAGGGGGCTGTGCATAAAGGACGTCACGCTTCAGGGGGGGAGGGGTGCACCAGTGTAGGACACAGTGTGACAGGGGGGAGGGGGGGGTACTAGAGGCAGTAGGACGTCACGTTTTGATATAGATATTTTCAAACATTTTAAATTTCAGTTGATACGTCGGGACCGGATATTTCGCGAAAAATATACATTCTGATACATTTTACAGTAAAAAATATTCTATTTTTGGGGGGGTTGAGACAGATTTGTGACGTCCTTTTAGGGGGGGGGGTCTCGAACAGTGTGACACAGCGTGACGGGGGGAGGGGGGGGGGGTGTCAAAAAATCCCATTTTTAGCGTGACATCCTTTATGCACAGCCCCTAGGGGTTCTTTAAATAATTATTAATTTGATTGAATTTTTACTTTATTGCCTTCCAAATTTGAAATTATTTAGGTACTATCATTTACAGTCTCTCATTAATAAATGATCATTAAGTCAAATTAATTATAGTCATTTCTGAGCATGTAAGAAAAAGAAAATTTAAAGAAAATAATTTGAATGACTTATTGTCTGAATTTCTTGGAACCGAAATGGAACCGGAACCGATATTTGTAAAAACTTGGTACCGGAACCGATATCCATTTAGGTTCCAGTCCCTGCTACTAATTAATATTTATAAAGTGGTTTAATTCATTTAATATTCATACCAAACAACTCGGCTGTATCGTCAACAATGTCATGACGATCAATCTGCCTGAGAATATCCGTCAACTGTCCCAGAGTGCTTGTGCCCCACATGTTTAATACTTGACCGGTTGGATCAGATTTAGATCCTATTACTGGAATATCATCACCTTGGAGACCAGCAAGATGAGCCAAACCACGCCAATCTCTGAAAGTAGGTACGTACAGTACCAATTAGGTAGGTATTTGTAAACTAATTCAAACATCACTCAATCATGTAGGTACATACATTTTAGTTAATTTAAGGATAATCTATACCACGAGACCACCTACGTCATACTTCAATATGTCCTAGCAATCTTCAAAATGAATGAGAGCGCCATTTCATTTTACAGGAAAAGTTGGGTTCACTTTCGTTCGAATAAAGTTGGTTTCATAATTAAATTACCCTAGCTACAATAATTTGGTCTGGACTGCAGTGTTAACAAAAGATCGATCTTAAATCTCATCACTGCGTTGTGTCTAATGTCCGTCCGTCCGACTGGGTAGCTCAGTTTGTAAAGCTCTCTCCCGGCAAGTGAGAGGTCCTGGGTTCGAGCCCCGGTAATGTCGGATATTTTTCACAACGCACATCCCTCGCTTACATCCTGGGGTGCGATCACATAAAATGAGAACTTTCTTGTCACGGTGACAAGATCCTAGAAGGCCGTGAATAACATTGAGATGAGAAGCTTGTCACCGTGACATAAAAGTTCTCATTTTATGTGATCGCACCCCTGATTTCATGAAAGTTTTCCACAGGAAACTATACATTCTCATGAAACTACCTACTACGTAGGTACAAACCAAATAGTAAATACAGGTAGCATAGCACAATACATAGCTAGACAACATTACCTTGGCAATCCTTCATCAGTCGGAATTACTTTCATGGGATTCAGCCGAGAAGAAATTTTCCCCCTCGTTTTTGACCGAAGAGCTTGAATAGGAACTGAAAAATGTGTAGGTCCATCATTGAATGCCATCTGAAAAAAAGTGTAAAAGGGGTTAAGGAGGAAAGAGAGTGGAAATAAAACACCATTTATCTCTCAGACGAATTTAGTATATAGCAGACAAACCTTGTAGCTCCTAAAACAAGCAATGCAACTGCAATTCAATCTTTCACACTCCCACTGCCACTTGTTGCTTGTTTTGACATTTACGATGTTGCTTGGGAGTGCTTGGAGCCTTGGGACTTGGGAGCTGCAGCAACAGCTGTTTGAGTGCTGTATTGTAATGCGGGTGGTGGCGCAGTCGGGGGATGATAAGTGGACAGACAAGAACGACTAGGTAGAATCTTTGACGAGAAATGTATTTGTGTCGTTGAGGGTTCTGTGATATTAGTTTTGAAAGATTGAAAGATGATATCTAGGATGATATCTTCGTACTAGCTAGTGCTAGTTCAGTTAGTAACTTTAAGTGTGCCGTTCTCTGCGATCATCAAGTCGTCAGTTCAGTCGTCACTCAGGCCATAACCAAAGCTTCTAGCTTCTTTGGTATGGATAGTCAAGAGAAGGTTTCCTATTATGGAGCTCTTGCTCTAAGCATTTTAAAGGCTATACAGCAAAACAATGCTCGTGAGGTCAGCATATTGTTGCAGCAGGTACGCAAATAAATTATTGTAGGCTCTCAAACTAACCTCAATCAATCACATTACCTTTGAAAGTGCCTGCATGAAACATTTATTAATTCTATTAGTTTGTAGCATGAAAACCACAGCCATATGTACACTCGTCGTTTGTTTCTCTTCCTCCTGTGAGCTGCCTGTTATCTAAGGAAATTTGTAGTTCCTTACCTGCTGTCCCGGGAAGGGGCCGCCACCGTCGTGTATTTGAATAAGCCAAGCGGCGGTGGCGGCCCCGTCCCGGGACGGCAGGTGAGGAACTACAATTTTTCCTCAGATAACAGGCAGCTCACAGGAGGAGGAGGAACGAACAACAATTGTACCTGACGGCTGTGATGAAAACCATAAGGCTGCATCTGCTGCCACGGGGTCCACATACCTAACAGTAGATTACAGGCTGTGTCCACGCTAGCGTGACCGACCAGCTTAACACTAGACTTAAACACTGTTGCCACGGGCCACACTAGCGTGACTCGAGACCAAAACACTGCGTTGTCGCTTCCGTATCACTTTCGAAGAAAGGTGCCTACTTAATTATGGGGAAGGGAGTACAGTTACAATTAATCAATAATATAACTTATGTACAATATAGGTACCAATTGTTAATATTTTGTTTTAATTTATCTGTGAATAAAGTGATTAATGTGCATTCTCTTGGCCATGTGAACTCTAATGTAGGCCCGCCCCATTGTAGAAAAAGTGGAGATGTACTTGGCAGTATGTTCGGACTTTACAATAAAGTTCACATTAGCCGTCTAGATGGCTGGGTTTCATTGGGATGGCTGGGTTTCATTGGCTGTTGCCTAGTTTACCACTGATTAATGATAATTCGAATTCTATCTTTATCGGGATTCGGGACACTGTACAACAGGTGTCAATTTCGGATAAGTGTGACTGTGATATCATCTCTTCACTCCTTCTTTAGCTTGCAGAGGCGGTGTTGATTCCGGGAGATATCAGCAGCTTAATTGGACCAGTTGTGAAGTTGCTGCCATGCCATAATGTGGAAGTCAAGACAACTGTTTATTCAATTCTACCAAAGTAAGTACGTACCTTATGTAGGTATACTAGGCCAAACAAAGCTTGGACCTTGACCAAATTTGAATGACTGCTGGTCATGTCCCATAACTAGGGGTGTGCGAATATTCGAAAATTTCGAATACTTCGAAAATATTTGGTTCGAATATTCGATTTGGTATTCGAAAATCAAGTATTCGAAAATTTTCGAATAGTTCATGTCTTTTAATTCAAGATTATCCCGCCATTTCTCAAATGGGAGTGTTTTTCAATGCTGCCAACTGCTTCAAAGTCTAAAACTCCAACCGAAAATAGTCATGGCCGCCATTTTGATTTCGAGGGAATATTATTTGTAGGTTATTGTTCCTCTTCAATCTTGATAGACCTTCCTCATACTCCTTTTGTTCCTGTTAATTTAATTTTTTGTGATAATTAGTGACAACAATATGATCCTTGCATATTACTTTATGGCCATCTTTCATTCTATCATTTGAAAAGAGTTTGGTGTCCAATTATTTTTTTAAATTGATATTATGTCTTTTAATTTAGGTTCCAATTATTCGATATTCGATTCGATATTCGAAATATTTTTGTCAATTATTCGATATTCGTATTCGAAGTCAAAAATCACTATTCGCACACCCCTACCCATAACCAATCTAAGCTTGTTATTATCATTGAAATGTGAGGTCACCTACTAGAGTGAGACAATGAGATCGCTTAAACTGACTTTTGAATCTGATGGTGCGATCTTACATTTATCAGCCTACATAGGTATCAGATTTATTTAACTTTCAAGTTTTGTTTGGCCAAGTGTACCTATAAAGTAATAAGCTGGGTTCCCATACTTCGCATCGAATTCACTTCCGGTTCGCTTCACTTTCGCAAAATGGCTACCTTTTAACAAAGGAAATCGTCCATGTTTACATTCGCATGTTCGCGTCAGTTTCGTTAAAGTTGAGCCAATTTTATCTTTGACGAAACCGAAACGAAACCGAAACACGCGAATATGGGAATGTAAACATGGACGATTTCTTTTTTAAAAGGTAGCCATTTTGCGAAAGCAAAGCAAACCGGAAGCGAATTCGATGCGAAGTATGGGAACCCAGCTATAGGCATTTCAAACTTTTTTTTTGTTTGGCAGCACAGGGTCGATCCACAATTCAACACAGTTTTCTTGCTTGACATTCAGATGTCTCTTACTGATTTTTGTTCAAAACTAAGTTACCAGGGGATGGATTCACGAAAAGTATCATCTTCTAATACGTATTATCTTTTGATTTAATACCAAGAACACCATGTTAAATAAAAGATAATACCATAGATAATACCAAAATAGTACGTATAAGGAGATAATACTTCTTTGTGAATCCAGCCCCAGATTAATAAATACATCCAATTTAAGTATAATAACTAGGGATGTTCACGATTACGATTTAATCGAATCGATTAATCGATTATGACATTCAAAACGATTAATCAATGTTAGTACAAATTTTAGGACACATTTCATTGTTGAGGTTAATTTTGCCGTAAAAGATGATAATATGATGACCACTCTGAACATGATGATATCAATACGATTTAATTCGATTATTAATCGATTTAAATTAGGAAAATCGAATTAATAATCGATTTAAATAAAATAATCGTTGAACACCCCTAATAATAACTATCACACCATTGATGTAGGTGCAACCACTGACAAGAGTAGGTAGGTAATTGTTGCTCCAATTTTCAATTTTAAAAAAGCATTTGGTCCAGCATTGATTTGTACATTTGTTTGAAACTATTTTTGATATTCGACCCAAGCTTTTCAGTAGGTGAGGTACCTACCTACGTGTTAGAATTACAATAAAGCTTTTTTCCAAGATGGCAGCTTTTGACATTATTTGTTTTATTATTTTTAAATTCCTTGATTCAATTTTAGCACTACCTGCACCAATTTTCTCAGAATTTTATTTGAAGCCATTTGATGTTTTGCGTGGTTAATCATAGGTTGCATGTGATGTCATCTCATTGTTTCCGTCGCCATCTTAATGGCACGCAGAATAGCTGTGATTCTCTGCTTTTTTGACGATATATTATAGTTAATGGGTACCTGGGAAATTGTATAGGCTGCGGAGATTACTTTAGTATGAAGAGAAATCACTCACATTACAAAAATACATCGGTTTGCCACAATAATGTTATAAATCTGACCCGTCAACGTGCCAACGTAATGGGTGGACAATTAAAAAATTTAGCATTGCTGATATAAAACAAAAGAAGTTCGTCCAAGCTATGAATAGCATTTCAACTTTTCATATTTGTACTTTATCAAATGGCAATAGGTGACAACTCCTTCACAAGAATACTACAAGAGTAGGTACCTACCTACAAACCCCCCTGTCGCAAATTCCAAGCACCACATAACAGTGAAGTGTAACGATTTGTCAGAGCAGGGTGCAAATTGATGGGGGGGATTTCCCCCCTCTGGTTTTCTCATCCCCGGCTCTGTTTCAAAATAAAGCATCACAGGGGGGGGGGGGGGATAGATTTTTCCCCCCCTCTGTAAAATGTTGACCTTTAATCTACGAAAAAACAGATTTTCTACTTTTTCAGAAAAAAAGAGATTATAAAAATAAATACTCACACAAAACAACTGTCAAATTGCTTTTGTTATCATTGATAAGATTTATATATAGGTATTCAAGATTAATTTTACTTGACCACCATTTCTGATTTTTCCTCTTTTATAATTTGCCAATTGTCGTGGTGAAAAAGGGTGACAAACAGTGTACAAATCGCTTAGAAATGCACCAAATCCAATCTTGAAATTCAAAATTTTCCGGGGCTATGCGCCCCGGGCCCGCATGGTACTGGGGGGCCCTCCACCAGACCCCCCATTGTATTCGTGAACAATCGTATTTTTCGCCTTTGCTATATTTAACAACATTCTCGGAATTTTTATTTTTCTTATCCCCCCCTCTGAAAATTGAACAATTCGCACCCTGTGTCAGAGGGTGTGTTTGATAACTCATTCCGCGCACTCGGCCAGCGCGCGATCTGCTCTTTTTTGTTTGATAACTCTTTTGGCTTGCGCTCTCGAGTGTTTGATAACTCCGCGCGGTACTGGCGGAGCGCAATCCAATCGCGCGGTCAAAATCGAGCGAGGGACAGATTGCACTCTGGAAAAAATGGCGGCTGACACTGACATGTATCAGTGTTCAACGTGTCAATTTACTTCTACAGAGCACCATGTTGTAGTAACACACATGAATGAGCATACAGTTGAATCTCGTAAGTTTTAAAATATTACCTGCACCTATAATAGGTACCTATTTATGATTAATTAAGCATTATATGAGGTTAGCCTCATAATATGATGATGGTAAAGTTCGTTCACGATAAGAATATCACTGACGTTTTAGTCGATCACGTCGTTCCTTGAACACTGCCCTGTCAATGGCAAGACTTTCTTCTTTGTATTATTGAAATTGTATAAATTATGTCAAATACACAATTTTTAATAGTAGTAAATATTATAAAAATTCAATAAAATTGATTTATTTTTATCTACAGCCGTATTATACACATTTTTTGATTATTATATTGATATTTACATGTTTAGGTATACGTTCACTTGACTACGGTAGTACACGCCGCCATTACGGCTTGCTATTCTAATCGTGAATGAACTTTATGATGATCATCATCATATGATCATATCATATGATACCATCATATGATGATGGTATATGATGGCCGCCATTTAAAATATCGCGGTCTGTTCAAAGGTTCAAACGCGCCGCCAGCAAAGTTTGTTTGATAAGTCCACATTTTCGAGCGCGTGCCGAACAATCTGCTGACGTCACAGCGCGCAAGCTGAAAATACTTATCAAACACACCCAGAGTATAGTCAATAGTGTGAATGACCACTAAATTTCTAATTTTTTGTAAACATATTTCTTAACTCATTGCAGAATCTGTTCAGCTCATCCTGATACGGCTTTGTTGATATCAAACACATTAAGTCAAGATCTTCGAGATCCAAATCCTGTAGTGAAGTGTTTAGCAATAACAGCTCTCGTGTCGATTCCACCGCTGCACGAAGAGCATGCTTGCGCAGTGTTAAGCGCCGCACTTAAAGATGGTAACCCAAAAGTTCGGGTTTCTTCCGTGATGGGTTGTACTAAAGTGCACCAAACAACTCCGGAACTTATTCGAGATCAAGGTTTTGTTGACAGGTCAGTTTCTATAATCTTTCTAGCCTCGAGTATAAGTATACACTAGCAATATAATATGAATTAAGTTTAAGGGGGGCATTCAAGGTACCTACCTACAATAATTTGCAGTAAAAAGAAATAAGTTAACATATTTTTCATTTTCATGTTAATTTGTATTTTAATGGTTTTTTTACAGACTGTATGCTTCCATACGGGACCCAGATCCAATAGTTGTTTCTTCATGCCTTATTGCTCTTGACACAATTCTTGCCACTGAGGGTGGAGTTGTAGTAAATCGAAGTATAGCATGGTATCTGCTGAAAAGACTTGCTGAGTTTCCGCCACCACAACTGGCAACGGTCCTACAAGTTCTTTGCAAATATCTTCCCGGAGATGAAACTGAAATCTTCCGAGAATTAAGTATGTACTAGTTTCAAATAACTATTCTTACAAATTATGAAGCTCCCCAATGTTGATTTTTACAAAATTTCAAACAAGGTAAGGTACCTATTACACAAATGCTTTATTTTTGTGATTAGATCACAAGATTCGTAAGTAGATTTGTTGATATTCTAAATATTACAAGCTTGTTATATTGTAATGCTAGTAAGGCTCGCTAGCCTTGATACTTAAATCTTATTAGTATCTTCAACAATCTTATGTTGATCTTAAACAAGGTGTCCAGCTAGATCCCAAAAGGATCCCTTCAGCAGAGGACCCGAAAGGTTCCCGCAACCTCCCACGCTCTCCTTGATTGTATGTCATGGAGACTCGTGACTTTATTTCTAATTTGTGTAATCGACAGGGCGATGCAAAGCTAGGACGAAATGTCTACCACCAGATGGGTGAGACTTTCAAAACACGATAAAATAATTGTCACTCTTGTGACAGTAATGTGTTTTCCTTACTTTGTGGCTACTTGCAATTATTCAATAATTTCACATTTTCAATCATTGGACACAATGACAGTGTTTCCGAGCATAATTTGGGAACCCAATATGTGAGAAATTAAATTACACCATAGATTACATAAACATTACCTTCTGTAGGCAATTTTACTTATTTCTTACCTTGCATGAGAACTGCATTTTGTCTCCGACTTTTACTGTCATGTTTTCTTGTATTTTATTCATTAATCAATAATCATTATCATTATTAATTTGTATTATTAATTCATCATTATTAATTTATTATTAACATATTAATTCATTCCTTATTAATTTCATTCAGCATTATTCATTAATCATTAACAATCATTATTTCGCAATTTGAAACAGTAAAAAACTTCGTTTATTACAATAAATGTGCCGATGACACAGAAACAAATTACATCGACTGCTCGTGAAACATAATTCACTCTGTAAATAATCGTGTGTTAACATATATGCTGCCAACTTGCGGGAATAAATTTTGACATCACCCTATCATTCTAACAAGCTTCTTCGGCTATTCTAACTTAAAATAATATTTTCTTTGCAGGTGCATTAGATCCGTTCCTGGTGTTTCCATCAAGCGCTGCTGTTGTTGTGAATTGCATTCATCTGTTCCTGAAGCTCACATCAGGTAGATACCCGGACTTGAAGCATGAAGTCATTCGACGCTCAGCCCCGGTTCTAAAAGATTTCCTCTCCGTCAAGTCATCAAAAGAAACCTTAATTCATGTACTTGATTTTCTTCTTACAATGAAAGATCAAGATACAGATTGGTTAGAACCGTTTTCATCGCATCCCAACCTATTTTATCCAAAAGATAATGCTGATTATGCTGTTGCAATAAAGCAGTTACAAGTTCTTCCTTTCACTTGCAAAGAGTCTAACTACAAAGAAATTCTTACAGTTTTGAAGGAAAAATACTGCAAACACCAGCAGTATGGCATCTACGCCATGAACTGTGCTGCTATAATTGCAAAACGGTTAGATTGTGCTAAAAGTGAATCCCTGGATGTGCTAATTTACCTCTTGGATACAAACAGTAATCATGTTTTAAACAATGTCCTAAATGTTATTCAAGGACTAGATTTTTCTAAATTTAACAGTAGAAGTATAGATATGCTGATTAACAAAATTTACACTAAAGTTGATTACTCTGATTCAAGCCGTTGTGTACCACATATTTTACCTCAATTAATGGGGCGATTTGGTGAAAGCAATACAAACTCTCAATTTATTTTGGAATCACTTGTGGAACATTTTTGTAAATTCGAAGAAGAATTGCAGTTGCTAATACTCACTTGTGCAATTAGATTATTTTTAGGAGAGCCTGCCAAATATCAGCATTCCCTTGGTGAGATTTTTGAAAAATGTATTACAAAGTCAAATGCTCCGTCGGATAAAGAACCATCGATAGAATTGGTTCAAAAGGCTCAAAGATATTATGCATTTATAAAATCTGACATAAAATTGTTGGAGAAAATGTTACAAGACTGAATCTAATTGATGAGCAAAAACTACATGTTTTTATTTGTAACTAGATAATCTGTTCAAAATCAAATTTAGGTATTATATTTATTGCTAATTAGGTATCTTAGTCTTCATTGTTCAGCTACAACAAAGTATTTTTTCTTGAAAATAAAGTTATGGAGAGAAAGTATAAATTTAAAATAAATCAGTTGTTTAAAGTTTCATCATAACTTATTTTAATCTTACTACTATGTACATGGTGGGTCCTTGCAGTCTATTAGGGCCAGTAGCAGAACGAATACAAAGGGGTCTTGGAAGAGGTCCCCAGTAAACGGTCCAGGGGCCCTATTCTATATCTGTTTTTGATCTCGTCGCGGCCGCCTTCATTTCACTGCCATTAAGATAGCATTACGCCAAAATGAAGGCGGCCGCGAGGAGATCAAAAAGAGATATTGAATAGGTACCCAGAGCAGATAGTCCGGATTTTTTTGTGATTTCTGTTTTTAGATTGCATTCGACTTGTTTTGAGCACCAAAATGTATGGATTGGATACAATAATATTTAATAATGTTATAAATAAATATCGCGACCCTGCTTCCAACTATTGTCGGGTCAGGGGGTGGGATGATCCCACCAATGTTCTAGGGCACTTGTGTTCTCAGAGCCGACTTGCCAAGTCCGACACTCCACACTTCTTCAATCTCTTCTTCCAGTTCTTCAGCCTCCTCTCTTTCCACCAGCTCCCTCCATCTCTCTCTGTCTTCCCACCACTTCTCTGTTGTAATTACTCCCCAACACTCTCCTCTTTCTTCTGCAGCTGCCTCTATTCCGTTGATCCATTTAGTTCTAGGTCTTCCTGCCTTTCTTCTGCCACCCATGGCTTCACGCTCTGCCTCTCTACATGGTATCCTCTCTTTTCCCATCCTCTTCATATGTCCGTACCATCTTAGCCTCTCTTTTCCAAGTTTAAATCTAAGAGATTCCACTTCTAGGTCTTTTCTAATCTTTGCACTCCTCACCTTGTCCATCTTCGTCACTCCTGCCACACTTCTCAGGAACTTCATTTCTGCATCCTGCATCTTCATTTCTTCATTCCCTCCCATTGGCCAAGTTACTGCTGCATATATTAAGATTGGTACAAAGTAGGTTTTGTACAGTAATATCTTACACCTCTGTGGTACATCTTAATTCCATAGTAGCTTCCTTACACTCTGGTAAAACACTTCTGCTGCTCTCACCCTCCTCTCGATCTCCCTGTCCACCTTTCCATCCTTTGCCAATACACTGCCTAGATATTTAAACTCGTCTTTTTCTGTAAGTTCCTCTCCTCGCATCTGCATCCGGCACCGTGTCTTCTGTTGCCTTTCCATAACCATGGTTTCGCTTTTTTCTCTACTGATTTCTAGTCCATATTTTGCTGTCACTTCTTCCCACCTGTTGAGTTTCTCTTGCAACTCTTCCTCGGTCTCTGCCCACACAAGAACGTCGTCTGCATATATGAGTGTGCGGGTGTCCTCTTGGTCCTCCGGCTCGACCTCTCTCAGCATCTCATCCATTACTACTGTAAATAATGTTGGTGCCAATACACTCCCTTGCTTCAGTCCCTCCCTCACTTTGAACCAGTCCGTTTTTCCCACTCCCGTCTGCACGCAACTACTGTTCTTCTTATACATACTTTGAATTCTTTGTATCACTCCACTGTCCACACCCTTCTTCTCTAGGCACCTCCACACTTCTTCTCTTGGCATTCTGTCGTACGCCTTTACCAGGTCCAGGAATATCATTCTCATCCCGTTCCCTTTCTCCCATCGGTCTTCCATGATTTGTCTCACTGCAAAGATGAGGTCAATCGTTGACCGTCCTCTTCTAAAACCGTATTGTTCTTCTCTTAGTTTACTCTCAATACTCTCAGCCACCCTCCTTTCGATGATCTTTTCATACAATTTAGCTGTTTGGCACATCAAAGTTACTCCCCTGTAGTTGCAGCATCGCTTTCTGTCCCCTTTCTTAAAGATAGGAATAAGTATTCCCTTCCCCCAATCTTCTGGGACATCACACTGGGTCCATGCTGCTTGAATTACCCGGCAGAGCCACTCAATTCCCTTCTGCCCTGACGCTTTCAGCATCTCGACACTGACTTCGTCCATTCCTGGGGCTTTTCCATTCTTCATCTTCTTTAGCATTTCTTTCACTTCCATCTGTCCTGGTATTTCACCCGCAACCCCCTCGCTTTCCTCTGCCATTCTTCGGTTTGTCTCTCTGTCTTTCCTTTGTACTGCCTCTCCCTGAAGTAGCTCCTTAAAGTACTCTTTCCACATTGTTTTTATCTCCTCCGGTCTGTTTGTGAAACCACCATCCTCCTTCTTCATTTTGGTTTGAGTCTCCCCCGTATGTCGTTTCGCCTTGATTAGAGTGTACAGCAGTCTCTTATTTCCATCAAAGTCTGTCTCCAACCTGTTTGCAAACTCTTGCATTGATATTTTCTTCTCCTCCTCTACTATCATCTTTACAATTCTCTTGCTTTCCCCGTAGTCCCTGATGTTTTCTTCCGTATGGGACTCTTCCTTCCTTCTCCATGCCTCCTTTTTCCTCCTCACTGCCATATTAGTTTTTATAGGACTTGATTTGCTTTAGACCTTACCAGAGTGTTTAGATGTTATTTTATTGTTTCAATGAAAATCAGATACTTTTATGTTGATTGAGTGGATCATATTTCAATTCAAAAATATATGTTTTCTGTGCGTTGTTTACGCATTTCCGGTTCAAGAATTTGCACATACCCATGCTCGCTCATCAACGCGGTACCTACACTGAGCGTTTTCCTAGTGTTTATATAATACCGGATGATAATTATCATATTGATGCCCTTCTGGTGCCCGCTTTATCTACGCACCCTGTGGGAGAGGGGAGGGGGGCATGACTGAACTTGTGAGCTCAGCTGGTCTTCCCGACCGGCCTAAAATTTAATTGAATAGACTTTTTCTGGTCGGTGGCCGTTCGCAACCAGCCGAAACCGAAAACAAGAAGGACAGCACCCTAGGTCTGGCACTGTTGTCTGTCAATCAGACCATTCTTACTATCCTATCGTAATTATTTAAAACATTTTCAAAGGGGGCAAAAAGTACTTTGGTAGGTTCAACAAATATACAAAATATTAATAAGGGCTCATATAAAATGGTAATGGGACAAATGTGGCTATCACATATATACATAAAAATTATAAACTCTATTCCAGGTAAGAGTACTCGACCTTGAAATCTAAAGTGCAAGCCATTTAGCAGGGTTGGGTAGTAACTTAACAAAAGTAACGCGTTACCGGTAACGCGTTACTTTTTCAGTAACTTTTATGGTTAACTCAATACTTTTTAAACCTGTAGAGAATATTGAGACGTTAAAATAATTCTGTACCATAGAGGTAGAAGGCCAGAAGTCCACCTTTTTTGTATTTTTTCGATTTTACGATAAGTACAATTTTGGAATGTTGTAAACAAGCCCTATCAATTGGCATTTGACTAATGTCAACAAATACAGTTATATTGAAGTATTCCAATATATGATAAAATTGGATGAAGTCGTAATTACTGTTTTTTCAACTCTCATCAAGAATCATTTCAATTAGATTTCAATGAACTGCCGTCTTCTACTTCTGAAAAAATCTAAACTTTCCCGCGAAATAAAACTAGTCAAGTAAAATCTTTGGCAATTGCTCTGACGACATGTTGACGTAACTCATGTTTCAATTCGCCCATCTATTGGTCGATGGCCTTACTGATGTCGTCACAGAGACAGTTAAAAGCTAAACTTCAAAACTGCAGTTTAGCCAACATGATTGGTTAGGTTGAATTTGGCTCCTCAACATTCAACAGTTTGTTGTGTTGTGGTTTGTTGACATTTGCACTTTGCAGCAATAATAGCCAGTGTTTGTAATTGTTTTTAAAATCTCATCGATGGATTTGTATTCATTAGACCAATTTTAATCATGGAGCGAGACTTCTCCTTTTTTGGTTTCAGTCCTAGGCCTGCAATAATTCGCGATTTAAAAGGCAAGTACTTAGGGCACTTCAGTACTGCCTAGTAGGTACCTAGGTAGGTAGGTACCTACCTACCTAGGCTACTACACGAAGGAAGGTATTATACCTACATCATATTCTCTGTTATATGGTTAATTCATAATATATGCTAAATTAACATAGAATCATACTGCCTACTAGGTAGTATTCTGCATTCTTTACTAATGATATTGATAGTACCTATACCTATACCTACCCATTATCATGAAGGCTATTTTAGCCTCCTAGGTAGGAAGGTAGGTAAGTAGGTAGGTACCTAGGCTACCTACTACCTACCTACCTACCTACTGCCCTACATGCTGGAGGGCATAAATGGTTTACCTACCTAGGTACTTAGAAGTTATTTTGACATTGGATTTAGACCAAGGTTGGTAGAATAATGGCTTAGTACCAAGGAGGTTATATACATGGAGTGGCCATTCGCCGCGCGGATTGAAGCCGACTCTCTGCAGTCATATTACACTTAACGCGGCAAAAACTCCAGGCAAGCAACGACTCACGTCGCACGCGGTCATACGAGCGCAGTTGCAAGAGTTCCAGGAATGTTTTAATTGCGCGCCAATGAATATGCGGTTTGTAACATTGTTTAACTGAGACTCGAAGGAATCACCTCCAATTTTTCGATTCTTGATAGGGTCAACTGGGGTAAGTGTGGTATTGGGGTAAGTGTGGCCACGGACCACAACTCTACAGATTTTTTAGCTTTTTAATTTTTTTGTCCTGATATATAGAGTATTATGTCAAGAACGCTCCACAATAATTTTATTTTGATTGGAAAAATATCTTTATGAAATACACACATGACATCGGTGGTACCTCAGTGAATTGAGAATCACAATTCACTGACTTTGCTTTTCAATTTGGTTAATACTCCTTCTACACGCTCACTTTAACATAGGACTTTAGTAGCCTCTCACTTTAAGTACACCGTGTAGATGAACAAGCTTCCCTTAAATGACACCGCACTTCAAGTTCGTGACGGACCTATGTTTAACCTATGTTTAACGCAAGACGCAAGATCTCGCGAGATTATTTTTAAAAACGATTCGCTTTTGTTCTTCTTCAGTTCTAGATTTAATAGTAAAATTGTATACATATTCAAGTTAAAATGTTTCATTGAATTTGTAAGTGTGTTGCGTGCTATTTAATAATACTTTTTAACCTAACACAAAGGCTCAAAACAATTTTAAAATAATAAATAAGTGCTTATGAGTGTTAAAAGTGAGGCTATGTCATCCAAGAGTGATTTTGTTTTCAACTTGAACTGACAGCTGGAACATATTTTGGAAATAACTTCACTGGACCATTCATGTGAAATCTCCTCACTGTCATTAGAATAACACTGCACTGAATCGACAAATTAAGGTAATAATTACAGAATCGTCACCAGATAGTGCGTCAATAGATAAAGTGAGTGTGTAGACGTGCTAAAGTGAGACGTCATTTAAATGTATGTTTAACATACTATATTAAAGTGAGCGTGTAGAAGGGGTATTACACATGTACAATCATGATTTTTTATAACTTTAAAACTCTTGGGTCATTCCATAGGTATGAGACAATAATATTGTGAAAACTGTTTATTTTTAATCATGTGTCATTATCAATTAATTGCATAGCCACACTTGCCCCTTAATTAACATAGTATGGAGCAAGTGTGGAATTCAAGAGGGGGAAAGTGTGGTCACGGTCTAACAGCTGTTATTTCTGTTATCGCAATGTGATATGGACATCTATGGCTTTGAAATGAATTTATTTAAGTTGACTACACTGACAAGTATCAGCTGTTCTACTATTGCCGCCTTTTCTGGATTTCATGTCACCAAGAATTCTTCCGTTTATCGATACGCGAGTTTCCGGACCAAATCAATTTTTTTAGCTTTGAAGGATATTTTTATTAATTTTTTCAAATATACCTAAATTTAGAACCAGTATTCTCTGATGCATACAATTTTTTTGAGATGTGTAGTCTTAAATGTAGGGATTTGGTAGACAATCTAATGGATATTAAACCTTCTAAATGATACGCGAGTTACCGTGGAATGGCCCAGTTACAGATGTTTTTGAAATGATGTCTACCATCATGTACAATTATACAATTGTTGTACAATTGTTGTACAATTATACAATGTACAATTGTTATGTAATTCTTACAGAAAATGCAGCTTGCTTAATTAAATGAATCGGAATTTATGTAAATAATAAATATGATGAATACTTTGTTATGAATCTACATTTGAATACTTTGTTATGAATCTACAGAAGTACAAAAGTAACGAGTTTGAGTGTGAGCAGCTGCAAAACAGAAGTGAATCATTCAATTCCTTCAAAGTCACGGCAAACCACACACTCCTAGCCAGCATGAATGATCCAGCCTCATGGCCAGCAGGTGTAATGGTCCGGCGGTTTTTTCGCGAGAGGACGAGGGAGACTCCACCATCATGAGAAGCAAAGAACATGGAACGACCAGACGCTTCAAAGTACTGCTGGTTAATTGTAGAAGTTTGAATAATAAACAACTTCTATTTCAAGATCTTATAGAACTTCATATAAGATAAGATAAGATAAGATAAGATAAGATATTCTTTATTCAGTTGAATATAGTACAAGTAGGTATATTATTGATTATATATTATTAGATGCCTGATATTGTCATAGCTACAGAAACCTGGCTAACGCCAGATCATCATGACAACGAAATATTTCCTGTATCAGAGTATCAAGTATTCAGACGGGATAGAGGGAGCCGGGGTGGTGGAATAGCCATATGTGTGAAAAAGGAACTCTCAGCCCACATTAATTCATCAAGTGCTACAGCTGAACTACTCTGTGTGACAGTTATTCTACAGGACAATATAAAAGTTCAGGTGATTGGTGCTTATAATCCCAACAGGAATGACTATACCTTGATGGAGGAACTTCATACAACTCTATTAGACTTAAAGTGCAACACTGACTCGACGGCTCACACAGTCATAGGAGGAGATCTAAACCTCCCTGATGTTGAGTGGGACAGTGATAACCCAAGTGGGCAAAATCATGCGCAGTTACTTGTAAATTCATTGCAAAGCAATTTTAATATTATACAAACTGTTAAGGAGGGCACGAGGACCAAAACAGATGGAAGTTCTAATATTCTGGATGTTATCCTTGTTCAACCACCTGAAATATGGTGGGACACAGAAGTTGTCCCAGGTATTAGTGACCACGACGCAGTCATCCTTGAACTCACCCCATTGCACACGATTCCCAAGATGGAGCCCTTAACATCATGGCAGTACAAGAAAGCTGACCGACGTGGCCTTGGAGAGTTCCTGAGATGCAATTTTCTTGCTTGGAAATCAGATAATATTAAGATAAATGAAAAATGGGAGTCGTTTAAGAAAATCATCATGCAAGCAAGAGACAAGTTCATTCCGCACAGAGTAATTAAGAAGAACAGTGATCCCATCTACTATAATGATAAAGTGAAACATCTGAAGAAAGAAGTTCAGAGAGCCTACTCACATCGCAAGCGGTCCCATGCTGACAAGGCACGTTTCAAGACCCTTTCAAACAAGTTGATTGAAGCCAAGAGATTCTGCTATGACAAATATATGGCTAACTTATTGATGGAAGATGGAGCCCCAAGAACGAATTGGAAGAGGTTTTACAGCTACATCAATAGCAAAAAATGCAGCTCAAGATCGATACCAGCAATAAAACTGAAAAATAAGATACTAACAACAAATCTAGACAAAGCCAACGCTCTCAACGACTTTTATGGAAATGTTTTCTCAACGAAGAACCATAGAGCTCCTTCCATTGTTGGAGATAATTCGAATCCCCTGGTGATTAGTACTCATGGAATATGGGATGTTATTAAAAATCTAAAACCTGGAACTACTGCTGGTCCGGACGGTATCACAGGAGATCTACTAAAAACTGCAGGATCGGCAGGACTAGACTATCTACATATAATTTTTTCACAATCGATAGAAGAAAGCACCCTACCCACCGATTGGACAATGGCAATTGTCTCGCCAATACACAAGGGTGGTAGTAAGAGCTCCGTTTCCAACTATAGGCCTATAAGTCTAACTTGTATTCCATGTAAAATACTTGAGAAGATAATTGAAAAACAAATCAGGCAAATCCTAGACGAAACTCGCTTCCGACCTCACTACTCTTGTGAGGCTAGCCTCGTGGGTCTTACACAAGACCTAGTTCAAGAAGTGGACTTCAGAGCAAAGCAAGTTGATGCCATCCTAATAGATTTTGCCAAAGCATTTGATTTAGTGCCACATGACCTCCTTATGGAAAAGATATCCCAACTAAATCTTAACAAGGAGGTCATTAAGTGGATATGGAGCTTTCTAAATAACAGAAAGCAAGTAGTAAGGATTGAAGGAGAAATCTCCCTGCCAATTACAGTGACATCAGGAGTACCCCAGGGAAGTGTTCTCGGTCCACTCCTCTTCTTGATCTTTATGAACGATCTTCCACAGTGTATCTTGCACTCCAAAATGCGGCTGTTCGCAGACGACTGTATAATCTACAGGACTGTCAACAACACCAATGACTGCGGGCAGCTCCAGGAAGACCTCGAAGAACTAGCCAAGTGGGTGGACCTGAATCAGATGCGAATCAACATCGATAAGACCATCAAGATGTCATTCAGCACTAGGAAAACACGGATACAGTACCAGTACCAGCTTGGGAACCTACCAATTGATCCCACAAAGGATGCTACGTACCTTGGAGTGTGGCTGTCTGATGACCTGAAGTGGAATAACCACATTGACGTAACTTCAAAGAAGGCATCCAAATCACTGCAGTTCTACATGAGGAACCTCAAAGGTGCAGCAAAGAAGGCAAAGGAACTGGCATATCTCACCCTTGTTCGTCCACAGATGGAATATTGTGCCAGTGTGTGGAGTCCATATACCATGGTGAATAAACACCAGCTGGATATGGTACAGAGGAGGGCTGCACGGTATGTTGAGAGTTCATTCGGAAACTCTCCTGGCCCCACTGAACTCATAAAATCACTGAAGTGGGAGTCTCTGGAAGACCGGCGAGACGCATCCAGAGCTATCGCTATATACAGGGCTTACTGCCATGAAGAGGCTTGGGAGGAGCTAGGTGAGCTACTGCAGAGACCGAATTACACCGCGAGAGGAGACCACACCGAGAAAATTCGTCTGTTGCAGCCGCGAACAGACACTGGCAAGTTCTCTCTCGCAGCGCATGGGATCAGATTAGGGATGGAGCGAATCTGGATTTTGATATCGACTATCAATATCATTTATATATCGATATATATCGATATATCGATATCGCGATATATCGATATATTGAAATATTGAAATATCGAAATATCGATATATTGAAATATTGAAATATCGAAATATCGATATATTGAAATATCGATACATTGAAATATCGAAATATTGATATATGACAATATTATATTTCGATGTAGGTATGGAAATATTAATATATCGCATATATGCCTTAAATTGCTCCTAAAACTGATAGGAAATTCAAAAGAAAATTTAAATAGAAATAACACAGCCGTTCCAAAATATAGGGTCACCGGCCAGATAAGAAAGAAATGTGAATAATCTGAGAAATTGTCCTAAAATCTGATAAACGCTGCACTGCAAATATGAATTATTTTGCCATAGTTGGTATAAACTTCAATTAAGAATATAGTTGTATCATACAGTAAAGCTTCGATATATCGATATTTCGATATTTCAATATTTCGATATTTCGATATTTCAATATTTCGATATATCGATATTTCAATATATCGATATTCAATATATTCAGGTATCGATATTTCGATATTTTTTTGATATCGATATATATCGATATATCGATATTTTCTCCATCCCTAGATCAGATTGTGGAACAATCTGGCTGCCAGCGTCGTGGAGCCACTTTCCCAGAACAATAAAGAATTGAGGAAGAGGATGAAGTCCGTTGTTCCGACATGAATTTACAAAACTACAACAACCGACGAATAAGTGCACTTAAGAACATTGACTATTATTAATAATTGAAACATGTATAGTAGCATTAGTCAAAGTTGTATCAATCAATAAATAATAATAAATAAATAAATAAATTCAATTGTGGTTGCTAATAAGACATTAAGGTCTATGCTTTCAAATATTAAATGTATTTTTGACATTCAATACCTGTAATTCGATCATAAGAAGTAAGAAATGTACATGCAAAACAAGAATTATTTAGTAATGCATCATTTTACAATGTTTCCAGTGCTAAACTATTAAATTTTCATCAAAATATCAGACGTGACCACACTTGCCTCAATTTGATCAGGTTAAATTTTCATCAATATATCAGGAGTGGCCACACTTGCCTCAATTTGAAGAGCAACGCATTAATTTGTGACATTGAATACCTGTAATTAGCTTATGATGCAAGTAATAAAAAAGATGGTTAATACAATAATTATGTCTATATATTACATACTTATCATTCCATATTTTTTTAAGATGAAATTTATTTTATCTTCATCCAAATTTTTACCACGACCACACTTCCCCAAGGTGCGGCCACACTTGCCTCGTTTCGGTGGGTAAGTGTGGCCGGAAAGTTGATCGCTTGTATAACATTTTTGTAATGAAGTAAATTTTTTTGAATATCGAAAGTTTCAGATATTGCTGAAAACATATTGGAGAAAATATCCCCAAAATTTGAAGATTGTACAATGAACAGTTTTTGTTTACCTAAGCCTTAAAGTGACTCTATGGTTTTAACGACCACACTTACCCCAGTTGACCCTACTTCAAATAGTTGCTACGTTACAGCAAGTTGAATAGAACACTTTTTGTGCATTCTTAGTTCTTTTCAAAACGTTCCCATATATATTGTAATTGCGTGCCACCCAAAGTGTAAAAAGTGAATCGAAAAATGGGAGGTGATTCCTTGGAGTCTCAGTTAAACAATGTTACAAACCGCATCTCTCTAAGTGTATTCATTGGCTCGTAATTAAAACATTACTGGAACTCTTGGACCGGCACTCGTAAGCGCGCGTGCGAATGCAATCGTTTTCTGGCTGGAGTTTTTCCGCCTGGGAGGAGTGTCGGCTAGCCGGGAGTGGCTTCAAGCCCGTAGCGTAGGCCGGTATAGCGGTTGGCCCCTCCAGAAGAATATAACTATATAACCTCCTTGCTTAGTACGCAATAGCGTTTGTTACGAATCTATAAATAGATTGACAACTCAAGTGTGCTGGTGCAGTGGAAATTCGGACACAAAATTCTTTCTTGGTTGGATATTTTTAATTTTTTAGCATCGCTTGTCCGAAGTATTGGATATTGTTGCGTCACATAAGGGCTAATCGTAACTAGCGCTATTGATAAGATGTGTAACAGATGACCATCTTAACTTAGGTACCTACCATTCCACCTAGATCGATTGTATCTCTCGTCAGTTGTGGACTAAGGTCTATTCATTGTAGGCTAAGATTGGCTAGAAGTACCTACCCATACCTACCTATATACCTTGACGTCGCTGTTACATAGGGATGTACGAGGTCAATTGACCGGTCAAATACTTTAGGTCAATTGACTGGTCAATTGACCGAAAATATACAAATGTATTTCGCCCCCAAATTGTATAAATTTGAATTTAATTATGTTGAAAATAGCTAACATGGCTCAAACTTGTGTTAAGAAGAAGAAATGAAAAAAGAAAATTATGAAGTTTTTGATTTGGCTTCATCGGATGATACTGATATCGCACTTGCCACTCAACTTGATACAGGAAATCAATAATATTTCAATGATAATATGGATACTTAAAATCAAACAAAGTATTAAATTGAAAAAGCAAGTTCTCAATAAAATACTTCCAGAGTATAAAACAATTACAGTTTTGGGATTTTTATATTTGACCGGTCATTTGACGTCAATTGACCCAAAAAGTATTTGACCGGTCAATTTCCATCCCTACTGTTACATGAGTTGATATTATTCATGGCCATTCATTAGGCATTGTGCGTACAGGTGTCATTTTCCCTTGAAAAGTGCGGCAGGTAAAAAAATAATTTGCAATGTTGGCAAGCCGTCAAAGTCAGAGGTGATGCTACGGGGGGGAGGGGGGCCTGGTTGGACAGTTCACAGTCAAAATAGCCAGCTAGTATGCAATAATTACGATGTTTAATTTTTGCTCCCTCTGCTTATTACTTTTCCCCTGTTCTGTCCCCCTAGAAATTTTTTGAAATTAACTGTTGTTCAAATAAAAATTAAATGAATTGAAGGAGCTGTAGGTTGTTTGGTCGGGGACAGGCAAAGATCAACCCACATTAGCATTGCCAGGTATAGGAATCCTGCTCGTGACGTCACAGTGGTAGAAAAATGGAGGCTGCTATGGTAGGGGAAATGTGTCAAAGCTCTAAATAATAGCAATAAATCATATTTATCAGATGAATATTTAACTTGAACATGTGTAAAGATAAATATTGTGTATTATTATTAGCTTGTACTTACTTAAATATCTTTCTTTCACAAGTAATCACTCAAAATATGAGATTTGGATTGCCGCTGTCAGATTTGTTTTTCCCTATACTTTTGTATAGGTTACTATGGCAACCTTTTCTCACGCAGGATGCCTATAGGGCGGCCCATGCTAGAGCGGGTTCATCTCTGCCTGTCACCGAACATAGTAGTTATTTTTTTGCAAACATTACGCAATTTATCAATTCTTAAAATTGGAAAATGTTAATCACAAGTTATAAGTGTATAGTGTTGGGACTTAAAAATTTTCAAGACCTGTTGAAAATTTTCATGAAAATTTTCATGAAAATACTCATTTACAGAGGACCTTTTAGCATATTTTCAATTGTTTTATTTTGTAAAGTATTAATGGAGGTGTGTTACATTATTATGCGTGATAGAAATACGTTTAAAAATGTCGGTGCACCTACCAGAAAAATAAAAAAAAAAAATAATAAATTTCACTTTCTCAGGATTCAAAAATTAAAATTTTCATTAACATTTTCACAAAAAAAAATTTCATGAAAAATCCCAACACTTTAAGTGTACAACTTTTTATTTTAATGTCCTGCTGTAGACTACCAAAAAAGTAATTTATTTTATAAAACATTGTGTTTCCCCTCCAGAACTATGGTGTAATATGCCTCAAAATTGCAACAAAAAAAATGGCCTTAATTTGTTTTGGGAAAATCTGTGAATTTTAGTAACGTTTACACTCTTTCAAAATATGTTTTTAAATGTGTGAGGACCAGTTAGTTTGTAAAATAATAAGTGGGTGGGTGGGTGGACTGGACTGTGTCCACCCTGAAAAAGGGAGAAAATAAGACACAGTACAGTCGTGGAAATAAGATTGTTGTACTCTGCATCTCTCTGACCCATATGTTTTTATATGGAGCCAGAGAGAGATAGAGTAGGTATAACCAACTAATTTCCATGCCTGTACACCCTTATTCACCCCCAAATTAACCACTGGTGAGGACCATAAAAATGCTGGGTGAGATATTACTTATTAGTTATTATTGCCTTGCCTCTCCCCTAAACCCACTTTCAAGATAATTTGTTATAGGTCTACCTGAGACACTCAAACTGCTAAAATTGTACACTGCCCAGGATATTTTCCAGCCAACATCCCAATCAACGTTGTGTAGTTTCGTTGTTTGTCATTCCAACAGAAAAATGCATGTTGGGTCGGGGACAGGCAAAGATGAACCCAGTTTAACATGGCCAGGTAAATGCCGGCCTATGCTAAAGCGGGTTCATCATTGCCTGACACCGATCGTAATTGAGGGGTGGATTCTTGGTGGAGCATAAGGGGTGGGGGGACTAATGGAGGGATGCAGGAAAGAGAGATCATGTCTCCAACAACCAGTATAATGTGGTGTATCTCCCTCCAGTCCACACCACGGCCAGTGATTGGGCGGCAGATTGGGTGCAGGAAATACGAAACACAGTTTTTTTAACAGGAAATTCATACCAAAAGAATTATTATCTACCCAAATCCGACTTTTAATGAATGTTAACAAAAGTGTACCTACCCACAAGACTTATTTGAAATCTATTTTGAATGTTAATTAATTTACAGAGCAGGTAGGTAGCCTACACCTATCTCGTCGTCCCTCTTTTACATACAAACCTGATTTATTTTTATTTTTGCATAGGTGCTGCGATGAAATCATCAAGACTTCAACTACGGTCTGCTACAAATCTCAAAGAATGTGCACATGCATCGTCAACAAAACCTACAACAGCAAGAAACAAGTCGGGTCAGAAGGCCTCCTCTTCCAGTACTTCAATTGACGACAACGTTGTTGTGCTGGACTCCGATGAGAGCTCTTCCTCGCTGCCGCCGCAAATATCCAACTCGAAAGCTTTACAGACAATTGTCCTGTCGTCAGATGAGGACGACAGTTTGACAAGCATTAAGAACAAAGAAGTAGATAACTCCCTTGCATTGAGAGCACGAACTAATATATTGCGATCACCATTAGATTCTAATAGTTCCGAACATAGTAAAAATAATGGAAATGAAATAAAAGATACTGGAATATGCAAAGTAGTTATTCCAGAATCATCGTCCGATGAAAGCAACAACATTCCGCAAGTGGCTATAGATAATAGAAAATCTACTCATCCCAAATCTCAATTGACCGAAGCTACTCGAAGGAATATACAGAAATGGCTTGCTAGCAGTGCGGAACCAATATCACCCAGCAGCAAGACTATAACAAAAGCCAAGACTTGTAAGAACTTGAAACCAGATGATGTGCTCAATGAACTTTATGGTACTCAATGGCATTCTTCTGCAAAGAAGAATGTACCATCCAATTCTAGTAGCAATGACAGTTTTAAATTCAATGAGTGTAAGTCATTTTTAGTAAGATGTGTTTGTTTAATTAATATTAAAATAATTATAATAACTTGCAGACTGGCAAGTGATGCCAGGATGCAATCAATTCCCGGTCCCCTGTCATTTGTGGGCTCCTATTATATTTTACTAGCATTTTTTAATATTTTACGAGCAATTTTCAATCTTTTTCATTGAATTTTTCTGTCTACTTTGTTTTACGGGCACTTTCAGAAGGTTAGCCTAAACTCATGGCAACCAGTGTAGACAGCAAACTTTTTGCACACGTCTATTCAAAAATTTCTCAGATAAGCTGTCAAATACCTACCATGCTGAGTGAACTGAGTGTCTTTGGTTTTGTAGATGCAGTTGAAGGCAATGAATGAAGTACCTACTAATGAATTTAGTTTATTTTAAAATGTGTATTTCTTCTTAGAGCATGTAACTACATGTTAAACTATTGCCCCCCCCCCCCCCCCCCCCCCGTCATTCAGCATTTTGTTCGCTCAAAGTGCTGAGCTGTGCTAATGAAGAACTTATGAATATTTTATTTTATCATTTGCGAAATGACCTTTAATATTGACGTCTTTTTCCGCGAATATCTTTAACACATAGGTATCAAGCACTGAACACTATGAAATATTTATGGAGAATTTAGCATGAGAGCACTTTAATCAAGACAACGTATGAAATATGAAATACACCACAATACTTACTAAAAGATATTCTTCAGCATTATCTTAGATTTTGGCAAAATCTAGCAATATTTAGGAAGATATTGTCAAGATTTTCAAAGATCTTAATCGTGAGAATAGCAAGATCTTGCATGCATATAATTTTTAATAAAATGAGAGTTTTAACCCCTTCTGAAAAATATAATATTCGGCAATGTAAGATCCTAAGATTTACAAGAACTTGGCAGATTTACCATCAGGAGGTACCAATTTGTATTTTATTTGTGTTCACAGTTCTGAAGAAGTATGGAACTGGTACTAAACGTCAACTTGAAGAGTCGCCAGTAAAACCTGTCCAAAAGGATGATTTCATTGATGATGACAGCATCTCAGAGTCAAGCATCGAGTTCTATCAAAGAACTCTGACAATGAAAACTATTACGGACGCTGCTGCTAGTAATATTGGCTTAAAGAATGTGGTGTTAGCTACTCGACGGTTGTCCTTCCTTCACTTAGAAAGCAGTGACGACGAAGATCATGTGCCTGATGCTCAAAACATGAAATCTGACAAACCCAATCCACAATCCAAGAAGGAGCCAGTTTCAAAAAAAGCAGCTGTAAATGAGGATCAAAGGGTCTTTAAATTACCGAAGACTGTCAAACAACCGCAGAAGGAGCCAGTTTCAAAAAAAACAGCTGTAAATGAGGATCGAAGTGTTTTTAAATTACCGAAGACTGTCAAACAACCACACATCAAAGCTGGCAAAGAAAATATTCAACAAAATATTTGTACGACACAGAAACGAGGCTTTATGGAATCTTTATCAGGTTAGTATTTTATCAGATCAGATTAGGTAAAGCAAGTAACCATCGATAGTTAACTTAATCCAAAGTTGGTCCTACCCGGCCTAAATGACTATTGCTTGATAGTCAAGTTTGTCATTCTTACAGTGAATTGAATTTACTTTGATTTTGTCCCTTCTTGTCAACCTGATTGCCTGCAACCCCCCCCCCCCCCCCCCACCCCCAACCAACGCAGCCGGTGCACTGTGGCTGAGACTTGAGCTGGAGTATTCACAAAATAATACATGTAACAAAATTGCAAATTTCAACAATAAACACAATACGATGTAGGTTCTACAACAGATGACACCTCAAATGCGAAGTTAACCAGGGAATTTATTACAGATCTTTAAATAAATAATAATCTTTATTCCTTTTCCAAAAAATACAATGGGTAAAGGAGGTAGGCTTAACCTACCCACAAAAATACACGAGCCTGTTTTATTAATTATTGAAACCGGCTGGCAGGGCCTGACGTTTCTTCAACTTCTGCATTAGCTTCATCTTCTTCCACTTCTTCTTCTTTATCTACCAATGACTCCCACAAGTCCCTATTTAACCACCATTCTTCTTTCTTCTCCATCTCCCATTGCTCGCCTCTCACTTCGACATCTTCTTCAACTAAACCACGCCATCTCCCTATCGGCCTCCCTCTTCGCCTCTTTCCCAGCTCCAACTTTTCTTTAAACTCCATCTTTTCTTTCAACTTTATTTATTTTTTAAAATAAATATTTAAAACTATTCATTTGACAGAAAAAAAAATCATCTCTGACTGTGTTCAGGCACATGCAACTGCTCTCATATTCAACAATTCTGCATTTATTCTAAATTAATTAGAGACTTCCCTTTTATTATGGAATACAAGTACGTACAACCACCATTCATTTGAACACCTTTGGGCGCTCCAATACTTCACTTTGTGTACCTACCTATGCTTATGAAATTAAATTTGATTTCAGAATTAATGCCGGCTGCTTATTGTGATCCAAAGGCACATGACTTCAAAACAAATTTTAAAAAGAAGAAGGAAGGCCTGTCATATGAACTTTTCAAAATTTTCAATAACAAAGTCTTCAATGACTTGCTTCCACATGATTTACAAATTGACTGGAATGCTCGGTTATTGAAAACGGCTGGATATTGTTACAACAAACGTGTGAAAGGACCTACAGGAGAGATACGTTCCTCAAGAGTTGAACTATCTACGAAGGTATGCGACTCTGCGGATCGCTTACGAGACACTCTTGTGCACGAACTCTGCCATGCTGCAGTTTGGGTAGTTAACGGTGTCAATTGTGGCCATGGAGCTGAATGGAAAATATGGTATGTACCTTTAAATACTTTGCAGTCATATTAGGGAATAGAAATGGAACAATACCAATTCCTCTGTTCTGGCGTCATTCTGAACAATTACGATTGTGTATAAATTTGAGCGAAACGGATTGGCTGCTGGTCAGGTTCATTGACAATCAAATCAATCCTTGATATTATCAATGAAATCAGAGCTCACCTCTTAGAGGTAGATGACGAGTAAGTTTAAACTTCATCAGATGATGCCATCACATTTTTTTTCAGACAATCAATTTCTTACAAATACCGTTTTATGAATTGTCGAGTGTACCTACCTACTTATTATAGTTATTTATTTTCATTGGTTTGTCTGAGAGGACATGCACCGATTGCGATTGACTAGAACACACATTTGAATGAAGTGAAATAATACAATTAAACCCATCAAAAATTTATCAGTAGCTATTCTATTTTCAGGGCTGCCAAGGCTAATGCGAAATTTCCAGAGCTACCGACTATTGCACGCTGTCACAATTACAGTATTGAAACCAAATTCACATACAGATGTACAACTTGTGGGTATTCCATTGGCAGACAGTCACGGTCCATCAATGTTACTGCCAAGCGATGTGGCTTTTGTTACGGAATATTCGAGATCATTAACAACTCGGTGAAGAAGAACGTTATCAGATCGGACAAGACTCCGAGAACTCCAAATGCTTTTTCTCTTTTTGTCAAAGAAAATTATAGTTCTTTAAAAGGCTCTACTTCTCTGAAACATGGTGAGCTTATGAAACTTTTAGGACAAAAATTTGCAGCTCAAAAAACTGCAAGTGCAACTACATCTTGAAAGCTGTTCAATTCTTCCTTGGACGCTATATCGTATCACAACTCCATGGTTATTCGAGTTAACATCGCCATATTGGTCGCCAAGCCAATGAGATCATCAATCATGGCAACTTGGCCAAAATCTTTACTTTTTCGCATTCATTGAAGACGAGCTTTAAAAGCTAAGCTTACAGTTCGTCACTAAATGTGCTGGTGTTGAGCCGCCTTATTGGCTGCGTCGAAGCTTAAAGCAAGCACAAGCTTTAAGCTAAGTTTACAGTTCGGCAACAGATGTACTGGCGCTTCGACGCAGCCAATCATGCGGCTCAACACCAGCGTTCCGGCGATCAAGGTCAAAAGGTTTCAAGGTCAGTGCCAAGCGTCGACCGCAAGCTTGTCAACGTCGATCTGTAAATATAGCTTTAGAATGATAGTTTCAACAAATGTCTTGGATTATTATTGATTTTTTTTTGTTGCATAAAATATTAAGTACCTATGCTTTGACTATTTTGACAATAGACCATATTAAAACTCTGTAGGTAAATGTAATTTGCTCTGCTTTTTACAAAATTTTACATGCAGGATGACATGCAGGATGAGGATGATTATAACGTTTGCTATTCAACAATAATAATACATTAAAATTGGTACCTAGGTATGTGGAGGCTCTCTGTAGACTGTAGGCCTACCTACTTACAATTTAAAAAAAGGCTTATTTTTAATGTGGTCTCAAATTGCAGTTTAGGTATACCTACTAGGTATATTATTACATTGGTACCTACATGTACTTTTTATGCTAAAATACATTCGCTATTAAGTATGAAGTATTAAAGCAGAGCTGAAAAAGCAGTATTACTCCATTCACTATAAGAATGGCAACCTTGAAATCTACTGTCAAGCCATAGATATTTAGCTCAATTTTGAATACGATTTTAATGACTGTATAATATCTGTAATGATAATTATAATGTGAATAAGTTGTTTCCAATACATTGCTGGATGACAATCAAATAAAAGGCTTAACTTTATGTTTCAAGGTTGCCATTCTTACAGTGAATGGACTCTAAGGAAGTGTTCTTATTTCCTATGTAATAGAAAAATATACTACTATTTCAAAAGAAAACATATTTTTCGTTATTTAGGTAGGTATACCTTTCTACCAATTGACTATATTCAAGTTATGAAATTTTACACCAAATTTGAATTAATTTAACACCAATCTAAATTTGCTTTATATTATATGTAGCCTGTAGGTACTAGATTATGATCATCGATCAGCTCACCTAATCTAAGATTTTTTTTTGTATTGTACAAACAACAAACCTTATGGACTAATAAATATGTACATTGTTTTTTATATTCCATTGCTTGATCTTCTTTTTTCCTCCATGTATTTAACAATAGTGGCTCTGAGAACACAGCACTTCAGTGCTCTAAGTCTAGAACATTGGTGGGATCATCCCACCCCCTGACCCGACAATAGTTGGAAGCAGGGTCGCAATATTTATTTATTATTAACTACTGAGAAAACACTCAGTGTAACACATTGATGCCAGACTCACATTTAAAGCAAAATTTTAGATTAAAGAATTCAGATTTTCAGAAATTAAAGATCAGTGTGACTTGGGCATTGACTACAAAAATAGGTACTACAGAAAAAAAAGTAGAAAGAGCATTTATGTAACCGGGGTGATGCTCGCTGCTCTCTCTTAATAAAAATAAATTCTTGATTGTATAAAATTACAATTTAAAATTTGTGTAATTTAATCTTCAGCTACTTTGCCTTCTAAGAGCATTCAGGTTAATAACATTGCTGGGTCAAATAAATGCAATTTGCAGCTTACTCTCACAATACTCTCACAAGCTTGGCCAAAAATCCATCAAATAATCAAACATGTCATGCAGACAATAGTCAAGATGCTAAATGATTTGAAGGAAGGTAAATGTTTGATTTTTGTTTTTCTTGGGATTTTTTTTATGAAATTTTTCTTTTCATATTATATATTTTGTGTTTTTAACTGTGTTATTTAAAAAAAAAAAAATGTGGATTCCTACTTTCTACTACTACGATTTTTTTGCTTCTTGTTTTTTTATTTTTTTATAATGTAATTTACTTCCAGAAAGGAATTCTTGATATTAGCTAATACTAGGAAAACGCTCATTGTAACGCGTTGATAAGCGAGCGCCGATACGCGCTATACCTCTAATACTAATGCAGCTTGAAATAAATTGTAATATTTTTAACAAATCTATTATTCTGGCAAAGATTTACCGAAATTCAAGAAATATCAAAATCGTATTACTTCAAAAAGTTTGCAAATTATTGACCCCTCTCTCATTTGAATGAAAGAAAAACAACCTTTTTCTTAATGGTTAGGGGCTGGGTCATTAGTGGAGGGGTGGGGTCGACAGGATGCGACTTAGGTCACTCAACAGGGTGCCGCGCGGCAAGGGTCCTAATAAAAATAATCAACTTTTTTATTTGAATATTGCTCAAAAACAATAACAGCCTATTCTAGAATGATATTAGTGTATGTTCAAAATTTCAGTTTGATTGGTCAATCGGTGCTTCCAATATGCGATGGACAATAAAAAAATAAAAGAAAAGAAAAGAAACAGAGAAAGTGGCATAAGAGTCCCGTAGAAACGCTCGCTAATTATTGATATTTCAATTTTATCAACAAAAATTAGATCAAGAAACTACTAAAGAATAGAATTACCTACATACTTGGTAACTACCTACAGTATAGTAGATTAATGTTAGTATTTTATTTATTTATTTACACCTGCTTTTGTGTAACTGTTGAGAATTCACCTTGGTTTGCAAATTTAAATTTGCGTGCGCAGCGCAGAGCTGCACAAGGGTTCAATATTCCCGCTCTTTGTTCGTAGGTTGGTAGCATTGAAATTGTTCACCACTATCGATCTATCGAAATTTCAGCACTTGTTCAACATCAACAACTTTGTTGTTGTTTTGACTTTTTTTGGTGAGAGTGTGAGTGACGTGACCGTAGAGTGTGTTTGCATCATTGTAAATGGTAATGTATTATTATTTGTATTACTTCTACTTCAAAAGTCCCATCATTTATATGAACAAGATACGTGTACAGTATAGAGAGTTTTACTTTATTTCCCAGATTTGTATCTGCTTCTGTAAAACACGCTGTTGTGCAAGGTCTTCCAATGATGGCTGGCCATTCCTATTTCCATTGTCTGTGAAGTAGGGACCACAATTAAATTTGATCTTGTTCATCTTCTACATTAATGTTACCATATATTTGCCTATTGACGTAATTTGACTTAAATATATACCTAACTGTAAAATATTACGTTTACATATTTCCTATGTAGTACCTAGGTAGGTAGGTGGTCTACCTATACAGGTAGGTCCTACCATAGGTTAGAGGTAAAATTTTCCTACCTATTCGACCCATAGGTAGGTAGGTATGCCTACCTGTTGGTTAACATGCTCACCTAGGCAGATGCTACGAGTTACTTATAGAACTAATATTTAGGGTTGTTAGTGTAATCATTTACGATTTTGAATCTTTGTACGAGTTCTACGAGGTAGGTACGTACAATTAGGTAATCACTAGGGCTGTGCAAGTCTCGAATCTCGAATATGAAACTCCATCTCGATCTTGATCGTTTGTTTAAATTACCTACCATCTCGAATTTTCAAGTCTCGAGCATATCAACTAAGAGCCATCAAGATTTCCAATTTTTGTTATTTTTACAGAACTGCGCACGCTAACTTTCTTTGTATCGTCCATAAATTTGATTTGTATTGCTTTATATATAAAGCAGACAGTTCTGCATACTTATCAAATGTTATTCTTGTGTGGCTGGACAATTTGCATTGTGTTTCTCTTCCACCAAAAAAAATCTTTAAAAAAAAGTATACCTAATCTTGCTTGAATATTCTCGATCTCGAAGGTAAAATATCTCGCTCGACTTTTATGAAATAATCTCGATCTCGCTCGACATGAAAAATTTCAATCTCGCACAGCCCTAGTAATCACCAATAATTGATAGTAGGTAGGGTACCTACCTACCTAAGACTGGAAAGAGTACAATCTACCTACCAAGGTCCTAAGCTACTTATACCCCGTTCCCACTACAAGTTTCAACCGCAGTTGAGAATCTCAATCGCAGTTGAACATCAGTGTGAACGCAACACAATCGAGTTCAACCGCGATCGAAAACTCGATCGTGTTTCTACAACTCAGTTGAGATCTGAACTGCAGTTAGCCAAAGCAGTTCACAGGAAATATGCGTGCACCACTATAAAATCTTTGGACATTTGACAGCTAAGCTAGTCCTACCTGACATTTTCGTCATTGCCGACATTCCCGTAGGTATTGTAAGTTTACTCCTGTGTTTACTTAGTAATTTGTTGATTATATTGGCGTTGATAATTTGCTTCAAAGCAAATAAATAAATACTTTCACTTTCGGTGAGCGCCATGTTGTTTATTGTTCAAAAACAGCTGGTTGTCAGGCGGGTTGCGTAGATTACAGGGTTCAATTGCAGTTGAGCTTGATTCTGTGTGTGAACGCATGTGTCAGATTTGGTAGATCAACACAGATCAACGCCATTTTTATTTGAACTGCAGTTGAAGTCAACCGCGGTTGAGACTGTAGTGAGAACGGGGTATTACCCTACCTTACTCTAGAGGCAAGGCAAGATGTTTATTAGGAATGTGTTACACATGTACGTACGTGCTCAGAGTGATCTGTCACCATAGTGGTTAGGTAGGTAGTTGTAAATACTAGACTTCTTGAAACCAATTACTGATTAAATGATTTTAAATTATTCAAATTTAATATCAGAAACATTTTGCTATTTAGATTTCAATAACTTTGTGTTTTGTACATAGTACCTTATGTGTAGGTATACTATGTAGGTAGGTAGTACTACCTATTTTACTACCTGTAAAATATCTAATGAATGAATGATATAATGTTAGGTAGGTACATGTTAAATTGTTTTGAATAGATTGCTGGATGGCAATCTAATAAATGGCATGACTTTATGTTTCAAGGTCGATCATTCTTACTTTGAAGGGATTTTATAATGGTGTTTACCTCTGGTTTACCTCTGGTTTACCTCTTTACTTTCTTAAATAGCCATCTGTTGGTGAGGTGGAGTAGGTACTTATCTTTTCAGGCTTTAACGCATGCGCAGTGCGCACTTCAAACGACTTGGCGTGACGTCACCCCATCCACAGCCTTCTCGAACACAAACTTACATTTATGACAGACACCAAACAGACATTAGTCACTACACACTAGACAGCTGTGGACCTATCATGCTTTATCGCATGCGCACTGACTTTCTTAAATGGCCTATTGATACGGCGTCACTGCCATGTTAAATAGATAGCACTCCAGTGTGCAGTGAGCCCCTATCAAGTGAAACAAGACGACAAGGAAATTTAGAATAACCCCCCTGGATCAAAAGAAGATCTAGGGCCTTGCTATAACTTTTTTGATCTCGTTTTAACAATTCAGTTCGGCGTAATGCTAGTGAAACAAATTCAGGGGACATGACCTGATTCTCTTAACACCCACTTGAAAAATATCATTAATACACTGTTTATTCTTATAACACAAACCCTTTGCGTTCCAACACTAATGTTAATGTGTATCCGTAGGCTGAGAAACGAGCACATCATAATGCGTTGGAGAGAAAACGCCGTGACCACATAAAAGATAGTTTTAGTAGTTTGCGTGAATCCGTACCTGCTTTGCAGGGCGAGAAAGTGGTTAGTATCAACGTTAGTATCAACAATTTAGTATTTTTCTACCTCTTGTGTTATAATCAAAACTGAGAGAAAGAAAAGGTATCTAAAACAAATTTACTTTTTTCAGGCCAGTAGAGCACAAATCTTAAAGAAAGCTGCCGATTACATTCAATTCATGAGACGGAAGAACTCTGCACACCAGCAAGATATAGATGATCTTAAAAGACAGAATACTCTTCTTGAGGGACAGAGTATGTTCCATCCATAATTATTAAAAATTTATGGCTTACCAACTACCAAGTAATTTAACCATCTTAAAAATAATTTTATAATATTGTAAAATTTTGTTTCAGTTCGAACGTTAGAGAAAGCCAAGGTAACAGGAAACTTTGCTGCTGAATCGAGTGAAGTGTCCATAGTTAGCTCGAAGTCAGATTCTGTTTCAAGTTATCCACACGAATCCGAGTCAGATACGTCTGATTGTGAAACGGCCCGTGCTACAAGGCGTCCAAAAAAACTGAAAGTGAATGGACTGTAATTTATGCAGTTATTAAAACAGTCGTTGATTGCTAAAGACGGAGTCTTGGCCATTCTTACAGTTGTAACTGTTAAAATCTAAAATAGTTGAACATTTAAAACCTGTTCAAGAACTTGAGTGTATATGTTTGTATCACATAGGATTAAAATTACATGCCTACTTTTAGAGTAATGTTCTTCCTCCGTTATTCTGTATAGGTATTGTGAATTCATATTTTGGAGTATTAACTAGACTCAACCATTGTAGATTAATATTATAATTAAGTAGTATGTAGATATTAAATAATGTTGTTCCTTTTTAGGCGACTTTGTTTAGTTACATTAACTAAGTGATTTCCAAAATATTTCTTTAATTGCACATCACGTCAATAAGAAATACTTGCTTTACAAGTATATTTCGACACTAGTGTCAAATAGGTACCTATTCATATTGTTTTAATAAATAGACAACATTTTAAACCCCGAGCGCCATCTACAACTATCAACATTGCATTCTGGGTTTAGGATGTGAAGAGTTTGACAGCTGCCTGGTTGACAGTGCTAAGATGCATAAAGGAAGAATGTTTTTCGGTGTTTATTATGTTATATCATCTCTGTAGACTGTATTTAAATGTAACTAATTTTAGTGGTATTCAACATAATTATGAATAATATTAAGAATAGCAGATCGTACGGAACAATGTGTTGTGTTCCATTGTGCAAAAATAACACTAAATTTAGCCGTGAAGTGTTGTTTCAATACTTTCAAGGTACGTTGATTTGAAGAAAGAATGAGGCGTGTGAGGCGAATTGGATCTCAGGGAAAATGTAGTAAATGGTCCCCTATTAAGAACCACAGAATATGTGGTCACAGAGGGCTTGGTAGTGAGCGTGGCCTTGACGAGTTTTTTAATCGATTTTTATTAATATCTTTTTCCAGTGTAATTGTTAACAAAATAGGGCTATGGACGTGAATTCAGAACAGTTCAATGAAAATAATTTCATAGTTTGGAATAAGCTATTAGTTTAATTTTGTCCAACAGGTGTTAAGAACCCGAAAATTACTAAATTTTCGGGTTCTAAACACCTGTAGGACAAAGTATATCTAATAAACAATTACAAGCTATGGAATTATTTTCATTGAACTGTTCTGAATTCACGTCCATAGCCCTATTTTGTTAACAATTACACTGGAAAAAGATATTGATAAAAATCGATTAAAAAACTCTTCAAGGTCAAACTCACTACCAAGCCCTCTTAACAAACAGGACATTTGTAGGTAGCCGAAAATCTTATTTTTGTCAGAAATTCTGACAAAATGTGACAAAGTATGTTCCTGTATACATAACTAATTAACAAATCAATCTGACCTATTGGTTATTCATTTCGGTTTATTCATTTATTCATTTTGTTAGGGGAAAAACAGGGCAATTTTTCTTCATATTTCTTATAACCAGTTAAAATGTGCACCACATATTCTGTGGTTCTTAATAGGGGACCATTTACTACATTTTCCCTGAGATCCAATTCGCCTCACACGCCTCATTCTTTCTTCAAATCAACGTCCCTTGAAAGTATTGAAACGACACTTCACGGCTAAATTTAGTGTTATTTTTGCTCAATGGAACACAACACACTGTTCCGTACGATCTGCTATTCTTAGTATTATTCATAAAATAATGTTGAATACCACTAAAATTAGTTACATTTAAATACAGAGATGATATAACATAATAAACACCGAAAAACATTCTTCCTTTATGCATCTCAGCACTGTCAACCAGGCAGCTGTCAAACTCTTCACATCCTAAGCCCAACATGCAATACGGCACGTCGCGCATGCGCAGTGAATTTTGAATGTTGTCTATTGGGACATCTGAGTGCACTTAATTATTACCTAAGAATATTATGTACGAGAACCATTACACAATTGATCTTCTTTTCCATGGCAAACACATTATTCAATCATCAATCAATCAGTAATACATTATTTTATTAAATAAATGTGTCACATCTTGCATCCATTTCATATTCTTCTTCATTTAGTACTACCTGCCCTGGTCTCCTCTAACTAACTACAGAAGTAGGTAGGTAGGTACATTTTAAAGTGGAATTGCATTTTGTGGAAAAGCATTTCTATAGTTTTAAAAAATATTTACGTATCCTCAATCTTTCCGGAACACATACTTTTTACTGTCTTGAAAACTTTTAGGGACCTATTTAAAAAATATATACATTTGTTTCAAAAGTGTCCCACTGTGCCTTAGTGGTGGGGCACAGTGGGCCAGGCCCCAGGGTATTTGGTAATGGTGGAACACATCATATGATTTAAAGAAAGCAATATAATGGACTTATACCCTGTTCACAGTGAGAATTCAATCAAAATGGTGGATCAAAATTCATGTATCATGTTGAATCCTAAAATGTTAGTTAGTACACTCGACAATTCATAAAACAGTATTTGAATGAAACGGATTGTCTGAAAAAAATGTGATGGCATCATCTGATGAAGTCTACTTACTCGTCATTTACCTCTAGTAGGTGAGCTCTGATTTCATTGATAATAACAAGGATTGATTGCCATGGCAATCAATCCTGACCAGCAGCCAATGTTTCGTTCAAATACCGTTTTATGAATTGTCGAGTGTACATTCTTCTGTTTGCCTTGAATTTGATCACGAATTAGATTTCGATTGGGTTGTTACAATTGAATCAAATTTGGATCATGATCGAGTTCGATTGAGTTGTGTTCACACACATTTTCGATTACGATTAAGATTTTGGTGTGGGAACAGGGTATTAGAGGTTGGCCGAGGCTATTCGCACAAATCCGTGCACGGATAGGTGCGGATAGACACTTCGATTTTTTTTCCGTCATGAAGTAGGAAAATACTTGGCTTAAGCACAAATTCACTAGGAAAACGCTCTGAGTAACGCGTTGATGAGCGAGCACTGATACGCGCAATACCTCGAACCGAAATTCTGTTTATCTAAAATGTCCTTAAAAGCCAATAATTCTTGAATTTCGTCACAGTCTTGTATGAAAATCTCCAACAATTCCTAAAATATTGGTCCCAATAACCACGCAAAGTTTTAAGTTGATCGATTGAACCTTTATGATTGAACGATTCCTTGTTAATTTACAAAAATCACAGGATCTCGTTAAAAAAATATTTAAACGGTCATATCAGTTTCATATTAATATACGTTTGAAAGTTTCTGCTCTAGCAACCTTGAAGTGAAGATCCGAAGATGCCGTGAAATGTGAAATTCGAGAAATATGACAGCCAACACGCAAAATATCTGTAAACTGTCAATAACTGTTGAATTTAAACACAGTTTAGTCTGAAAATTGTCAAAAATACAGATAATGTTGGACCCGATGACCATGCAAATTTTTAAGTTGATCGGTCAAACGGTTCTGGATGGTTATTCTTGAAATAGTTATCACGTCATAAGTAATGACTCATAAGAAAGTCATAATATTAACATGGTGAGAGATAGGACAAACTTCCTTATGACATCATAACTTGGAGTTATGACGTGATAACTTTTTCAAGAATAAGCCCCCTGGTTTAAATTTCAAAAAGCACATGAAATATTTTTTTAAATTTTAACCAATGGAACGATTTGGCTGAAAATTTGTAAAATAAGAGACAATGTTGGTCTTAATGACCATGCAAAATATAAGGTTGATCACATTTGTAGAAGACCATTTTCATTTTTCAGCCTATCAGGAGATGTTTATTTAAATTTTAACCAATCAATGAATTTCAAAAAAAATGGGGTCAGCAAAGTTCAAACAGAGAAAGTTGTCTCTACATGTGTGCAAAATTTCAGGTCGATCGGTGAAACTGTGCGATTTCTATTGCTCCATTTAGCAGACAAAAACAAAAACAAAAACAAGAAAAACAGAGGTCCGTGTCAAAAGAGTCAAAAGGAGACGCTCGCTTCGCTCGCTCAATAACAAGTTTTATGCATAATTATTGGTCACATTATTTGAAAACTGCATTCATTGATAAAACACAGTTTGCGGCACAGTGGGCCATGCTGTTCTTTAAATGATGGGCTAATATAGCAACTTTCTGTTTGGCAATGAAATATGATAATTTTTGCAGAGAAATGTGGTTTGCAACTGAAAGAAAAAATACTTCAATAGGACTGATTGAGGATAGGGCTACGAGAGGTTGCATTGTATCATGTCAACCTCTAAGGCCGAGGCTAATGGCACATTCGAACTGAACTGAATCACGTCACAAATGATGTGATTCAGTTCTTTGGATGGATAGGGGCATGTGTTGTGGTTGAAGTCACACTGACAGTTGGACGAGAATGAACGGAATTAGGTAAGAAATGTAATTTAACTTGTTTATTTTAAGGCCAAGACTTTTCGCACCACTGCCTGCACGCACGGATTTGTGCGATTTGGACTGTAGTAATGAAGTCCATGAATCTTGTCGACTTCTAGATATTTATTCTTATGAATAAATGTCGAAATGAAGGGATGTGAGTGCTAGTCATTTTCGTTGTGGGTTATTAAAGATGTGATAAGTGCCCAGGTTCGGTATACATATAACAAAAGATGGAAGATAAAATTAAAATCACATAATGTAATTAATAAAAAATCATCCCCTTTATTAAAAATTATTTACACATAATTTCTACATTTGCAAACAAGTGATGTACTAACTACACTCAAACCAATTAAAAATGGTACTTTGCACAAAACTGATTGGCTGTTGGTCAGGTTCCTTGACAATCAATCCTTGATATTATCAATGAAATCAGAGCTCACCTATATAAGAGTTAGATAATGCATTACAGTTGGCAGCAGGCAATCTGTGGATTATTTTTAATTCTAAAACCAGTATTTTATGATTTTCTTAGTTCTCTCAACCTGGAGTCTGGAACTCATAATAAAGATGATTCTAACAATGGAAATGATTCTGGACTCCAAGTTGAGCCAACTGAGGTTTTCGTAAAATAACGGTTTTAAAATAAAATCCAATCCAATAATTTATCCAATAATTTTCTTTCAAGGTACCGTTTCTTATTTGTTCGAGTGTACTTATCTATTCTTTATTTCAATAAATTTAAAAAATAAGATAGGAATTTCTGCATTACCTTTGCAACAAATCTGTGTTCTAATGGGCCAGGTTCAAATTCGTAGTTCAAATGGACAATGGGTAAAGGTGAAACTAGGGTAAAACTAAAAACAGATTGCAGGGGAACCTGATAATGTGTACTCATACTGTGCATGTTTCCGTACTCAGAGTTTCGGTCAGTGTTGGGTAAGTTCCTTTTGAAAAGGAACTAGTTCCAGTTCCAAGTTCCTCGCCGAAAAAAGGAACTAGTTCCAGTTCCTTCAATAATGAAAGGTACTATTCCGTTCCTAGTTCCTTTATAAAAGAAACTTAGTTCATTTTAGTTCCTTTTTAAAGAAAGGTGTAATTTTAATTGGAACATTAAAAATTGCAATCTGCAAATTAAAAATTGAAAATTAAAAAATTTTATCTATTTTTGTATTTTATTTTTTGGGGAAAAAACATTTTCCGTAAAATTGGGACAAATTTTTTGTAATTTTAAATATCAAGCCATAAAAATCAGTGAATACTATACCTAATTAAAAACCATCACCATAGTTCCATCACGAACTAAGGAATTTGGAATTACTATTAGGAATTTATTGGAAATTTGGAAAGTGTAATTGTCATCTAGGAATGGAGTTCTTTGGTCTGAAGGGTTGGACACGCGACTACGGGTAGATAGATGTCCATTGTGTTAGGTGACGACTGGTTTGAGTTATTTTTAGATGCCAAATAGTTAGGGGGACATCTGACTTCTGACAGAATTAAACAAAATATATGTGGCTTCTAGAAGAGTTCAGTTTTTCGGAGAACAAATACAGTCAAGTTTAAAAAAAAGGAACTTAGCAAAAATCGTTACAGTTCCTCAAAAAAAGGAACTAAACCGTTCCATAGTTCCTCCCTAGAAAAAAGGAACTAAGACGTTCCATAGTTCCTAAGAAAATGAACTAGTTCCTAGGAACGGAACTATTTCGTTCCGTTCCTACCCAACACTGGTTTCGGTAAATATAAAAATACAGAGGTCAACAAAGTGTTGTGATGTGTGGCAGCGAATGAAGTTCAAGAATCGAAGTTTGGCATTGAGCGAAAACATTCAGCTGTAGCAATTTGCTATTTGATAATTTTCATTAAGAAAATACATGGAATTGCCGAAAGAAAGTTAAATACGAATGCTCGCTATAACTGCATAAGTCTGTTGTTTTATTCCTTCTAGTGTCCATTGATCATAATGATTAATGGGTTTAGCTTCTGTGTACAAATTGCATAAAAAGTCGAAAGAAAATGAGATGATAATTAAATATCCTGAAGCTATGGTTTGTGGACCTTCATGGATGAAGGTGGCCCCTTCAATATTGATGTTAGTGCTTCTTTCACATTCTTTTCAAAGCAAAAATTGGGCCTTGTTTGTACCAACACAATCACCACACACTTGCATCATGAAACTACCCTGGGTATAGTCGCGGTGTATCATTTCTAAGTAGCAGTAAAAAAGCGATGTGTTTACCTAACGATGGCGATGGCAATGAAGATTGTGTTTCCGTTACATTTCATATTGCAGGGTTGGTTAACTTGTAATATGAAAGTATGTGATAACAAACGTTATCCTATTGACTGGTCCTATGATTTTAGCCTGGGACCGGCAGCTTTTTGAAGTGTACAAAGGCATTGACGACTGAATCAAGTCCAATGTTGTAAACAGGATGTACTGGTGCCTATGAACAAACCATACCAACAAAATTAGTTTGTGTCTGGTATGCAATTTTCACAAATGTCATAAAAGGCTGAGAACTGTGGAAATTATAAAAAAAGCTCACAGTAGAAACCAACTTCTACTGAACTTTACGTACCCTATTTAACAGTCTCTTCCTTACAGTAAGAAGCATTCCTTTATGGAAGGAAAATCACAATCACATTTGAATTTGGAGTGAACCAAAATATATTACCTAATAACTTTTTATTAACCCTTCAGATCATATATTCTCAATGGAATGAAATTCTACTTTTGAGGATGAGACTTTCAGGAGGAGACTATTTATTTTCCAGTGGAAAACTTTAGGGTTTCAGTGTCCCTACGGCAATAAAGTTCGCCCTCTTTGAGAAGACCTAGTGTTTATTTGGAGAAAAAAAATAAAATGGTGAGACCGGCTTGATCCCTGTTGAAAGCAAAGGAGCCAATGACTTGATGTCCCATCAGAAGGACAGTGACAACAGGGGGCTGGGAGTTGTGAGACCAACCTCCATCCACCCCAGTCTCTCAACAGTAGCAACTAGCGAAAACATCTCATCCAAGTACTGACCCCGCTTGATAATGCATAACCTCAGTGATCTGACGAACTTACCAGCTCGTTATCGGGATGACCAACTACTAACACTGGGCCGGCCTGTGAATGTTGAGCCACCGATAGACCGCTTAAGCAGTAGCACGTGTGGTAGATATCCCGGTGCCTAAAATAGACCATCTTGTGAACATTTGTTGCAGACTGTTTTCCAAGAACTGGTGTTTAGTGTGACTTACTTATCAGGTTTATCCAAGAGACCTCCTGCAGAAAACTGACAACAAATCAGGATATATTCCTGTAGGGCTTCTTGGTGGAACAACCAACGATCGACTCTCAAAGCTTTTGATTCTAAAAGATGACGAGCACAAGTTAAAAATCTGGTTCAAGGTCAAGCTAACTAGATTATATTCAACCAGGATGCAAGCTTCTTATTGTCTTCCCACAAGAGTTTCAAATTGTCAACTATAAATAGTCAAGAGTAAAACATAAAATTTTCTAAATAAGTTTATTTTAGGGTCTGCTCTATTTTGGGACGAGAACAGAACATGACTGCCTTTGCATCTTGGATATATCCTCTAGTTTTAAAAAACCTTATCTGATGATAAAACCATTAGAAACCGTATGGAGAAAGAGTGACTCACCACCATGGTTCAAAAGAACGTTTTGAATGATAGGAAACATGCCTCCAGCCCAGAATGAGTAGCATCCATCAACTAGTTTGTTGGTACGACCTTGAAATCCACCTTCAAATCTCATTTGTCGATTTACTGCCCAGCGCTAAGAAACAAACATTGTTACATTGCATAAAACTCATGGCAAAAACAAAAACTAAATGTGTGTAAAACCATTGACATCCATACTATGGGGATTCAATACTTCTATTGTTGCAGCACTGAATGCATTCATCAATGTTGAATGCAAATTTTACACCAAATAGACCAAAACATGAACTAAACGCGCATGCCCAATCCGCCATTTTCTCTTCCAGCTATGTGTGACATTTGACCTTGAACTAACCTATTCGGAACTAAATCTGCGCGCGCGGGCAATTGTACTTTCATGTCAATGGTTCTGTAAAAGCATGTAAAAGTTATAACTACATCGCGAAATAACAGAAATTGATGCTTACCTCAGAGTCAACATTCAAATACAATTGGCACAAATTTATTCAAATTCTTGCGAGAATTAGATGTCTATTCACCAAAAGCAGCTTTTGACAGATTGCAATTGTTTTGTACGAGCTAGTACGAGGTGTAAGAAAAATGGATCAGACGCCTCATTCAGAAATGGTTCAGAAGGCCGTGATAAAAACAAATGTGATATGTCAAATGGTGATTTTGGTGAATAGACGTTTAGTTTTCACAAGAATTTGAATGAATATGTGCTAAAATCAAATATGCTGATTGTATTTGATTGTTGACACTGAGGTAAGCATCAATTATTACTGTTATTTCGCGATGTAATTTTAACTTTTACTGAACTCGTTAAGATTGACATAAAACACCATGCCCGCATGCGCACTTAGAATGGTCACACATAGTGCCCTGCCCCCTTTTAGTTTGCTTTGAGGGCGCCACTAGTTTATGTTTTGGTCTATTCTGGATTTATAAAGATATATCATCAAGATCAGGTGAACTGTAAGACGATCTCAGCGGGACGCATGAAGAATTTGACCTTGGTCTATAAGACCGAGGTGCTGGTGACGTTCTTTGTCAGCATACATTAACGACGGACTTGCGAATCCCCAAACAAAGAATCAGTTGTCATTGATAGAACTAGGATCGACGTGGATTAACAATAAACTGAATGTGGTCTATCAAGGTCAGACTCAAGAGAGTGGGCCTCGGTTTTTTTATAATCGATTCAAGGCATTTTTTAAAGTAAAATTGAAACTAAGAAAACATGCCAACACCAAAAATTACTCTGGTGGTAGTCTTTTTATTTAGGTTACAAAATGCCAGCATAATTTTTAAAAATGATAAAATATTGGGGTGGGCATTTAAAAATGAAAATTTAGATTTTGCTCCCTAAACTAGGTAACTGACAATTGGCATAATATAAGTTTACACCATAGCTACCTGCCATTTAAAAAAAAAAGTAAACAGCCAATAAAATTAGCTTTAATAAGGAATTGTATTGTTAGGTAGGTACCTATTTGTTAAGGTAAGTTTACAACTCGGCAACAAGCGCTCGACGCTTTGACGCTAGCCAATCAGATCGGCTCAGCTCGGCTCGGACACGCCGAAGCGTCGAGCTGTAAACGTACCTTTAGTCTGGTCAACATTCTCTCCTGCCCAATGGGTGGTCAAACAATTGATTGTTATTGATTTTTTATAAAAACTATAAACTAATGAATGAATTCTATTTCTAACTCACTTATCAATAACTGTACTTACCAAGAGAGACTTCATATCACAATAATGCTCTTTACCCAGCAAAGAAAGAGCAGCAAGACCACAGAAAGTATATCCACCATGGGCTTCCATGTCAGGTGTACCGGAGAAACCGCCTTCGTAAGATTGGCAGCTGTCATGGAAGAGAGAAATCTACTGTCACAGAAGCGCATGAATGTTCTCAGTGGCCGACAGCACATTGTTGTGGTAGTTTTACTCATTTGGAAAAACTTCAGATTTTGACCACTACGTTTTATGAAGCAAACAAATACAATTTCATAAAAGAGCTTGTGTCTGCATTAGTCTGCAGTTACCTATCTATATCAAATCCATGGATACTTATAATTAGTAGAGGAATATTCCAGAACATGCTCTTGATCAATTGAATGGTCAAATACCTACTCATCATGAAAAGTTACAGAATAATTTCACTGACTAAATACTAGGGATGTCGGCGGGTACCCGGGTGGTTCCGGGTAATCAATTACTCGGGTAATAAATAATAATCGCGGGTACCAAAAAAAAAAAAAAAAAAATTTAGAGTGTAGCTGAAAGACATTTGTTTACGCACCGTTATCAGCTGCGTCTCAAGGGGAAGCTCAACGACCTTGCTTGTTCTGGGGGGTGAGAGAGGAATGGGGAAGGAGGGGTGAAATCATGTGTCGGGAGTAGGAAGCATGGGAAAAATGCGTCTGTGTGTTTTTTTTTTTAATCACACTGTAGCACAGTGAAAAAGTTGAGTCCTGGGTAGAAAGGTGCACAAATTCGTGTTTTCTTATGATTGAAGTTGTTAGTTAGGTATCAAAGAATGTTATCATGTCCTGTCCTGTTTTCTCAAATTCTTGTCAAGGACAAGCACACAGATGGCCCTGAGAGAGGGTCATTTTCTCCTCTCACGCAGCTAAGTGCCACGTGTTTATTTACCTAAACCCCTACCCCCTTACCTAGCCACCTACCACCAAAAAAAAAATATTTTTTTTTTTTTTTTTGGGGGGGGGGGGGGGGGGGGGGGGGGGGGGTTCAATTACCCGATTCCGACCCGAGTATTTATGACGGGTACCCAATTCCTGATTTTTGGACCCGCCGACATCCCTACTAAATACTAAATAAATAGGTACAGCCACATTCAATACTTCCTATACCGGTTTTCCATATACCAACATGGGAATTTGGCCGGTTTCTTTTGAATGTGACCCTACCTACCTATTTAAAAGTTTTAAACAGTTTATGCTGAGGTAAAAGAGGAACTAACTCTTCCTTGAAAGGTTTTTTGAGCGAGCGAAGCGAGCGACTCCATTTGGCTCTTTTAGCACGGACCTCTGTTTTTTTTTGTTTTTTTTTGTATGCTACAGGAAGCAATAGAAGTCGCACCGTTTCACCGATCGACCTGAAATTTTGCACACATGTAAAGACAACCTTCTCTGTTTGCAGACCCAATTTTTTTTTGAAATCCATTCATTGGTTCATTGTTAAAATAAGTATCTCCTGATAGCCTAAAAAATGAAAATGGTCTTCGAGAAATGTGATCAAACTCATATTTAGCATGGTCAGTAAGACCAACAAAGTCACTTATTTTACAAATTTTCAGCCGAATCTGTCAAGAAAGTATGTACTTATTGACATTTTTAATAGCTGTCAGAAATAAAACATTGAAAATGAATGTCTTTCCAATGCAACTGAATCTGATTAGCTTTAGGTACAAGAGTGTTTTGATGGTATGTACACTTTTTTAGTGAAAAGCAGATATTTTTATGTTTATTGAGTTGATCAAATTTGAATAATTCAATTTGGATCATAGTTTCCAACAAATCATTTCGAGTTTTTAAGGACCTTGATTGTCTTTTCTTCAATTCGTAGTTCTGATGGCCGTGCCTCCCGTGTTTCTACTTGGCTGATTTTGCATCCAGGAGGGATTAGAAACATAAGCTCACATTTCAATAATATCATTGAGTGGCGTTTGTTCTCTTCTAGCGTTCACACGTCATTCCAAATCTCTCCTGCATTTTGCTTCTTTTCGTTGATAATTTTGGCAATTTGGTGTACTTTGTGAAGGTATTAGTAAAATTGAATCGCTTTTAAAGCATAGATATTAGGTATCTACAATTTTTGTCCAGGGGATTGATTATATCAAATTATTTTCTTCTTGGAAACGTTGGATTTATTCCGTTTCTGAGCTACTGTCTAGCCTGACATTTCCTTGAAGGTTGCTATTTTTTTTTGAAAGTTTTGATTCATTCAGTTCAAAACATTACGTTGTCTTATTTTAATTGTGGAACGTTGGATTCATTCCGTTTCTAAACTAGGTAGTTACTATTTTACCTGATCCGTTTTTTTGTGTGGAACTTTGATTCCTTTCGCTTATTAGTTGAAAGGTGTTTACTTTATTTTCATATTTGCGAAGTTTTGTTCAAGATTCATTTCGTAACATTACGACATTGAATACATTACGTCTTTGAGCACACATTTCGTGCATTTCAAACATTGATCACACAAATATTATTGTACTTTAATTAGGTAGGTACTCTACTTCTTACTTTTTCATTACCTATCTTATCCCTATTTAAACATGCCGAAAAATGGAAAGACTTCTGCTAGAATGAAAGCCATAAAGGCGAAAAAGCGTCTGCGTGAAATTGAAGATCAAGAAACTGACGGAGCTAAATCTAAAAGGTTGAAACAAAATGTCGTTAATAATATTTAGCATCAAGGAGCAAAGAGACCCCCGACCAGACTGCTGCAAGGAGATACTCAAACAATCAACGCAATACCCGCTCTCGTGCAGCGGGTATTGCCGATTGACCGACCAACTAAAAACTTTGCATGGTAATTGGTAGCAACATTTAAGGTATTTTTGCCAATTTTCAGTCTAATTTGTAGTTATTTTCAGAAGTTTTTGTAATTTTAGGGACATTTTGTGTGTTGGCTGTCAAATTCACGGCGACTTCGAATCTTCAGTTCAAGGCAAGGTAGTTAGAGCAGAAAGTTTCAAACGAAATGAAACTAATAATGACCGTTTAACAGATTGATCTGATATTGTGTACACAGTAATATCATATCATATGAGTGGTCCCAGGTATATTGTTTGAAGGATATCATGTGATTTTTGAAACTTAACAAGGAACCGTTCAATCAAAGGTTTAATCGATCAACTTAAAGTTAAAACTTAGCAAGGTTATTGGGACCAATATTTTTGGAAATTTTGGAGATATTTATACAAGTCTGTGACGAAATTCAAGAATTATTGGCTTTTAATGACATTTTCGATAGACATAATTTCGGTTCGAGGTGTTGAGTGTATCCGTGCTCGCTCATCAACGCGTTACTCAGAGCGTTTTCCTAGTAGATGTAATTTGTTACATGGGCACTTTTATTATACAAGGTAGTATCTACAATTACGGTCTTAATATTTGCACGTGAGTCGGTGAAATTGTAATTTGTTTGGACCTTGGATGCACTATGTATAACTAAACTTTCACCAAATAAGTTTTTGACCAGTCAAATACCATCCCTAATTATTTACAAATACCTACTACAGCCACAGGTAATTGAAAGCAAAATAGTCGAAAAAAGAAAACATGTCAGAAACTCTATAATGTTAAAGAAGCTCTCACAACTTTGAATTGCATCAGAAGGAGATAATGTTTAGTCAAAATGGTTTTAGACAAAATAGATCTACTAGTTCCACAATTCAAAATTTTTTACAACTGATAACGGATGCGCTTGATAATCATGAGCACCAGTTAGGTGTTTTTTGCGACCTGACTAAAGCGTTCGATTGCGTTGACCATAAAATATTAATTACTAAACTTAATCACTATGGTTTCAAGGGAAATGCACTGCACCTAATGGAATCATACCTAACTGATAGATCTCATATCACTGAAATAAAGTATTTTGATGATGAAAATATGGAAAGTATATATGCGTCTAAACCGGCGATTATCACTTGCGGGGTACCGCAGGGCTCGATTTTAGGTCCACTGTTGTTCATCTTATTCATAAATGACCTTCCGTTTAGCATTGATAATTCAGAGCTTTTCGCAGATGACACCAGCATACTCATCAAAGAGTCTACTTTTGAAAAACTTATAGATAGCGCCGAACAAAGTATCAATGAAACAAGCATTTGGCTTAAAACGAACAAATTAATCTTGAACACCGATAAAACAAATTTCATACAATTTCATACAACGCAGAAAAGCAAAAGTCTTAAAAGGGTTACTTCAGTAAACAATACACTGGATATGACGAATATTTCATCAGTTTGTCATACAAAATTTTTAGGTTTGACCATTGATGAGAATTTAAGCTGGTCGCGACATTGCAGTACCATTGCTAGCAAATTAAATTCGGCGTGCTTTGCTATCAGAACTATCAAATCATTATCTGACACAAAAACTGCTAAATTAGTTTATCACTCAAACTTTGAAACACACCTCCGGTATGGCATTGAATTTTGGGGATTATCCCCACATGCTCACAAGCTATTTATCATTCAAAAGAGAGCTCTCCGATCAATGTGTGGGGCTAGGACCAAGGACAATGTCATACCACATTGTAAGGAGCTCTTCCAAGTACATAATATTCTTACATTTTATAGCCTTTATTTACTAGAAGCAATTTCATTAATCAAGAAACTAAGCACTTTAAGCACTTTAAGCATGAGCTCAAAACTTTATTAACCCAGAAAGCGTATTACTCGATTAATGAATTTGTAGAGGACAATTCTTTGTAGTGTGTTTAGGGCATTTTTGTACATTGTTTATTGTTTTTTTTTATTATTGTTGGACTATTGAAATAGATATTTCAAAAAAAGCTTTAGTTATTAGTGTTTTAGAAATTGTTTTGTACTATTTGACTTTACTGATGTGTACTGCTTTGCTGTATACTGTGTGTATGTGTATCTTTCCAAATACCTTTGACTAAAGGTCAAATATGTATGATTGTATCTACATTGTTGGAAATAAATTGATTTGATTTGATTTGATTTAATACTTTTAAATATACTCTTATCTGGCCAGTCAATGTTTATTATGATTGATCTTTCATAACACTCACCTTGCAACCCATTCCGCTGATCTCTCAAACAAGGCTTCCGTGCATATATTTGTGAGCTTGGCAACCTGGACTGCACAGTAGACTCCTCGCACATCCACTTCACCTTCGACGTGCATTCGAAAAGCTCCCTGGGATGTTCGGACAGACTGAAGGAACTGCAGTAGTGTAGATCTAACAATTTGTTTACAAGATTAGTTTCAGTGTTATATGTACTAGCATATCTCAGAGAATCAAGAAAACAAGAAAGGGGCTGTGTAAAAAGGAGATGACATCATTCTAAAAATTTTATAATTTGACATGGGAAATTTATCATTCAATCTCAACATCAATCTTTGGGACATTTATGGTCCTGATATTAAACTAGGCAATACAGATTAATGCTTAGCCCTCATCGTATATAATATTCCTTTATATTAAAGGTGGGACGATTCCAATATTTCACGATTCCGAACCCGATTCTTTGAAACGTTTCTTGCGATTCCGATTCTTTATTAAATGATAGTAATTAAAAAATTAAAATTTGAGCTATATAGTAGAGATGGGTCGATACCACATTTTCACCGATACCGATACTTGTACCGATACCTACTTATTGATTTACGATACCGATACTATCGCCGATACTTTTGTTACCTTAATTTTTATAGATTATGTGCACCAAATCTAAATTCAATCTTCAGTTTGCAGATTTCAGGGTTCGGTACATCAAAGTAAGTACTCATTTTCACTTTATACTCAACAAAACAAATGCATTATACAACAAAATTCAATTTGAAATGATGTTTTATAGAAAATTGGTTCCAGACACCACTTTTATTCCGTTTGGAACACATCACATTAAAAATAAGTTGTAACTAACAAAATAATGCAAGACGCCATCTTGAAAGAAGTTGAAACTGAAGGACAAAAGGTCTGTTCGTTTACCCTGCCAAAAGCTACAGCAAACTGCCATAAGCACACATCATCCAATCAGATCCTTCCTCTGTAGCTTGTGGCAGTTTGCTGTAGCTTTTGGCAGGGTAAACGAACAGACCTAAAGACTGCAGGAAACCTTGATCAAAGCGGCGCTCTGATTGGTCGATGCTCATTGTACATAAGCCAATGGGTGTTGCTGTTGAGCAACAGCCAATGGGGAGCCAACAGTGACTGTGAAACGCGGGAAAATTCAAAAGTATTGGTTCAAAAGTATCGCCAAATATGGCTAAAAAAATTGAAGTATCGCGATACTCCGATACCTATGGTATCGGTGGTATCGCGAGTATCGGTATCGGCCCATCTCTACTATATAGTATACTTGTTAATAGAGTACATGCATGATGTCACAGCTGACGAAAATCTCACTGGTGCACAGATGCATTCAGGATAAATAACAACTAACAATGTAATCAATATCTTTCTTGATACATACTATTTCCTTATTTTATTTGATAACATTTAGAGATTTCTTTTCAATACCTACCATCTACCTTACACAACTACAAGTATATTTAAAATATGATTTAACTATTGAAAAATTGTCTGGGAACTAATGTAAATATAGCAAGAAACAGGCGCCAAAATTTAAGAATCGGAATCGATTCTCGGAATCGGAATGGCTTAAAAAGTAGAGAATTGTGATTTTTCCGATTCTCTAAGAATCGGAGGAATCGGAATCGTCCCATACCTACTTTACAGTCCCAAAGGACAAATCGGGCCATTCAAGGTCGAATTTTATCTCCTCTGTACAAGTGAGGGTGTCTGTATCAATTTTTTAAACAATTGTGTTAGTAACAAGCCATTTCAATCGAGGTTTAATGCATTGCATTGAAAAAGATGAAACTAATAGAAATATAATCAATCATCATTCAACCCCCCTATGAATTACCTGTTGATGACATTCAATGCTTCCTCAGTTCCAAGAATACAGAGTGCATTGACTGCTGCGTATGTCGGTGCTAAATGTGGATATTGTCCGGGTCCACCGGCAAATCCACCCTCTGGACTTTGACACCTGAAAATCAAAATTCAATATTCCTATTAATATTCTTAGTTGGTAACTATGTACTAAATCTGTAAAACCAAGTCCTAGAACTCCAGACGTCTTGTACAACACCATCACATTTTTACAATCCGATGTGAAATGTTATGTATAATTATTGCGGGTCTATAAAGGGGAATTTAACAGAAACCCTGGTTGGTTGCTACCAGCTCTGCTTATAGTTATGTGATGTAATCAGAGTTAGGCATTTCCGCATTTGTCACTTGGAATGCAATATAACTCCAAATGAGCTCGCCGACAAGTGTAGCAAACATCAACGGGGAGAAATCTAATGTAGAGTCCGAGTCAACTAATGATGATAGATATCTTTTTAGCATGGGTTGGCCTATCCCTGGCCATGCTAAGCAGGTAGCATCATTAGTTTACTCCGACTCTAGGTACCTACCTAGAGAATTTTTTCTTACTAACAGATGATGATTGATGAATAACGGGTTAAGTAGATGCGGCAAATAAAGGAAAACACATTGAAGTGTATATAATTTTTTGTTGAAATTTTCAAATAAACATCAGGTATTGTCGCCAGTTTTTCGCTAAAGCACATTCGGATTCTTTGAAAAATCCAACAATGAGGATTAGCCATGTTTTAGTGACAGGTTTGACGCATCTCGAAATAAACATTGGCAACTTTGTAAGGCGAAGAGGTTGGGGAGTCATTAAACGGTCAGGTAGCTTGACAAGAAAGTGATGAGCTTAACTCTCATACAATGAATGAATGCCTATTGTATCCTAGATAATGGAAACCCAATGTGCTTTAGCGAAAAACTGGCGACAATAGTAGTACATACTTGTTGAGAAACTGTGCAATTTTGGATACGTCCTCAGGAAGGAGCATTGATGTTTCATCCAGCAGAGCCAATGAATGTAATATCCAGTAGCAGAGCCATGGGCGACTGGAGTCTAAGCACTGCAACAGCAACATGTCCTGGTTAACTACAGGAATTAGGATATCCAGCAAAAATCTGAAGTCACTGTACAAAATAAATAGACACTTCAATACCCCAAAAACTAATCTTCAATTCAAATTATTCAAGAAAATGTACAAAAAAGTGATAACAGCAGCAAAGAATAGAGACATTCAAAATAAAATAAATTCCTGTGAAACGAGCACAAAATCAAAAAAAATATGGGAAGTAATCAACGAACAAACAAACAATAACAAAACTAAAAAAGATGCAAATATAAAAATAGAAAGAGGAAATAAAATTATTAGCGATCACAATGTAATTGCAAATGCCTTCAATGAAGAATACGCATGCATAGCTTAAACACTAACAAAAAACATGCAAACGAGTAAAAATGCATACCAACAATATTTGAATCCAAACAAATTCTCACAAAAAACGATATTTCTAAGGGAAACTAATGCGCAGGAAATAATAATGCAAACAAAGAAGTTAAAAAATAAGCACTCTTTCGGCATTGATCAAATACCAACATCCCTAATAAAAAAATGCATAAAGTCCATCATTACTCCCCTTATAGACATATTCAACTCCTGTATAAATAGTGGCATCTTTCCCAACAAACTTAAAATATCAAAAATTATCCCACTTCACAAGAAAGGGAGGAAAGATAACATCAGCAATTATAGACCAATATCCCTGCTCCCAGCCATATCAAAAATTCTGGAAAAAATTTTACACCTTAGACTGACCTCATTCCTTGAACAAGAAAATATACTGTCTAACAAACAGAATGGTTTCCGACAAAAAAAGGGAACATCCGACACCATAAGCAATTTCATTGAAAATGCAATACACGGAATAGAGAATAGAGAACTTATCTTAGGAATATTCTGTGACCTATCGAAGGCGTTCGACTGCATAGATCACAGAATATTACTAGAGAAACTAAAACACTATGGAATCAGAGGAAAAGCAGAAGAGCTCATTAGGTCATACCTGTCAAACAGAGTTCAACACGTGGAAATCACGACTTTTGACGCAAGGAACAGGGAAAAGAAGTTCCTCTCAGAGCCCAAAGCGATAACCGCCGGCGTACCCCAAGGGTCGATTCTAGGGCCGCTCCTTTTCAATGTATTTATAAACGACTTGCCAGATGTAATAAATAACGCAGAGCTGTTTGCTGACGACACAAGTATTATTATTAAGGGCATAAATCGAGACACACTATTATCAAACGCAGAAGCAACAATCGCCAAGGCCACTACTTGGTTCAGCGATAATAAACTAATACTAAATTCCAGTAAAACAAATTTTATCCATTTTAATAGCTCAAATAAAACACGAAACATTTTAATAGGAAACATAAAAAACAATATCGACAATACAGAAATATCACAAGCAATGACACCATAAGAGAAGAAACTAGATTTTTAGGATTATTAATAGACAATAAATTAACCCTTTCCCGGGCGGTGGGAAACGGTTTTCCCAGTAACTTCTATGCGTTGTATGGGCGACGGGTGATATATTTCCCGGGTCTTTGATGTGGCGCTATCTATGTGCATATTACACAACTTCAAAAAAAAATGTTTGGTCGGTAAAATTGATCTCTAGACCATCAAGAAAGCCGTGGCAAATAGCAAATGACACACGGTACGCCAAATTTCGTCAAAAAATCGATTTATATCTCAATATCTATATGTAAATTTGGATTGATAACCTAAAGTGTAAATGTTTGATGTAAGGTATCATGTAAGTAATATTAGATAAATATTTGATGACCATTTGACCGCTGCATTTTTTTTTATTACGAAATCATTTACAAACGGGAAGTAGTCTTCCCACGGCCCAACCTATAGTCTCTCTTATTCGAAACTGATAGGTTATGTTTTAGAAAATCATGGATATTTTCTTTTCTTTTAACCATAAATTACGTATTAAGGTATGCAGTTCTAACAAAATCAAAATCTCAATTCAAAAATATATATTATTCAAAAAAAATATAACAAAAAAATATTTTTACAACGCATTTTCTTCTTATATGGGCGGTGGGAAGTATTTATCCCACCAAATTTTTTTAAGTGAAAATTAAAAAAAAATTAAAAAAAAAGTGTCAACATGCTTTAAATGTGATCTAATTCACTAATTCGCTGTTGTCACTGGTTTCCATAAGCTTAAATAATTTGCCCGGGAAAGGGTTAAACTGGAAGGCTCACTGTGATAATCTAGAAAAAAAGCTAAGTTCCTCCTGCTTTGCACTAAAAATAATTAAACAAACCACGAACATAAAAACTGCAAAAATTGCTTACTATGCAAATTTTGAGTCACACATACGCTATGGACTACAATTTTGGGGTAGTTCATGCAATACAAAACATATATTCAAAATGCAGAAGAGAGCGGTAAGAATAATATTGGGACTTAGAAATAAAGACAAAAATTCATTTGTTAAACCACACTGTAAACCGCATTTCATAAAACATAAAATACTTACCCTCTATAGTATATACATTTTTGAATCATCAGTAGCCATTAAGAAAAACCTTCTTAATCTAACTCAGAACAAGGACATACACACTCACAACACTAGACAAAGAGAAAATGTACATGCAACAAATCATAGGATGAAACTAACACAACAAAACTCAAATTATGAAAAGTTAAAATTGTACAATAAATTACCTGTAGTCATAAAGAATGAAGAAAACTTAATTATATTCAAACATAGACTTAAGACTTATCTTGGAACTAAAGCATATTATTCCCTTAAAGAATATCCCAGAAAAAACACTCCGTGTAAAAATACCAGCCAAGTCTCTTTAAGGTGGCTCATCCAATCGGGCATAGTCTCAGATTTTCATAATTTTTTGTCTACTTATTGATAATCATGCCATACACAATCATTGAAAAAATTAAACAGTTCTCGTGTCTAGTTTCTGAGATAAATTGAGTTTTCTTCCCCATGTTATCTTATGGCAGCCAAGTAAAATCGTGTCACATTTAGGCTAATAATGAAGATTTAATTTTTATGTAGTCCCAACTTTGATCAAAAAACTTTTTTTCTGGTAGATATATGGATATTCAATTAGGGAAAAAATTCAAAACAATACCAACGTGTGCTTTTTTAGAAGTTATAAACGAAAAACGCAATAATTTTCCTATACCTCCTGTGTTAAAGTTTTGTTCATTCTCGGAAGGCAATAATTTGAAACCTCGCTGTAAGACAGGAGTTGCAAGTTAAATTACATTTTATGGTTTGTTTATACTTAAATATAGTTGAAATGTTGGAAAAAGTAATTCGTGATGGTAATTTCAAAAAATAAATATTTTGGAATGTTCGATCGGTTGAGCCACGTTAACTATAAAAAAAAATAGAAGAAATCTAAAAATTCAGCACTGAAAAGGAGTGATATCAAAAAAGGAGCCAAGTCAACGAATTTTCCAAATTTTAATCGTACCATTGAAATAAAAATATCAACCCCCGAGAAATACTTAAAAAAAGGACTTGGCGCATCGTTTTTTTAAAGACACTTTTCTATCCTAAAAGTATAGGAAGAACTCTACAAGTATATTTTCCTGAGTATATCACATTCATTATCGACGAATCATACTACGTTTTAATATAACTAGTACTCTTACCTACTGGCAGTTTTGGTATTTTGTCAATATTCAGAGGAAATAAACGGATAAACGAATAACGAATAAACGGAAGCGGCCTAGTCTATTCGTTATTGCCACTATTTCTAGGGTCATATTAATCAATCATACTTCTCAATATCGTGACTGAGGGAAATAGCGAAAGCGCTCATTACAAGAAGGCCGTCAATGAGATTTGTATAAGTGACTAGTGCACTGAGCCATGCTGCTCAAATAATTACTGACTAGATTTTTATCTAAAGTAATACGTTATGTAATTTATGAATTTTTTTGGTATAAAATGTTAATTAATAGCAATTAATTACACGGCGAGAAGGTTCAAAGTATAATGCTGTAGTAGGTATGTTGATGTACCCACAAAACTATAGGTACCTACCAATCACAAACACAACTGTTCTGTATTTATTGCTTGTAAGACAATGCTATGTTTCTTTGCGTACTTATATTTAAATTTAAAATATTTTACAGAATGTTCAATATTTAATTTGAAAGTTTTGTCCCAATTTTTCTAGGCATTTCTGAACTACGTAGTATGTGAGTGGCATAAGCTTAAGAATAGAAAAATGTCTTTAAAAAAACGATGCGCCAAGTCCTTTTTTTAAGTATTTCTCGGGGGTTGATATTTTTATTTCAATGGTACGATTAAAATTTGGAAAATTCGTTGACTTGGCTCCTTTTTTGATATCACTCCTTTTCAGTGCTGAATTTTTAGATTTCTTCTATTTTTTTTTATAGTTAAAGAGACTTGGCTGGTATTTTTACACGGAGTATTTTTTCTGGGATATCACTTCTTTTGTTAGTTTATTCATACAGCTTGTAGCACATGTCCGAGCAGGGACTAATTTCTTTAAAAAAATACGCCTCAACCGATTTGGTTACTATGAAAAGTTGCGTTTGGTATAAGATGAAAATGATTATCCAAGAAGAATAGCTTAAGTTTCGTTATAATCGATCCAGCCGTTTTCGATACATGACGTCACTTCCGGTTTTGAAATAGCGGCCGAATTCCGGTATAGGTAATAAGAAAACAATCTAGTTTTATCTAGTTGATACCTTCATGAACGACCATCTGAATTCCTAATCCCTATATTTCCGTAAAATCGGTCATGCCGTTTGTAATATATGACGTCACTTCCGGTTTCATTTAGTGGTTCCTGCCGCCATTTCCGGTACCATTAATTTATTTATTCATTTTTCACAATTGATTTTTCAAATAAATAGCAGAATGAATACGCAGGAGCTAGTTCAGTTGCAATCGGTACAGGCGTTTTAGATATATGACGTCACTTCCGGTTTCAGGAATGGCGGCCGAGAACACTGCTACCTTGAATATATAAATTGTATTGTCTATGTTACAATGTAAGTTAAATATGTACGTATTTTGAGTATAATTTGTTGAAATAAGTTAAATATTGCGTATTTATGACGTCACTTCCGGTTTAGAAAATAAGAAAATAATATTTTTTTTATTGATACTTCATAAAGATGACCATCTAAATCGAATGGCGCTAATTTCGTTCTAATCGGTCCAGACGTTTTTGAGTTATGACGTCACTTCCGGTTTAAAAATGGCGGCACAAAAAATCACAAGAGGCAAGGTATCATCAGACGCCAAAAGTGCATATGTGGTAAAAGTTTCAGGTCGATCGGTTTAGCCGTTTAGGCTGTGGCGCTGTCAACAGGGTTTCCTGATATCATCATCATCATCATCTTCAGAATCAGAAAGTGGTGTAATTTCACTGTTTTCTCGGTCCTCTAGCGCGCAAATGGCATAACCTATTGTTCCCAAATTTGGTATATGTAGTGGGGTGGGCCATAGCTCGAAATTAAGACATTTCACAACAATGTGAGATTTTCCAATTTTAAGATCCAGTAGGCCGAAAATGCCATGTTGTTGCTTACAGTAAAAGTGTTTGGTCTGCTCCTCAGTTTATTAGGCATTTACGGTATGTTGAGTGACTGTGAGTGTATAGTACGACTTGGCTGGGTGGAGCGACCGCTCCACTAGATCTAGACGATTAACTTCAAACATTGTTCCAAAGACAATATTTCTCTAGATTGCTATTTATCTTCCATCTATGCATGTTCATTCTAAATCTATTTTTAAGAGAGTGAATTAATAATTATTCCTTGCAGTATTCTGTGATAAAGATAGAAAAATTAGATATCTAGAAAATTAGATACCTAAATATTCCTAATATTAAGTTCGTCCGTATCAACTGTTATTGTTATGCATTGTATTACTAATTAATTACCATTTAATAACAATAGTAGTAGTAGTAGTAGTTGTAGTAGTCAGTAATTATTTGAGCAGCATGGCTCAGTGCACTAGTCACTTATACAAATCTCATTGACGGCCTTCTTGTAATGAGCGCTTTCGCTATTTCCCTCAGTCACGATATTGAGAAGTATGATTGATTAATATGACCCTTTACTCATGTTGTGCGGTAGCTGTGACACAGAGGTCAGCGACGAGGCAGATCGTTGCGTCTGTCAGGGTTGCGAGAAATACTTTCATTTAACTAAGCCTTGCGCTGGATTATTAAAAACTTCTTTTCTTAGTAAAACTCAAGAGAAGAAAGCGGCCTGGAAGTGTTTGCTGTGTAGAGACAAAAAAGTGAGTACTCCTATAGCCGAGCAGGCGTTCAACTTTGATGACGCATTCGCTGTTTTCAAAGACGAATTGAGAGATCGTTTCAATACCTTTTCCGAGGAGTTAGTCAAGCTAAGACAAGATTTTGGGGAAGAAGTCAAGTCATTGAAAACTAAGGTAGAGGTGTTGACGAAGCAGTGTGAGGAGAAGGACATTGTCATAACCAACTTAGTACAGCAAGTGAATTTGCAAGATCAGTACAACCGAAACAAAAACATTGAGTTTTCCAATATTGAGCAGATCGAAGGAGAGGACGTTGAGCAAATTGTACTAAACGTTGCTAAGAAGATTGGAGTAGAGATTGTAGCTTCAGACATCGACGCTGCTCATAGGTTGCCGATTAGGAATTCTAACCCAACCCGCCCCCGTGAACCTACTATCATTGTGCAGTTCACTTCGAGGAAGAAGAGGGATATCTTCCTTGAGAAGAGGAAGGTGTTGGTGAAGAGTAGCGACGTGTCCGGTGGGAACAAAGATCTGCGAGTTTACGTCAATGAAAACTTAGCTCCTTACTATCGAGAGCTTTTGTGGAAGACGAAGCAGTGGGCGCGTTTCGCTGGTTATAAGTACGTGTGGTTTCGGAACGGTCGAGTACTCGTCAGAAAAGACGAGAATTCCAAACGTGTTCTCAGGTTCGAAAACTTTGAAGATCTTGAAGAAGTGCGAAAAGTTGAGGAACGAAAAACTGTAGACGTTAATGATTGAGTGTTCAGATGTCTTCGATGATGGTCAATTTACTAATTATGTACCAACTGTTGATGAATGGTTTATAGATCGGAAAGGGTTCATAGTATTGCACTTAAATGTTCGATCAATACGTAAACATTGGGATGAGCTGTTGATTGTTTTGCAGGATCAGATAGGTAAATTTGATGTATTAGTTCTGACTGAAGTGTCATTTATAGAGGTCATTGATCGGTATGGCATACCTGGATATAATGTTTTTTTTCAAGTAAGGAAGTACAGGAAAGGGGGTGGAATTGTTATATTCCTTAAGGATGGATTGCAGTTTGAAGTGGTACAGAGTACTTTCAATTTTTTTGAAGGAATTTCGGGGATCATTAGGTTACCTGATAAGAGGATTATTTCATTGATCACGGTTTATCGGCCTCCGGATAATAATAAGAAGTCATTTATAGAAGAATTGGAAAGTTTATTATTGCATAATAGAGGAAAAAGTATTATTTATGTAGGAGATGTCAATTTAAATATTCTTAATGAGGATGAGTTTATTATAAATTTGTATGAAAATGTAATGTCTTCGAATGGAATGTATAGGTGTATATATGGAGCAACTAGACAAGAGATTGTGATGGATAAGGAAACTAGTAGTTGCATTGAGCATATTTATGTGCGTATGAGACATTGTAATGTCAGTTCAATTATTATTCAGTGTAAAATCTCAGATCATTACATGGTTGGAGTTGATATTGAGAGTAAGTGTAATAGTGTTAAGCAGGCTCCGGGTATTACTTATAGATCTGTTATATGTGAGGATGCATTAAAGCACTATTTCAGTGAAGTGAATTGGTCGGATTTGTCACCGAGTAATGATTGCAATGAACTATATGATGAGATTGTTTCTTCTTTCACTTCATATTATGATAGAGCTACGTACATTAGAGAGCAGCGAAAGATAAGGGCTCCGCGGAAGGAATGGATGTCTTACAAACTTTTAGAGGCAATTCAAAGTAGGGATAGGCTATATCATAAATGGAAAAATTGCAAATCTACGTTGAGAAGTAATTTCATGGTCGAATATAAGAGACGAAGAAATTTAGTTGCTGCTGAAATAAAAAATGCTAAAATTAATTATTATAAAAATAAAATTTTAAATGCTAAAAATGATATGAAAGAGACATGGAAAATTGTAAACGAAATTTCTGGAAGAAGTAATAAGAATTCTGTTGATGAGGTTATAGCTCGTTATATGGGGAAGGTTCATTCATTTGAACACATTGCGAATTCATTTGTGAATTCTTTCATAAACGACATTAAAGATATTCAACATGAGTGTATTATCCGAACGTTGCCTGATGTCAGAGGTAATTACGTGGCTGCTCAATCAATGTATATGCCTACAATATCTAGTGCTGAGGTCGAAGATGTGATAACGAAATTGAATGTAAATAAACAACCAGGATGGGATAACATACGGACCAAAGATCTACAATATCTATGCAATGATATCAGTGTAACAATAGCAAGACTTATTAATTTGTCAATAAAGTCAGGGATAGTACCGGATAATTTAAAAATTTCTATAGTACGTCCCATTTACAAGAAAGGGGATCATTTAGCATACAATAATTATAGACCTATATCATTACTTCCCATAATTGAGAAAATTATGGAGAAGGTTATTGTGAGAAGGATATCGGAATACATTCAAGTTTTCAACATAATTAATACATCACAATACGGTTTCCAGAAGGGTAAAAGTACTGGGGAACTTTTAACTAATTTTTCTGATTACATTAATTCAAAACTCAATGAAAATTTTCACATAATTGCATTATTTATAGATTTTTCAAAAGCTTTTGATACTATTAACTACAGTATACTCATAGATTCACTAAGTTGCATAGGTATTGGTGGCTCTTTGTTAAATTGGTTTCGTAGTTATTTACAATCTCGTAAAATCATAGTAAAAATTTCAAATGTATATAGTTGCTCAAGAGAATTATTCAGCGGAGTGCCGCAGGGTTCAAATTTGGGTCCCTTATTGTATATTATTTATGTTAACCATGTTTTCAATTTATTTCATAAAGGTAAAGTGTACATGTATGCTGATGATACTGTAATATTAGCCGCAAATAGGAATTTGGATGAAGCACAGATAGAACTTCAAAATAATTTTAATACTTTGCTACGTTGGACACATGATAATGGATTAGTAATTAATGCTGATAAAACCAAAATTATTCATATCTGTTCTCCTTATAACATTAATAAGAATTTAACAGTAGATATTTTATGCCACAGTGTACAGTGTTTGCATTCATTGGGTAATGGGATGTGTAATACGTGTTCAACCAAAATTAGGTAGTGAACTCACATGTGTATCTAGGATTAATTATTGATAGGCATTTCTCTTGGAGTGATCACATTAATAATTTATGTAACAGATTGCGCTTATGCAGTTATAATTTTTATAATTTATGTTCTTTTTTACCGATGAGTCTCATGAAGTTACTATATTCAGCGTTGGTCGAGTCTATTTTAGCTTACGGAATTTTAGCATGGGGAAATGCATCTGCTGTGCACCTGAATAAAATATATCAGTTGCAGTGCAAGATTTTGAAAATTATTATATCTCCAGCTACTATACAGAATAAAAATTTATCGAAGAGTATGTATTTTTCGTATTTACAATTTTTAGATATTTCGGATCTTTTTGAATATAAATTAATTCTTAAACAATATTTTAGCTCAGAGTTCAAAATTCTATATGATTGTGAAGTACAAATACGGGCTAAATCGCAAGGAAAATTTAGAATACCTAAATGTATTAATAAGTATGGACATAGACAGCTTAATTATGAAGTACCCACAATTTTTAATAATTTACCTCAAAATTTAAGAAATTTCGATAGATACAATTGTATAAAAAAAGAAATTAAGATGTGGTTATTTACTAGGAATGTTTTTGGTTGAACGGGTATTGATCCAGTTACCTAATGATGACTAATTTTTGAATATGGATTGTTTCAATATGTATTACTTCCTTATTTCTACTAGGCTGTTAAATCTGATGTTACTTTATTGTTTACGCACTTGGTCATTTTTATTGTTTCTGTATGCTTATTGTTTATTTACATTATTTTGTCTCCCACAGACTAGCCTTTTGGCTATGTGGGATAATTTGTAGATTTGTGTATTTATTGTATTGTGTATAATTGTGTGCAATAAAAAAAAAAAAAAAAAAAAAAAAAAATAGAATATAGAAGTGAAGTATAATGTGATTCATCACTTGTACATTTCCACATACCCTAAACATGAGAGCTTGCTACTCAAGGGTCATTGTTTTATATACCTACCTATGTAAAATAATTGGAAATAAAACTGAAACTGAACTGAAACTATAGATAAAGAAGCATGGTGAAGAGTGAAGACCAAAATGGCGTTCTTAGATTCAACAAATGAAAGCAATGCACCAAGAAAATAGCATCCCGCTATCATTGCGCAGGTAAGTAGGTAGGTACTCATTTTATTAGGTAGGTACTCTTTTCACTCTTATAAATTTGATTTCATTTCCATTATTTATTGTAGGAATTTCTCCCACTCGATTAATTTAGGTACGAAGAAACCAGCACAGAAAATAAAATCTCAATTTGTTTCATAGAGAAAGCATAATCTACAGGAATGCGCTATAGAAGACTCCCCCACTCGAACAGTTATCTAACAGTTAAAATATGTTTAGCGTCCCTGAATCACTTAGGTATTGTTTAAATTTGAAAAATACACCCTGTGGGGCAACAACTGGGGGATTATTTTACATCCTAGAATCACTTTTATAATAATAATCTTTCTCCCAGTTCCAAGAATTGGGTTGGGAGTTGGCGAGGGCCACCATTTGCTAGGGCCTCGGACTCCTGAGCTAGCTGGCCAAGCTTGGCTCTTCTTCTTTTTTCTCCACAATCTTCTTCTACTTCTCCCTGTCTTCCCACAACCTTTCTTCCTCCACGTCTTCCCACTTCTCCAGTCTCTCTTGTACATCCACTGCTACCAACTCTCTCCACTTCTCCCGTGGCCTTCCCACTCTTCTTCTATCACTAATTGCCACTTCAAACTCCCGACGTGGTAATCGACTCCTTTGCATTTTCTTTATGTGGCCAAACCACCGTAGCCGCTCTATCCCCAGTTTGTACGTCTACCGCTCCACTTTCAATTCTTTTCTAATTTTTTCACTACTGATCTTGTCCATCTTTGTAACTCCTTGTATGCTTCGCAAGAATTTCATTTCCGCTGCCTGCAACTGGCTCTCCTCAATTCCTCCAATCGCCCTCAGGTGTTGACACAGGTGTCAATCGCCCAATCGCCCGTAGGTGAGTATTGGGGTGAAATTTGAACACCAGAAATTTGGAACACCCCTACAGGTTCCGTGCTTCCCCTCTCCCATGATGAAAGTAGTTCCTACACACCCGTCTAGCGGATTCTCATTCAACTAGAGGGTCCCGTCATGTAAAACATGACAAATGTGCACCAGTGAGGTATGCGTAAATATAAAACTACAGCAATATTTGTCAGCAGAGAGTGCGTCGTTAATACACTTGACGTCGTTGATGACCCAATCTTAACAGAATACGTTAACATGAGGAACGAAGAAAAGCAATTTGATCATACTTATTATGATGAAACAATTTCATATAAGTTTCCAAATTTACACCAAGTATTCGTACTAAGTAAAAATAAGAAGAAAAACAATGTATGCGCCGTAAAAAATATATTATATATATACATTACGTTGATACCGTGACCTCATGCCCAAGACCTTTTCTTCGTTTGTGATGCTATTACATGGTATCTACGGTTTCATTATATACGTTCCTCAGATGTAGGGCGGAAGTAAATTTGTTTGATTTTGCGGTGCATAATTTTGGATTGTAATCAAGCTCTATCAAGTACCGTTTCACTGTTAACAAATAACGTTAGGTATATTGAAGTATTCTCTTACAAAATCTCATGTCACCATTACAAATGATTGGTTGATGTCAGAAATACAGTTCTCTGAGCTCACTTCAAGAATATTAAAATGGACTTCAGCCCATCTACCTCTAATTAAGGTATAGATATTCAGTTGACAATGTAAAACTTAAACATTGGTGCTTCATACTTTACCAACAGCAACATGAATTCGTTGTCAATGCATGACTCAATAATACAGACTACTCTACGAAATAAGAAACGACTGAAAATGATTAATCTAACAACATTATTTAAAAACTTCGTCGGTTTAGTTGGTTTGAGGGTTACAGAGCCGTGTTGATTAAATGTAGGAAGAAAATAATACGTTTGATCGTTTGCAAATTGTATCTTGAGGCCAATGTTAAAAATCTATCGGCTTTGTTTGGTTTTCATGGCCCTCTAAAATACACAGGAAATGAAAATTTTTAAAAATTACACTTTGACGTTTCTTAGCGTGAAGAAGTTTTCTATATGTAATGGCTCTTTTGAACGGTTATTATGTGTTATAGACATAGTAGATTTTTTACACACTCAAAGGGATAAGGATTACGTTTTAGGTAAGTTATGGTTATTTCTTTACTTTGCGAAGGCAAAAGACGTATTTTTAGACACGATTGGCAATGAAAGGCCACCATTTTAAATACAAAATAGTGCCGTTTTCAATATAATGTAAAGATTTGGACAGTTATTCTGTGTTAAAATACATTTCTTATAAACACAAAGGGATAAGGATTGCCATTTAGGTAAGTTTCAGTTATTTATTTATGCACAAAGAGCAGAAGATGTATTTTGGACATGATTTGGGCAATGTAACGTCGACCATTTTAATTTTAAATACAACATAGAGAGTGTGCGCGCGAAATTGAGAGGATGCGCGCGCAGGCGTTCCTGACACACAGACAGAACTGCGTAACTATAAGTAAGATAGGTATTCATCATATTACCTACACAAAATTCTTTAGGTGAAATAGTACATACCCTAAATTGGTAGTTGGGTGTTACCTCGATGGTGCTAAATATCGTTTACTCACCTGAAATGATGTTGATAAATGAGTGAGCGAGTCGCTGAGATATGAAGCATGCTTGTTGCGGAGAAGAGTAGGAGCGTCAAGATCAACTTTTACTCTCTTAGAAAAGAGGTCAAATAAGTCTTCAATTCTCACTTCCACTTTGACCTGTAAGTAGAAAATCAATACAACATATTGTTTGGACCTTACAAAGTTACATTCCATTCTGGATAAAGATATCTTTTTAGTCTTTTTCTTTTTGTAATATTAGGTAGGTATACTGATTAGTTTGTAGGTTTATTATTAGTAGACCTTTATTAGCCGACCCTTTTCTTTCGAATACCGTTTATTATTTGTTTCAAATTTCAATGTACCTACCAGACATTGAAATATATTATAACATACCTAGTCCAGGGGCTGGATTCACAAAAAATATTATCTCCTAATACGTACTATCATTGGTATTATCTTTCATTTAACATGGTGTTTTTGGTATTAAATCAAAAGATAATACGTATTAGCAGATAATACCTTTCGTGAATCCAGCCCCAGGGGTCGGCAACCTTTTTTGGTCAAGAAGCTAATTTTTCAAAAATGATTAAATTAGATAATAATGGGAGCTGCAGTAGAGGCAATCAAATTTAAAACACAGAAAATAATAAATTTCATGACTAGTTCATATTTTGTTCTTTTTACGAAGCCCTCTGGTTGTTGCCCCGCAGGGCATTTTAGAATTTCAACAATTTAAAAGTGATTCAAGGTCTCTAAAATGAACAAATTGAATCAAATAACCTTCCAATTGTTGCCCCGCAGAGTGATTTTTTGTTTGAATTTTTCGATTCCAGATCTTTATTTAAATTATAAAGAGTCATTCAAGAACCACTAAAGGCGCATCACAATGCACCCCTAACTTTTACTTGAAACGTTAACTTTAACTTAAGAATGTTTGTTTTACGGGATCACTGGGTAGCATTCACAACGGCAGAACGCTAACTTAACGACGTTAACTTTAACTTGAATGTTACCAAACCCCAAACATTCACGTTTAAGTTAGCGGTCGACCTTGAGTCAACCAATAGAAATCGGGCAATAATACGAAGATACCCGAGGTGAAGGTGAAGAATCCTGAGGTATTCTATTTGAAGCGTTGTGATTGGCTAATAGTTTACGTTGGCGTTGTCATTGTGAATAGGGTCAAGTTAAAATTACAACAAGTTAACATTATAAGTTTAAGTTTAAGTTAGCGGTGCATTGTGAATGAGCCTTAAGGAGCTGCAGGTTGTCAACCCCTGACACAGCCCTACCTTCGTTTATGTTTTGCAGAGTGTACACTCGACAATTCATAAAACGGTATTTGAACGAAACGGATTGGCTGCTGGTCAGGTTCATTGACACTCAATCCTTGTTTTTATCAATGAAATCAGTGATCATCTACTAGAGGTAGATGACGAGTAAGTATAGACTTCATTGGATGATGCCATCACATTTTTTTCAGACAATCCATTTCTTTGAAATACCGTTTTATGAATTGTCGAGTGTACCTAGGTATGTAAAAGCAATTCGGCTCGTTATCCATTTTCTCTTTCCGCAGGACATTTTAAATTCATTAGACAAATATGTAGACTAACTAAAAACAAATGTGGACTGGAAGGCAACTGGACAGGTAACAAGTTTAATGCAACATTCACGTAAACGGGTCAATTTCAAAAATCTTGTACTTTTCATGTCCCATCCCTTTATTGTTAGTAAAAAGTATGTAAATATATTAAATCAGGTTTCAAGCATCTCCAGATGAAGGGTAATAACAAGGGCATCTTGACAACCCCTCGATTTTTTTGTAAGAAGTGATTTTGCAGATATTTGAAGTTAAAGTTAAAAAATTGTCAAAAATGCATGTCCCATTGATTGCTAAAGTGCTATTTAGTATCTATTTACTAATGCTGTTTAAAACTAACTTGATACAGATAATTCAATTTTAAAATGATGATAAATATTTCAGTAGTAAAACAAACAATGTTGACCAGGTAATTTAATTCAATAATTAGCATTTTTGAAGTTTTGCTCATTTTCAGATGACACATGAATTTTGTCAATTCCGTGACACAACATTTCAAATGCAATTTTATTGTAACAAATAATATATTTTATTTATTTGGGGAGCCTTACTGGGTGCTTCATTCATTTGTCATCAAGGTTAACACAATTTTCGTTGCTTTTATCACACTGCATCTGAGAATCAGCTGTTTCTTTACATTTGTCTCTCGCGTAGCAAAATAGGCTGTCATTTCCGTGACGCAAGTAAATAATAATAAATAGAGATGGGCCGATTCCGATTCCGATTCTCGCGATTCCAGTGGAATCGGAAGAATCGCGATTCTCCGATTCCTGTCCATATTTTAGCGATTCCAATTCTTTTTGAAAATCCCGCCCTTTTAGCTTGATATTTTAGGTTAAAAACATCGCCAAAGCACAATTCCTTGTATTACAACTTACTTTCCAACAAAATTAAAGATCTAACACAATAAAAATACATTAAATGTTGTTTTCTTACCACTTTTTTGATTTTTTAATTACTTACCTGAGGGCAAAATACAAAGGGTGATAAATACAGTGAGGTTTGTAGGTATTTGTGAAGAATCGGAATCGGGATTGGAATCGCAAGAATCGGAGCTAAGAATCGGTATCGGAATCGGAATCGTGAAATTTTGGAATCGGCCCATCTCTAATAATAAACAAAATATAATATTTAATATTTTGGTACTATATGTTGCATTTCAGTATCTTCCTGAGAGTTGAATGATGGAATATCTTATTTCATTTCACAATATTGAACAATAAATTATTGAGACTAGACAGTCACTGAGAGCACATGTCAATTCCGTGACACTGTGTCTTAAAGTCACTGAATCTTTATTAAAAACGGCATTTGACACGAGATATTGTATATATATTTCATTCATTTGTGAAAACATAATACTTGTCATATAGTACAGTCAGTTAGATCAATTTTAGGTCACAATTAGGGGTTTGATGATAAACTTGTAAAAATTTTACCATATACTCAGAAAAACTAGCTTATCAACATTGGCTACGGTGCATATTGAATTTTTTCATATTTGGGGGGGGGGGGGGGGGGGTAGGGGGGGTCAAAATTTTACTTTCAATATTAAAATAAAAATGGCGGAGTTGGTGATAGCATCTCAAAACTTTCACAAAATCCTCATTAAACTCATCTTATAATAATGTGCTTTTGTGCATGAAAATATCCTCATTATTTTGGGATGGAGGGGGGGGGGGGGGGGTGGACGATATTTTTAATTGTTGGCATAAACACTAGGGGTTTGATGATAAATTTGTAAAAATGTCACCATATACTCAGCAAAAGTAGCTTATCAACATAGGCTACGGTGCATATCAAATTTGTTCATATTTGGGGGGGTAAGGGGGGTCAAATTTTTATTATCAATATTAAAATAAAAATGGCGGAGTTGGTAATAGCAACTCAAAACATTCACAAAATCCTCATTTAACTTATCTTATAATAATGTTCCTTAGTGCATGAAAATAATCTCATTATTTTGGGGGGGACGGGGGGTAGACGATATTTTTAATTGTTGGCATACAAATTAGGGGTTTAATGATAAACCCGTAAAAATTTTACCCCATACTCAGCAAAACAAGCTCATTAACATAGGCTACGGTGCATATCAAATTTTTTCATATTTGGGGGGGTAGGGGTGGTTTAATTTTGATTTTCAATATTAGAATAAAAATGTCGGAGTTAATGATAGAAATCTATAAAGTTTTCAAAATACTCTACCTATATACTCATCTTATAATAATGGGTCATTTTGAATGAAATTTTTTTCAATAATTTAGGGGGGGAGGGGGGTAGACGATATTTTTAATTGTTGGTAATAACATTAGGGGTTTGAAGATAAACCTCTAAAAATTTCACCATATACTCAGAAAAACTAGCTAACCAACATAGGCTACGGTCCATATCAAATTTTTACATATTTGGTGGGGGTAGGGGGGGTAAATTTTTTATTTTTTTTATTAGAATAAAAATGGCGGAGTTAGTGATAGAAACTCAAAACTATCACAGGATACTCTTTATACTCATCTAATAATGATAGGGCTTTCAGAATGAAAATAAATTCAATATTTTGGGTGGGAGGGGGGGTAGACGATATTTTTAATTGTTGTGATAAACACTAGGAGTTAGATAACAATTTTGAAAAAATGTCACCTTGTACTCAGCAAAACTAGCTTATCAACATTGGCTACGGTGAATAACGAATAAGTTCATATTTGGGGTGTGGGTTGGGTCAAATTTTGATTTTCAATATTATAATAAAAATGGCGGAGTTAATGATGGAAACATACAATTTTGACAAAACACTCGTTACCTCATCTTATATTAATCGACCCTTGTGCAGGATTTTTTTTTAAGTTTCCGCCATTTTTATTGCAACAACTAAAAAAAAAATTACCCCCCCTACCCCCCTAAATATGTAAAAATTTGATATGCACCGTAGCCTATGTTAATGAGCTAGTTTTTCTGAGTATATGGTGAAATTTTTAGAGGTTTATCTTCAAACCCCTAATGTTTATACCAACAATTAAAAATATCGTCTACCCCCCTCCCCCCCCTAAATTATTGAAAAAAATTTCATTCAAAATGACCCATTATTATAAGATGAGTATATAGGTAGAGTATTTTGTAAACTTTATAGATTTCTATCATTAACTCCGACATTTTTATTCTAATATTGAAAATCAAAATTAAACCACCCCTACCCCCCCAAATATGAAAAAATTTGATATGCACCGTAGCCTATGTTAATGAGCTTGTTTTGCTGAGTATGGGGTAAAATTTTTACGGGTTTATCATTAAACCCCTAATTTGTATGCCAACAATTAAAAATATCGTCTACCCCCCGTCCCCCCCAAAATAATGAGAATATTTTCATGCACAAAGGCACATTATTATAAGATAAGTTTAATGAGGATTTTGTGAATGTTTTGAGTTGCTATTACCAACTCCGCCATTTTTATTTTAATATTGATAATAAAAATTTGACCCCCCTTACCCCCCCAAATATGAACAAATTTGATATGCACCGTAGCCTATGTTGATAAGCTACTTTTTCTGAGTATATGGTGACATTTTTACAAATTTATCATCAAACCCCTAGTGTTTATGCCAACAATTATATCGTCCACCCCCCCCCCCCCCCCCCCCCCCCTCCGCCCCAAAATAATGAGAATATTTTCATGCACAAAGGCACATTATTATAAGATGAGTTTAATGAGGATTTTGTGAAAGTTTTGAGTTGCTATCACCAACTCCGCCATTTTTATTTTAATATTGAAAATAAAATTTTGACCCCCCCTACCCCCCCAAATATGAAAATATTCGATATGCACCGTAGCCTATGTTGATAAGCTAGTTTTTTTGTATATTATGCTGAAATTTTTACAGGTTTATCATCAAACCCCTAATTTTTCACCTAACTGACTGTACTAATAGTATATAGTCTCTGCTAACTGGATTTTTAATGGTTTGTTGGGAAATTGCTCGTCGTTAATGAATCTGATGTCTCATTCATAAAATTTGACCAAATCAATAAAATAGTGCCATCCTGTTGTTCTGCAGAAAGGTAATCGCATATTTTAAGAAATAAGCACCATTAACATGTCCAGTCATAATTTTGTATTGGTGTGTCAATTCCGTGACGAATGGTCAATTCCGTGACAGGACTTTTTCTTCTTATATTAGCTATAAAACATTCAATCTAACAATGAAAATAATTTTATTATTATCAGAGGGCAAGTAAACATTAATGCAATAGTATTTCTAATACATTACCTACCATTAGGATTGATCAAGATTTTCTAAAGTTTGTCAACTTTTTGTCATATTTGTGTTACCAGATATCATAATGTTCTGAAAATTTATATTTATCACATAATAATCAGATAAAAATGATGTTAGGACAAAGTATGATATGTGGTTAACCTAATTTGAATAATAACCAGTATCTATGTGTATTGTTTAATAGTTAATTTTAATATGTAACATGGTAATGAAAATGAATAGTACAGTGCTAGAGATGTGAACACCGGTAATATTACCCCCATTGTTGGTAACATTGTAACTTTCGGTAATTTTAGAGAAAAAAAATAATAATGGATGTGTTCAAATTTTGCCACAGTACACCACAGTGTAAAAAGAGGATGTATAGAGATTTGATTATATTTTTATAAATCAACAAGTTATACCTACTGTAGGTACCGACATCTAAACATTATCAAATGTAATATTTTCCACGTTGGCTACTTATTTTTTTTAAATTTACTTTCTTTTACATAGTATACTACGTAATTATTTTGAAGGAAGGGTCTTTCAGAGTTCGCTCTTTGATTGCAGGATATTTCACTGCGACTGTAAAAGCATGATGTTTAATTTCGTATTTGTTAATCATGCCCATTCCAACATTTAATGAAAATTTACCTCGACTCGAAGTCTTTATTTAAGCAGAAATAACTAGGAAAACGCTCGGTGTATAACGCGCTAATGAGCGAGCACCCAAACGCGCAACATCTCCATCCAACCGGAATATCGTAATGCAAAGAAAACATATACATCCATAGGAATTGAAATACGATCAAAATAAAAGCTCGCTCAATTAAAATAGCTATTGTAAAATTGAGATGTATACCTATCCTCAATCAATAAATAGTAAATACACAATACCTATGTAAACTAAGTAATATGAAAAAATTAATTAATTCACATTCATTAATTTTCTTACGCCATATAGTTACAACTGCGCAGAAAATTCAATATTACCGTGCTCGGTAATGTTACCGGTAATATTACCGGTAATATTACCAATTTCAATGTTACCGGTAACTTTACATCTCTATACAGTGCGCACTTGGCTATATTTGCTTAAAACTCGAAAAATACAAAAATTGAACATGGATTCTTCGAGAAAAGTACAAGATTTTTGAAATTGACCCAAACATGGCAGGTAGGACCTTACCTACACCCTGTCAAGTAAATGTTACGTTTACAGCTCGCCGCTGACCGCCTGACGTTCGCCGCTCAGCACTGAAAGATGAGCATGGTTTATCTTTTGACCTTGAACGCCAGCGCTCACCGTTGAGCCTCCTGATTGGCCAACGCCGAGCGCATCAACGGTGAGCTGTAAACGTTCCTTAACTCTGCACAGCTGAGGGAAGAGCAGCTCTTTCATTGGCTGACCGATGTCACATAAAATTGATTTGCCTCTGTGCTATTCAGTCATGATCGAAAAAGCAGAGAGTTACTTGACAGTGTGTCGGGACTTGTACCTAGGTAGGTAGGTAGGTACCTACCTACCTAGGTATACCTCTACCTACCTACCTAGGCTAGGTAGGTAGGTAAATGTCGTTATGGAGTTATGGGAGACTAGGGGTAGGACTCTCTCAATAATGCCATCGAAGTTGTCGTCGGTAGCAATGGCCAGATGGAAGAACCCACCAATCATATTTCTGACAAGACATTAGCAAAAGCCAATCGCCACTTTCATAGGTTATGTTGGCTTTAGAAAACAATTAAGTTATCAACAAGAAACGACAGTCGAAAATGAGGAGTATCCAGTTCCGCTAGAGCCTTCACGTACCTGCTCTATAGAAGTAGTCGATGCTTCATTTTCGTCTTTAAATCGCTCTATCTTCAAACAGTCAAAATCTCTAAAATTACTCGACATTTCACATCCATTCATTCAAAGAGTGCGTGCGTGCTGTGCACCTGTGAATATAATGAAGTGATTGACATGCGCTTGCGCAGTTGGTTTGTTTATTGTTTTGTGATCTTGTTGCGTGAGTGTAGGTAGTTTGATAATCTTTGATTTAAACAACTACATAAAATATGGGTGTAAGTATAGTTAACGTAGTCATATTCTTTTTATATTATTACAGCAAATTGTTACGAACTTGCGCCAAGTTTTTGGTTTAATACCTAGTACTAGGATCTGTACGTTACTGCATGCATGCAGCCAAGGCAACCGCCATACGAGGCGCCTCATAACCCCAATGTGCAGCTTAGAAGCCTAGAAGAAGTGCTTGGCCAGGTTTGTACAATGGCCCACTAATGTTGGCGGTAGGATTTATCGGTGGTTGCCATGACAAGAGCAAAGCCTCTAGACCACAGTTGTCTGTACACTCGTTGTTCGTTCTTCCTCCTCGTGAGCTTCCTGTTATCTGAGTAAAAATTGTAGTTCCTCACTTGCCGTCCCGGGAAGGGGCCGCCACCGTCGTGCATTTGAATAACCAAGGCGACGGTGGGGGCTCCTTTCCGGGACGGCAAGTGAGGAAATAGTACCATTTTTACTCGGATAACAGGCAGCTCACAGGAGGAGGAGGAACGAACGACGAGTGTACAGACCGCTGTGCTCCAGACACTACACTATAGAGCAATTGACTAGGGTAACTAAAGCCTGAATTACACGGTTCAAGTTTCCTTGAAGTGGTTGAATGCAACCCTTGATTTCAAAGAAACTTGAAAGAGACTTTAGACGATTTGATGTGTATTGATTGAAGTTGCGGTGAAATAAACAATTGGTTGAAGTATTTCAAGACTTAAAGGAAAAATAGGACATGTCCTAATTAAAAAAGGCTGAAGAGATGTCTTGAAATCAAGACTTGGAAACGTGTTAAATGCTTCAATGTTTTCATTTAGAAGATCCAAGTCTTGAATTCAAGCCCATTGAAAGGGTTGAATTCAAGGAAACTTGAATCGTGTAATTCAGCTTTAAGTCATAGGTTCTTCCCATGGTAACCACTGGTTTTTCACTGTGCGGTTAAAATAGCTTGTAGGTACTAGCATCTAGCTATGCTGTTATGCTGTACCTATGCTCATTTCGGTCAGTGGTTCTCAGCCAGTGGGGGCATTTAAGGGTTCCAGAGGTGGGATTCTATAACTCCATTGCGACCGCTTAACAATTTCTTCATAAGTATTAACATTGAAATAATTGCTAAGCGGTCGCAATGGAGTTATAAAATTAGGGCCCAGGGGGGGGGGGGGGGGGGGGGTAAACTTAATTTTTAAAAACAAATTATGTATCATCCCTAAGGGCCAGTTGTGTAATATTATGTTAAAGTCAGTAGTACTACCTACTAGTTAAGTTTAAACAGTCATTCAAGGAATGCCATTGGTTGTTGCCGTTGCTATTATATACCTAGTACTAAATCAGCTGTTTAAAATTTAGCAGAGTATGTACAGGAATGATAAACTGGCCCTTAGTGCCAATGTATCAAATAAAAATAAAATAATAATCTTCTTCTGGTTCCGACAATGTTGTCAGGTCAGACAGTGGGAGCTCCCACTGGGTCTAGGGCCTCGGATCTCTTCCAAATCGGCTGGCCAGGCCTGACGTTTCATCCTCCTCCTCTTCTTCATCCTCGTCACCTTCCTCCAACTTCTCCACCAGCTCCCTCCAGATCCTCCTGTCCTCCCACCACTTATCTGCTTCCACTTTCTGCCACCTTTGCTGGCTGTCCTCCACGTCTTCTCTGATAAGACCACTCCACTTCTCTCTTGGTCTCCCCACTTTTCTTCTTCCCACCACTGTTTCTTCAAACTCCTGTCTTGGGATTCTCTTTAGATCCATTCTTTTCATGTGTCCAAACCAACACAATCTCTCTCTACCCATCTTGAACCCCAAACTTTATACTCCCAGCTCCTTCCTAATACAACAGCTTCTCAACCTGTCCATCTTTGTCACTCCCTTCACACTTCGTAGGAATTTCATCTCTGCTGCCTCCAGCTGGCTGCGTTCCTTATTTCCAATCACCCATGTACCTAGCTGCTCCGTATGTTAGTATTGGTAAGAAATACATTTATACATGAGCAGTTTACACTGGCGAGGGAAATCTTCGTTCCACAGCAGCTTGCGAATAGCTTGGTAGAAGGACTCTGCTTTTTGAATTCTCCCTTTACCTCTGCGTCCACCTTCGCCTCCTTAGTTAGTATACTTCCCAAGTATTTGAATGCATCAAATCAGCTCAGCTCCTTCCCACGTAACCTAAGTCTTATCCTGTTTCTCAGTGTTTCCTTCTCTCCATTTTTAATATTTCGCTCTTCTCTTGGCTAATCTTCAGTCCCACTTCCTCCGTTACTTCACTCCAATGATTTATCTTCTCTTGTAGCTCTTCTCCACTTTCACCCCAAATGAGCACATCGTCAGCATAGACTAAAGTCTAAAGTTCTCGAATCTCTGCCCTATTTTTCTTCAGCCATTTTCAACAGATCATCCATCACTATTATTACAAAGAGAGATCAATAGCTGAAAAATATTATAAAATGAATTCAGCCTTGCTTGCTTGAACCATAGACATTGTAGCCTCGCCGAAGGCTATACAAAATCTATGCTTGAACCCAACAGGAGTTTTCATAATATCTGCTTGAACCTAGCATAAGTAGTACCTTAATTGCATTCCTGAAGTAAAACACGGGACACACTGTCAAGCTACCTACTGCGAATAGCAGAGAGTCAAGTAAGGTCACATGACGTGACAGCTCAGCCAATGAGAGATCTGCTTCTCACTAAGCTCTCTGCTTTAACTTGACAGTTTTAGCAAGTTTTAATGTATTTTACTCAGTGATACTCTTTCAACAGAGGAAAACTGTGTCTGGAATTGGTAAGGAGAAAAGGTTGCAGAGAAAGGAAGAAAGGATACGCTTAGCTGCAGCACAATCTTTAGTTGATCAAGCAAACAGCCAGGTGGGTGGCGCAAGAGTACACCAAATTGATCAATAGGGAAGTCCCCATCAAAATTATTATTGTAAATTTCTAAATGAATACCTACAAATATTAAAGACAACTTTTTTTCATTCATAAAATTTCATTAAAATTGTATGTAACATTTTGGCGGGAAAATCCATGTGTGAAGCAGTGAGCTCGGTCGGTGATGTAATTTCTAAGTCCACAACAATGTGTTTCCATGGTGAAAAGGTTGCTACTTTGTTACCATGGCAATGCTGTGCCACATGACGTCAATGCCGATATCACTGTTTTAAAACATGGTTAATTTCAAAATTCGGAGATTTCTATCAATCTTTATGTAGGTAGGTACTTAAAACTATTCGTAGGTACCACAATAATAATGTTTTGTTTGTCTACATCCTAGACATACCTAGTTTAAATATTTCTTGTTTTTCATCAATTCTACAACCAGAGAGAGTTCCCTATTTGATCCATTGATTTACCTTTTAAACATTTTATAATTTTAACCATGTGTTTTTATAATTCAGGTTGATCCACTTTCTCCATTCCCAGTATTTAAAACCTTTGATAAGAATGGGTTGATTGCAAAACTGGAATGCAAACGCTGCGTCGATCTGGACAAAGAAACATTTGATTGGATTCTCAAACTCGTTGAAACTAATATGCGAGCATTGTGAGTTCATTACTACCTATCTTAGTACCTACGTACCTACCTAGTAAAATAATTTGTGCACATTCTACATCATTCTGAGAATTAATACCTATCCGTGCTTTAAATGTAAATTGTAATTGAATTGTCTTTTGGTTTTAAAAGATATGAGCAGTGTGAATGGGGATGGAATGCCAAGAAGAAGCTTGAAGAGATGACTGAAGAACCGTCCTGGTATTTAATTGCTCGTGATCCAGACGGTAAACCGCTGGGCTACGTTTACTTCCGTTTCGATCTCGACTACGGTGAAGAGGTTCTATATTGGTAAGAAAGAATGATTGATTGAAAGTAAAATCTTATGCAAGGTTTACAGTTTGTGACAGACAACAAAATTTAACTTAAAGGTAGGTAGGTACACTCAAACCAATAAAAATCGGTACTCGAAAAGAAAAGGATTGGCTGATTAAGGTTTGATGGCATCATCCCATGAAGGCTGTGTTAACGCATCATCTACCTCTAGCAGGTGAGCTCTTATTTCATTGATAACAAGGATTGATTGTCAAGGAACCTTACCAGCAGCCAATCCTTTTCTTTTCGAGTAGGTACCAATTTTTATTGGTTTGAATGTACCTATCTACCATAGAATACCTGACTTATGCAAGTAGAACCCAACTTGGTTAATTTGTAAAATAATAAGTGGGCGGACGCTCGGCGATTTCAGGGAAACATTTGCTTACCTTCCAAAACAATGGGGGGTTTGGGGGAAGAGGCTGAAGAGCCCCCCAACATAATGCAAGTCGGGGGCGCACATTACAGGAAAAATTTAAATTTCAGGACCAAATTGGGTGCCTTTCTATGCAATTTGTACACAATTTTAACACAATTTTTACTTGACAATGAAAAAATAAGTGGGCTTACGGCTTCCACCCTGAAAATGAGTGAGGGGATGCGGCTGCCCCCAAGTTAGCTCCAGCTAGTATACCTAATTATAATAGAAAATACACATTTAAAGATTTAGTTCACTTTTAGCTAACATTACCTATCTGAACATTTTATCCGTTTTCAAATATTGTGTTTCAAAGAATCGTAACCATTAAAAAAGCCTGATTTCACCTTTTCCATTAGAAACTCGAATCGAGTATCTACCTACCTAGACCCTCTACCATGACCTGTTATTTCGTACTGTAGAAAATGATTTCAAATAGTAACAATAACAATTGCCTTTATAGGTACTTAAAATAACTATTATAAAAGAAATCCCCTCAATATTTGTTTCATTGATTTGTACTGGACAAAGTCACTGACTCGAATTACATTGACTAATTGTGGCTCTATATTAATGCAGCTTAGCAACACTCTGCAACAGTTGCGACATATTATATGTGTTAAAGACCACAATTTATAAAGGTAATCATACCTTCAAAATCTTTGATGAAAATTAAATGTATTTTTGTTTCTCTTTATGTTCAGTTACGAGCTGCAGATGATCGAAGAAGTTCGCCGGAAGGGATTAGGCAAATTTCTTCTTCAAGTAGCCGAGTTGATTGGTTTCTCTGCTCAGATGAGGAAGGTCATTCTAACCGTTCTTTTACACAACCCTGCAGCGATGGCATTCTTCAAAGCTCTCAAGTAAGTGATCAGAGTTGATTGTGTATCTGGTGGAATGCGTGCAACTCGAATAACTAACTAACTGTATTCTCTGAATATATTGATAGGTACACCCACCTCCAAGTGTTCCTACTAGAGGTCGGATTCGGGTAATGTTTTGTACCCGGGTACCCGCTTTAATTACCCGGGTAATTACCCGGGTAATAAATAACTAAAAAAAAAAAAAAAAAAAAAAATTTTTTTGGAAAATGTTTTGAAATTTGTTGCATTGAGCCCGCCGCCCTATACGTGTCCTTGGGGAGAGATACACAACGTCCATACAATGGAAGGTTGAACACAATGCATCCCCTCCAACAATAATCCATCCTCAACTCACCAGCATTCTCATGAAATTACTAACAATGAATTTACAAACCCATTATTGGCTGGGATTGTTGATATTTGGGAAATATGAATAAATATTAAATTCAGTTTATATAACTATAAACAATGCAGCTGGTGATTAAGTGGCAGCATTCGCAAATAATGCAAACAAACCTAATAACTAAAAAAAAATAAAAAAAAATTTTTATTTTTTTTTTTTTTGATACCCGAGTACCCGCCATTGTACCCGGGTAATGGCGTACCCGGGTACCCGGTTTGTACCCGGGTACCCTAACTGACCTCTAGTTCCTACCCTACCATTTTATACATTGTGCTCTTATGAGAAACACAGTACGAATACTTGGAGGTGAGTGTACATAGTAATTAAATTTCAATAGGTGAACAAACTCCTTTTAAGATAGTTGTTTTAGTTTGCATCTTGGAATACAATTTGAGCTGGTTTAGTTAGAGATAAGTTTGTTGGTCCAGCCCGAGGCCTCATTCAATGAAACTTTTATTGACCGGCACCAAGACCCCTAAAGAGGTTTCGTTAAAGAGGTTTGGGTCGTGAACTGGTGCTTCAAACCTTATGGATACGATACTCGCTTGGAGCAACTTACCCGCTTACAAAAATGCGCACCGAACTCGCCTCGACCACAAACTCATTCTGCTATCGAGCAGGGTGATGAGGTAATCAATACCTCGTCCTCTACCAGAGCGCCATTTTTAAAATTGCATCTGTTGAAGGAATTTATTTGAATCAGATATTATTTACACATCGTGGTCATGACGGCTTGTTCCATTTGGTACCAAACAAGCCGTTGTGGTCATGACAACTTGTTCCATTTGGTACCAAACAAGCCGTCGTGACGGCTTGTTCCATTTGGTACCATGACCGTAACTGACCGCAAATCGATGGTTCCAAAAACAATCATGATCTCAAACATTATTTCACTAAAATAACGTTTCTAAGCTACAAGACCAAACAGCAAAACATTTGCCGCCCTGTTGAAGGTCTGTTCATCCGTTTGTCATTCAAAAACCTTGATCCGGGCTTGATCTGCCCTAGACCTGTCACGTGACCTTATGCTCCACCCGAGTAAGTTTTCGTAAACCTCTAGACGGCAGTTCAAAGCAATCTGTGGTGACTCAGTCAAATGAATGGCCCCAGAAGTAATTGTTTTCTGTTCTGTCATTCACACATGTTTTATACTTTTTAAATTCAAATAGTCAATAGTGACTTCAAATAGTATATATTTCACATTTATTTTTAGATATACTACAGACGAAACATCGCCCGAAGAAAACTTATACGAAACAAACTTTTATGAAATTTTAAGTAAACCGAACAAAAAGCTACTAGCATCTGTTGAAAAGTGAGGAATCTCATTACTTGTATAATGGATATGTTGGTAGATAATTGTATAATGGATAAGGATAATACATTGTATCCATTGTATAATGGATATGTAGGTACCTAGGTAATTGTAGGTCTTGAAAGTTGAATGCTGTTGACAGCACAGCACCCATGTAGGGCATGTACATGTATCGCATGTAGGTTGACATTATCGTAACTGGGATATTTTTGTAGCTATAATGATAATCATTGAACAAATCGATTACTATTTCATTAATTTTGCTAAATGTATATGGAAGTGCTATTTAATAATCTAAAGATTTCATGTTCAACTTCGTAGTGAGATAATATGGCAGAATATTCTAAAAAGATGGAAAAGAGTGAAGAAATGTTTGTATTTTACAGAGAGATTAGACACTAGGACATCTTTTCTTCCACCTAACAATTATTGTGTTCTCAATGCAAACAACTACATAAAACTGTAAGTTCAAACGTAGAGTACTACTACTACTACTACTAGGTACTAAGAAAAGTCAAGGAAATGATATTTTTGTACAAACTTTATTAACATTTACCTTTTAGAACAGTAGGCATTTTATAATTTGACTAATACATAGAGGTACTTGACTTTGAGATTTGCAATTTAATGATTGAAGTTTTGATCTACAATTTATATGCAAAATGGGTACTGTGGAGATTTTGAGGCCAACACCTCGACAATTATTGTCCTAGTAGTATGTCCTGGTAATATAGCAATATCAGTAAGATATTGAAAAAAATCTATTTAGAGTCCCAAATAGGTAGTACTTACAGTGTTTGTTTATTTCATAATTATAATTCCTATCTAGGTATTTAGGTCTTGCTTATGTATAAAACGAATAAAAATATACTTGTAGTGCAATTTCAATGTTCATTTCAATTATAGTATTAAAATTACAATTTCCTTCTTTACAATGCTTTTTCAATTAGAGATGTTCAGGCTAGGATCGGGTCAACCGATCAAATAATCTTATGATCTTATCCTATCCAAATATACTGTTTGGTTGGTAAGAGGTGAGACGACGAAGCTCTGAGCGCATCGAGTAGGTATTCGTCAAGATTGGACCTGTGCCAACTGGCCAGTCAGTCAGTTACCAACAAGCAGCGCGCCTGGCGGAGAACACGGTACTAGACACTTGTCCGGCAGTATGCAGATTTTTGTGAGTTTGCCGCTAGAGCGCTATGCTGTCTGGTGACTGGAAACCTGTCCGGCTGCCCGGACAGATACTCGAGTAAACTTAGCATGGGCGGTATAGGTCCGTCATCTCACCTCTTATACTGCATCAAGGTAGAGAATGATAGCATTTCCAGTATTTGTTTAGTAATATTTTAAATGTATTTGAAACACTATTCATTAAGGGAGTTCCAGGGTTACGTCATAGGAATGAGAATTTGTTGTAATTCATACCAAATATTAATGGAACCATGTTATATACAACTAGCAAAAAATATATGCCCCTTACCGTGTGATATAATTAGATATTCTTGATTGAAGATCAATTTTACTCCATAAGATAACACAGGGAGACGTGAAATCGTCCCGGAATATTGGTATTAAATTGCCTCTAAAACGGCAAGAGGAATGACAAATTTTTGAAAATAGTCTCAATTTAAAGATAGTAACTTTTAGAATAAGACTGCCATCTGAAAATATTGGGTCACCGGCAAAATAAGAAAGAAAAATAGTATAATGTGAGAAATGTACCATAAATCTGACAAAGTTGCACTACAAAAATGAATTATTTTTGCATAGTTTAATGGAACTTCAATTAGGAACATATAATTGTATCATACCGTACTTGGTATAATGGTTTTATGCTGCTGTTTGAGGCATTGTTTCATCAGAAATTTGTATGAATTACATCGAATTCTACGCATCATGGCTGGATCCCTGGGTTCACTTTAAGAATTGTTATATTGCTCAACTGATGAGATCCGTAGGCAGGGAAAGAAAAATGGCACTTCCCTCTATTGCTCATTACCATTCATACACTTATAAGCTTATATTCGTTATTCTCTCCAGAGCAAGCCACAGTCAACGTCTCCTAACTCTACGTAGACAGTCTTGAGTTGTGTGTAGTGCTCGAGAACTGCCATCCCGTTCTCTCGCCCAAGTCCGCTCCACTTGTAGCCTCCGAAAGGCAACTGCGGTGGATACAAGTTGTATGTGTTTGTCCATACCATGCCGCATTGCAACTTCTGGGCCACGTTCATTGCTCGTTTCAAGTCCCTAGAGTAAGGTTCCAGGAACATTAAATTTCTTCTACTTGTCTGTACATTGTGACAGGTGTGTCCATTTTATAATGTGCATTTTTCTATTGTTTTGTTAGTTTTTAGTTTTAGCATAGACATTGTTTAGCCTTTGGCTATAAGGCTATACAATGTCTATGGTAATAGTTTATGTAGGTATATTGTTTAGAATAGTTTTTCTGTCAACCAAATTAATTTTATGAAAAATTATGGGACCTAATTGAGGACCTAATTTAAGAAACCGGAATGAAACTGAATTCCTATTTCATAGGTATTTTAGCAAAAAGACCTATCTTACACCCCCCAACGGCTGCCACCTTATCGCGGTGGTGGGGTTTGTGTTGGCCAATGATCCATTGCAGCTACGCCGGCGAGCATATGCTCATGTGTAAGGGCTACCCATGCCGGACAGATCAGTGGTGAGGTCCAGACAAAGAGCAGCCAGGGTCGGCCTAACCATACCCTCCCTTGAATTTGTGGACCCCATCAAGCCGGCCTCCCCCATTCGAGATGGTGATCCCCCTGAAATCAGGTTCCGCCGGCCCGAATCCTTACACCCCCCGGTCCGTCCCCATTCCGACCTGGCCTTCCCACCAGTACTGGACTCCCCCGGATCGGGCCCGTTAGGTCGACCCCCTCCCCATGTCCTCCACTTAAATCAACAAAGTTTCAAGTAAAATTTAATGTGCGCAATATAACCTCGTCGTTGACGCGCCGTTAAACCCTAATAATCTAATCTAATCCTATCTTACACGAGACTAAATACAGCAGTTGATAACTAAGATGTGGGAGCATTTAATCACACCGAGGCAATGCTACGATTTCCAACATGATGATTTGAGGAGCTTAGGATCAAAGAGAACTCTGGTATATTCCGAGATATAGGCACGCAATATAGGTACCGGTTATGTTTATTAGCACTTAGCAGTCTGATGGTAGTAGATCTCAAATTCGATTATTTTGCAATAGATTCGTTTTGATCTACGCTTTTTTTATCTTTTTGATCTTACCCTCTTCTTCATATGCGAGGTGGAGAAAACAAAGCCCTGTCTATAATGATATGATCCTAAGCTGCTCTAAAGTCATACACTTCTTTGGAGCTTTATTCATGAGTAAACAGCACTGACCTTGTAAACACTGCTCCAGCCAATCCAAATTGAGTATCATTTGCTCTTCTGATGACTTCTTCTTCATTGGAAAATGTTAAGAGTGAGAACACTGCTCCAAATACTTCATCTCTTACAACTTTCATATCATCGTGGCAGTTTGTCAAGATGCATGGAGATAGATAGTAGCCTTCGCTTAGCGGGTGCGGCAGGATGACTCTCTCACCTCCATGTAATATCTTGGCACCCTGTCATTTAAAGGATAGTAATCAGTAGGTACCAAAAAGTACAAAAAAATAATAAGTACCTATTGTGATGGTAAACAATTACAATTACACTTTATCCAGGAGGAGTAAATAATATTTAGTATAGTCACCTCTTTCTTTGCCCCAACAATATAATTTAACACTTTCTCTGCATGTTCTTTGGATATTGTGGCTCCCACGGTTGTGTCTTCATCATAGGGGCTTCCTATTTTCAACTTTCTGGTAGCTTCCAATAATCTTTCTGAAAATTCTTGCATAATCGTGTCTTGAACAAACACTCGTGTTCCATTTGAGCAGACCTAGAGCAAGAAGTTGTATATTTTATTGATTTTGTGGGTTTGTTTATAAATACAATTATTACAATACAATTATTAGGATTAGATCTTTGTCCACACCTCGCCCTGTGTTAAAAAGTTAGCCATCAACGTAGCTTTCACGGCATTTTTAATATCCGAGTCTTCAAAGATAATGAGAGGAGATTTGCCACCAAGTTCCAGGGTTACTTTCTTCAAGTGTGACGCAGCTAAAATTATAATGAATGTCTTTATAAGTTTATGGGTATGTCAATCATGTGTAATCTATTGCACGCAAACCTACCTATTGTTGAAACAAGAATGCCGGTTGGTACAGATCCAGTGAAGGAGATCTTCGCTATTTCTGGGTGTTGACACAAAAGTGATCCAGTTTTTCCTTCTCCCTGAAAAATATTTAATTGAACATGATACTAAACTATGTAATCGATCCTACACAAATACCATCTGGAAATGTCATACCTGTATTATGTTTAAAACTCCATTCGGTAAGCCGACATCGGACAAAATCTCTGCCAGAACTAGTGCGGTGAGAGGTGTGAGTTGAGACGGCTTATAAACCATTGTATTTCCACAAGCAAGCGCAGGAGCAACCTGAAATTGTAGCACACATGTACGTAGATCGTTTTAAAAAGAGTTATTGCGTTTTAGAATGATGTAGGTATAGCGTACTGTCTAGGTAAGTTCTACATGCATATTTATAATCTAGTCCTGACATTCATATGAAGGAAGGAATACCTATTGTCAGACTGAGTGAGGAGGTTCCCAATCAGATAAATAAGAAGAGGAGTTCTGCTGTCAAGTTAATACAATGGTGTCACTGGCAGAGTTTCTTATTCCAAACAGATGTGAAATTATTACAGGGACCCGAACCTTTATTAATAAGGGTTTGGTTCCGGTTCAACAATTTTATTTTATTTATTTATTTTATTTATTTATTTTGTCTTTTATTGATTGCACAACGATACATACAAAGTACAATCAATATGGCGAGGTTCCACCTCAGTGGCTCTTCCATTTTTTCTTTTCATTTTATAAACCTTCGGGTTCTGGTTCTAAAACAAATATTATTAAAGGTTCGGTTCCGGTTCCTGCATAAAGGTTCCGGTTCTCAAATTTTAAATCAAACTAGATTATAAAATGTCAGAATTATGTCAAATATAAAAAATTTAAACCAATTAAAAGTAGTGATGCCCAGCGGGAATATTCCCCGTTCCCGGGAATATTCCCCAAATCGGGAATTTACTTTTCATTATAAATTAAAATGTATAATGTTATAATTTTGTGGTATCTCATTACCTCTTAGTATTCTCTATTTTGTCATTAATTTTCTTGTTATCTTATGACAGGGGTCGGTAACCTTTTCTGGTGACGGAGCCAATTTCCGAAAAATTTATAAATTAGATAATAATGCGAGCCGCAGCAGGCAATCAAATATAATACCCCAAAAATAATCAATTGAATTACATTCTAGTTTATTCTGCTATTTTGACAACCTCCCCCCCCCTCTCCCTCTCGATGTTGCCCCGCAGGGCGTTTTTTCGAATTTTCAAATATTTCGATTCCAGATCTTTATTTAAATTATAAAGAGCAATTCAAAACCCACCAAGGAGCCGCAGGTTGCCAACCCCTATCTTATTACATCTCAAAACATAAACATGCTTTAATGATGTTTTCTCTTAATGTTTACTCATCCCTGTAGTAAATTCCCAATAAATTCCCGGTTTGGGGAATATTCCCGGGAATATTCCCGAAAAAATAAATTCCCGGGAATATTACATCACATTAAAAGTGATTCTGGGGCTTTAAAATGCACTAACTGAAGCTATAAACTCTCCAATTGTTGCCCCGCAGGGCGTTTTTTTAGAATTTAAACAATTTTTAAGTGAATTTTGGACACTAAACGTAATTTTGCATGGTGAATGGGGGGTCAGCCTGCTCGAGTGCAGGCTGACCCCCCCCCCCCCCTTCCTACGCGCCTGCTGATACAGGTGGAGGTCATCACACTAACCCCATACATCAGTATCTCTGGCCTAACGGCAGCAACGTAACTGGCAAGCCAGAGTTGAACGATCACCCATCGAACTAGTACAAAACTCAATTTTGCTTAAAACCTTGGTGATGTGACGAGAACCGTGGTATCCAATACAGCAGCCGTTGGGTTCTCGAATTCGGAAATAAAGTGAACTAGTATACCTACCTTCCAAGTGCACGTCTGCAGAGGAAAGTTCCATGCTCCGATTCCAGCTACAACACCCAATGGTTCTCGACAAACCATTGCAAATGATTGATTTTTTAGTGGGATATGTTGTCCTATGAAAAAATATTATGTCAGCTTACATTATGGTAAAAACTAAAAATGTAGGTAGGGTACCTCATGACAATTCCAATTTCATTTTTGTGAAAAATATGAAAATTCAACCAAACAAAAACCGCTTATGCTGAACATAAGTGAAAACTGATAGTAAATCAAAGAAATCAATTTTTTAATATATATTTTTAAGGTAGGTACTAAAACAACAAAAATGTTTTAATATCATTTTACCAAAATTTGGATTGATTAGTGATTACTCTTTGGGGTAGGTAGGTAGGTAGGTACACTCGACAACAGGCGCGTAGGAACTTCATTTTGAGTGGGGGGGTCAAAATTATCGGGGATCGATGAATGTGAGGAAAAGGTATAGTACGCCGTTACAAGGGGGTCTGGGGGGCTCAGCATCCAGTTTGCCCCGCAGGACCTTTTTTGAAGTTTTGATACAAAATAATCGAATTTGAAGCTATTTTGGTATTCTTTTCAAAGAAATGTACAATGTGTGATATGCAATTTTCTGTAGAAACTTTAGACGAAATTTGTAATATAATCTGTTTTGTTTTTATCGAATACCCATAGGCCCCGCAGGGAATTTTTTGAAGTTTTGATACCAAAGAATCGAATTTGAAGCTATTTTGGCATTCCATATCAAGGAAATGTAAAACGTGTGACTTTTAATATTCTTCGGGAAACATAAGACAAAATGCATTATAATCTGTAAATTTCGTGATCTGATAAATCCTCAATGGCCCCGCAGGGCCTTTTTTGAATTTTTGACACAACCTAATCGAATTTGAATCTGTTTTGGCATCCTTTTTAACGAAAATTAAATTGTGTGATATGCAATATTCTTGGGGAAACTTTAGATAAAATGCGTTCATCTGTAAATTTTATTATTTGATAACATCCCCATTGGTCCCGCAGGGAATTTTTGAATTTCTAGTAAAGGAGAATCGATTTTGAAATTCCTTTGAAAAAGGTTGTAATAAGCAACATCAATAAGTTATTGATGTTGAATAAGCAATAATATACATCTGTATGTGTTTTGGTATCCTAGTTTAACTTAAAAGTACAACCTATTAAATTTTATTCATGAGGATGATCAAGTTGGACAAATGAGTCATTGTCTCATTGGAATACATCTGTTTAATTAGTTGTTAAACTTAGAAAATTTTGAGAATTCAACCTCATAATGGAGCAAATCTGTGCATTTTTAAATCTCTTTATCAACTTTTTTGTATATCTGGGGGTGATATCTGGGGGTGTCAGGATGAAAAATGGGGGGTCATTGACCCCCACTCCCCCCTCCTTCCTACGCGCCTGCTCGACAATTCATAAAACGGTATTTGAAAGAAATGGATTGTCTGAAAAAAATGTGATGGCATCATCTGATGAAGTCTATACTTACTCGTCATCTACCTCTAGTAGGTAAGCTCTGATTTCATTGATAATAACAAGGATTGATTGTCAAGGAACCTGACCAGCAGCCAATCTGTTTCGTTCAAATACCGTTTTATGAATTGTCGGGTGTACTACATTTATTTCTGAGCCAATTATTTTATAGCATATTTTTTTTTTTTTTTTAGTTTCTTTGCCTCTAGTGGAGCCAAATACGCAATAATACGCTGCATTTACATTCATCATTTGCCCACCTGTTAACGACGGAATTACACCTCCAAAGTATTCCAAGGCTTCTGCACATGAGGCGATGTCTACTCTTGCTTCCCAAATAGGTTTCCCATTGTTCTTTACCTCTAGCCTAGCTATATCTTCGAGGTTTTGACGGATTTTACTTCCTGCTAAGACCAAGATGCGGCCTCGTTCCACACTTGACCACTGCAAAAATTACAATTGTTATGAATTGAATTATCAAATTATGCAGGTAAAGTACTGGTAGTACCCAGTGGTTAATTTGTATTAGAAAAGGTGGGTAAGCCCAAGATCTCTAGAGTAACCCATATAATGTACCTATCTTGGGGTAAGCCCACCCCACAAATGTCATGGGAAACGCATTACCGTACTAATTCAATGGGGGGTGTGGGGGAAGGTCCCCCAGAAGAACGCGGGTCCGAGGCGCGCAGCCCCAGGAAAATTTTGAATTTTTGGAATGAATTTGGTGCGTTTCTGAGCTTTTTGTAAAATATTTGAACCAAAACGTGAACCGTGGATATTTGAACCGTGGATTTTTATCTCTACGAAAAATAAGTTTGTAGAGGGCGACCAAATGTGTTGTATTTAACAGTGTTATTAATATTAAAGAGAATATTTATATAAAAAGGTGCGTAAGCCCGGCTTACCCTCCAAAAAAGGTGGATAAGCTGGGCTTACCCGGGCTTACGCCCAAATTAAGCACTGGTAGTACCATACACTATAAATACTTACCTATAAGTAGGTAATACTATAAACATATATTAACTAAATTTTCTTACCTGGCTCCAGTCGAGAAAAGCGCATTTTGCCGCTGTGATTGCTTCTTGAATTTGTAATGCCCCTGATGAGGGAACGGAGCATATTAAACTATGATTTGATGGGTCTATTACATCAATATTTCCAAAACCATCTCTGGGTGAAACTCTCTGTCCACCCACAAAATTAAATGGACCATTAAAATTGTTTGTTATCAAATTTCGAGAAGGTGGAAGTTTTCTTACAATATTTATCAAGTGTCTTTTATTTTTAGCCCACATCTGTGACATATTGGTTAAAATGCGAGTTTAAATAATGCCGCCAAAAATCAACTACTTGGTTCTGCTAGCCACTTTCTTCAATGACCTGATTTTAACCTCAACAACACATATTGCGATTGTAAACGTTTGTAAATGTTCTCATTTATATCTCGTCGGTTTGGAACGACAACCATGACCTCGTGTTGTATCTGGATTTAGTGAATAATTAATTTAAGACGATTTGTTAGTTTACACGGAAACACCTCACTTTTCTTTCGCCATAATGGCTTGCAGGTGTTCTTGCGTACGCAGCTATCCTTGACATAAGGCGGGAAGTTTAAAAGTGATAGCAATGCCAGAAAGTTCTAGTCATACCTGATCCCCATAAAAAACACTCCGTGTAAAAATACCAGCCAAGTCTCTTCAATTAAAAAAAATAGAAGAAATCTAAAAATTCAGCACTGAAAAGTAGTGATATCAAAAAATTGGCCAAGTCAAAACTTTTCAAAAAATACTTGGCGCATCGTTCATATAAATAGTATAGAAGTAGGCAGGAAATGAAATGTACTTATCTACACATGTCCTAAAAAAACGATGCGCCAAGTATTTTTTGAAAAGTTTTGACTTGGCCAATTTTTTGATATCACTACTTTTCAGTGCTGAATTTTTAGATTTCTTCTATTTTTTTTTAATTGAAGAGACTTGGCTGGTATTTTTACACGGAGTGTTTTTTATGGGGATATCACTCCTTTTTTCAGTTTATTATTACAACTTGTAACATATTGTGGCACCAAAGATTATAATTCTTTTAAAAAATAAGATTTTGTGATTTGGTTGCTAAGAAAAGTTGTGCTTGTTACTGTGTTAATGCTATAAATAATATGTTACAAAGTATAGCAAAAGTTTCGTTCCAATCGGCAGTGTTGGGTAGTAACTTAACGAAAGTAACTAGTTACTGGTAACTAGTTACTTTTTAGGTAACTTTTGGGGTAACTAGTTACTTTTCATCCTCAGTAACTTTGTGAGTAACTAAGTTACAATTTTACAGGAACTTGTAACTTAATTTTCGTTACTTTTAAAGTTACTTTTAGGTGAAATAATTTGACAAAAATATAATATTTTCACAGTCTACAAACTCCCTATCTATCTCTTGAGAGAAAATCATAAACCCAGACAACAAATCACAGGAAATGAAATGTGTGTCCTTCCTTCCCATTGATCTATTTCCTTCCACAAGTCATTAGCCTAGGTAGTTGGGCTGGGGGATGTTTGCAGGTGCCGCTGCAAGTTTTTCCGAGAATCATACCTATCCAAATGAAAACAAGTATGACGTCATCCATACTAGCCAATAAGGGTCGCTTTTACAAATGTATACCCAATAAGATAGAGTTTCACAAATCAAAGTGATTGTCACATGGATGGACCATTTAAAGAAGTGAAGTGAAGAGGAAGAGGTGCGTGCATTAATATTTACCATTACCGTGAGTGCAAATTACATTTATTATTAATTTGTATTTTGACTGTGAGCACGATGACTTGGATTAAATACAATAATAAAATTGCTTTGTCGAACAAAATCAACCCTCAGCGGAGTTCGATCACGTTTGTGTTTTGTCGAAAAAATATCCGAAAAGTAACTTTAAAGTAACTTAAAAGTAACTTAAATTTTTCGGTAACTACTCAGTTACTTTTCAAATGAAGTAACTTACCAAGTAACTTAGTTCCTTTTGAGACCAGGTAACTTACAGAGTAACTAGTTCCTTTTTACAAGTAACTTACCCAACTCTGCCAATCGGTCCAGCCGTTCTCGAGTTACGGCATCACTTCCGGTTTTCAAAATGGCGGTTGACATCACTGCCACCTAAAATTTGTATCTATTAATGTTATGTAACATTATAAGCCTTCTGAATATGTAGTTATTGATATAAGAGATGATTTTAGTCAGATTTGTAATTTTTATGACGTCATTTCCGGTTTAGGTTATAGAACATTTCTTCTTTCACTATTGGTATTCCTTATAGATGACCTTCTTAATCGAATGGCGCTAATTTCGTTCTAATCGGTCCAGCCGTTTTTGATATATGACGTCACTTCCGGTTTAAAAATGGCGGCACAAAAAATTTATAAGAACAAAGGTATCATTAGACGCCAAAAGTGCACATGTGGTAAAATTTTCATATCGATCGGTTCAGCCGTTTAGGCTGTGGCAGTGATAGCAACGTTTCCTGATATCTGAATCATCATCATCAGATAGCTTTTAAAAGGGGTGTAATTTCACTGTTTTCACGGCCCTCTAGCACCCAAACGGCATAAGGTATTGTTCCCAAATTTGGTATATGTTGTCAGGTGGGCCATAGCTCGAAATTAAGTTATTTCGCAACAATGTGAGATTTCCCAATTTTGAGATCCAGTAGGCCGAAATTGCCATGTTGTTGCTTACAGTAAAAGTGTTTGGTCTGCTCCTCAGTTTATTAGGCATTTACGGTATGTTGAGTGAGTGTGAGTGTATAGTACGACTTGGCTGGGTGGAGCGACCGCTCCACTAGATTTAAGGTAGCACAACTGATATCTCATATCTTCCAAATAAGCCTATTTTTGGCAGAGGTATCAATAATCACTATTTACACGATATTGTGAAATATGAAGAACTTCTCGTGTCTAGATTTTGAGATATTGTAGTTATAAATTCCTATTTTTAACATGTTGTCTTATGGGGGCCATTAAAATCATGACGATTTCCATGCTATTTTTGAGTTTTTAATTTTACTGAGGTTCAACGTTTTTTCAAAAAACTGATTTCTAGATAGATAGTTGGACATTCTATTAGGAAAAAAATTGAAAACAATACCAACGTGTGCTATTTTAAAAGTTATCAACCAAAAACTAAATGATTTCCCTATACCCTTCTGTGTTACAGTTTTGTTCATTCTCGGAAGGCGATAAATTGAAACCTCGCTATACGACAGAGGTTGCAAGTTAAATGACATTTTATGATTCATTTATACTTAAATATAGTTGAAATGTAGGAAAACGTTTTCTGAACTTGTAATTTCAAGATTTTATTTTTTTGTATATGTATAATGAAGGTACTACCTTAATAGTGGAAAATAAACTTACTGGAGCACTCTGCAACTGAAAATGGTTTCCTATCGGTTGTGGACGTAAAGAACTCCATACTTCAAACATAAACAAATTTTATTTTGATAATGTTAGGTATACATAGTATTTTTTGGTGGACGGATATTTTCTCACTAAACTAATATTTAAAATAATTGCTTAGGTACCTTCATTTCTCTTTGGTGGCATATTGTGTGTGGTTCATATTGACTCTGAGTATTAAACACAGTGATCCTAATCCTTATATGTAATAATAAAATTGTATATTTCTGAATCTGAAATCACGAGCAGTTTTCTTTCAAAATTGCCTAAATCAAAATGTTCAGTAAAATAAAATGCATTTTATTACCTACTGACATTAGCAACAAGTAGGTATGCAGTTGAAATTGATCAATTGTTACAAATCACAAATATGCCGTGTTTTCGGCAGTGTTTAATTACCTATATGAATTGTATATCAATAATCAGAACCTATTCAATATAATTAAAGAGTTACTTAGGCAAGTCTCTGACTAGATATATTTAAATTTAAATTGAGTGATGACTTAACACAGATGTGAACACTAATTGTTCTGAAATGCACTGCGTGATTGTGTGAAGTTTAATGTGCAGATCCCACGTCGCCCATTACGAGCTGTTTGATTCTTGAATCATTGTGTAGTATAGATGCTTTCATAGAGCTGATTTGATCTCGTTTCTCTTGTATACTCTCTTCCAACTGGTCCAATTGCAGCTTCATCGGTTGAATTGCTTGATCAGTGAGTCTGAAAATACGAAATGATGAAACTATAGGTAATTAACCTACCTGATTTTGTTGAAAACTAAATTATTTACTGGAATACTACAATTAGGACAATTATGTAAATTTGGTGATTACCGTTGCTCTTCACGAAGTTGCAACGTTAGACGCTTGTTGGTATCTCGCCAGGACTCGAATTCGCGTTGCATGGCATCAACATCTTCTTGAACGTAGTCCATGAGTTTACCCAGAGGATTAACAACGCTGGTCGCTTTCTGCACAACACTTCGCAGCGTATCTACTTCATGCTTCACAGCCACACGATCTCGCTTGCGGCCTCCTTCCCACTCCTAAAATATAAAACAAAATGTCATCCAAAAGACGTCATAAACATACAGCTTCTGAACCTTTTAGTCAAACTACACCACTAGTAATTCCATTTTCAATCCATATAAAAATTACAAAAATACGGGATTAACACTCGTCTGGTGGCGCGATCACTCGAAGCATAGTCTCAGATCTGCATTAATTTTTGTGTACTTATTGATAATCAATCATGCAATACACAATCCCTGAAAAATTTAAACACTTCTCGTGTCTAGATTCTGAGATCATTTGAGTTTTCTCCCCCATGTTATTTTATGGCAGCTAAATAAAATCGTGACATTTTTAAGCTAAAATGAAGTTCTAATTTTTTTGTACCGTTAGATTTTAACAAAAAACTTTTTTTCTGGTAGATCTACGGACATACTATCAGGAAAAAAATTGAAAACAATACCAACGTGTGCTATTTTAAAAGTTATTAACCAAATTCAATCCGATTTTCCTATAGGTACCTCCCATGTTATAGTTTTGTTCGTTCTCAAAAGACATCAAATTGAAAACTCATTAATGGGTGGGTGTTGCAAGCTACAGGACAATGCATGAGTCTTTTATACTTAAATATAGTTGAACTGTTGTAAAAAGGTTTTTGAAATGGTAATTTCAAAAATAAATAAAAATGTGTTACTATATCGAGTGATTGATCCATTGATCCATTGATCGTTAGCCAAAAATATTACATTTGAAAAATCTTATTCCGACATATATATTTAAATAGGTACCAACTAATGTCTGCAATTTCCGGGATTCGCAAAAAAAGTTTGCAGTCCCCGTCCCGTCATATAACTATAATTTCAAAGCCGACCAACAATTAAAGTGACAATGATGTCGTGGACGTTTTCGGAACCATCTTGTAATGACATGGCAGTGGTGACGGTTTGTTCCGTTGGAGGTGTTCCGTTGGAGTGTTCCGTTTGTTCCGTTGGAGGTTCCGTTGGAGGGCACCTCCAACGGAACAAACCATCACCACTGCCATGTAAAGTGACAATGTTGAATCTCCACCCCCAACCCAACATTGCTTGGAAACATACAACAGATGTTTATTATTAGAGAATGAACAAAACACAGGAGGCACCTATAATAAGGAGATTATTTCTCATAGTTTCTTATCTTTGAAATAGCATACATTGGTATTGCCTTTAATTTTTGTCCTTAGGTAGGTTATATAGTATTTCCATCTGTCTACCAGAAATTAAGTTTTTTGTTAAAATCTCAGAATACACAAAAATTAGATATTCATCCAAAAAATTAATAATAGAGAACTCACACTAGTCGTAGTATGAATTAAAAACGTGAAATAGTATGTACACTCCCCCAAATAATACACGGTACTCGAAAGAAAATGAATTGACTGATTAAGGTTTGATGGCATCATCCCATGAAGTCAGTGCTAATGCAATATCTAACTCTTTTAGGTGAGCTCTGATTTCATTGATAATAACAAAGATTGATCGTCTAGGAACCGGCCCAGCAGCCAATACGTTTTGTACCAAGTACCATTTATTATTTGGGGGAGTGTACCTATTGAAAGTATACAATCTATAGGGTGTGTGTAGTCAAACAAAACATTCTTATATATTGGGATACCGGTCATCTAGAAATCTTGATTCAAAGTCCGAATAAAACAAGTGAGTTTTAGAATGCGCGAAAAAGGCTCAATGGACCTATTCTATATCTTTTTTGATCTCGTCGCGACCGCCTTCATTTCACTGCCCGGCGAAATGAAGGCGGTCGCGACGAGATCAAAATGAGATATAGAATAGTAAATTGCTTACCACAACATTTTTACTTTGTTTAATGTTCAAGTTAAAGTTTGTAAGTTGAGTAGACACAGACAGATGTATTAGTAGGTTCTACTCACAATATCAACTTTCTTTGATGGCGGAAGTTTGTTCGAGTCCAGATGATTTGCTTTATCTTCAAGATCCTTCTGCGTCTCGAGAATCTGTGCCACCAAGTGGCCCTGGTGACCATCACCTACCGCTGGAATATTATGTGGAACCTGGAATAAAATAATACTGTTCAATATGTATACTGACTTCCACAGTCACAGGTCATCCTTATTCTTAAACTTACAACTAGGAAAACGCTCAGTGTACCGCGTTGATGTACAAGCACCGATAAGTGCTCCTACCAAACACGATACATGATACGACACGATACGATACGATTTTCTTTGCAACTTTCTAATTTCCATATACAATATGGTTCTGTAAGAACTGAATAACAGATCCATGTGTCGGGACTTAGTACCTTCTTTTCTAAAAATCTCTTTTGATAAATCTTTCTCAACTCTTAAAATGGCAAAAAAAAGTAGCTACAGTACCACCCTACCTATGTAGTAAATACTTGACCAATTTGGTCGAAAATGTTTAAAACTAAATTGTGATATAATGTTGGTTTTGATTACCATGCAAAATTTGAACTTAATGGGAGCATTTTGATTTTCAACCAATCGGAAGATTGTTTTAAATTTAAACCAATTGGTGGATTTGACTGAAACTGTGTAAAATTTCATAAAATGTTGGTCTAAAAAACTGGTCTAAATGACTTGGCAAAATTTCAAATTGATCCGACCAACTAATCAGACGATAATATTATCAAAATTTAAACCAATCAACCGATTACAAAAAAAGGATCTGCAAACTGCAGAGTTTGTTTTAACATGTGTGCAAAATTTCAGCTTGATCAGTGAAACGGTGCGGCCTGTAGGTATATCTTCAGTAACAGAAAAACAAACATAACAAAAAAGCAGGTCCAAGTCAAAAGAGCGAAAAGGAGATGTTTGCTTCGCTTGCTCTACATTCACTCGAATTTCACTAATGTATCATTTCTATTGCACAGTGAAGAAACAGTAGGTAACCTAGTACAACAGCAGTATCTTTCAAATAATTATCAGTAGTTAGGTATATATGACAAACCTTTTCTTCCTCAACGGCTGCTTGTTTGGATTCGACTATCAAGAAATTGTCATCATCTTGATCTTGGCTGGTATCATTGTCGGTAATCACGTTGACTTTTCCAGTGACAATTCTAAAGAATTCAATCATTTGTATGACAGTACGATGTACATGAACAATTAGATGCTCCATTGCCTTACACTTTACCATGGTTGTCGATTTATGCAAAAGTGAAAACAACTGTAGGTATGTTTGTTAAATTAGCTTCTGTGTGTAAAATTAAGTTAATAACTTAGGTAAACATTTTACAATCCCTCTGGCATTTTGTAACGAAGCACGAATTATCACATCATTGTCATCAGGAAATGACAGACAGCTACGATTTTTATGAACATTCTTATGATTTGATCTGGCTGATTGGAAATTAAATTGCAATGAAAACATGTCATCTCACCCTGGCTCGTCTACTCGTGGGACGTCACCTCGGTCTCTTATTCTTGGTGCCGCGGGTCGAGCACTGGCAGGTCGCGCAGTCGGTGGTCGCACAGACATCGGACGCCTTGCAGGAACTTTCTCAGTCGCCCGCTCATTTCTGTGTACAAGAAAACCTTTTAAATTCACTGACAGTACCAATCTTACAATATTTTTTATTAACCCGATGTAACATCATGCCAGTATTTTTCCATTCGTATCAAAATCTGTTGAGCATTTTCATTGATTGAATAATAATTACCCTTCTACGATCGCAGAAGACGTATCTCCTCCTTGTCTAGACGCAGTTTCCTCCGACTGGCCTCCAGTTGGTTTCAGTGCCGATGCCTGTCGCTGTCTTAAATGAGCAGATGGCGGTCTCTTCATCTCCACGTCCTGCAAATGAGTATAACAATAATGCCTTGAAACAAACAAGATTCTCAAGGTCGATGTTTCAAGGATGTACAAGGATGTATCAAACGTCAAAAGTTTATTTTACATTTCGAACAGTTGTTCGAACTATGTGTAAACTTAGAATTGTTTAGAATGCTTTAAACACGAAGTTTTGAACTGCCGTTGGACGTTTGAAGCATCCCCGCTATAACCTAAAAAACTATGACACCTCCCACTGCATTATTTCAAAATTAAAATTAAATGAATATCAAAATGAATACTAAATGATTGCCATGTCCCAAGTGTAAACACTTTAATTAAACCTAATCTTGTATCTCTGTGATGATACATTTTATCTCACATTTACTTGTTGTTGAAGACGAGTGGTGTTGTCTTCATGCTTGAGATCAGTTGTCACATTGTCAAGCGATTCGTCCACAGGAGCAGCAGCATCACTTTCTCTGTTGCCTCCAGCATCGATTATTTCCCCCATCAGATCAGCTCCAGCCGCATGTATTCTAGTTACAAATTGTTGGTTAATTTTAGCACTAATAAGCACCAAATTAAGCGCATTTTATTATGTTAATATTATTTCTACTTTCCAGAAATTAATTTTAAGTTGCATTCCCTCTAGTCCCCATAACTTGATGCTGTCAGTAAAATAAATTGTAATAAATTAATTTTCCCAATGAACAACTCACTCAGTTTCCTTTTGAATAGTGGTTCCGCCGGAGGGAACCCCCAAGCTCTGAGCAGAGGGTTTTGGTTTAGAATTCTGGCCCACATTTGATTTTATAGATTTCTTTCTGTCAATATCTTTCACTTTGCTTTTTTCTTGTGGCTGTGCAGGCTGCTTTGTTGTTTTTGATGGTGGCGAAGGTTTACTTTTGGACGCCTTAAATTAAAATTTAAATAATTTTTGGAAATTAGTGTGGGTATACAGTTCGTTTTTCTATATTTGAACTCTCAACAGCGTGTGCTGCTGATAGTCAGTTTTTCTGCTAGGCTGAGAAAGACTACATTGCAAGGTAAGCTCGCAATGAAGTCTTTCTCGGCCTAACAGAAAAACTGACGGTGGCTCCATCTGGTGAGAGGTCAAACATAGGAAGAACAAACTGTAGATAAGCTTAATTAAAAATAGGTATCAATGTCATGAATGCTTACTTCATTCGTTGCTGGTTTAGAAGTTGAAGCCTTGGTTGACGCTGCTGCATTTCTCTTTTGTGATCCTTGCTCAGCACCTTTTCGCTGAATGTGAAACAATCATAAAATAAATTATGTAATATGTACCTATGAACTGCAAATTTAAAAGATTTGACCACTGGTGGGATTCGAGCCTGGACCTTTAGATAGCTGGTCAAATATGCTCTACTAACTGAGCATTCAAATTTGCAGATTTTATAATACATGACTTTTGATTAGATTCCAATCATAATTTCAGCAGCTTCCAATTTATGAATTTAATAATATTCTTATACCCATTACCTACTTATTTTAGTTTTTCCAATAGACAACATCATAAATTATCTAGTTAGCTCTGCTTTTCAAAAAATTTCATATGCAGTACCGTGATCCAAGTATCTATTATGGTTTTTCAACAATGGATCATAACCATAATAGATACTTGGATCACGGTACTGCATATGAAAATTTTTGAAAAGCAGAGCTAACTAGATAATTTATGATGTTGTCTATTGGAAACGCACAGCTAAATTAATGAATGATTTTTGTTAAATGTATTATTGATATAGCATTGGTTTAGTATTGCATGTGTTTTGTAATTTGTTGAAAGGATAATTCAGGATATTTAAAAAAAACTATACCTGTTTGAATTAATTTCAGTTTGAAATCATTTGAGTGCAAAAGGCAAGTGTGAACATTGATTTCAAGTTATTTCTTCTAACAGGGGATATGATTTATTGTAAAATCGATAAGGCAGCACGCAGCGATTCTTAAAAAACAACAACATGAGAAAATGTCATGTGAAATGGTAACATTTCTGCTGAGGTAATTAATTTAGATCAGTTATTAACTTTCCTAACGTATTAACTTTCTTAACACACTAAAAACAAAATGGGATATTTTTCCAGAAAACTATGTCCAGAAAATAATCTGACCACCATCTATATACTGACCTTGTCGTCCAAAGCTCTTCCAATAGCTTGTAAAAGCTCATTAGTTTTTGTTGGCTCATGTCCAGCAACAATTTTTGTTGGTCGAACAGTAAGGTGAATTCCTGTCGAGCTAACTGTAAAAGATCAAGTATGTTTAAAAAAAGAAGTACGTGTACCTACTATAGAAAATTACCTCCATGATTTGCATTGTGTATTTTCAGCAGTCACAGATTGAAGTTAACACATATTCTATGAGCTGGTTAATATTTACCAAACTGAGAATTTTCTTTGCATCTAGATCATTAGCTACTAGTACTACTTATGCAAATGTAGGTACCTATGAAAATGTCTTGTAAGCAAATGTCGGCTTAAAATAAAGTTGTTTCATACACGATAAAACCCATTTCATTTCAAATAATACTTGTATGCTTGTTTGCTGTTGTGAGTGTGTAATAATTTGTACATATACCGATTAATCAGTAAAAATCTGAAATTTGCCAGATATTTCTAGTTTGATGAGTGCTAACTGCTAGTGGTGCTAACTTACTGACAGCATCGACAACTTTTTGTAAAAAAGCAATCTTCCCCTCCTTATCTTTGATATTCTCGTGGTTCATTTCATCTTGCGTAAGAACACCATCGAGATATCCAGTACTTCGAATAACCTGGAAAAAAAGAGGGAAAAAATAATGCTGTGGTATTGTGGGCTGGCTCAATCTTACAGTTTCGAGGTAAAGTTAACTTAAAGGTAAAGTTAACTTAAATTTAGGTCACTCATTATTCCACGGGATAGTAATTCGAAGAATACACTGACATACGCGACATTAGGTCTGTTCGTTTTGCTTACTGCACTTTACTGCTCACTGCAAATCCGTTCGTTTTGCATCAAACTTGCTGTTCCCTCACTGCGATTGTGTTCGATTTGACACTGGCAGTAGCTGCGCAGTGACTGCTCTTACAGCTGGGTAGGGAGGTGATGTAAATGCAGTAACTTTGCAGTAGGCGGCAAAATGGCCGATGTTTGAAATGTAAAATGTGTTTCTTATGGATGGATAGTGAAAAAACGCCTAAGGAGGAGGGAAATGAGTATTTGTTTCAGAGTTTAGTTTAGTTATATGTTATGAAATGATACATATTTATATAAAAATGCATTGGGATTAGACAAGAATTCTATAAATGCAGAACATAACCTCACTTATTTTTACATTCTTCCCGCCAAATTCACAAACCTCCCAACCAATAGGAAAAGGCCAACCTGCCATCCTGCTGCAAATGCGTTCGTTTTGTGTTGGTACAGCAAGCTACTGCAAGAGTTACCAGGGCCTACTGTAAGCTGCTGCTACTGCAACTGCAGTAAGCTAAACGAACAGACCTATTGTGTGATTGGTCTAGTCATAACAGATTTAGCACATTTTTTTTTTTATCTAATCCAAATAGGGACATTGGGCAGTCTCGTGACATTTTATTCCAGTCAATTCTAAATAGAGGTTTTTGGCTTCCCGCTCAAAAAGATTTCTAGATTTATCGACGCAAGTTCTCAGAGCTTAAGTGGATTCCAATTCCATCTATAAGGTAATTAGTTCATGGTCTTGTGGTGTTGAGGACTGAGACTTTTGCGATTACTTCTCTATGTACACAGTTACATATAGTATTTTATTTATTTATATATATTTTACATATATTTATTATTTATTTATTTATTAAATAAATAATTTTATAAATAAATAAATACATTTATTATTATAAAATAAATCCCCTGGCTGGTGCAGTGTGTGACGTCAGTGCGATGACCCTTTGCCATTAAGATTCAAACAGAATGAAGCACCGGTCATAATATTACCTCGGTACCCACAATCCAAACGTGCCTACTATCAGGAATGCTACCTTCTAATCTTCTAGCTAGATGGTGGTTCATACACACGACAAGTCTATAAAACTCTCTGCATTTTCAATCATGACTGAATAGCAGAGTTCTGGCAAGTACTAGGTCACGCTATAGATGTCAGCCAAATTGAGAGAGCACTGTCCGCAAGGGTAAAATTAAGGAAAATGAAGCTTCTGTGTGTGCTCTTCCTTCATTTGATTTTAACAGTGCAGACATCTAGTCCATAATTTCCGCGGATTGTGCTATTTATTCGCTTGACTTTGTTGAGGTTCTCTTATGCAAAATTAGGTATTATTAATAAAAATCACTCAAACCCCAACACACAATGTAGTATAGGTATATAAAATAATAGTTGGAAACAGTTAATAACTCTTTTTAATGATCTTTTTCAATCCACAAACATCACAAAACTCATACAACCATCAAAACTCTTCCAACAATCAAAACTTCTACTAATCAATACAAAATGTTTTCCTTTCCTAAGCCCTCTTGATCTGTTGTTTGGCTAGGCCATAACAACTCGCCCCCAACAAAACATGTCCTTTAAACTAAAAATTGAAATGACAGTGGCACATTAATCTTCTAAAAATCTCTTTGTGAGATAGTCTGTTACTGTTCTTCTTCTTCTGTTCGATCTACGTAAGAAACCGAGTGAGGAGGCGAGACTGCTGTCGTCGTTCTCCTGTTCTTCTCCATCTTGTGGTTGATAGTGCCGTGAGGAGGCGAGACTGCTGTCGTCGTTCTCCTCTTCTCCATCTTGAGGTTGATAATGCCGTGCGGAGGCGAGACTGTTGTCATCGTTCTCCTCTTCTCCATCTTGAGGTTGATAATGCCGTGCGGAGGCGAGACTGTTGTCATCGTTCTCCTGTTCTTCTCCATCTTGTGGTTGATATTGCCGTGAGGAGGCGAGACTGCTGTCGTCGTTCTCCTCTTCTTCTCCATCTTCTTCGGCAATACCCTCAACATTTGAAGACGAACTTCGAGTTGGGGCTGCGATTAGTTCACTAACGTGAACTTTGATAGTAGAACCGGAAGGAGGGATTTTTGAAAGACAAACTACTGACGGATTCAAGAATGCAGTGATCTTGTATGGTCCAATATATTTTGGTGCAAACCCTGCATGGAAATAGCGTGCAGCATCTGATTGTTGATGATTGCGTCTACGTACTATATCTCCGGTTTTAAAACCATGTTCACGCCTACCTTTGTTCGACCGCTTGGTATACTGCTGTTGATAATGCTGTGTGTTCTGCGTTGCTTCCTGGCGCATTTGTTGAGTGTTCTTATCATTTTCCTGTACAAATGTACTCTGCTGCCAGTCACCAGGCCTTAACAATTTCCGACCAATCATCAACTCGGCCGGAGAGAATTGTGTAGCTTCGTTCTGTCTACATCTCAATTGAAACATTATTCCAGGCAAAGCTTTGTCCCAGCTTCGGTGTTGACTATCATCTTTGATAGCAATTCGTAGTTGCTTTTTCACTTCTTGGTTCCTTCGTTCATCTGGATTTGCCTGGGGGTGATAAATCGGTGTTGTCCATCGCCTTGTCATCCAACGATTGTGTGCCGCTTTCCAGCTTCTAGCGTTGAAACGTGTATCATTGTCTGATATGATTGCTGATGGATATCCCCAACGAGGAAAGATTTCCACCTCCATCAATCTGATTATATGTGCAGTGCGAGAATTGCTGATTGCAAAGGCCTCAACCCATTTAGAATGATTATCTGTCACAGTTAATATAAATTTCTTTCCAGATGAAGTTCGCGGATATGGACCCATAAGATCAATACTTATCACCTCTCCTGGGTAACGTGCTAAGCGAGGTTGCTGCATACCCAAAGTTTTTCCAACATGAGTCTTCTTTTCCTGGCAATCTTCACAAGTTCGAACATAGTCACGAACGTCACGAGACAGCCCAGGCCACGTAAATCTATCCTTGATCGCTCTTGCAGTTTCTCTCCAACCTGGATGTCCGGCCTCTTCACTGTCGTGGTAATGATATAAAACCTGATTTACCTTGGTTTTTGGAACCAATGGCCTAAAAAGCTCCTGACCCTTTACCTTGACTTTTTGGCAAATTAATCCATCTTGTAATGTATACCGACATGGAGGATCATCTGACTGAATTTTTCCCCTCAAATCTTCAATATGTTTGTCTTGTCCTTGCCAATCTTTGACCTTATTGATAATAGTACCCGATAACAATCTAATTGGGCATATTCTTAGAGCAGAGTCTTCATTTACATCATACGTTGGTGTTGACATTCTTCTCTCGCAAACAGGATCTTCTTCTAACAGAGGGCCCTCAGGAAAACGAGATAAAGCATCTGCTGCAATATTGGTAACTCCTTTAACGTGTTCCACTGTAAAATCAAATTCTTGGAGCGTCAAGGCCCAGCGCAATAGTTTTCTATTCTTGTCTTTCCACTTATCAAGCCACTGAATAGCTCCACAATCGGTACGAAGTGTAAAGTGCCTTCCTTCTAAGTAGAGACGAAACTTATTGCATGCCCAAACAACACCTAGGCATTCATTTTCACAGGCTGAATAATTTCTCTGAGCATTACTCAACTTGCAACTTGCATAGTTAACAATCTGTCGTTTCTCTGGGTCTCCAGGAACAGTCTGATAAAGTACAGCTCCTAGTCCAATGTCGCTTGCATCCGTTTGTAAATACAACGGCCGCTCATGATCTAGTCGATGGAGACACTGATCATTTGCTACTAATCTCTTCAGCTCTTGAAAGGAAGCTTCTTGCTCTTCTCGCCATTCAAAACGTCGTCCCTTCTTTAGTAGTACCTGTAGAGCAGCTGAGGCCTCTGTTCTACCAGATATGAAACATCCATACCATTGTATCAAACCCAAGAATCTCTGTACGTCCTTTACTGATCTAGGCCGAGGAAATTCTGCTACCGCCCGTATTTTCTCAGGCTGCATGCTAATGTTCACACTATCTAACACATGACCAAGAAAATCAATCTGTGAATAAGCAAATTTACACTTCTTCAGTTGACATGTGAGTCCCGCCTGTGACAGCCTAGTTAACACCTTCTGAACATGCACCAGGTGTTCCTCAAATGTCTCTGACACTATGATGATGTCATCAATGTAAACACGACAAAACGTTTCTGTGTATCCTCGCAAAATCTCGTCCATTACACGTTGAAAATGGGCAGGAGCATTTTTCAGGCCAAATGCCATTACATTCCAAACATACACACCTCGTGGACATGAGAACGCTGTCTTCATTTTATGATTCGGATCCATCTTTATTTGCCAAAATCCCGACCTCATATCAAGAGCAGTAAAGTATTTTCCCTTGGAAAGTTCATCTAATGTCCAATGAAGATTTTGCATAGGATACGGATCACTCACTGTTTTTGAATTAACTCGACGGTAGTCCACACAGAGTCTATGACCTTTACCTAGTCCTTTTGACGCCAGAATTGCTGGAGAGCACCATGGAGAGTTACTCTTCTCAATAAGACCTCTGCTCTCCAAATCATCCACTAACTCGTTCAGAATTTCCCTCTTCTCTGGTGTGTAGTGGTATCTTGGAGCAACAATGGGAATTTCGTCAATCGTAGTAATCTGATGAGGTTTACTTCGAGCACAACCTAATTCTTCACGTAAAACAGTAAGTCCAGGCTCAGGTTGATTTAGCACACTCAGAAGTCGATTTTTGTCTTCTGGTGATAAAACTGGATCAATATTTACATCTTGAATGGTTAAAATGTTATTGTATGTCATGGGTTTCTGACTCTGCTGGAAGAAGGGCACAGTAACTCGCTCCTCTGTTCCAAGAATTATAAATTCTTTTTCAAAATCAAGAATTGCCCCATTTGCCCTAAAAAAATCTAATCCCAAAATCAAGTCTGTACACAAATCATTCACTGCAATTCCACATAGCTCCAAATGCAGTCCACCAACCTCACACAATGTAGAAAAATCACCCAATGTTTGCATACTTAATCCATTAAGTGCAAGATGAAGTGTTGAAATATTACTTGGTGACTTTAATTGAAGCCCCAAAGTTTGAGCACATTTAAAACTAATACATGTAACCTCAGCTCCTGGATCTAATGTCCCAATCACTACAATATTGTTTATTCTCATCCAAATAGCTGCTGACCTTCTCTTTTTAAACGAGCTTTGTAAATGTAAGACTCTTGGGATTACTTTTGGAGTGGCCTCTCTCGCCCTCGACCACTCCCCCCTCCGTTTCCCGAAGCTTGTTGGTGTGAATTCCTCTCTTCCTGAAGATTACCACTGCACTCTCGACTCAGATGGCCGGGCTGACCACATTGGTAACAGACAATGCCACCTGTCGTCGGTCTTGGTCCATTAACGCCATCCATCTTTAAGTCTCTCTCAATCTGGTTGGCCCGAATCACCAGTTCTTCAACAGATCGCGGTGGCGGAGCCCTGAGGAATGGTCTGTACTTCCTGTCCAGCAATTCGATGAGAGTAGGAATTGCTGCCTGGAGCTCCTCCCTAGGGGATATCCTACTAAATGTCATGGCCTTACGGCGTAAAAAGTTCTCAACTGGCTGTCCAGCCTTGTGCTTCTCTCCGTAGAACTTTGCACGAATCTCAGCCAATAACGAAGGGTCGTCAAATTTGTTAAGAAATCGAAGTTTGAATTCTTCCCAGCACAGTTGTTCTTCATTCACAGCCCTGAGCCATGATTTGGCCTCATATAGAAACTTGCATTTTGCAAAGCTGGGCCAGCATTCTTCCGGGACCTGGTATTTGACAAAGGTGACCTCACACTTTGCCATAAACTTGATAGGGCTCTCATGGTCAGCACCCCTATACTCAGGCAACATCAGTTCCCATGTATTATCTGACCGATAATCAAATTTAATCCGAGTCGCTGACTGACTGGCCTCAAAGATGTCAAATTCAATAAGATTCGTCTTCGGCTGGGAAGGATGATTAACATTTGACTTAGCTTGGTGTTGGTCTTCTAATTTAGTAATGCGTTCTACTACTTCTTCAAACTGTACAGACATTTTCTTTATGGCCTTCAAAATTTCCAAATCTGCCATGTTATCATTCGGTCCTGTCACGGTTGCCAGTTGTTGAGGTTCTCTTATGCAAAATTAGGTATTATTAATAAAAATCACTCAAACCCCAACACACAATGTAGTACCTATATATAAAATAATAGTTGGAAACAGTTAATAACTCTTTTTAATGATCTTTTTCAATCCACAAACATCACAAAACTCATACAACCATCAAAACTCTTCCAACAATCAAAACTTCTACTAATCAATACAAAATGCACGGCCTCCTTTATAAGTTCCGTTTTACTACACGTTTCCCGGCCTGTCCACCAACTGAAAATCAGAAGTTCCACCTTTCGGCACAGGTCAAGAGCGCTAGTTGACACCCTACGCCTTCCTTATGAAAATTGTACATGACCAACTCAAGACAACATAGTGTGCAGTGGTTGCTTTTGTCTTTGAAAGAGCTGTCAGTTAAGAAAATGCAATTAGTAAGCCAATATTGTTCGTGAATTCAACATTAAATATGATTTAAATGCTTTATAAGTAATATTATAAACAATTAATAATATATTAGTTCTTGAAATATAACCAAGCCCCAGTTTCGTCTACATATTGAATGTGTACATATACGAAATTTATTGTGAGGTTAAAAAAATAGACGTAAAATCACCTGACCTAACACATTCAATAGTAGACGAAACTGGGACTGAGGTTATATTTCAAGAACTAATATATTATTAATTATTGTTTAAAATATTACTTATAAAGCATTAAAATCATATTTAATGTTGAATTCACGAACAATATTGGCTTATTATTGCATTTTCTTAACTGACAGCTCTTTCAAAGACAAAAGCAACCACTGCACACTATGTTGTCTTCAGTTGGTCATGTACAATTTTCATAAGGAAGGCGTAGGGTGTCAACTAGCGCTCTTGACCTGTGCCGAAAGGTGGAACTTCTGATTTTCAGTTGGTGGACAGGCCGGGAAACGTGTAGTAAAACGGAACTTATAAAGGAGGCCGTGACAAAATGTTTTCCTTTCCTAAGCCCTCTTGATCTGTTGTTTGGCTAGGCCATAACAACTTTCAGTGACAGATAACCTAGTGTAGGTAGCAGCTAGTAGGTACTAGCTAGCACTAGAGACTTTTGCAAATAATTATTAGCCGTCAAGTAATAGTCCTTCCCCGATAGATAGGCCAATAGGTTGGGGGTGACAAACTGCCAGCCGTAGTTTAGGAATCACTTTTACTCGCAGCTCTCCAAGAGTCATCCGTTTCTAGTAGGACTGTAGGAATACTAGAAAAACTGGACTGGAAACTCATACTGGAATATCATCTACTAGGAATAGGTGCATACTTACAGATGTTATAATGTCATGAAGAAATCTAAATGGAGGCTTTTTCAGTAACTTGTCAGTTAATGGTGGTTTCTTAATGTGTCTTCCTAACAGCTCTTGGGTACGCTTCAAAACTTCAGGTTTAACATCTGCATTCATATTAAATGTCAACTATTTATTTACCGACCGGTTCTCCTTCAGTTACTTTCGAGAATTCGATTATTTGATTTTGATTGATTTGTAGCGTAGATTTTACAGATAGATGTGGAATTTTGTTGACAGCTTTGAGCTTGTTGTATACGTGTGAAGTATGTACCCGACCCGTCGGCTGACCCAGGCTGACCGAACTCGTGTGTTAAAACTAAAAACGGTTGGTTCGGTTGGTACTTCTGCAACCGTCATGGCTTCCACAAGTAAAAGTACTTTGTTCGATGATTCAGATGAAGAAATTGATATTACTACTAATTCTGATTATGCAAAAAAGTATGATACTTGGAGGCAGAAAGAAGTTCTACAAACATGTAAGTAATTATTGTCTCCCACTGTTATGAGGTGTTACCAGACGATGATGGGCTGAGATGTATCTTAAAGTGAGGTTAAGTAGCCTGGGTGGCCGTAAACACATGTGTAGCCTGTAGGTGGGTGTGACTACGATCCCGACAGCCGGGACTTTCAGGTTAAAAAAATAGTCCCGACCGTCGGTTTTACTGGGCAGCCTAAGGAATAAAACTCTCTATGGGTAGACAAATTCGAACTGGGCAACTTAAAAAAAATTACTCTATGGTTAGGCAGAATTAAAACTTGTGAAAATTACGAATAAAAAAAAATGTGCTCCCGGCCGGATTCGAACCGACGACCTCTTGCACCGTGGTCCAGTACGCTATCCATAGCGCCATCTGGACGGTCATACTGAATGCCGTTCTTAACCAGTATATAAATAAACAAGGCCAGTCGGGACTATTTTTTTTAACCTGAAAATCCCGGCTGTCGGGATTTTAGTCACTACCCCTGTAGGTAGGTATCATGCGCATGTGAATTTTTTTTATGCCCATGTGCATTTTAATTTATGTGCAATATGCATGATGCTAATTTTTTTACTACAAGTACTATTCTTTTCAATCTACAGTGAAGGCCCGATATGGTGATGATGTCCCCGAGGATTCTAGTTCGTCGGAAGAAGAGGATGAAACTGCTAGGGAGTTGACCCAGGAGTTGGAGAAAGATTTTTTTAAAACACTTTCATATCTCAAGAAGAAAGATCCATGTATATATGATAAAGATGTTAAATTTTTTAAAAGTAGTGAACCAGTTGAAAATATTCAAAATCCTAAACAGAAGAAAGGAGATAAGCCATTATTTCTTCGTGACTATGAGAGAAAGATAATTGTAGAAAGGGATGGTAAACTGAGTGACGATGACAGTGACTCATCACCGAATGTAAAAAATCCCACATCTATGAGTGTTGTTGAAGAAGAAAAAGCAATCAAAGATAGCTTTAAAGCTGTGTTGCACGACTCGGATGATGAAGGCAATGCTTGGGGTGGCCTTTTCGAGGCTCGCAAGAAAACATCTGACGAGCTAAAGAAGGAAAAGGCTGACTACCGTGATTGGCTAATGGGTCAAGAGAATGAATTGACTGATAAGAACGTTGAGTCGCAGCTAAAACCGCTTCATGATTTCTGGAATGACCCTAATCTAGATTCTGGTGAACGTTTTCTCAAGGACTACATTCTCAACAAGAAGTTTCTGGATCCTGATGATGCTGACCATGTTCCGTCTTATGATGAGATTGTTCACGATTCAGATGAGGGGCTTTCTGAAGATGAAGCAACCTTTGCCAAGCAGGAGGAATTCGAAACCAAGTATAATTTCCGTTTTGAAGAACCCGACCAAGAGTTTATCAAGCGATATCCTCGTACGATGGAAAACTCTCTGAGACGAAAGGATACTCGAAGAAAGGAAAAGAGAGATGACGTCAAGCAAAGGAAGGTTGCTCAAAAGGAGCGCATGAAGGAGGATTTGAAACAACTTAAAAGTCTAAAAAGAAAAGAAATTATTGAGAAAATTGAGAAATTGAAAGAAATTACGGGCAATGCTCACGTTGGTTTTGAAGATAATGACCTTGAGGGAGACTTCGACCCAGAAGCCCATGACAAACGAATGAGTGAACTCTTCTCACAAGATTATTATGTCGATGGGGAAGAGGAGAAGCCGGAACTCCCTGACCTCGATGCTGAGCTGGAACTGGAGAACTGGGATGAATGGGGTGGTGACGGTGGAGAAAATGCATCACATTGTGAAGATCCTAACTTCAACATGGATTGTGATTACAATCCCACCGCCAAGTTCCAAGCCGAGCTCATCAACGCCACTACGAAGAAGAAGAGGGGAAGAAAGTCAAAGCTAGCTCAAGCTCTAGCAAGGAAGAAACCAGTATTTGATCCTAAAGACCGCACATTTGAACAATATGTTGATGAATATTATGGCATGGATTTCGAGGATGTTATTGGAGATTTACCGGTCCGATTCAAGTACAGGTCCGTCATGCCCAACAGTTACGGTTTGACCATTGATGAAATTTTAAAAGCTGATGATAAAGAGCTGAATCAGTGGGTTTCCGTGAAGAAAGCTGTTAAATATCTTCCAGAAAATGTGGAAAAGCAAGAGTTCGACAGATATCAGAGAAAAGCAAGAAACGTGGATTACAAGAAGAAAATTCTAAAAAGTCTGTACATTGAAGAGGAAGACCAGCTTGTTGTTGAACGAAAGCCTAAGAAAAAGAAGTTGAAGAAATTGAAGGGAAGTGAGATGAGTGCGGCAGCTGTTCCAGAAGTAAATGATGCAAAAAATATGAAATCAAATGGTATTAAGATAAAAGTTGAAGAGGGAGAACATTCTGAAGAACTTTCTGTGGATGAACAAAAGCACAAGAAGAAGTTGGAGAAATTGAAGGGAAATGAATTGAAAGTGGCAGAAATAACAAAAGAAATTGATGAAAAGAAAAAGAAATCCCAAAAGATAAAATTGGAAGAGGGAGAACATTCTGTTGATGAACAAAAACACACTAAGAAGAAATTAAAGAAAAATGAGATGAAAATGATTGCACTGTCAGAAGAAAATGATAACAATAACCTTGAATCAGTGGATAATAAACAAGGAGTTGAAGCAATTGTGGATCATAGTTCAAGGAAGAAGTCAAAGCAACATAGGATAAAAACTGAGTCAATGGACAGTAACGCTTCAGATACTCATACTATTATTCCAGACATTAAAGTGTCGAAGAAACGTAAGCTAGAACAACAAGGTAAAATAATAACCAATAATGGTCAAACAATTTCAGATCAAGCAATGAAGAAGAGAAAGGTAGAACAAAGTCCCACTATCACAAACACTCTGACAAATTTAAAAAAGAAAACTAAGAAGAAAAATAAGTCAATTGGATCAATCAAGACAGTAAATCAAGACAAAGGTGTGATCACTGTTAGTCGTAGGATGAAAAAGAACAAGAAACAGGCTATGAAAAAGAAAGAAATTGTAACCTCATCAGAAAAGTCCCCTCATCAAGTAGCTGTGAATGTGATCAGTACAAAGCAGAAGGTCAGAAAAGAGTCAAATGGCAAGAAGGATGATAAAACTGTAGATTTCTCAGATGCAAGACTTCAGGCTTATGGACTGCATCCTAAAAAATTCAAGAACTATATCAAATATGGAAAGAAGTAATATCAAAATTAGTGTTACCAATAAAATATAATGCCATTACAGAGTTCAAAACATCGACAACCACTTGAAATGTTTGATTATTATGTGCATGTACTGCATGCATTGTAAATACATATTTGGGAAGAATTGAATCTTAAAAAATCTGTTACAACTAGCCTTTGAGTTCAGTATGTTATCACTATTGTAAAGATAAGAAGAGTTTAATTGTTATCAGTATCAGCATGCTTCACGTGGTAAAAAAATGCATTCATTGATTTACTTTGGTAATCTTAGACTACAATGTGACACAGATCATATTGCTACCTGTTAAAGTAAAGAAATCCGGAAGTGATAAAAGATAGAAAGTCTTTTATCTTGAGAAGAGAAAGATGGCAACAAGATGTTAAAAGTTTTCGAAGAAGTGCGAAAAAACGTTTCCTTCAAGAGCAAGGTTGTCCACATCGATTCTCCGCTCTCCAGACTTCATTATGCTGTTACTTTCGGCTTACTTCTTATATGCTGTGTACTTGTATGCAGCCAACAGTATATTGGGGAACACATAAGATGCATCGCGGACAAAGGCGTAAACGAGAAGGTAAGCTCAATTTTACCACTTTCTCTTTGATTAGAAGAAAAATGATAAGTGTTTTTGAATGATATTGATAATAAAACTACTATTGCATCAGATTTTCAATGCAATAAAGTTGCTTATTACCTAACAGCCATCCTTTCACTCTGTAGAGAAACTAAAAACAAACTCCAAAAACTTAATGATCAGGGTGCAGTACATTTAGTTACTTTTTGACTAATCAATTTTGACAGCTAAAATAAAAATTATTTAATACAAAGCCAATAACTTGAGATCTTAATCAAGAATTTAATGGAAATTTGTAAAAATAGTAGGTAGGCCTACTTATAGTAGTTATATGGTTTATATTATGGAAGTATTGTTTTTGCACTCTGCTGTGCATATTATAAATTAATATGCTAATTGTCTTGTATTGTCACTAGGTGATTGAGACGTTCTGCTTCTTCACCAGCACATTCACGCTGGTACGACGCTCCAACGACACGGCGCACCCCGGTGTCGGGCCGATGAGCGACGATGAGCCTGTCGTACATCACGGCTACTACCAGTGGGTGCCGTTCATCTTGTTCGGGCAGGCACTGCTGTTCCGTCTGCCGAGATCCATCTGGAAGCGACTTGAAGGGGGAACGGTCAAGGCGATGGTCAATGGGTTCGAGTACTTGGCTCTGGCTTCACGGGATTCTCCCACCAAGGTTAGTTATTGGGAGAGTATTTATTTGGGACTTTCACATTATGTTTATAACTTGAAAGTGGAAACCCATACCATTTAAAATATACCATTTGAAAAAAAAAATATATGTGTGTAGTAACATTTCTGCTGACATTCTGTTAATAGAAAAATCTGACAATTTTATCTCGGAATTCTAAGTGGAAAAGACCAACTTCATATCTACCTGTTGTTATCTACTAGTACCAAGGAGGTTGTAGTTATATTCTTCTGGAGGGGACAACCGCTATACCAGCCTACGCTACGGGCTTGAAGCCACTCCCAGCTAGCCGACACTCCTCCCAGGCGAAAAAACTCCTGGCAGAAAATCTCGCACGCGCGCTTACGAGTGCCGTTCCAAGAGTTCCAGTAATTTTTTTATTGCGCGCCAATGAATACACTTATAGGGAATTGCGGTATGTAACATTGCTTAAACTGAGGCTCCAAGGAATCACCTCCCATTTTTCGATTCACTTTTTACACTTTCGGTGGCACACACTTAAAATATGTCTGGGAACGTTTGCTAAAGAACTCGGAATGCCCCAAAAAAAAGGTTTCTATTCAACTTGCTGTAACGTCGCAACTATTTGAAGTATCAAGAATCGAAAAATTGGAGGTGATTCCTTAGAGTTTCAGTTAAACAATGTTACAAACCACCGCATCTCCCTAGAAGTGTATTCATGGCGCGCAATTAAAATATTCCTGGAACTCTTACAACTGCGCTCGTATGACCGCGTGCAACGTGACTCGTTGCTTGCCTGGAGTTTTTGGGGCGTGAGGCGAAATATGCCTGCAGAAAGTCGGCTTCGGTCCGCGCGGCGAATGGCCACTCCATGTATAACCTCATTGACTAGTACTTAGTACCGTCATGTGAGAATTTGTGGAAATTTTTCCCTACAAATGAGATTTTTTGATTATTTTTCCTGTACCTACTTTGTAATATACTGTAAATTGTGACTGGATTAAAATTAGTAATAAATAATTAAAAAAATTAAATCTTTCACTACTGACTTGAAATATCTCAACGCCTGCAGGTGGACAAGGTGACCGTGCCATCGGTCAAGGAGCGGGCGCAGAAGCTTGAGGCGGTGCGGACGGCCTTCTTGGACCGTTTGTACTACCATCGCAACTGGGCCAAGGGACTGGTGTTCTGCGAGATGTTGAATCTTGTCAACGTCGTGCTGCAGATCGTCCTCATGCACCATTTCCTCGGCGGACACTTCATGAACATGTTCGATGCCGACATGATGGATATCGTGTTTCCCAAGGTCAGTCGAGGAGCAAGCAACTGTTCCAGTTACAGTTTGTTCAAATCTTCTGTACAATGATTATGGTGGTGAAGATGGCAACGAAATTATGTACTACTATGCTAGAACCAACACAACAAAATGAAAATCAGCTAGAACTAGGTGGCACATTCAAGTTAGCGGATTTTATTTGGAGTGTTTGGGTTGGCAAAGTGTGAATTCAGATGGAAGGTCTGGATGGTGCTGCTTATTTACACCCTAACGGCGTTGTAAGCGTAAATTGAACAGCCTGTATGTATACCCATGTGAACCAAATTAGCATTCCTGCTACTGGCTTATTTCTGTATTTGTTATAATTTTAATAACGGATTTGTAAGCATCTGGGGCTGGATTCACGAAAGGTATTATCTTCTTATACATACTATCTTTTGATTTAATACCAAAAACACCATGTTAAATGAAAGATAATACCAAAGAGAGTATGTAGGTATTAGGAGATAATACTTTTTATGAATCTAGCCCCTGTGCATTATTTTTTATCATCATTGGTCAAATACACTAGACAGCTTGATTTCAACCATTACTCTGAACTGAATGTTGACATTTAATTTTTCGTTTACCTATATTTTCTTAACCCTTTAATTTCTTTCTACTTTCATAGTGCACTGAAACATAAAAGAAAGCTTTTAAATTTTAATGTTTAATCATCCTCTTTTAGAAATTCCTGCTTTGCTATTACCTAGTACTTGCACTTCCTTCCTAATAACGAAAATGTGATGCTACTAAATAACTCTTTGAAATTTTCATGATTACAATGTACAGTAAACCCTCTAGTCGAAGAATATCAAAATGAAATAGGCCATTTTGCTTCATCGGTCTTATGTCAAGCTAATTTTTTTATATGTTGTTCCTAACAGTCCAAAGTAACCACCATTCAAAATAAGTCAAAATAAAACCATCGGAACATGCCCAAAAAATTCACGAAAGCCAAAACGGGGGGCCAAAGACGCAAGTGTTAAAACTGCTGCAGATCATTCAATTTCGGTCCAATTTTCTCCAAACAAAAACAGAAATGTTCAACATAATATTGTTAATCTGAAAAAAAAATGAAGTTGACTAATTTTGGAAATTATATGGTCGATTTTTACAAAAAATTTACAAAACGGGGTACTCGAGGCAGTTTCGTTTCTTCCTGCGTCCGAGTTACAACTCCGATTGAAAAATAATTTACATGATAAAATAGCTTGTTCTTTTGCAAACAAATTTGTCGCTTGAAGTTTGTCGGTACGCGAACTTCATCGCAATGTTTTTGCGTTTTACCGAAACTACTTCGCGCGCGAAGACGAGATTTCCCCCCCTCCTCCCACGCTAACGGCCATAAGAACCCAAGGCGAGCTGTCAAGTGTCTTGCGTCGCTCAGTGTTTCGTCACTCAGTCATGTTGTTTTAATCACAAATATTATTCGACTTATAGAAACTATATATCCAAATCATCAAATAACTTATTATTACACCTACATGTTCTTCAACATTAATTACTATTAGTATTTATTATATCACCAGTAACTCTCAAACTATCTTGTCAACTGTTTCGAATCTTCTGTGTTTTTTTCTTATTATGTATACAGTCATTTCTTTTTATTGAAAGTTTGTTAGTTAGAATGTATTGAAGAAGATTTCAATATCAGCATTAAAATTGTTTAACCCATTATTTCAAAATGATGCATTGTGTAATTGTTTTAATTATTGAAGTATAGTATTGTTTAATATTTATTTATATGTGTGCGTTCCATTTAAAATGAGTGTGAAGTATTTCTTTGCGAGAAATCGAGAATCTGCTAATTACATAATTATTCGTAAGTGCTGAAATGATAATCAATCCAAATATTAAGAAGGAACCTGCGAAATAAAAACGCGCATCCTGACTGGGATTCGAATCCAGATCCTTTGGGTTACCGTCCCTATGATTAAATACACCGTCACTAAGTGAAAGATTCACTAAATTTCCACTAATTTTGTTTGTATATGTTTGGAAAAAGATAAATTATGATTCACTGAAGTTTTTGTAAGGTTGTTGCGGTAAGTTAGTATTATTTTATCAATTTTATCTTGTGTAGATAGAGACGATGGAGAACATGTCGGTAGAGAAGTGAGCTTCAACACAATGCACAATTATTACAAACTCAAGTCACCCAATCAGTCGAGTATGAGCGAAATGTTTGTGCAATTTGTAACCGAGTACAAGATCAAATTGATAAGCTCATCTAAATCACAATAAAAGAATGTACAACCCTATCGTTGAAACTAGTTGAGACTGACATGATGATGTATTCTCTAAAATTCTGCCACATAGTGTTGAACCAAATATCGACTAATTTCTTTTTAGATTACATGTTACTTATTGTAGGGTGAAGTTTGCAAAATAGATGGAAATGATCGAGAGAGAATCTTTTACATTGCCACTAAGCAAGCGATTGTCTCAACAGATGTTTCGATCTTGGGGTGGGATTACATAAAATGATAACCTTCTTGTCACGGTGACAAGCTCTCATCTCAATGTTATTCACGGCCTTCTAGGGACTTGTCACCATGATAAGGAAGTTATCATTTTATGTGTTTGCACCCTTGGATTGGAATATTCAGAGCTTCATCTGCAGCAATGTATAGGACAAAATGAACTTCGTAGATATTTATCGTTTCGTAGGTAAGAGCGGAACCCACTATCGATTAGAAAAACCTAAAACATACAGACGAAGTTTTAATTATAATATTTTGACTTATAAAAATAATATTTTCGCTGTTAACGTAAGATATACCACAGAGACTATAAAAATACATCAACCCCCTCAACTCAATAGACGATTCCATAAAATATCTGAGTGGCTCTGGTTTCTGAAATAATTCATGCAGTTTGATTTCCAGATAACTGTAGTGTGTAGCTCATTGTTGACACACTACAACAGGTAGGTGGAAATCAAACAGCAAGTGACATTTTCTTAGAAACCAGAGCCTCTCAGATACTTTATGGAATCGTCTATTAATCAAATTCAAATTCATTTGTTTACGCTTGTAAGCAATTCATTATTTTAAAATTCATTATTTATTTTGTATTCGTGTTTTCATTGGCATGTGTACCTACACATGATTGATGATTGACATGGGGACAATAAGATACTTGAGTACCGTATTAACTCGTGTATAAGACGCACTCGTGTATAAGACGCACCCTTGTTTTGAGAAGTCAATTTTAAGAAAACACTTAGCATGCGTGTATAAGACGCAGTAAAATGATGAAAAACATTGTGTGTTTGTATACATGATATCCATCTAAATGTTGGTTTTCCAGCTAACTGAGCTATTTGAATGAAAATCACTGCCAACTTGTTGTAAACAAACAGTAATTTCCTGCTTCTGAGAAAGGGGGGGAGGGGAGTCTCTTCCCAGCAGCTGTTGTTTGCTCTAACAGGCGCGCACCTGCCTTTCCTCTGCATTCCAAAACAAACCAAACTCCCCTCCTCCCCTTCCATTAAGATCGCCATTCAACAGTGTTTAGTCTATTTTATGTCTGTCAGAGTAATATTTTTCAGACGTAAACATATATTTTGTCTCCTGATCTAAATGCAAGAGAAAACATTTTGTTGCACACATTTAATATGTTAATAGTGTTGTGTCTAGACACAGTATGAGTAGTCCAGACAGAGTGAGAGGGAAAGGCAGAGATAGACAACATGTGGCAGTCTACCACAGCTCTGTTTACAAACATCCACCTTGGATTTACTGGGAAAAAAGCTTGGTATGCGTGTATAAGACGCAGGGCTGTTTTCAGAATCAAAATATTGACATATAATTGCGTCTTATACACGAGTTAATACGGTATATATTGGCTTATTTGAATTTTCTGGCAATAATAGCAGTACCGAAAAGTATAGAACATTACAGATTACACTTAAAATCTATGGCCAATAATCCGAATAAGACCACTAAAATCCTTCATAAATTCTTTAGAAAAATAAAATTCTTAGATTCTTTAGATTCTAAAAACAATTATTCCTTCTAAAATTGGGCATGTATTAATAATTTAATTTCCTATTTTAAAATTTTATTTGAAATACAAAATAATTTGACATACAAAAAAAATAAGAAGGTACAGTGTTAAATGTGCAGAATAACATCAACTGTAGGTAAAAGAACTACACTAGAATGTGTCCTGCATGTAAATTGTACTTCGTGACAATGTTTCAGGTAATATAAAAAATAAAATAACCGATTATTTAACACTTATAAATTCACATATCTCACACCCCGTTGCCACTTTTCTGTGATATAAGTAAACATTAATGTGCGCAATATAACCTCGTCGTTGACGCGCCGTTAAACAATAATAATCTAATCTAAAAAATAATTTTAAAAGATAATTTGGCAATACACTGACTTTTATTGATCTTAATTAAATTCATATAATAAACTTCTAATGCTCAGAATCACTATCAATAAATTCACAAAAAGTGTATTATTATACCTCCAAGGAGGTATCTTGTAATTTCACATAAGTTATGTGTTATTAATCACCCATGAAGAGACAAAGCACTAAACGCGATCCATAAACTGTCCATTGCGCAAGCCACTTGAGAGCTCGCCTTGGTTTCTTATGGCCGTTAGCGTGGGAGGAGGGGGGGAAATCTTGTCTTCGCGCGCGAAGTAGTTTGGGTAAAACGCAAAAACATTGCGATGAAGTTCGCGTACCGACAAACTTCAAGCGACAAATTTGTTTGCAAAAGAACAAGCTATTTTATCATGTAAATTATTTTTCAATCGGAGTTGTAACTCGAACGCAGGAAGAAACAAAACTGCCTCGAGTACCCCGTTTTGTAAATTTTTTGTAAAAATCGACCATATAATTTCCAAAATTGGTCAACTTCAATTTTTTTTCAGATTAACAATATTATGTTGAACATTTCTGTTTTTGTTTGGAGAAAATTGGACCGAAATTGAATGATCTGCAGCAGTTTTAACACTTGCGTCTTTGGCCCCCCGTTTTGGCTTTCGTGAATTTTTTGGGCATGTTCCGATGGTTTTATTTTGACTTATTTTGAATGGTGGTTACTTTGGACTGTTAGGGACAACATATAAAAAAATTAGCTTGACATAAGACCGATGAAGCAAACTTCGTTATTTGACGAGATAGCCGTCTGATAATCCTAGACTACTCGTTATTACGAACTCGGATAATTCGAATTTAGGGGTAAATTCGAACTAGGTGTCTGGTCCCAGTCGTCAAAATAGGCTTTTACATGTTAAATCATTTTTATAAATCGAACTTTAGCTTATTTCGAAATTCTAACTGAATTTTGGTCCCAGCCCATATTATTCCTTGCATTGACAGTTGTTTTAATTCGAACTTTGCAAAAGGAATGATAAAATAATCGCGAACAAACTACGAAAAAACAACACGCAAAACAAAACTCAATCTTCAATGGTGTCCGTCAAGACTCACTCATGTCAAACTCATTTTAGTGATGGGCGATTCAAATTGATTTTTCTTGAAAATCGATTTTTTGCTTTCGATTTCATCGATTTTTTGTTCGATTTTCTGCGTTTTGATTAATAGGTGGATCGATTATTCCAGGCTGATTTTCAAGATGGCGTCATTATGTGTAAAATTTACATAAATTTGATAAAATACACGCCAACAAGAAGGTTTTTGTTGCCAAATTTTGATTCGATTTTACCAAAAATATATTTTTGGCTGGCGATATGTAAACAGCCGAGCATAAAACGAACAATCTGAGCTCATGGTCACTGTTTTGCTCCCGTGCAGTGTCAAACCCATGCCTTTTGCATAGGAAAAAGTAGGCTTTGTTTTTCAATTCGATTAATCGATTTTTTCTTCTGATTATCGATTAAATCGATTCGAATTTTTCAGATCGATTTAATCTGCATTGATTATTTAACTTGGATTGCCCATCACTACATTTCCAAGAGAATCTGGCTTGCAGGTTGGCAAAACTGCTCTTGTTACAGGTTTGCCAACCCCACTTTTTTTATTCCACAGGCGGGAAATATTCAAACTTCATTAAAATGCATCAATTTGTTTTTGCATTAATTATATATTTCGAACTTTAAAAAATTCGAACTCGGATTTTTTGGGTCCCCTTGAATTCGAATTAACGAGGGTTTACTGTACTTTATTGTCTGAAGGAAGGATTTATTCAGCCACAGTTTGACTGACTGCATCATTATTTTAGTTGAATGTAACATGCTCGCCCCCAGGTGACTAAATGTACATTCCACAAATACGGTCCATCTGGCTCAATCCAGCGACATGACGCTCTCTGCGTGATGGCCTTGAATGTCATAAACGAGAAGATCTACTTCGTCCTCTGGTACTGGTTTCTCTTCCTCTTCTGCGCAACAAGTCTCGGACTGCTCTATCGTCTTGCGTCTCTTCTATTCTACAGTACTAGTCCAGCATTTAACAGGTGAGAGTCATAACTCATCGTTTTGTCATTCGAGTTAGCTTTCAGGTGTGAAATCTGGAAGTTCCATATTTCCAGATCTAAAGCGAGGAATCATTAAATTAATATAGCAAACGAATAATGAAGTATTTTTTTCATCATACAGACTTTCAAAAATTGGTATGCTTCGTATTTGATTCAATATGATAGTTAATAGTTATACTACTTTATTGAGAAAGACAATGTACGAAATTCTTATATTAATTATTAATCAAACAGTTTCTGAGATATTATAGTTTAGTTTGTAATAGTGATATAATTTAGAAGCTTCCTCTTCAGTGACATTAAACTCAGCATTAAGATGTGCGTACTAAATTGGAGCGTGACCCTTTCCATAGGTACGTTATTCAGTGGTAGTACAATCATTTAAAAATGAAGTTGTGTCAAGGTTGGACTGCTGTAAAAAGAAATCTGACATCAATCAAAAGCTGTATTCTTTTCATCTTTGAGAAAATTTCAAGCTTATCTAGGTATATTATACACATTGAGTTTAATGCTTTCACTGATGGGTGGAATGGTTTATCGCAGGTTGACCTTCAACATGTCCAGCCCAGTGACGCTGGACCCGATCAGCTTGCAGCGAGTGACAGAGAGGTGTGGCTACTCCGGATGGCTCCTCCTACACTACTTGGCCATGAGCATGGACGGATTTGTCTTCAGAGAGCTGCTCAGAGGTCTGGCGTTGAAACTTGACAAGTGCAGTCCGGCGCCGACACTCGACGAGCTGGGAAGTTCCGAGGAGGTGCCTCTGAAGAGTCGGGATGCCGAGGTATTCAAGGATGAATAGCAGTTTGCAATACTAGTGAACATCTGGAGGAAATGGTCCGACCTCACCACTTTGGTATTTATAAGACCAGAGGTGCTGAGCACGACTCTCAGCAAAATGATGATTAAATTGTATCTCAAATTGTGTCGGAAAATTCAGAATTCCCATATATTAGGTAACCATAAAAAAATACTATACCTAATTAGTAATTAAGTATGTGAGATATAAAATGAACAATTCTACAAGCATAATTACATACTTGACATGATGGGCTCTACTATGAGATCAGGGACCTGTTTAAATATATTTTCAAACCATTTTATAATTTTTTTTATTTCATGAACTACATTAATTTTATTTTGGTAGTTCTGGTTCTACCATAAAATCATGTTGCTTACGTCACTGTTTATCTCATTTCGGAGTACAAATGAGGTTCTAACTTCAGTTTCGAGAGAAGTTAAGGGTTTTTAAGATGTAATATTAAGTGTAGGTATGTAGTTTAAGTTTTTATTTCACAAATTGTTGATATTTACATTCTTAAGAAATATAATATATATTGAAACATTTGAACTTATCAGGAAAAAGAAGTATCTTCATTTTATTCTTGATAACTCCCTTTGATTTTCTGTCCTTTAATGAGTCTGTTCCCAACCATGTGAAGGTAATATGAACATCGACATATCTGAAAATAAGATTGTTTGAAATGATCATAGGTGGTCTAGTTCTTAGATTTGTTGTCGTAGATCAATTTAATGTACCATTCTGAATATAGTCATGGAAAGCGGTAAACCTCCAGCATAGATAGAGACCGGCTCATTGGCTCGCGAAAGAATAATCTTCATGGAACGTTTGAAGCTCGCCGAAGTTCCGAACCAATCACTATTGTACAACGCATCTCCCACCAGCGCACTCTGAAAGTGATTGTTAGCCATTCAATCTCAAGTTGTATGTCGATACCTTAGACGCTGACACAAGACCTCCATAACAAAATTTGAGGATCAGAATAACGGGAAATCCAAGGGGATTACTTTTCGCCTTATCTCTCATGCTTTTAGAGGGTCATTTCATTGACTTACAGATTCAAGGTTTTGCAGTAGGGAAGAGCTATTTATTAGAAAACTTTATTGTAATAAATTTTTTTTTTGACAATGTGCACGAGGTTTTGTGTCCAAGATATCGATGTGTCTTTCTTGTAGAGGTACTGTAACTTAAGTATATATGTACCTGAAAACTGGAACTGTGTTTGGCATTTGCAATAGGTATAATAACACAATATTTTTGAATGTAAAGAATGCATGTCAACTAACTACCCTATCTATTCAAATTCGAATATTCGTTTTTCCAAAAATTTACGGAATACTTTGGTTAAATCAAATATTTGCACACCCCTACTTCTAAGGCTAAGTTTCTGTTACCTGATTGGTTAATTGTTGTCCAAACCAGCAGAACATAAACAGTTCCAGAACACAGCCGTAAATTAGGCCGACCAGAGTCATCACCTTGCTGTCAAATGATTTCGACTGAAATAACAGAAGAACAATTCTTTGTGACTCGAAAATAGTATGTTATCCCTGTTCCCCTATCTAGAGAGTGATAAAATATTTCCTAATGAGAGGTAAAGTTTATGTAGTCACTAGTCGTGAATTTTGACAAATAGGAGTTCATCTATTTGCTAGAAGTCACTTTGGCTTTCATGGGATGACCTTGGGTTTGCGCGGTGTCTTCATACATTTGCCAGATTCCCATAATTTTCCTTTAAATGCATTCTAGATTTGTGTATCAAAATAATATTAAGACCAACTTGCCAAGGACCACTGATTATTGATTAAGTCAAATTTCTAAAGACTTCACCGTCATAGTAGGTGACAAGCAGTCGAGCCTACTGTACCGATATTGATCTCAGATCTCCTTTGTAATGTAATACGAATAGAATACCACACGATTTATTTGCTTTGCTATCATTTTTAGTTCCTAATTTCCTACAGCATGTTTCTTGTAATATTTTGTACTCACTAGAGTAGTGGCATGAAGTGCAGCCAATCCAATGCCAATGTTGCATGACACTTGATATAAGAGCACTTCATACATTATTGACCCCAAGTCATTAGTGAGACTGAAAGTAGAAAGGAGAACATTTCTTTGTATTTGTAACAGTGAGTGAGCATTACAATTTAAAATATAGGTAATTTTGTTTCATATAAATAGTTTGCTTGAGCAGTTACATGGGGGATTGGAAATAAGGAACGCAGCCAGCTGGAGGCAGCGGAGATGAAATTCCTACGAAGTGTGAAGGGAGTAACAAAGATGGACAGGTTGAGAAGCCGTTGTATTAGGAAGGAGCTGGGAGTGGAAAGTTTGAGCTACAAGATGGGTAGAGAGAGATTGCGTGGGTTTGGACACATGAAAAGAATGGATCTCAAGAGAATACCAAGACAGGAGTTTGAAGAAACAGTGGTGGGAAGAAGAAGAGTGGGGAGACCAAGAGAGAAGTGGAGTGGTCTTATCAGAGAAGACGTGGAGGACAGGCAGCAAAGGTGGCAGAAAGTGGAAGCAGATAAGTGGTGGGAGGACAGGAGGATCTGGAGGGAGCTGGTGGAGAAGTTGGAGGAAGGTGACGAGGATGAAGAAGAGGAGGAGGATGAAACGTCAGGCCTGGCCAGCCGATTTGGAAGAGATCCGAGGCCCTAGACCCAGTGGGAGCTCCCACTGTCTGACCTGACAACATTGTCGGAACCAGAAGAAGATTATTATTTATAAATAGTGGTTGTGGGGAGGGGTAGACCCAGGGGACCTATTTTCGACATCATTCGAGACAAACTTCATACGGATTCACGTCCGCCTGACGTCAGATCAAACAAAATAATGAATTTGCGTGTCAGATTGAATGCTGTTTCGTTGGGTATGACGCCACGCTCGATTATACGAGCACTCAAACGATCTCGAAAATAGGGACCCAGGGGGCATTGGTTTGGGGAGTCTGGTGGGAGGGCTAGTCACTAATGGAATTGGAGCGGGAGGGGGAGGTAGTCGCCTTGAGGGCCGGCCTGAGGCCAGATGAATATTTTATTGATACTTTCTTTGTCTTGATATATAACATTTTCTTACCTTATTAACCTGCAGTGTTGCCTTACACATTCTCTCAGTCCTTCCTCCAACTTTTTCTGCTCCGCGATTGAGCTGACATTTTTTTTCTTCACACGTCTCGAAATATATTTGACCGAATTACCGTGAGCAATACTCTTGGTCTCTGATGTTACTTTTTCGTTTTGTTGTGGTTTAAGATTCTCTAATTCCATCTGTAGAACTTTGAATTGTGCAGTCACATGGCCAATCAAAGTCACAAGTATGTTGTCGGTAAAACCAATTACTGTAAGATCAATGGCTTGCGTGATAGATACAAATATCAGAACTGCTTCAAATATTGGAACTGGCTGAATATCAATTATGAACCATTTGCTAGAGGGGATTAGTAAATTCATAAGTTTTCCTCTTGCGTCGAGTGAAAAGGGTATGAGCTACAACCACTTACCTGTAAGGGATCTCTCGTGTGGCCAACGCTGCCGGAACTAATGAACAAGAATTTAGAGCATTTCCAACCACGTAGGTTATACTCAAAACAAAATTGAAGCGATATAAAAACATTGCTGAACCACTCAAGTAGTGAATAATTTTAGGATCTCCCTTTGCTTCACTCTTTGACAGCATTTTGTCTAGGCAACAAATCAATCCCTGAATTTCTTTCCTCTTCATAAAGAGTGTACCTTCTTTTACAAAGGCCATCAAGTAGCAGAAGAAAATGAGCGAGTACTCGATTGACCTGGCAAGGTCTCCGATTGTTATGTAGACATTAAGTGCCGCAGTTGATGCTCCGTACAGCATGCGGGCAAGATGGATGCGAAGTAACCAGTATCTCCAACCATGAGAACATTTGTCGCTGGGCCATATGCCTGAAACATTCAGCCAGTTAGGTACTTACGTCTGCCATGGCTGTTGTTACTTACGTAAAACCATCCTGGCCAAAGTAAACGTGAAAGTGTTCCGATCGAGTTTAAAGTTTGCAAGGTCACCTAGACCTAATTTTTTTATCATATTTTACAAATATTCAGCACTTGCGAAGATATTAATATTTTATTTCTTCTACCTCTATGGATTTTTTTTTTTTGCCTGCACAGCCCAGGTTAAACCCCACAACCAATCTGAAATTTTGCACACAGACGCACTAACGTTATCTATGCGCTATCTATCTATGCGGGATCGTTTTTAAACGGGATCCTATGATTGATTCAAATTTTAAAAAAAATATCTTTCGATTGGTTAGACCGATCAATTTGAAATTTTGCTAAGTCATTGCAACCAACGTTGTCCCCAATCTTACAAAGTTTCAGCCAAATCCTCCCATTGGTTAAAATTTAAACCCATCTTTCCTGTGATTTGTTAAATTTAAACTAGAACCAATTTATCGATCCAATTAAAACTTTGCATAGTCATTGGGACCAACATTTTAGGTATTTTTGCCAATTTGAAGGCTAATCTGTCATTATTTTCAAAGTTATTGCCATTTTAAGGACATTTAACTCTATAATCTTGAAATGTTTGAAAAATGTATACAAAATTTTCATCCCTGCTTTCTTGATGCAGGGATGAAGGCCATTCCAAGGCCGTTAGAGCGGAGCAGAGACTTACAACTCATATCAAATTGGATGCAGTAGGTTTGTTCGTCGGGGTGTTCTAACCTGCTCGGAGCAGGCGGAAGTACGTCACTGAATATGTTAGGTGCATGAATTACGAATCAAAACTCGACGGATAGGTATAAGTAAACTTTTCCGTGACGACTTCCGGTGTGTTCCGAACAGACCTAGTATGAAGGCTCGCTCATCAACTCGTTTCACTGACCGTTTTCCTAGTTCATTACTACTTGATTACTTAAAGTCTATCACGCATTGTAATAATTTGCACATGCTCACTTATCGATGATTGTTTTTTGTTATTGGTAGATTTCTACAAGATAACATACCAAAATTTTCCAACATGGTTTTCATTAAATTGAGACACATTTTTGTGTCGTTTTCACTCTTGGCTGTGAGAGTTTTCCAAAATTGAGACATATTTGACAGCTCTGCCGTGTAGACGAGTTTACCACTAACCAACCAACACAAACTTCCTCCAAACACACAACACAATACTCAAGGAATTGTAAAATACAGGGAATATGAATGCTTTCCTCACTATACATTATTTATCAGAGAAAAGTGGGCTTGCATGTACTATGTATAACATTTCGGATGTAGCTAAAGCAAAGCATGTCCATAAATGGGTCGAGTTCAAGGGCTGGTGACTAAAATTTTCTTTTTATTCTGTACAATTTTCGGTATTTCATACTGTATGCTTTATTGTAGTAGGTATATCCATATTTATTTGATTGATTGATTTGTTTGAAGCACACATGCATGTTCCAAGAAATGAATTATTTTGAATCGACAATTTTAATAATATTCTTGACATTAGATTACGTATTCTTATGGTTGTATTATTGTAGGTATAAGTACCTTCTACCATTGACAATTGACATTGTACCATTGTCAATAGTAATCAATATATTGATTGATTTAGTCATTGAAAACGCGCTTGCATCCAAGCAAAATTATCTTGAGTGAGAACATTGGACACAAAAGGCATGTGTTTTGTCTATAGTTGCCTCTGGGCAGTGCTCAATAATTGTGCCCATGGGTGTACAGTATCTGCTAAAAGATTTCGGTCCGATTTTGTTATCTTTGACAGATAAAGAACCTGTTCTATGAATAAAGATTTGATCAATCATCAAACCCTTTTCACAGACCATAATATATTTTCATGAAAGTCGGTTGTTTACACGGTCAAATTTCTTTGAAGCAAAGATTTTATTTGACAGAAAATTGACCATACAAATGTGGCTAAGAAAATGTTGTGCCTAAATTTTCGATACAATTTTCTCATGTCAGTTATTATAATAAAACATTAAAAATTAGTTACCAAAATATATTTCACTCTTAAAATACAGTTGATCAAAACTATAAACATCAGGGACCCGAACCTTTATTAATAAAGGTTCCGGTTCCACAATTTTACTTTATAAAGGTTCGGGTTCCGGTTCCGGTTCTTAAACAAATAATCTTAAAGGTTCGGTTCCGGTTCCTGCATAAAGGTTCCGGTTCTCAAATTTTAAATCAAACTGGATTATAACACTTCAGTATTATGTCAAATTTAATGGAATTTATGAATTTGGATTTTGTCATATTATGAATGAAGCACTGGTGTAGTGTCTGTAATATGCGTACAGAAGTCACAGGATGGTACGCAGACTAAATCTCAGAGTCAGAAGAGACAATGGCGGCAATTTTCTCCATAAGACGGCTTAAACATTCATTTTGCCAGAGCTATCATATTCATAATTGTCAGCAAAGCAGTTCTCATCGCAAAAAAATTGAAAACTCGAGCACCATTTAAAAATGAAGGATTTTCAAGAATTAAAAAAGTCTACAAAAAATACTTATAGAAATGTTATCAAAAAATATTTTTTTTACAACTTTGCGAAAAATATTCTTTGAAAATATCATAATATTAAAATCCAAAAGTTAAAAAATTAAATCGTACATGTTTCTTTTATTAAAAGAAGGAACCTTAAAGAACCTTTAAGAACCTAATTGATTATAAAGGTTCGGGTTCAGGTTCCGGTTCTTGGGGAAAAAAGTATAACGCTTCCGGTTCCGGTTCCAAAATTATAAAGGTTCATACCGGTTCTAGGTTCCGGTTCGGGTCCCTGATAAACATCGAAACATTTATTTGACAGATTACATCAATAATTTATTGAATATGAATTAGAAAATTCATTTGAATGTGGGTAAAAGGGGATAACGCAAGTACAGTCACATTCAGAAGTAGTTACCTCATCTAATCACCATTGTGATCCCACTTGTCAATAGTACTTCTGGGGCCAGATTCACAAAAAGTACTACATATCTCCTAATACGTACTATCTTGGTATTATCTTTCATTTAACATGGTGTTTTTGGTATTAAATCAAAAGATAAAACGTATTTAGCAGATAGTACCTTTCGTGAATCCAGCCCCTGAATGTGACCATACATTACACAAATTTGTAAAAGAGATTAATATGTAGGTATCATTTTAACTTGAGATTTATTTATTTGTAATTATGTAGCAGCTAACGAAGATAGCACAATTTCTTTACTTCTCTCACGTGATTCGTAAACAACAATAAAATACAACTTGATAAAACATGCATTGGTCCCAGCCGATTATGTATAACAAAGAAACACCACCCTCACCACAGTGTTTTTAACAAAAGTCATCTAGTACTGCATTGCTTGATATGTAGTATGTACCTGTAACAGGTAGTGTAATACTATTGTTTCAGATGCACTGAAAAATCTTCTCACTTTTTGCCTTTAGCTTCCCAGTTTACGAAACCGCCTTCAAAATTGCGGGGGCTAAAATGAAAGAAAGAAAGATATTTACAGATTCAGATGTAATGGACAACCACACCACTAGCCTTGGCAGGCCCAGATCTAGGATTCTAAATGGTGGTCTAGGATTATAGCTCTCATGCGAGGGCACTTAAAAACTGTCCTTCCTATCCAAGTCAAAGAACAAATCAAATCTACGTCTCAGCAATATTGGAAATATACTTTAAATGTTATCAAAGTAAAACAATATAATTCTACTGCCACGTTAGGGTGGGATGTACAGTACGTGCTACCTCAAAGCACTTTGCAGGGCACCTCTAAAGATATTAAACAATTTGAAATCAATGTAGACTTTAAAATGACCATTAATTTTTTTAAAGTAAAAAGGCAAACTATTCATTTTCAAAAAAAATCTTAAAGTCTGTTTTTTTTATTTTATGATAAAAAAAGTCCAAAAATGTTTAACTTTAAGGTCTTGAAAAAAAGCCTGAAAAGTAATAAAAAAAGTCCTACAGTGGCAGCCCTGGGGGGTTATTCTAAAACTTAAAAATTCAGGATTTGGCCCGAATACGATTCACGGCCATATGGATTAACATTGCACCAAATCGTATTCGGGCCGAATCCGGAATTTTAAAGTTTTAGAATAACCCCCCGACCACTATTTCAAGATTGTACGAGCGCTCGGATAATCGAGCATGATGTCAAGGTTACGTCCTTCCGAACAAAAAGCATTCAATCTGCCACGTCGGTGTATTATTTTGTTTGGTATGACGTCAGGCGGTCGTGAAACTAGATGAAATTTGTCTCGAACGATCTCGATAATAGGTCCCCTGGGTATACCTATTATATATATTATTTTTTTATCTCGTTTGGACTGAATTCATATCGGCGTAATGCTATCTTAAATCTTAATGGCAGAGAAAAGAAGAAAGATAAAGAATAAAAAAATTTGCTAAAATTTGTAAAAGTACGTAAGAAATTTGTGCATTGTGTTAATAAGACTCTTCGACTTATTAATAGGTACTCACTTTGTGAAGCCTTTTGCTAGAGCTTTCTCAACAGCAGCCTGTCCTCGACGACCTAACTTGCATGAGAACACAAGAGGAGTGTCCACTTGAGGTTTGTTGACACCGTACTTTGACTTAAAGTCAGCTTCTGGCGATTCAAATGCAGCATTCAAATCTCCAACTGAAATCAAGTGAGTAGGTTGTGGACGTGGTCCAGATGCAGAACTTACTATGTATATTACTTTTGCTTGAAAACAAATAAAAACACGACTGGTAGGCAGCAAAATGAATTTTCTCAAAATAATACAATTTTAATTAATCGGCTCGGCACTAAAAAATAAAAATATGTAAATTTATATTACGCTAAATTAAGCTGAATCCATTTTTAAATTTGTACTTTTATAGTTATACTAGACTTTATAGTGTGGCACTGCATTCTTTTTTATATTTTTGACTTATTGTAAATGTGAACACATTTTGTCTGTTCGTCGGGGTGTTCTAACTTGCTCAGGGGCTGGATTACGAAAAGTATTTGTAATAGTTATCATTAAATAGAATAAAACACCAAGATGGACTTCCCATTACAGTTGCTAAATCTTTACTGAATCTGTTATCTTTTGTTACAACAACTTGGTTGTCTAGCAACCAAGGTCACTATATAACATCTCCTCCATTACTCTGATGATTATGATGAATCTCAGTCACGGAATCTTATAGGCTTGGTGACGACCCGTCCACTTCGTGTAGTCGTCACAGATGGTTTGACGGCGGGTCCAACTTGATCTTCTTTTTCCAGGGCCATATTATGTATTGGATCTGCTTCTGATTGATCGACTTTTTCTGTGGCCATATTGGGAATCAGCAAACCAAAGTCATCCTCTGTGTGCTGAATGTCTTCCATTTTTGGATTGTTGAAGACTGGCTGTCGTAGCGATGGTCTCAGATCACGCCTGTTTCTTCTAATGGTATTATTATTTGACGTTTTGATAAGATATGATCGGGGTGTCTCGTGCCTCTGAACGACACGAGCTTGTTCCCATACTTTATCTCTCTTCAGGTAGATGTTATCACCTGGGTTAAGAGGCTGGAGATCTTTGGCACCTCGGTCATAATATGTCTTCTGCAGGCGTTGTCGATCCACAAGCTTTTCCTTGACACCAATATTAAGTTGTGGTTTCAGAAGTTTCGAGCTGATGGGTATCTTAGTCTTAATATTGCAGCTTAACAAAATCTGGGCAGGCGAGATACCAATACCCTTTAAAGTGGTACTCCGGTATTCCAGCAACGACGCATACACATTCTTGCCCTCTTCCTTTGCCTTGCGCAGCATCTGCTTTGCTATTCCGACAGCTCTTTCAGCGAGGCCATTTGACTGAGGGTATCTTGGGCTTGATGTCACAACATCGAAGTTCCAGTCTTGGGCAAACTGCAAAAATTCTCGGCTAGCAAATGGCATGTTGTCTGCGATGAATGTGTCTGGAATACCCCAGCGTGCGAATATCGATTGAAGGACATTGATAACTTCACGCGCTGTTTTACTGCGGAGTTGTATTAGCTCTAGCCACTTGCTGTAGTGGTCAATCACTACCAAGTAGTCTTCTGTCCCAAGCTGCAGGATATCAGCCGAAATTTTCTCCCAGTGCCGATCTGGTACTGGATGTGGTAATAGAGTTTCTTTTTTATTGGATGTTCTAAACTTGGCACAAGTAGAACAATTTTGGACAAACTGTTCAATATCTGAACTCATGTGCGGCCAGAACAACAACCTTCTCCCTTGAAGTTTGCTTCTCTCAATGCCCGAGTGACCCTCATGCAATAGATTAAGAACAAATGTTTTTAGGGAGCTTGGAACGATTAGGCGGTCACTTAGGAAGACCAGTCCTTCAGCCACGTAGATGTCCTCTTGCTGATTCCAGTAAAACTTAACACTATCAGGGACAGATGTCTTGCTACTTGGCCATCCATTGGCGTTATACTGAATTAGAGTCGAGAGGGTCTCATCTTTTGCCGTTTCTGCCTGAAACTGTATCTTCCTATCTTGAGACATTGGCATGTGCTTCACAAGCATGTGTACCATTACGTCCAGCTCCTTGTCTTCTATGCCGGTGTCGGGAAGAAAAGCCCGGGAAAGTGTGTCAGCTGACCACAATAGTTTCCCAGGGACGTATGTGACAGTTAGTTGGTACTTCAAAAGGCGTAAAAGCATTCGCAGTAGACGGGGAGAGAGAGTTTTATGTATTCCACGGTTATGTATGGAGACAAGTGGCTTGTGATCTGTTTCAATCGTCACTGGTCGTCCATATGTGTATTGATGAAATTTCTCTACTCCATACATGATTGCTAGCATTTCCTTTTCAATTTGAGCATAGCCTACCTCCGCTGATGTAAGACTTCGTGATGCAAAGGCCAGTGGATGACCATCCTGCATGAGGCATGCACCAAAGCCATCGCGAGATGCATCTGTCTGTAGTACGAGGGGCTTCCCACTGTAGTAGATTCCCAACACCGGTGCCGCTGTGAGTCGCCTCTTCACCTCACCAAATGCTTGCTCGTGTTCGGGATACCACTGCCATTCCACATCGTCTCTTGTCAGCTGTCGCAGCGGGGCTGTAATCTTGGATAGATTAGGAATATATCGACATAAATACTTGGTCATACCTAAGAACCTGATAAGCTCTGCCTTGTTGCCTGGAGATGGCATGCTCGTAATGGCTTCAATGTGACTGGGATTAGCTGCGACCCCTGATGCTGAAATAATCCTTCCTACGTACTTCACTTCAGAGACACAATGTTGGAATTTTTCTTTGTTGAATTTAATGCCCAGCTGCCTTGCTCGCTCTAGCACCTTTATAAGCGAGCGGTCATGGTCATCGGTGCTTGATCCCGCAACGATGATGTCATCAAAGTAAACCGACACGCCAGGGATGTCGCCGAAGAATTGAGTATTGATCTTCTGGAACACTTCGGGAGCGGAACAAAGTCCGAAGGGTAGCCTCAAGAATTTAAAGCGTCCAAAAGGGGTATTAAACGTGCATAGATCCGTGCTTTCTTCATCCAGAGGAATCTGCCAGAACCCAGTTTTCATATCAAGAACAGAAAAAACTTTCTTCCCTCCAAGGTTGTTGATTGTCTCTTCTGTTGTGGGAATCACAAAATGTTCCCGACGAATACATTTGTTTAGCTCATGGGGGTCGATGCACAAACGAAGACTTCCATCCTTCTTCTCCACGATTACCAGTCGATGTACCCAGTCAGTTGGCTTATCCACCGGTTCGATGATTTCTTTTTCTACTAGATTTTCTAGAGTAGACTTCAGTTTCTCATGTAAGCTAATTGGAATACGAGTAGAAGCATTGATTACTGGCACAGACCCTTCTTTAATCTCTATCTTATATTTTACAGGCATTTTCCCTTCACCCTTAAACACATCACTAAAGGTATTTACAATGTTGTCTTTCAACTTCTCTTGAGAAAGTTTGTCGATTCTCTTGATTAGCTGTAGCTGTATGCAAGCCTCCAAACCTAGTAATGGTGTGGAGTCTACATCTGTAACAATGAATTCAATTGTTTCACATCTTCCTTTCTTGCTAGCGCAAGATAGTGTTATCTCACCAATAGGTTTGATTCTACAGTCCTTGCCACCAAATGCAACAAGAACCGATGTTGATTTCTTCATTGCAGATAGTAAATTTAATTGTTTTACTATCCACAGTGGCAAGATGCTGGCCTCAGCACCACTGTCCAATTTAAATTTGACATCCATATTTTCTACTTTTAAAGTTTCAAGCCATACCTTCTCTTTGACCTCCTTCTTCTTCACAGCATGAATATACAGTATTTCTTCCATTTGATTATGGGCATCTTCCTCTTCACTCTCATCTGACGACTGTTCTGAAGGTAAATCGTCGTTGTTCTGCAGGGTGTGTACTTTCTTTGCTTGCTTGCGCTTTGGGCATTTTTTTGCAAAATGGTTGCTCTCCTGACAAAAGGCGCAAGCTTTTCCAAATGCAGGACATCGGCGCGGAAGATGGTCATATCCACACTTGTCGCAGGAGAATTTTTTTCCTGATCTCCATTGTTCTTTATTAGGTTCGTCAACCTTTTTTCCTCCCCTTTTAATGTTTATTGCGTTCACCGAGCTGGGCACCTGGACTTGCACAGCTTGTGCTTGACGATGACTTTCTTCAGCTGCACGACAGTAGTTTTCTGCTCTCTTCAGTGTAACATTTTCTTCGCGCAGAAGCCGCTCCTGTGTATTTTTGCAGCGAATTCCCAAAACAATTCGATCACGAATTAATCCTTCATTTTGCTCAGTGAATTCGCAGGACTGGCTAGCAGTTTTCAATTCCAGCAGAAACTGATCAAACGTTTGATTTTCCTTTTGTACAATTGAGAAGAATTTGAAACGTTCAAATACGACATTTTTCCTAGGTGAAAAGTATAATTCAAACTTTTCGATTACTTTTTCAAGATCTTCTTTTCATTTTCATTCTCGAAGATGAAGGTGTTGAACACTTCTAACGCCTCATCTCCGATTAAACATAACAGTCTTGATACTTGTACTTTACCAGATGTAAACACATCGCCCTCTGTGGCAATCAAATATATCCGAAAGCGCTGGATCCATCGTTTCCAGTTTTCAGACAAGTTTCCAGTATGGTCGAGCTCCTTTGGCGGTCTAAATTGAGAATTGTCCATTTCTATTAATTCTTTCTAGCATTCATTAGATTTTTTTAACTGCTGACGCCATGTAATAGTTATCATTAAATAGAATAAAACACCAAGATGGACTTCCCATTACAGTTGCTAAATCTTTACTGAATCTGTTATCTTTTGTTACAACAACTTGGTTGTCTAGCAACCAAGGTCACTATATAACAGTATTATATCTGTTAATACGTATTATCTTTTGATTTAATACCAAAAACACCATGTTAAATCTAGGATGATAGCTTGGGGGGGATTGGCAACCTAATGACGTCACCCACGTTAGCTGATGCAGTACGCATTTGGTCATGTATGATACTGACGAGGGAAATGATGCCTTTTCGTGCTGCATCGTCAATAAATATTGGAGAGATATGTGTGTAGCATCATTGTCTTCATTAAAATGCAGAGCATTGTAAGATTGTATTTTAAACTCCATTATGTTGTGTAGTACTTGTTTTGACTGGTTTAATATCTCGAGGAACTAGATCAAAATGTTGAAACCTGCGCCGACGGTAAAATATCACTTCAGCACTTTATTCACAACGTCTCACATAGGCAACGTGTTGATGTCTGAGATGCATCATTGTCTTCCTTAAAGATGAACGAATTGTGAGAGATATAATGTGAGACATTTTATTAAATAATGCGAGGTATTTTCAACTGTTATAAAAGCGCGGCATTTCCGTTATCACACACATGGTTTTCAAGGTCACACGGGATGCCAATCGCCCCCAGTAATCGTCCTAGGTTAAATGAAAGATAATACCAATGATACTACGTATTAGGAGATAATACTTTTTGTGAATCTGGCCCCTGATCACACCGGAAGTCGTCACGGAACAGTTTACTTATACCTATCCGTCGAATTTTGATTCAAAATCCTTGCACCTAACATTCAGTGACGTACTTCCGCCTGTTCCGAGCAGGTTAGAACACTCCGACGAACAAACCTATTCATACATTAATAAGTTTTCGAACATAGATTTTCGAGGCAATTTAATTCAAAGAGTTACCTATTATTTACAGTCGGTAGACCATTGACCTACCAAACGTTATTTTTTTGACTAGGGATTCCTGTCTATGTGCTATGGCCAAAAAAGGTACAATATCTGTAGTACTCGGGTTGATTGGGAAACTCACGTGGAATGTTAATACTGCCGGGAAGTTTGCCGGTTTCCTCGACCTCCGAATGATCTCTCACGTCAACGATCACAACTTCTGGATTCTTCTGCAACACCAGCAGCTCCTCGTAAGTCACATCTTTCGGTGCAGCCATCTACAAAGACATTAATAAATTTAAACCATCAATATAATTCTGGACCTTATTTAATATCCCAAGTCACTAGTACGGTCATTTCACGTCCAGTCATTATAGCTATATCAATAACATTGCGGTACTAGCCTCGGACTAAGAGAACAATGCTATTCCACCACTGAAGTCAAAGGCTAAATGGATATTAAATAAGAGTCCTGGGTAGAGGTAGACTTCGCTTCGACATTAAAGAATCGGAAGTAAATATCGTAAAAAAATCTTCCAATTTGCCACTGGTTTCAAATTATATTCAGGCTATTTGTGCCATGCTTTGCAAGAAATAGGTAAGTCTACTCCAAAAAAATTACTTCACCAGCATCCTAGATAACATTCGCTTTCTTTCCGTGCATTTTCTATGGACATCAGTGCTCAGAAATCCTTTAAATCCGTTGAGCTCAAGACGACCTGCAGATCTCACATGACAGCTTGCAGTCTTGAGTGAGAAGTTGGCTATGGTAACCCGAAGAATATGAGTTCGAATACCAGTTGGGATGTGCGTGCATTCTTTGATTTTATTTCACAACCTCTTTCTTAACTTTACATCGCCGACCACGATTGGTTGAGTTGTGGCGACAAGGCACGACTGGTCATAGCCGGCAAGAAGGAAACGCACCTCTGTGAACTCTAGCGATCTGATACTGATTCAGGAATCAGGATTGATTATACATGGTCGGGGATGTCAGGGCCAGTATTTCTGCATCTTGTTAAGTAGACGGACGACGCAAACGCAATCATTGCTGATGCAAATGATGTTACAGGTTGGTGTTAAGAGTTCACTGTGATGTTCACAGTTTGGACGCCAACAGACGTGAATGGAAAAAATGTTAAAGCGCCTGTTAACCTGGACACCATATTTTTTGTAATCGTACCTGACACCAATCACTACCGTTATTGATCAATAGTTATTGATTTGTGATAGGTAGGTAAGCAGAAAATTAGAAAAAAAATATTTATAAACTTTAAAATAGGTATACAAGTTACCCTTAGCATAACCCTTTGTGTCTGCGTAAATCGTGATTTCGCCTCACCAATGGACTGCTACCTTGACACAGTGGTGGGACTAAGGGGCCGCCACACATTACGAGTTTGGCCCCAACTAAGTGCAGTCCAGGGTCGGCCTAGTCCCATGCTCTCCCCAAATTCGAGGGCCCCTCGGGCCGGGCTCCCCCCTCCCCCTGATCACCCTGAAATCGGGTTCCACCGGCCCGAAGCCTCCCCCTGGTCTGTCCCGATTCTGAACACTTTCCCACCAGTTTCAGACTCCCCCGGATCGGGCCCGTTAGGTCAACCCTCCCCATGTCCTCCACTTATTATCAACAAAGTTAAAAGTAAAAATTATGTGCCTCGTCGTTGATGCCTTTAAGGGTCAGTTTTTTAAGGGTCAATACTCTGCTAAAACCAGACTAGGTAGGTAGGTACCTACCTACCTAATTAAGCTAACACAGACATTCTAGGAATGTAATGGATGTTGCCACTCATCAACTGTTTATAAGTAAGCAGAGTATTGATAGATTTGCCTACTAAACCATAATAATCTAATCTCGAGTTTGGCGAGGTGGCAATCAAAGGTGCACTGGCAAAAGACTCATTTAGCCAAGAAGAAGTGGCAGATTATTTTTTTACCAAAGATTTGACGGAACCGGTTATTAAAAATGTCTACCTAACCTACCTGTATGTCCACGATTTGAGGAATCTTTGGTTTGAGCTATATTTGAGGAGATTAGACATTTCAACAGGTATTAAAATTTGTGATTATACCTCGTTTGAAGTATCAGTGGTTGAAGTTGAGTAGAATGATGCGACGAACGCAGCGAAGATCAAAAAGGAAGTGGTCAACAAACACGCACAAGTACTAGTAGGCATGCAAATGCAATGCGCAAGAAAGAGAAGAGAAGAGAGACAAATACATACAGTGTCAGTATGGCATGCGCATGCATGCAATGCCCCATGGGAGCTAAGGAGAACTCTTAGAAAAAGGGCGCTAAAATTGTGATCCTTTTTCCTGCTTCGGTTTGGGATGGATGTTACGTTTCTAATCCAGACCTAGCTATAATCTGTTATCAGCATTTTCTAAACTAGGTACCGAGAGTGTATAAAATTAATAAAGACTTTTTTTTGTACACATGCAACCGGTAAAAAAAATATATAAATAAAAATAATAAAAAAAATCTTCCGAAATGTATGAATGGAGATATCACCATTAAAGTATTAAAACTATAAGTAAACTATAGGACTTCATTGTGACAACATAAGCAGTTAAGTTAGGCATATTTTTTTAAGGTTATTTTTGGTTGTCCTCGTCATTCCGAAATGATAATTTCTTATACTATTACTTCCAATGTCGGAATCATTGATCAGGTTTGCTTGTTTAGCACACAGCATAGCGATTGTAACTTGATCACATCAAATCATGGAGTTCGATCAAATTTTGGACGGTCGACAATTCCTTGTATGGGAGAATAGCACCATTGACTACCGCTCAGTATGGGACTCGTGACTGCTATAGCTGCAGCACTGAATGCTTCCGCCGATGTCTGAGGCCGCACTACAAACGACGATTCTGGCAATATAAAGACATTATTATTAATTTTGTTCAGTGCTACAACATGCCTTCATATTTATAACATAGGCCTAAATTAAGCTTATTGTTGTGCTGCGTCAGCTTTCCGTGCAATCTTTCCAAATGTAAGACGATCTCAGCCGGACGAGTGAAGAATTTGACCTTGGTCTGTACGTAAGAACGGGGCGGTTCCGTTCCCCACCCCCAGTGTACGTCAATGATAGCACAGGCTAGATTGGTCGAATCAATGCTATTCTACCATAAGTAGGAATACCTCGATCAGTTATATCATCCCTTATCAAAATGCAACTTATTGGTATTGTCATTATTGAAGTAGGGTCAGTGTTGTATTTAATATACAGTAATATTTTAGTATCTGCCTTCGTTTTTGAAAATTTACCGCTGACCGGTAAATTTACTGTTTTTTTAAGAACCAGTAAAAGTGTCATCCCATACTTAAAAATTGTCTAAATTTTAAAATACCGCTATGCGGGGCAAAAATAGGGAGTTGTTGGTTGTATTTTTGTATTTTATCGATTATAAAATCTTTCATATTCGAAAAAATGCCCTGCGGGCCAACAAGTAGAGGGATTTTTGCTTCTTTTTTTGCATTTTAGAGCCCCAAATCCCCCCCCCCCCCCCCCCCCCCATGGATAAAAGTAGTTCCTACGCGCCTGGTCTCATGAAATATACTGCAGTAAATTTGTCAGTGGCGGCGCTACGGAGGGGGGGGGGGCACGGGGGGCAACAGCCCCCCCCCCAACTCGGCTTGCCCCCCCGTTTGCCACCCTACTTGACGATTCCCATGCACAATTTACCTGGCAAAAAATATAAAATCACAATAAAGTATTCACTTTTACTTTTCCCAAAACATTTTGTTAGAAACGTGAATATTTTGCACATGCGGTATTTCGTGCCCCTCGCCTTTCTACTGTTTTCCTGAGTAAGTAAGCATTCTATGATTCATTCTTATATCGTGTTAATCGTGATAAAAGTAAAACCTGCACAATCAATGGACGATTCGCAGCTTCCCATAACAACATACGACTACAGTTGATCTAGGTGAGTAAATATACAACAACACACGACTACAGTTGATCTAGGTGAGTAAATATACAACAACACACGACTACAGTTGATCTAGGTGAGTAAATATACAACAACACACGACTACAGTTGATCTAGGTGAGTAAATATACAACAACACAACACAACGATAATTTTTAGTTTTTAAATAGTGAACTTGTATTTCGTGGTTTTGCTGAACCCTGTGGCGAGGGGGGGGGGTCATGATTTTGGCAGTGTTGAATCCAGGCATACCTCGGGGAGGGGGGGGGAGGCAGTGCCCCCCCCGAGGTATGCATGTGCCTCCCCCCCCCCCCCCCCCCCCCCCCCCCGGCACAAATACCTATTCAAAATACCTTCAAAATATATGTGAAAAAAACACGTAAAAATAGACGGATCATGTCAAAAACCTTCCAAAACGGTTAGAATTGAGTTAAAATTCCAAAAATTTTCCGGGGCTATGCGCCCCGGACATGCATATCCTGATCAGTTCAAAAAATTTACCTATTATTAAATCTCTTAGACCATTTTTTGGATAATTTGCAATTTATAATTCCCCAAAATAGCTATACACTGTGATTCAAAATTGTACCTAAACGAATGACCTTGATCAAAAAATGTCTCGGGGGCTATGCCCCCGAACCCCCTGTTTTCCACTGTGACTTTTCAAAATATATTACGTATAATAATTGCTTTGTGCTTTGTACAACTACAAGCATATTCATAAATTAACTTCCCCCCCCCCCCCCCCCCCAACACCAACATCAAAAAAGTACCCCAAAAAATGCCACCCCCAACTATTCAAGTGCCCTTCCCGAGAAAAATGTCTGGATTCAATACTGGATTTTGGTAAGACGGGTTTTCGCTTTGCCCCTCAAGTAATTACCCTGCTGTGCCCCCCCAACGATTATTTCCTGGCGCCGCAACTGAAATTTGTACATGATGATAAACAGGATGAGCAGTCAACAGATGTTCATACAAAATAAATCAATTTGAAATACCATGGACATTTGTGCGGGATCGTCAACTAGAATCATCCATGCTAGAATCTAGAATATTTCCAAGTCTCCAACCCATTCCAACCTCATCTCACTCCAACCCAGCCTGCCTGAGGATGAGGACAGCAAGTGCCTCGAAACGTCGCTGCCAACGGCCCTTTTCAGGGCCAGCACAAGCAACTAACAGAGCAAGAACCGCACCGGAACCACATACATCCATCAAGGGCTCTGATCCACTACATCATATCTCCAACAATGTTCTACCATGATGATATAGCCTATATTGTTGCCATAGCAAAACGAAGGATTATGATGACCGCTGTCAATTTTCTTGTTTTCAAATAAGAAGAAATATATCAAAATTTGTGCATAATTCCTTGCACACAAATCAACCAATCGATCTGAAATTTTACATTACAGGCCGAAACAAATCTTAAAAATATTTATTTCACTTGAGTGAAATTAATATCCAACTGGCCCAAAGGTCAAACAAATGGTATTTTTGGGCAAATGCCCAGAAAAAAATACGGGGAACTAGGACAAGTTGCTATTTGTTAGAAAGATCAATTTTAACTATAGCATTTTTTACTGACAACATTGTGAGTTTGAAGATAATATAATAAAAGTTCTGCAAAATTATTTGATCATGAATGGGCAAAATAATTTGTCAAAAAATTAATGACGTGATTTTTCAATTTCTATATCTGAAAACACGTTCATCCCCTAAATGGCAGTTTTAGCAGACCAACAAACATAGCTTTGCAAACGATGTTCAAATTTTCATAAACTATACGACTTGTCCTTTTCTGTCCTTATCACTGCCTTCTGTACCAAATATTCCTGTGAAATCATAAAATAAGTGGCGGTGTATTCATCCACCCTCAGTTTTCCTCGTTCACTTGTCACATTCCAAATTATAACGGATCGTCCAACATCAGTGAAATTCCCAGTAATGTAGTGAGACTTGTGTCCGTGGTAGTCCATCTGCCGCGGTCCCTCTGCCGACAATGCCATTCCGCGTGATCGTGGTGCACAAACCAGACGCTCAGAAGGAGCCATCCGGAGCTGTCACGTCCAGAGTAAGTTCCCTTGACCGTTCTGACAGTTGACGCCTGATCGTGGTGCACAAACCAGACGCTCAGAAGGAGCCATCCGGAGCTGTCACGTCCAGAGTAAGTTCCCTTGACCGTTCTGACAGTTGACGCCTGATCGTGGTGCACAAACCAGACGCTCAGAAGGAGCCATCCGGAGCTGTCACGTCCAGAGTAAGTTATTCCTGACCGAGCAGTTCTGACAGTTGCACCGCGTGATCGTGGTGCACAAACCAGACGCTCAGAAGGAGCCATCCGGAGCTGTCACGTCCAGAGTAAGTTATTCCTGACCGAGCAGTTCTGACAGTTGCACCGCGTGATCGTGGTGCACAAACCAGACGCTCAGAAGGAGCCATCCGGAGTTGTCACGTCCAGAGTAAGTTATTCCTGACCGAGCAGTTCTGACAGTTGCACCGCGTGATCGTGGTGCACAAACCAGACGCTCAGAAGGAGCCATCCGGAGCTGTCACGTCCAGAGTAAGTTATTCCTGACCGAGCAGTTCTGACAGTTGCACCGCGTGATCGTGGTGCACAAACCAGACGCTCAGAAGGAGCCATCCGGAGCTGTCACGTCCAGAGTAAGTTATTCCTGACCGAGCAGTTCTGACAGTTGCACCGCGTGATCGTGGTGCACAAACTAGACACTCAGAAGGAGCCATCCGGAGTTGTCACGTCCAGAGTAAGTTCCCTTGACCGTTCTGACAGTTGTACCGCGTGATCGTGGTGCACAAACCAGGGACCCTGAAACCTAAAAATCCTGAATTCATAAAATTCCAGTTGGGAATTTAAAGTTATAAGAAACCCCCAGAGCTGTCACGGCCATGGCAGTATGAGTAAAGGTACTTTAAATTATTTTCTGAAGCCCCATTTACGGTAAAACTTCCTTTACAATCTTTAATAAAATATTTTCAAATAAATTTTACCGTGTAAACAAGACAATTTGATGGTAAAATGTTCTGTCAAAGATTTGTGTAAAATCTTTTATCATAAAACACGTTCTATTTCTGTAAAAGATTTTATACAAGATTTGACAAAAGATTAGAACAAAGATTTTGTAAAAGATTTTATATGAAATTTTATTGTGTAAATGGGGCTATACAAGTTCTTTATTTTTGTTCCTCTAGAGAGCGTCGAGATCATCCAAACCTACAAACAAATCCCCCCGAAAGCATGACTTGGATATGATTCCATGCAAACTCTCCGATCTCCCCACCCACCAAAAGCAATCAAGCACTCGCGACGAGGATGTTCCGTGGAGGGATCAGATCCGAGCCCTAGGGCGCAGACTCGGGATTGGCGAGTCAGCGTTCTCCAAGACACCGGCGACCAAGGTCAAGATGAAGGTGTCGCGAGACGGAAACAGGACCGACAGCGTGCACTCCGTCGAGAGGGTTGGGATTCCAAAGTACCGCAATGCACGCTATAGTGAGATGAGTCCCGAAGCTGCTTCATATGATCAGAAAATGAGATCTCATAAGACGAAGAGAGACATGTACCGTCCTTTGTTGGCGAAGATAGAAGAGGATGACTTGTTGAGTGAGATGGAATCAAGGAAGAAGAAACCGCCGAGACATACAAGATCAAGAGAGGAGAGAATATGTAGTGAATATAGTTTTATGGATGCACGTAGAAACAAAGAATATAAACAAACAAGTAGTCAGTTCTATTCAGAAATGTTTCAAAATAATGCCGAAGTTGAAACGAAGAAGCCATGGCCTGCAATGCATTTGAATACGTACGAAAGAGAGGGACATTGTGCGCGAGCTGTGAAGTCAGAAGAAAACGTCGACGGGGCTGCGATGAGAAGAGCAGTCCGAGCTCAGATGGAGTCGAACGCGTTCACAATAGGCATTTACCAGATTAACGCCGAGAAGGTGAGGAATGAATTGAAGAGTTACTCAAGTGAGGTGTTGAAGAGCAGGAAGTACAATGATGTTGATGAGTCAACGCTGCGTTCCAACTTCCCACTCTTCGATCAAGTTAGAAGTAAGTACGAGGAGCCGCATCGAGACAGAGCACAATCTCCTAGACATCCAGATAACTCGGGGCAAAGTAACAGAAGATTCTCTCCTCCATTGCATACATTCCCAACAAGACAACATTCTCAGGAGCAGAATCCAATACTTCGCCGACCCAACCATGAAGTACGGTTTACATCATCGAAATATCACTATTTGTCTGAAATGCACGAAAGTGATACGGGGAAAAATTTCGTTCTCCCAAAGAGACATCGCAACGACGAATTCACTGATGATAACCTCTCATCGTCATCGTCAGAGATAATAGAGGGCACGGCTAGAAGACACGGTCGAGATGATTTGTTTTACGGCGACGAGTGCAGCCAAAGGAGTATCAAATTCCAGCAAACTAGAAACGCGGTCTCAACCTCAGACATCGAGTATCCGAGCGACATCCCCATTATCCCTCGAATGAGCGAGTTAGCATTCGCACGGAGAAATCTGAGACCTGTTTCTAGTTACAAATTTAACGATCCTCTTATAGAAGCAGCGCCGAGCAAATTGCTCGTGGATACTCCAGTCAGAGAGACACCCCAACCAGTGGGGAAGCGTTTTCAAGAATCACCAGTTCACCTTTTGGAAGACAGATATGATTGTGTATCGTCGCATGAAATGTCGACGAAAGGCTGTGGTCTCGAAGCAATGTCTCGGAGCTTTGACAGTGTAAATATGGAAACTAGACGATGCACTCATCAACAAGATGTTACAAGTCATTCCGTGACCAAAATGTTGAAGAAACCACTTGCAAAGGAGACCCAATCGAACGTAAAAGATACTACTTCTGCATTATCTGTGAAGCGTAAAACGAGCACAGCATTGCACAAGCCACTCGTTGTGCCAAACAACACTTTACCAATGAAATTAGAAAATCTTCCAAATAAACTGAACGTCGAAAAAGTGGTTGAGGTTGAGAAACCGCTTGGTGACGTTAGTTTTAATTCGGAAAGCTTAATTCCCAAAATTTTAAAGTATTTACTTGAACCAGAATTTTCATCAGACATAAAGGGCCGTAGAGACAGATTGAAAATCGCGTCTGTAATAAAAGTTTCAACACCATGCTGTTCTGGAGCTGAAATGATGGAACTTGACAGCAGTAATTCAGACGAATGCGATTTGTTGCTTACGGATCACGCGGAGTCCAAGAAATCAACGTCGTATGAAGTACCTGAACAGTTCAAACCCATAGTCAGAGCTCCCAAACTCCCACCCAAGTCGAAACCACCGTCGAAGACGATTCACGTAATAGAACACTCCAAAACCGTCGTAAGTGTCCCAAAAGCATCTGTTCATAAATTCGTCGACAAGAAAGGCGATCACAATCGCGCTTACATAATCAAACACGAAGACTCCGAGCATGAGGAGGCTCGATCTGTTGTTCAACACAATGAATCTGTTCAGAAGATCGAACCGAGAGAAGAGACACACACAACTAAGTCACTAAGTCACACTAAGTCACATAACGTGAACACTAACTTGTCCTACATTCTCAATCCATCACAATTCAATGAGTGCCCATCTTCTTCGAGCACATTCGATGGAGCGTCTTCTGCAAGGTCACGTGACACGACCCGATGGCCAAGCTACGTCGACGACTCTTCGCAGTCGACATCTTCCATGGTTTGTTTCCCGGAGGTCTTCCGACCCAAGCTTCCTGCACAGCACGACTCCAGGATCGAGCGCGAGGAATCTGTGATCGCCAGCGTGGACTATGAGAAGTGTCCCGATCACGCAGCCGCAGAGTTCCGTCCGAGGTTCTCGCCGAGCCCGCCGAGCGTGAGGGACGACGGCGGGGCCGTGGACAGCGAGTGTGGGGACGGCGTGCGCAGCGACGCACTGCCGGAGGTCAGTGAGACCGTCCTGCAGCTGGAGAGGGCGTTGGCGCTCGCGTACAGCAACAGGCGGAGGAGCGCGGAGTTGTACGAGAAGGACGTTAAGCACACCGACGGCGACCTGCGCAGGTTCTGCGACACGGTGATAAAGGTAGGTGCGAGGCATGATTATATCGAGCCCTGTTAGTTTTTTTCTAATGTTTACCTGATATATCAACCTTTTGAAAAGCAACTGAACTGAATAAATAATCTGCAGTCATCCTAGCTGTAGTTATACCTTGCATTACAATAAAAAACTGAAACCTCGGTTCCAAAAAAATAAACGATTCTAGTTTTGGTTTGGTTTCTTTTGGGTTCCAATTGGTTCCTAATAATTCAGACTAAAATTTTTTAAATCGACTTTTGGGAATAAGCATGCAGAGTAGATTGCATAACTAAAGGCAGAAATGTTTAACAGTAATTTACCAAGTGATTTCACACACTGGAAATTTGTATAGATAATTTGATATTGAAAGGGCATTGAAGTAAAAATTTACCAAAATTTATTGTTTAAAGAATCTTTGTGATACCCAGTTAAACATTATTAAAGATTCCGGTTTCAGTGCTAAAAAATTAATTTAGGTTCTGATTCCGATTTCGGTTACGGTTCCTATCCCTGATTGCAATGAAATGTTATCAGTGAACACGAAGAACAAGAACATTTTAACAAGAATTATCATCCCCTCTTTAAATACTCTCTCATTCACAGAATCGCCTTGGTGATCCTCTGGGAGAAGACCTCGGCCTGCCGGCAGAAATACCAACCGTCTTGCGCTGTCAAGCGATAATCGTCCCCGACGACGGCGAGGTGATGTCGCCGTTAGAGCATAAGAACGCCAAACCTTGTCCAGATGTCGCCCCTGTCGTCGAGAAGCCGTCGACAAAGCCGTCAATACATCGCGAGAACACGCCAGACGAGCGCCAGAATGTCAAGACGTGCGTTGTGATGTCGCCGTCAATGCAGGAGTGTACCAAGCCGTGCGGAATCATGACGCCGATTAGGGACAGGATCAAAACAGGTCACAACAATTGGCAGAAATCCAACACACGTGACTGGGTTAGAGAAACTGCGGGAGACAACTTCAAAAAGCTAAACTGTTTGCCCTTGAAACAAGCCAAAGATTCTCTCATGTCTATAAGAATGGCGGCAAGAGTTTGGAAAGGCAGTGCCTCCTCATTGGCAGGATCCGAGATCAAGACACCAGCCTTAGACATGGAGGCGGTAGGCCAGAATAATATCGACGTGTCCGGGGATACGCGACTGGATGTGAAACCAGAAGGTTGCGCTGCAGAACGGACTAACAGGCCTCCGAGACATGCGAGGAGCGTCTGCTCGAGTGTGGGTTCCGGATTCAAGAAAACAGCGTCCATGGAGGCGGCCGACTTGAGAAATATGATGAAACAAGTCCTCGTTGACACAAAGATAATGTCTCCTCGCTGGTTTCCGCAGCGGACGAGTTGCGATGTCCCGGAGCCAACTGTTGCGCCCTACCAAGGACGACTTCTCCGAGAGAACTTCCCAGCGGTTGTAGCGAGCGGTCAACTTCCCATCGCCTCCAGCACGCATGTCAACGCGATCATCATCCCAAGCACACATAGCAACACGGTCATAGCTCCGAACATACCTTGCGACGTACCCGTCGAAATACTCAAAATCCGGCCGAAAAAGAAGAAAAACTTCTTTGCTCGTCTTTTCTCGAAGAAGAGCACGAAGAAAGAAGGCAAACCGACGGACAGCAAGAAGTCAAAGCGATGGAGAAGGAACTGGCCTTCGATGGACATGATGGGTCGTTTGAGTTCTGTTATAGCCCCGGAGGACGTCGGTAAAATTAGACGACTTCGTCGTCCCAAACAGACGTCGTCGATGGACCGACTCCCCACTACCTCTGTATCCGTGAAGGCTCGATTGGAGGACGTCGGAACACTTCCACCCCGACGTAGTTTGACGTCTTCGAAGGAGCAACGCTCGAGAACCTCGATGACCGTGATGGCTCGATCGGAGGACGTCGGTACACCTCCGCAACGACGTAGCTCGACGTCGCCGAAAGACCGACACCCCACTACCTCCTTGGTCGAAGTGGAAGACGTCGGTACACCTCCACAACGACGCCGTCCGATACCAATGCAGACAACGACGAAGGAACGACGCACGACCTCCTCGATGAACGTGAACGTTTGCGTGTCGGATTGTCCGCGACGTGACTGCTACCATCACGACCACGATCAACCCAGCACTGTGATTGCGAAGAGATGCGAATCTCTCGACGAGATCTACAAGAACGGCAGAGGGTCGACGGCGTCGAGTATGACGATGCTCGTTGAACGAGAACGTATGAGTCAGTATGGCCACTCATGTGCGGGGTCTACGTTCTGTCAGTCTGTGATCTCAGATTCTTGCTTCACAACGGATAGCTGCTACCACGACTCGTCCGAACCTAATATATCCGTTTTCTATCAATAAATGTAACATCAACAAAAAAACATAACACAAGTTTAAGTTTATTTGAATTTCGTGACATTTGTGACTCCTGTCTAGTAAAAATGGGACATCGATCAAGATATGTTATCTTATTGTAAATATCAACCACTGTACTACCTAATCACAAGTCATGACATTTTAGATAAAGTCTTATCGATTAAAAATGAAATACATAAGATTCACCTGTCAATCTGTAACCGATTAAATTGAACTTACCAATGCTTAAGACTACATACTCTTTATTATTGAGGCCATTACCTTGTTTTGTAACCTATCGCAGTGGCATTAGCAAGACTTTATTCCTTAGCATTACACTTGCTCGGAATCTGCGCTAACTTGCGCTAACTACAATTCTTCTGTAATTAGTTGCGTTAATTTTCTCCTTTTAATTTTCAATCCGATTTTGTGAAAAAGTCCCAGATACACAGGCAAATAGGTAGTACAATCGCAACAACCTGCACCAAGTTGCTCTGAAATTCCCGAGACACTTTTATCAGACGACAGGCAAATGCTGGGTAGGTCCCTTTACTAATAAGCTACGTCCGCCACTTACCCAACTTCATTCTTCAACTATCTTCATCAATCATAGTGATTATTATAATCATTCGCAAACGCACGATGTCCCTCCCAAATGATCTGGTAATTGAATAGCTGCCCTACAATTAGAATTCAACAATTAGAACTGAAATATACATTGTTATTAATTAAGTGGGGACCTGTTCATTGACAGTCCTTGAGCCAGCCGCCAACAATGGACGTATGTATACGTTCACACAAGCTCGGGTATTTTCATAATTCTTCGAGCAGCAATAAAACATTTTATAACAGTTATAAGAGTTGAACCGGCTGGCGAAGTGGAATCTATCATAATCGCAGATCGCTATAGCCTTCATCGACAGAGAGACTTTGGTTTTGTATCAGATTGAGGGTTATCACTGATTTCTTTATGTGTTGCGATAATATCTCTGATATTCGCAACTGTAATCAAAGCGACAGAAAAACATTTGTGATACCACATGTAGTGATAAAGTTTGAAACGTACCTACAGGTGACGGAGAATATCAGGTAAGTTTTACTAATTATAACATAATTATTGTTTATAGATTATTGAAAATAAGTCGATTCATATGTAGACAATGTTCAATGAGCTATGTATACACCCACGAAAATAACAAATCACGTTTCTTCTAAAAGATACATAGAAAAACGCATGTTTGTGAGAGGGTATGCACCATAATGTGACACTTCAAAATTATATGATAATGCTCACTAGAGATGCAAAAGGAAAGTTTCACTACTAATTTCCTTACCATCATCTTCCAATCATCTTCAAGGTCGCCAAATCTTTTCAATCTCTTTGCCACATTCTATATAAAGATATAAAAATAGTCCGTCGAACCCAAGAGATTTAGCTGTTTTAATGAGATTTAATGACTTGATCAACTCAAATCGTAAACAGGTTATATTTCTGTACCTCAGAGGTAGAAGGTCGGAAGTGACTTTCAATGATTCTTGAGGTTAGCTCAGAAACTACAGCTATGCCTGAATGGCGACACCAGTCATTTGACGTGCCAATGTGTGCAACTAAAAAAAATAAAAAAAAAAAAAATCTATCGAGGACTTCCGGCCTTCTGCGTCTAAGGTACAGATTTATTATCTCGGATTTATGTTTTTAAAAGTTTTGTTCAAATTTATCATTGATTTGGTGCGATAGAACGAAATAACGAAGTATACAAACATCAAGTTTGTAAATACTTGACCGATTGAACTGAAAATGTGTAAAATATTATAAAAACTTAATCTTTGTGACCTACAAAATTTCAAATTGATGGAATAGTTTTTAATATTTTTTAACATTTTAACCAATCAGAGGATTTGGCTAAAACTGTTAATCAAACAAAAGCCACCTTTTAAATTTTAACTATAATCAGAGTATGAAATGTTTTTTTTCTGATAACCGGAAGTTGATGTTCAGAGCATGTTGTAGACAAATCAGTATGCATACCATCTTTGTCTTTACATGTGTGCAAAATTTCAGTTCGATGGGAGAAAAAGACAGCGCGAAAAAGACAGAGGCCCGCTTCAAAAGAGTCAAAAGGAGTCTATCAATCACTCACTAAATACTCGAATTCACTTCTGGGTAAATAAACTTGGAAAGAGCAGAAACTTTGCAAACTCATATCAATTCGCATGCCACACGAAGACTCGCTCATCAACGCGTTAGAGCGTTTTCCTACCTTCGCATGATGACGTAATGTTTCAGACCTGACAATGCTGGATCTGTGGACTATTCTGACGACGCTTGCGCTGGGCGTCGTGAGCGTCGTGGGCCTGTTCTTTACCATCATGCCGTTCCAATTCCTGTCCCAGAAGGCCCATGACATTGTGAACATGATGCCTGGGCCCAAGTTCATTCCAGTCTTCGGCAGTATGTTTGAATTCAACCTCAAACACGAAGGTAAGAGATTTAAATGTCGTCACTCATAAATAAGTGAAGTGACACAAAAATAATTGCTTCAGGGCATGTATAGTCACCTCTATAATGTACTGATAAAACTTACCCCCCATCACGACTGCCAGTCGTACACAGACGTAGTATAAGTTGCCTAAAATATTTACATTTTGTATACAGAGGGGTGATTTGCAAGACTGATTTTATCGCTGGTTTTATCACGATAAAACGACGCGGCTGTACACCCACGGTCAGAATAATTGACTGTAAACTGCTAAGTTGGAGCTCGAATTACCGTCAATATTTGTGAATTGAGAAATAATTGTTTATGAGGTGGTTGGTTGGTTCTTACCTAAACTTAATCAAACCCTCCAACCCCACTTGCTTGCCATCTGCGTTTACCTACCTTTATGTTGTCGTCTCTAGACAATCAAGTTTTGAAAAAGACTTAGAATTTTGCTCGCAATTTATGTGACCGCGGGTGTACAGCCATTTCCATTAGTTCCCTTACCGGTTTCCCATACTTAGACCAACATGGGGATTTGGCTGCGAATGTCGATTTTTTATTTCGATTGTGTTGTGTCAGATGAAATATTCAGTGACATTGGGAGAGTCTTATAAAGATATTTTCTCGAGTGCTTGATTAAATAGGTAAGAGAGATTAGACTATGGTATTAGAAAAGCCGTGAGGACTCATGCATTGATGGCAATGATTGGCAATCTCAGCTAGTTGATTAATAATCACATCACAACGAAAGAAATTACGTGACTTTCTGATGTTTTTGGCAATCTCAGCTAGTTGATTAATAATCACATAACAACAGAATTATCTTGAAAGAAATTAAGTGACTTTCTGATGTTTTATTGTTTATATATGATATGTTTGTTTACTTTGCAGAAGTGCTGCCTAAGATCATTCAGATGGCTGAACTATACGGCAAAACGTTCAAGATTTGGATCCTGGGGAATCCCACCATCTTCCTGCTGGACCCAGATGACGTAGAGGTTAGCAATCCTGGATCTTTCAATTCTCTCATGCATCATGAATTTCATCCCATTCACATCCATGATATTTTATAGACGTGCTACGGCTCTGTCTGGATTGCGATTGCGATCAGTCTACCTTACCTGCGGCTACCAAGTGGCCAGCTCGGATTTAGGAGATCTTCGAAATACTGTGCAGAGATTTTATATATTTTATCGGGTTTTCTTATAGTAAAGGAGTTTGTACCAAAAATAGCTGTTTTTTCTTAAATAATTACCCAGTACATTAATTTCGTTTTAAATACTATCTTCACATCTCTTCATCTCTTCAAATTTGAAACATCACTTTTTGGTTTTAATCAGAGAATGACGGATTGCTCCTGTTACGGAAAATATAATTTATAAATTAAATGAATGCTTTCTTTTTTCAGACTGTGGTAAGCAACATAAAGTACATAGACAAGAGCATTGCTTACACCTTCTTACACCCCTGGCTTGGTACAGGACTGCTAACAAGTACAGGCAAGTACAATGACTGGGACTTGGTGAATGCTTTGGTCTATTACTCCGGGGCTCGATCCCAAGGCCAACCCATCCTCTGGTAATCAAACACGACGATGGGCTTGTGGCCGAATACTTTTTTTTTTTTTTTTAATTTGATATGTATTTGGATTTTTCGTCAGTTTAGTAGAATGAAGTGTGTTTACAGTTATTTAAAATGCATAAGAGGTATTAATGTTCAACCTATTCTTAGGGCCAACCTTTCAATACTCTGCTAAAACAATTAATTAACTTAACACAGTCATTCTATAAATGTCATTAGTTGTTGCCATGACAATACAGTCCTAATCAACAGTTTAAAAGTTAGCAGAGTACTGGCAATTAGTGTTTTAGGCAAGGCACCTTCGCAGTTCGTTTATTTTTATATTATTTGGACAATCTTTCTCTATCACGTGAAACATAGAATAATACTCTGCCTTGCCTCAATCAGCTATTTGCACATCCAGAAAAGTTACAAACATGCACAATTGATGTTTCAGTGAGAGCCAAATATCATTGGAAATAGGAAACAATGCATCCGACTCTCTTCAGCCAGATTCTGATCTCTTCACCCTGAGACGTCAGCTGGATGACAGTGTCATTCGCAACTTAACCATTCTCATCTCTCCATTATTTTCTAACTAGTTACGTCTTCTTCTTGTTTTGTTTAGGCAGCAAGTGGCAGAGAAGAAGGAAGATTCTGACTCCGGCGTTTCACTTCAAGATCCTGGAGCAGTACGTGGAGGTGTTCAACAGGAACAGCGCCATCTTGGTGGACAAGTTGGCGCTAACTCAAGGCAAAGTCGTGGAGGTCAACTCCTATGTCACTCTGTGTGCGCTGGACATCATTTGCGGTCAGTTGGAACAGAGAACAGGACACTTATCAGATATCCAACACGCATGGGCGCCGGCAGGATATCTGCCAGGGGGGGGGGGGGGAGAAGTAAACAACACAAAACTTTTATTTTTTCCTCACTTTCTTTACTTTTTGCCAGGATCTTCCAGAATAATCATAATCAGGATCTTCTTTCCAAGATTGTTATAATTAAACCCATAGTATTATTTTATCATTTTATTCTAAAATACTCTTAGTATTTAGTATTTAGTATTTATTCATTCTCCTAGTATTATTTTAGTATTTTTTAGTTTGTTGAAATATTATACACGTGTAACTTTCAAATAATACTTATTTGCATACTATTAACTTTAAATACCATCATCAGTATTCAGACATGGGCAGTATCTAGATACTTGTATCTTAAGATACGTATCTTAGATACATTTGTATCTTGTATCTAGTATTTTAAATACATGAGCCAAATGTATCTGTATCTTGTATTTTAAATACCCATTTCTAAAGTATTTTGTATCTTTTTTGAAGATTTAAAATACAAGATACATTTTTATGCGCCTAGAATTTCAAATACAGCTTGATCTCTTGTTTGATTTCAAACAAGCATCAAATAATACAAGTTTCCGTATTGAATCGATCAAGAAAATGTTAAGTATGTTGCCTTACAAATAGAACAAATTAAAATTTAATTTAGAAAGTAAGTCCCTATAATTTTTACTGTTGGATGATATGTATGAGAATAAAAAAAAAGTATCTTTAAATGTATTTTTTTTGAAGTATCTAAAAATACTTTCTTGTATCTTGTATTTTAAATACATCTCTAAAATGTATCTTGTATCTTGTATTTTAGATACCCAAATTAAAAGTATCGGTGTCATGTATTATTCCAAATACATTGAAACAGAGTATTTTGCCCATGTCTGTCGCATCGTTTACAAGTAACTATGCAAATAATACTCTGTGTAACGCGTTGATGAGCGAGCCCTATACAAAGATGATATTTGATTTGCTGATTGTTCTAGAGACTGCGATGGGGACGCCGGTACATGCGCAGAGAGGAGGGCAGCCCGAATACTGCAGCGCTACAAGGAGGTAATTACAGCTCTCTTTGGAACGATGTACTGTCAACCTTTGACTGATAGAGATATTGAAGTATTCTCTTGTTATACAATTACTCAGTTCACAATTACAAATATGATTGGATAAAGGTAATTATGCAATATAACTGGTTTCCGAGCTCACCTCAGGAATCATTGAAACTTCAAACATTCTACCTCGGAGTTACAGAATTAATAAAGGTATTGTTTACGATTGATTTCGATGAACAGAAAATTATCAATCTTGATTCCAAAGTTTAATCAAGATATTGTGTCTGGTGCCCGATAACATTGATGTCTACGTCTGAGTAATTCTTGTCAACTAACTCAGTTTTTTTCCCACCTAAATGGATGTCAATATTTCAATGCCAGACTTGCTTTCTAGTACGACGGACAATTAATGTAAAACAAGTGTTGCTCCACTTTTTAATTTTTAATGGAGAAAACTCTGTTATTCTGTCAGAATGAGTGATCTGTTCCAACATCGCTACATGTCCTTCTGGATCCACAAGGACTGGATATATCGGTGGACGCCGTCAGGACGCGAGCAGAAGAAGGTCCTGAAAGTTCTGCACGGATTCACAGACAAGGTTTTACAAATTCACCTATACATTCTGACACTGGTTTGGTGAACATATTTTATTATGTTCATGCAACAACTGTAAACAAATCAAAGGATACATTCTTGATTCTTATGAGTCCAAACGGTAAATCCCAAGATTCGTTAGATTTATGATGAAGACTTTTGGCTATTCCAAAAGTGAAGACTTTTGAACAATTTAAATCAACATTCATCATAAACATTCTCTGTCCGTCTGCCAATATTTATCACAAGTAGAAGTTTTCTTCTCATACTCTTGTGAACCAAACAATTTTATTCTTGCCAGGTGATAAAGCAAAGGAGAGCTGAATATCGGGAAAAGAAGTCTGCCGGAACAGAAATCAGTAAGTAAACCACACGTCTCTTTTGGACTAATCTTGTGGGAATAACAATCATTCGATTATCTTGAAAGAACTACATTTTCTGACTGACAATGTGGTTGTGATGGCATGGAGTACGGAATAGAAGCACTTTGTGATTGAACACACCGATTAGTAAGATAAAGTGAACTTTAGCGGTCTAGATGGCTGTGTTTCATTGGCTGTTGCCATGGTTTCAGGCGATAAATCCTGCCGCTAACTTTATCTGGACATCGTACAACCGAGCCTAAATGAGGATTTTTGTTAGTTTCGTCATTACTAGAAAATTATAAGTTATACTTTTTCTTCGTAATTTGATATAAATGAAAGAAAATGTCTACCATGTTTATATCATACAAATATAATCTTTAAAAAATTAATGGCAATAAAGTTCTTGAAGAAGCCCAATTAATATGAATTGTGTAGAAAGCCATGTCTCCAAAGCGGACATCAAAGTGAAGGGAGCCAAACGAAGAGCGAAACAAATGCTAAATGACTCTTCACTCGTGATCTAGAGGAGAAGAAGAAGCTGCTGACGTTCCTGGACCTGCTGATCGAGGAGTCTGAGACGAAGCAGGAGTTGAAGGATCAGGACATCCGGGAGGAGGTGGACACGTTCATGTTCGAGGGTCACGACACCACTGCCGCCGCCGTGTCCTGGACACTCTTCGCGCTCGGACACAACCCGGACGTTCAGGCAAGACACTGTCCCGATGCAGACACAATATGATGCTGTGACGGCGTTCAAATTGGTTTTCCACACTGAGGATTCGATCTTGATCTAAAATCTAAATCGTGATCGAAAGCGTGTATGAACAGAACTCAATCGAACTCGATCATGATCCAAATCTCGATTAAGTTGTAACAACGCCATCGAAATCTGAATCGTGATCGAAGACAAATTCAAACCAAAGAAATTATGAATTTCTTAATAACGTAGAGAAGCATGCTCTAATTTGCATGTAACAAGAATTTTTAAGTTCAACTTCAAGCTTTCCGCCATTTTGATTTCAATTGTATAATTGAACTGGATAATCGACACGTTTAATAGTAAAAGTTGAATCGTATAATTTGGTGTTTTTTTGTACTATTCAAAATGTTGTGTTAACTCGCTGAACAGTAGTTGTTATGTGCATTTATTCTGTCAATTAATTGTTATTTTGTGTAATAAAGTGTGGAATCTGACAGATTTCATGGACAGTGTTCAATTTCAGCAGTTGATAAGCTCTCAAGTATGACACATTATCTTGAAAGGGGGTACATATGGGAGAGGCAATAAGTAATATCACTGACCATTGAACGTTTACTAAAATTCACAGATTTTCCGACCCCTACAAAGTACATTCACAATCAAAACTTGATTACCAGATCTCCGTATATCAATATGGTGATCTGGTAAACAACGTACGTATTTACTGATGTTGTAGGAGAAGATATTCGAAGAGCTGCAGGAGAAGTTCGGGTCGATGGAGCCGTTTGCACCGACACAATCCGAGCTTCAGGACTTGCCCTACTTGGACCGCGTAATCAAGGAGTCGTTGAGACTCTTCCCCAGCGTGCCAGCCATTTCCAGATTCATCCTGCACGATGTTCCGTTAAGTACGTCTCTTTACTTCGTCAGAAGCGCAGTGTATCTCTGTTCTGGTTCTTGTGATTCTGAATCATTGTGTTTTGTGTTTTCGACCATTTGCCTATCCCTTGTTCGAGGTGGTTCTGAAGAATACGATTGTGATGTGTTTTGACACCTTCTTGATTTTTATGATAGGGCATATTGACACTTTCTGCGATTCGGACGGATTATAGACAGGAAACTGCGTTACAGTCGCAGTAGTTTGTTACAAAAACACTCGAATTAATGACACAGTTTGTCGTCAGACAATAGACAGGGTATGCTACTAGCTAATAGAGTTGAAAGAACAAATTATGCTACGATCTAAATGCTCTTGTATCATTTTACAGAACTAAAGAAGAAGTTCGTAATGATGGTCATTTTAGTGAATCTATTAGGGATGGTGTTTTAAGAGGAAAAGAAGAATTTCTAAAATAAGTTCGATGGAAAACTAAATCTAGGTACGCAATCTTGTTTTAAGTTCAGTTTTGGTTCGAGAAAATGAATAGGGAAATCTTGTAAGAACTTATTACCACATTCCATCGGTAGGCAATATTCTTTAAGATAAAGTATGTTGGCCAAATATGGAGATTGCACTAATTTTCATTTCCAAACTGACGAGTTCCACTTCTAACACCGACCTAATGAATAATAAAAACTTCGTAATATTGACCTACTTCTGCCACCAAATGTAGTTTCAGATATTTTATCAAACTTATGTCGTTTTCGGCTGGCCGCACTGGGGTTGCACTGAGCTGCACTGAGTGCAAGTGGCGTGTTCGACTGGCAGTGCGAGTTGCTCTGGGGCAATGTTTTCGTATTCGACTGGGAAGTGGTGCACACTGGGTGCGCACTCAGTGCACTATTTCTTCCTCGGAAATATTAGGTAGAGTTGCCCCCTCCACTCCGCCGCACTCCGACAAAATGGCGGCACGAAAAACAAAATTGATGTTGTTACTGGAGGTTTTCCTTTAAAACACTCGGGAGCTCAATTTCTTCGGTTGCCATTTGAAAATAGCTGTCAGTGTCAAAACACAAAATCAAAACATACCATTCGTATTCGGCTGAGACTGCACTGGGGGCAGCACTAGGCAGCACTAGGGCAAAACCAGGTTAAGACATGACGTCACGATCAAGAACTCAGTGCAACCCCAGTGCGGCCAGCCGAAAACGACATTAATTTGTATAACACAGAACGAATTCCCGATGTTTTTCTGAAGAACCGTGACCAAAAACTACAATTCACAACGGAATATTGTAAATTCATTGTTACGTTGTTATTAATAATGAGATCATCCTACTAGAAAACAGATGCACTTCGGTATGCATGCATTGTAACTTGGAATCAAACTGCAACTTATAAGTCTTCATTATGTCTGAACCTAATTAAGTCTGAACTAAATTCACAGTGGACATGTTCTGTGTGATCAACAGAGAACGGCTACACGATGCCGGCTGGATCTAACTGTGCCATGTTCCCCTACTTGATGCATCGGGATCCGAAGTACTTTCCCGATCCACATAGATTCAACCCCGACAACTTCCTCCCAGAGCGCGTGGTCGGGAGACATCCCTACGTGTACATGCCGTTCAGTGCTGGACACAGGAACTGCATAGGTAAGACATCTCTATACACCTGGCCAAACTAAAAATGGTATACGAAAGAAATGGATTGGCTCAAAAAGATTTGATGGCATTATCCAATGAAGTCTATGCTAACACTTCATCTAATTCTAGTATATGAGCTCTGATTTCATTGATAATAACAAGGATTGATTGTCAAGGAATCTGACGAGCAGTTAATCTGTTTCACCCAAATACCGGTTTGGTTCTGCCACGTTAGTACATGCCTTTTTGTGCTAGAGTTGATAATATAAAATGACAACATTGTTCTCGCGTGACAATCTTCTCATCCCAATGTTATTCACGACCATCTCGGGTGAGATGAGAATATTGTCACGCGACAACTTTTACCTGATCACATATAATAAGAACTTTCTTGTCACGGTGACAAGTTCCTTATCTCAATGTTATTTTCTCAAAGCATTTAATTTTATAGTTGTTGGTATTGTTTCTGAGAAATTTCCAAAAGCAAACATGTTAGAGTTTGCATTATTATTATTATTTTTTGTTCTGGTAGAAGCTGATTGCATTACTGAGGACACAGACAATGTATGGATATTGGTATGTAACCTGGTTTCATTTGCTCTCTCAAGGCCAGAAGTTTGCCATGGTGGAGGAGAAGGCCCTGTTGTCAGCTGTTCTGCGCAAGTTCACTGTCACATCTGTGGAGAAGAGAGAGGACATCAAGATCCTGATGGAGATGATCCTGACGCCGCAGCAGCCTCTCAAGCTGATCTTTACGCCGAGAAACAATGACTAGCAAGAGCCAGTGACTGGTTCATGTTTCAACGTTTTTATTGATTTGTGATTTTATATCCAGAATATATTACCTATTTTGGTATAAACAAAATTGAATAAGGGAGAAACAACATGTAAATAAAACTTATATATATTTTATAATACCAACATAATGTAAGACTATGAATGCCCGCATAGCCAAAGTAAAAATGGTACTTGAAAGGAAAAGATTGTCTGATAAGAATTTGAAGGCATCATCCGATGCAGTCGCCCCATCTAACTAGATGGGCTATGATTTTATTGATAATAACAAGGATTGAGGAGCCACTCCGTTTCGTCAAATAAGCCTTTCTTTGGCCAAGTGTAGGTACACTCAACAAATGATAAAACGGTATTCGAAAGAAATTGATTGGCTGGAAAGTATGTGATGGCATCATCCGATGAAGTTTATGCTAACTCGTCATCTACTTCTAGTATATGAGCTCTGATCTCATTGATAATAACAAGGATCGATTGTCAAGGAACCTAACCAGCAGCCAATCCGTTTCGCTCAAACACCGTTTTATGATTTGTTGGGTGTACCTATCTTGAAGACCAATTTCATAAGCAATAATTACAATGTTGATGTATGATTTCCTACGCTTTATCATGGACTAGAGGCCTGCTTCTTGCTGGGCATCGTGCCAGCGGACCAACGACGTCTTATTGCTCACGTCGTTGCAGCGGGCTTGCTGCTATTGCGAAGATAAGTCTAGTTCATGGTTAGTTGACACGAGAGTAAACTAAGCAAAATCATGCAATTAGAAACACATACATTTATTATCATTCAGAATTGAGCATGTAGGTGTGTGCAATTCCAAACATTAGTTAGGAATCAATATGGCAGCCTGGTGTGGTCATATGTCTTGTATTCTATACCACAAGTACTAGAATAGATGCTGATATTACTTAGATGAACTATGTAGTCTAATAAAACACTCAAGTACACTCATAAGAAAATGCGTTCAAGTGTAGTTCCTCAGCCGATAGAATGCTTGGAATGTTCGTTCCTACTAATTGGCCTCTACGGCCTCCTTCGCAACTTTCATGCGACCAATTCTTCACCATGATCATCATTCTTCATCGTTGAACTAGCTGTGACAACAGTTGACAGTTGTGACGTTCAACACTCTTGTACATTGATGAAAGTAATGAATGAAGTAAAAATGAAAGTATGCCAATTATTTTAGCCTTCTTTCCATGTTGTTTGTCTCCTTGTAGTAATCTTATCTTGGGTCAGTAATGGTCAGACCCGATCTGGTCATGTCTGCGCTACTCTCGCTGCATCATACGTCGTCATAATGTCCAAGGTGTTAGCTGCTTTATTCCTTCTAGTATGTGTGTCTGCTTCATACGCAGCGAGTGTACAAGTTGATTCCACGCCCGAAGCAGGGATAAGTAAGAGTTTCATTTATTTAACAGGGTTGTCAAGTTAAACTGTCGTCATTTGAGAATATTCCACGACAAGAACTCCTTTTTAGAAACATCTTCATAGTTTTGTACTCAAATACAGAAATATTTGTGAATCAAAACTCATGATCAGTCTTGAGTCAACTTTTAACTAAAAGTATAAATATGTTGACAGAAATTCTTAAAGTAATTATGTTGTTTTCAATTACTTTTACTGTTACTGTGTTGTTCTTTGTTAAATGTCATGATATTGGGTGTGAATCCATAACATAAATCTCTATATAGTTCAGGTTTGATAAAATCGCCTGATTTGTAGCAGGCTTTCATAACTCCCTTGTACTTATATTAGTAGCATAATAAATATTCCCAAGGAATGTAAACATTCTTGTTGACTTTCCCTTCCTGCTGATATTCTTTTCTAATCACTTTGATGGATATTTTTTAAATCTGGTATGTCGAAATTCAACCCAATTTCCTCATTTCAACATAAACCACAGAATTCGTAGATTTTTTTTGTTGACTGAGTATCTGGGCCATGGTCACTTACCAAGCTCGTTGTTCGATGCTATTTGTAGCTTGATTACCCTGAAAAGGGTTATTTGTCACTTGTTAATTTAGAAGAGAGTTGCTAGAGAATTAACTGCTCTTATTCAATGTTAATACAAACTTCTTGCTTCTAGCGACGACCAAAAGCGACCCGCACTGCACGCGTGCCTGCGAGGCCATTGACTTGGCTGCGTGTCACGCACGCCCCGCCGTCAAGCCGGCAATTGTAAGAAAACATCGAATCATTATCCAATCATGAACGCCACAATGAGTGCTATTGTCAATAATTTTCTGAAAATCTAAAAAGAGCCGTATATTTATCTTGGACACTGGGAAATTTCAAAAAAGCCAAAAATGTGAATTCTAAATACTACTCCTATTTGTGGCAACTATGGCTTAGACTACTATTTTAGACTAACTATGGCTTAGAGACGTATTGTTAGCAAATCTTTATTACTAACCATTTATAAAGCTCTTGCCCAATCAATAATGTCCTATGGAATTATTGGCTGGGGAGCAGTTAATAAAACTAACATTAGTGAAATTCTAACCATTCAAAAAATTATTTTACGGGTAGTTTTAAATAAGCATTCACAGATTTCATCTAACCTTACTTTCAAATTGGCAGAAGTATTAGATATTAGACAAATTTTTATAAAAAGGGCGTTGATGTATCTTTTTCTTAATTTCGGTAAATACAGAATTCCTGAAATTACGCATCAAACGCTACCTGTGCCAAAAACCAGAGGTAGTAATAAAAATAATTTATATATGTTAAATTTGATATACTGTAAGAAACAAAAAGGGCAACAACACGTAAGTTACATTGGTCCACGTCTGTTCAATGCGCTTCCTATCGATATTCGTAAAACTTCTAATATTAAATTATTCAAAATACTAATTACCGCATGGATCAGAGAAGTAGGTAGGGATTTCTATGATAATTTTTGTTAACTGAAATATTTTGATTTGAAGTTGATAAATTCACTAAAATTTACTATAATCTTCCCCCTCCACCACTATTTTAATTAATTTCAATATTAAGTCTTTTATATCCTCTCACTTCAATATTCAATATCCGATCGTCCAATTTCTTTCTTTTTTTTTCCGTAAAAGTAGTATCGAGTGATTGTTCTTAATATCTTCTATACTTTACATAATATTTTTGTTGTTTCTAATCTGTGATTGAGCTGACGACTAGCTTTGATTTCTAGAAATGTAAAAGAATGTATGCCAGCGCACAATGGTTTTCCATTATGCTGGCTGCTTCCAAAATAAAATGCCCCCTCAACCCCTTGTAAACTATTTCTCTTATCCATGCTCTTCTTTGTGTTTCTATTTCGCTGTGTCTCCTTTTATCTCAACACTATTGCTTATTTTACTACTGATTCTTGGTATAATGTAACAATATGTAAAAGGTAAATGTAATATGTAATTATGTAATATGTAAAGGTTGCACAAGGAAAGCGTATGGTTTAGGTAAAATTGTAAAATTTTGGAAGAAATAAAATTGTATTAAAGTTGAAAAAATTGAAATTGAGAGGTTTATAAGTGGAAGTACATTTGGAAATAGAATGAAACTTGACAAGACAAGCGGCTGAATATTTTCTCATCGTTCTTCACATGCTGGAGAATATAACAATGGACCGAGGGATTTTGAGAAGGTCGCCTCACTTCAATAAGCCTGGTATTAAGTGTAATACAAACATACTTTACTCAATCAACTATTTTGTTCCAATTCAACAGAATCCGTGCAAACCGAAGAACCAAGCAACCTGTTCAAGATGTGTAGCCGCTCTGTCTGCTTCATAGTCGGCCATTAGCAGTTCACTCCTGTCTCATCAATCTCAATGTGCAATGTGCCTTAATATAAAATGATTATTGCATCTAATTGACTTTCTACAATTGAACAACCCGTCATACTTGTCCTAAAGCAAATAATATTTTGGGATAACGTACCACAATGTAAACCATACCAACGGAGATTCTACATTTATTTCAACGAAACGTAATTATTTAAATAGTCTACAGTATTCAGGTAACCTGAATTAACAACATAATGTGTAGGTACTTCAAAAACCAGCATAATATAAAATACATACTTTCATATTTTAAACGAAAGGAATCCCTAAAAGACTTAGTGCTCACTTCAAAAATTATTTAATGGATGTTTATCTGCAAGATACGTGTTCTGATTCTGATACGTGTACGTTAAGAGGGAACCTGCGAAATAAAACCTCACCCCGACCTAAATACGTAGGTACACGTGTACGTGTATTGATAGCTTTTGGAATGTCGAAATAGCAGTATTAATGCGCAACACACATATTTTAATGTGCCAAATTTTAATTATTTGTGAAAAATTACAAATGGTGGCAGATGAAGGACTGCATTAACCTATAAATGCAACTACGTAGCAAGTGTAAGACAAAATATACGTTATTCATTTTAAATGAGTTTAACATTACTAATAGACACTTGTATTCTTCAGTTAACTCAAAATATTTTGGTGACATTTGTTTAGAACGTTAATCTTGAGTTAGGTACTAAACTTAATTTAGGAATGAACTTAGTAAGGACGTGACCGCATATTCCTTTCATGATAATTGTTATTCACATTTACGTTTACAATGTCTTCATATCCTCTGTGCATGATATCAAAATTATAACGAAAATTAAATTCGAAACAAAATGATCATTATGACACTTTCTAGGGACTACGGGTCATTGTCTGATCTTAATTTTAAGTTGCGTATTAGATGACTCTAATGACCCTGATAACTCGGATCATAATTATTTATATTTAAAATAAATTTTCCATACTGCAAATAGAATAACCACAGCGGATCTTTAGAAAGACAATAAATATTCCGAGACCGCAGAATCGCCAAGATAAGGCCACCTGCGTGTCTCATCCTTGAGGAGGAAACCAACCAACACGTGTGCATCTGTACCACGTGATCAACTTAGTCATGGAAAGATACTGGCGAAGACACGTCGGACAGCAGAAGAACTTGCACGGAATATTATTTGCCAGGAGGATGTTTTCAACCTCCTATACATGAAATCTAAAGCTCCATTAAACGGAAAAAATTTCTGTCAAATCCTTTTATAAAACTATCTTTACACAAATCTTTGCTTCAAAGAAATTTGACAAATATTTGTGTCAATCTTCGATAAATTTGATTTTTGTCAAATTTCTTTAAAGCAAAGATTTCATCATAAAATTTTACACGGCAAATGGGTAATAAATTAAGATATACACCTGTTGCGTGATCTCATATAGCTAGAGAGTCGATTACAAACAAACTCGAAAAATTTGTTATCAAACGTAATACGTAATTATCAATTTGCCATTTGATTTGTGCTCAAGTAATCTGTCATTCGAATATACCACTTATTTAATAATTTGACACCAATAATCATGATTTTTTACTAATTTGGTAATAACCTTTAAATAACTCCATTGTCATTTAGATGGATCATTTCTTATTAAGACTCACTGTCGTTTAATAAAATCACAGAAAATAGCAGAAGATAATGAATTACCGTTTCCTGAAAATCCTGCCCCCCTCCTTGCCTCTCCTCCTCAATATCATGCCTATAAGAACAACCCGATGTCATTGTCAACATTCAGCAGTGTAACAATGATCTTCCCGAAGTCTCTGGTGTTAGTGCTGAGTTATGTCTCTTTGGTTCAAAGCCAGGCTGGGTCGGAGGTGCAAGTTGCTGCACAGAGACCAGCTGGAGTGTCTGTCACAGTTAGTGGCTCACGCATTCAAACAGGACAGTGGGTGGCTCAGGTGAGATTTCATTCAATTTGAGAACAAATCGTGTGTTTCGGATCGAATTTTCTGTTTTGAACTTATGCCTGTCATCTGTCTTTACAGGTGATTGTGCATCTCACAGATGATAAGAAATCTCCGTCATCTGCGTGGTCAGTCGAAGTCGAACCCAGCACTTCGAGTTGCAGTGAATCAAAATCAACTCATGACGTCAAACTCTTGATGACTCGTAAGTTGACTCATGAGTTGCATTTCCTTGTTTTATGTTGGATTTTCAGCACAAACAAGAAAAACGCTCAGAATAAACACGTTGATGAGAGAGCATGAATGACAATTCATTCGCTTTTGTATCGCATTTGGCATTCAAATGTTATTATTAAAGCAGATTGTTTACAGCTCTGGCCGTATTCTGCATCCTAAATGCCATTTATCTTTATCTAAGAAGTCTCCATCGCGAAGACCTCTTCTTCTCATGGCAGTGTCAACTCCTTCTGCCCACCTCCTCCTTGGTCTTCCTCTCTTTCTTCTTCTTGACGGTACCCATGACCAGGCTCTCATTGGCAATCTTTCATCTGGCATCCTTCTCAGATGGCCATACCACAAGAGTTGCTTCATCTCTATGTAGTCAGTCAGTGATGTCTCCACTCCCATCATTTCCCGTATGCGGTCGTTCCTCACATGGTCGAGTATCGTTACCTTGCAGCATCTTCTCCAGTACCCCATCTCCATTGCTCGGACTCTTTGTGCCATTCGGGAAGATAAGGTCCAGATTTCCGATCCATAAGAAGAGCAGCTTTCGACGAATGAGTTGTAAATGCGTGATTTAGTCTTGGTTGAGATGACATCGTTCCAAAGCACTTTCATTCAAATCAGCATTCAAATGTAGTAAACAATTAATAAACGAGAGCCGCTTCTTCCATAATGGGTGCTAATAAGTTATGCTCAATCAAGTCATAATGAGAACAACATAATAACACAACGAATTACACAACTGAATCAGCTTCTGAATTAACAACAAGACGTGAGGTCATGGGATTTCCATCTTCAGTGATAAAAAAAAACAGCTCCGAAGAGTATAGTTAGGAATAATGTATAACTTTATACACACTACGGACTGTTCTAAGTTCTAAGTTCTCACCAACACATTAAACTTTGTTTTCAGCACCACCAACGAGACTCGAAGTAGCTGGTTACGAACTCATTCCAGGCCTGGGACACTACAAGCTTCATCTCAATATAACAACATGGTCGTCTGCTAAAACAATCTGCGAGGAAGAAGGCGCTAGCTTGGTGATAATAAACTCCGAAAAAGAATCAGCAGCGATAGTGAAGTTCTTCGGGAAAAAGAGTGTATCATATCCGTGGGTTGGTTTACGAGAGTCAGAAACTACGAAGGGGGAATACTTGACTGTATTCGGTAAGTCATTCATGCAGACATTATGTAAGGAAACTTTTAAATATTTAAATTGCACCCAGTTGAATAATTGATTTAATTTAATTTATTGTAATTGGCAGCTAACAATAATCTAGCCAATGCTGTTATATTCAATCTATTGTATTATACCTGATAATGAAATATAAATGTATGTAACATGTATAGATGTCTCTACATGTTATGATAAAACGTACCCTTTACAGAACACCAGTGACATATGCAGATTTGGTATTGTTGCCTAACAAGATTGATATTTGTATACAGTACAGACAGAGGGATGACTTGCAATATTGGCTTTATCATTGCTTTTGTCACAACATATGGAGGCGGCTGTACATACAATAGTTTGATAGCTAAATAAAATGGTATTACTAATAAAAGTAAGGAAATATGAAATGCGAATTGTGCGATTCAGCTGAAATTCCACACTCCCTAATAAAGCGTGTAGCCTACATTGTGACAGCTCTGTAAAAATGGAAAATAAAATGAAACTGAAACTTGTGAAAATTTTTCTAATGATTGTTGATCTATTAATTGTTTCTATAGGGGATCCGTTGGCTTCAGCTGGGTTTTCGCGTTGGGACCCGGGACAGCCTGATAACCTGGCAACCCTTGGCGATGGAATACTTCTTTACATCACTTCAGGAGGCTTGTACGACCAGCCTTCAACAGTCAAACAGACTTTCATTTGTGAAAAAGCTGTCTGTTGAGCTGGCTGAGTTACTCAAATACCAGAATGTCAATGAAATGAAATAAAATGTAAGAAGAATAAAATGCGACTAAGCGAACCTATGATATTATTTTCCTGCTATTTTCCTGTATTCCAAAGATGTAAAAGTAGTTGCTCAATGCACCTAGAAATACACCTCGAAATGCTAGGAAGACAAAATGCGTCAAACGAGCAATGTTTTTAGTCTCTTTGAAAATACCTACCTACCTGACAAATATGTCAAAACAAGCGAAAATTTCAGTAAAATGTAATTTGAAGTTTATTAGCATACAAATGCGAAATTAAATTCAATATCATTCATATCGGTTGAATTTTGATATTTTACTACCTATATTAAAAAAATTATGCAACTTTTCCAAATTAATTTGCCTAATATAAAAATAAAAGTATATTAATAAATATTTTGTAATTAAAGAAGATCTCATGCTCTTAGTCGAATATGTTTGAACCCATTTCAACTTTGCTGCGTCTGTTACACTCTGTGGTGTTCTGTAGGAGAATGTTTGATCATGGAGGTGTAATGAGTACTGATTTAAAACTACATGGTTTCATATAATATCTAGCCTCTACCTCAACTCTAGGGATGCATAAGTCTTCACTATAGCGAGCAACTCTTGGTCTCGGAAGGTTCAGGTGATGTTAAATACATCCTTAATTAGGATTGTGAAACAAATCAGTTGTAGGCATACATAAACTATCCCAATTTAAAACAAAGAAACGGTGTTTTGAAATTTTACAAAACACGCTTTTTTTACTTTTAAGTAAAAATAATAATTCATTATACGAGTGCGGTTAATTATAAAGGGAACGCTCAGCTTGATTTATGTAATATATTCTTCAAAACATTACATCTAGTGACCATTTTTAGGACATATATATATTATGATTATAATCGCACACAAATATTAAAAATCATATTCGCCAATATTTTGAACATCATAGACTCTCATTCACCTGACAATCTAACGTCTATTTCAGGTCCAGCTTCAATAATATTATCTTCATCATAACCGATGTACTGACGAATCCAGGTGCTGTATTCACTGACTCGCGTGTAGACACCGGGCTTGTTGTCGCAGCCATTGCCAGTCGTGACGACACCAGCCAGTAGGCCGTCAACCACCAGCGGGCCCCCAGCCACTCCCTGTACAATACAAATACAGTGGTGACGACACCAGCCAGTAGGCCGTCAACCACCAGCGGGCCCCCAGCCGGGCCCCCGGGCCCCCAGTGTATACAATTTACAGCTACTAATATACAATAAGATGTATTTATCGATTTTAATTTTTATATTTTGTTAGAGTTTACATGGTTCATATAGATTTTTTCTTCGATTTTGGGTAGTTTTTTTTTTACAAGTTTTTGTTTTTGTACAATACAATATACAGCTACTACAATAAAACTTATCATGTAAACATCTTACACCTACTTATGCAACATTTTAATTCTCTCAATTTGCTCCAACGGCCGAGCGCTATTATCACATTAACTTATTATTTCACTGGAAGAGTTTGGTTATTTTGAATTGATTTTATAGTCATTGAACATGCAGTTACTGTAGACTCACGTGACAGGTTTGTTGATCGGGAGTGACCGCACAGACCATCTTGTCAGTGATGTCACTGGCTTGTGAATACTTCTGCTGACACTCGTTGTTGCTGATGACAGGCAGTGTGACAGTCTTCAGAGGGTTCCTGGGACCTGCGTTCTTCTATAAAACAACAAGCTCGGTATTAATCTGGTCCACACGTTGGGCGCCAATTTGTAGCTGAAATCAGTTAACTTACGTTGCTCCAGCCGCTGATGTTCCCATAGTACTGATTGTTGCCGTAATCTTGGGTTGGTGAAAGTCTCAATTTACCAACGTTGTTTCCCAATGTAAATGGCTGCTTCACCTGTAGGTAGGACAAAATAGGACTACGTATAACGTATAGAGAGGTTTGCAGAGAGACTAAAGTATTCTATCTTATGATTCATCACATAATATGCTTCGTATAATTAATTTAGTATTTTTACAAATCATGGCTGTTAATGGTATTCAAAAAAATGTATCTCTTATTATTTGAATTTGAACATCTTTGACAAATTATTTCAAACCCAATATTTTGAATCCGACTATATCTTTTCATTCACAAAAATGTGATGGTTCATGAGGTAGTAGCTTTTTATTTTTATGATCACGTGATTTTAAAGTTAAAAATACTAGAAACTTATTGAAATTTCTGTTTGGATAAAATTTCATGCAATATTATTTTCAAACCGCCAGCTTTTCTGGTTTACCAAAAGAATGTCAAAAAAGGAGTAGCGAGCGGCATGGCATACGTTGTTATTGTACTTTTTTAGTTTCGCTTGTTACAATGTAATTCGCGATTGGTGTTCATCATGTGGCATCAATGCGGTTATAAAAACAGTTTTAATGAAACATATTATAGAAAAACCGCCCAGTAACGTCATTTGTGGTTTACAAGCGAACGAAGATGAATGACGTGAGACTATTGGACATTTTTGAAAGGCATTCCTTACAGATGAAGCTTATCACAAGTTCACAACACTGTTTTGAAAAAATAGATATTTTAATCATTTGATTATGTTCAGTGTAGCATGTTTAAGTTATGTTGTTAACATTTAAAGACAGTTTTTGGTGTAAAAAATACATGTAGTGTACATGTACAGTACGTGTACAATACATGAACAGTGTAGTGAAATGTCTTACCTTCACCAAGCACAAGTTATTCGGGATTGTAGAAGGATATAACTGATACCCTTCTGCGAGAACAATAGTTTCAACATCATGTTGGGTTCCTCCTGAATTAAAATTCGTGCTGCCTGATCGTATCTTCACTGTATCTAGTACATAAGCTCTGCCACAAGATCTGACGCAACAGCGGGCGGATGTGATCGCCCAGTCTTCATGAAGCACGGCTGCCTCGCAGTACTTATCTTCATACGCCATGCGCATTGACACCTAATATACAAGTAAGTCACTTCAGAGTTACACATTGTGAATGGATTATCAAAGCAGGTCACAATAATGACCCGCCTGCTGTGTCGCAATGAAATGATTTTATTCTGTTTGTAGTTTTGTTGATTTTTGTAATAATGAATGTTAATGGATTTTGTGTTTTTGACGTGACTAATGTTATGTATATATAACCAATCTGGTCAAATAAATAAATAAATAATTGAGGTGGTGGAGAAAAATACATGTTCAGTGCCAAACCAATGTTCTGAGATGCAAAATGATACTCCTCTTCTTTATCATTGATTCTTATGCTTAAGCAATAGTATAGGTGCAGTACCCTAGTTACTACGGTAGCATACATCAATATTGTTTATTTTGTTGGTGGATAAGCAATTTTTAAGAAGTTTAACCGTACTTGTACAGTTGTGAAAGAAATATATTAAAAAGTAAGACAGAAGTGGTATGAAATAAAATAAGGGCTGATCTTTGTACCTCTTGTTAAAGTTAGCTACAGGATAAAGTTCATGATAGCGATAGCAAACGCCTTGTACTTCTTGCTAGTGTTACCTAGAGGATGAAATCAATGTAAACTTAGGTGCAAGCTAACTTTATCCGAAAAAACCGGCCATAAGGAAATTAAATCAAGAAAGTTAAATACTTCTTATTCCTTATTTATACTGAAAGCATCTGGCCCTCAGTTAGATTTGGTCAGTTGTGACGTCAGATGATATTGCCGTACTTTATGTACCATTTTGGAGTACTTTTGATGATACTATTTAAATCAGTCTGAATCCTATTGCCGATATATATATTTTTTTTTAAATTGTCAATTATTTTTTCCTCCCCATCCCCTGAATTCATTTCTACAATTCATCGATAAGCAGTGAAACCTGAAGCCATTTGACTTCGATTTTACAAAGATGTTTAGTGACTTTTCAGTATTGCAGTTTGTATTTATGGATCATGTATAGATTGAGAACAGTATAATTATTAAAGAGCTGTGTATTTCAGTGGTAGAACTCAGATTTAGTAATTATAAAAGTTATGATAAGGTCTTTTTAAGTAACTCTTGATTTGTTACGATTGAGAACAGATTTGGTTAATACAACTTTTTTACCGAGGTTTGGCATAATTTTATTACACTGAACTAACATAATGGTAATTTTTACAATAATTTATTAGAATTCTGAAGAGAAAATTCAATTCAAAACGGGGAGTCAGAATACTTACCATGTAAGGACGGTCTGCTATTTCAGCATTTTCTTTCAAAGAATGTAGTTGAGTCAACGGAATGGCCTGAGGCGGTTCTGAGTCTGAACCTAAAATTACAATAATTTAATTTTGGTTTTCGATTTTAGTGCTAAAATGATTTAGTATCAGCACACACTTATGAGGTATCATCATTCTCATGATAAGTGATGGTTTTCGTCATGTCCTCGTGTTGTTGCGTCATAGTTTTATTAGGGGTGCATACCGATTTATAATCAGGTCGCCCAGTTTCCCTATCCTTTTAACATTGTGACGTAACACCTGGGCGTGACCTTGAGTCGAATCGTGGTCGAATGAATGAAAATAGAGTAATCACAACGCCCGACCTCTTGAGCTTGAGTATTATGGGTACTGGTTTCAGCTAGTTTGTTGACGCGGCAAGTTTGATTTAACCCGTAAATCCTATGGTGACGTCAACGCCCAACCAGCTTCTATTTTGGACCTCACCCTGAATACATTTATTAGTGACGTCAGGATTTAGCAAATTAACAAAATATTACAAACATTTCCAGAATTATTTAATTTGTGTTGTTATTAAAGAGAGATGATCGAATGCTCATCCCCGAAAATACATTTTATTATTAACATTTTTTTAAAACATTTCAGCGATAGGGCACTAGCCAAACTTTTTCCCGCTATTGTGCTGCAGCGCTGCCATCGGGAGTGAGTAAGAAGTGTGAAGTAAGCTTTGAAGTAAGCTGTTCGTGCCACTCAAAATTAAAACTCGCGAAACTTTATTTTGACAGGCGTAAGAAGATGTACTTACTGTTTAGATACATATATTTTTTACTCTAGTATAATAAAACGTGTAAAAATAAGAAGATAGTGCAATATCTTAAGCAAATTCGATTTCAATCTGAAGCGACACCCTCTCAATTGTTTTAATAGAAAGTTACAAAATTCCATTGTGCCGTGAGTCAGTTCAAGAAAGCACTGGAAACAAAAATATTTCTGTGAGCTGTCATTATATGATCAAAATATTGTTATTACACTATCATTTCTAATAATTATCCACTCTTTCGGTAAATAACCAAATATCAACATTAATTCTTATAATATAACATGAAAATACGGAGTGTGGGGTAAGAAATACGTTGATTTGAAAAGCACAGCCTCGACGCTAGCGCCAAAGTGGCCGATCCTGTCGTCCTAGCTTGGCATCGCCCCATAGGCATTTAAATATGAAAATATTCATAAATATGTTCAGCAACTTGCAGCTTTCGAATTATATTGAGTTTTCAAATTTTATGTTTCAGAATATGAGAAAAGTTTGAACACATGAGAAATAATTTAAATTTTGATGTTCAACTTTGATAATGTCTCACTTTTACTTTTCCCCGAATCTGTCAATCGTTCTACTAGAAAATAATATTTTTGTTCAAATCATCGATAAAAAAATTAGAACTTAATTTTAACCTTTTAACCATAATCGCATAATATTAAGTAATATAATATTATACGTTTTTACTTGTCCTCCATACGTTAACATTGGGGAGACAATATTGTTTGATCTCAAAAACTAATTCATGGTGTTAGTTCTTTATTGCTATATTCTGATGTCGAGTAAAATGTCTATTAGAGCCCGACAACACACGTTCAGCGCTCTCAAGGTCAAAAGATAACCCATCTTTCTTCAGCGCCGAGCATCGAACGTCAGCGCTCCAACGAAAAGGAGCTAAAGCATGCAAAGTAAAGTTGCAGCGATTGAGGTTATGGACTGATGAGGTTATAACTTTCCCTCTTTCTTACCGAACGTTGGATTTTCTCTTGCGGACTTTATGCTTCCATCGCTATAAGATACAGCCACGAGGATGCAGAAACAAGCAGCCAGCACTCGAGACATGATGATGAAGAATGGCGATAGAGAGTTTGCAATACTGACCAACACTTTGACCTCATGCTGATTAGAAAGATGCAATGACGAGCAGAACGGGGAAAACATGTGCATAAATCATTTGATGACGTGATACATTGTAAAATAACAGAGATTTGTTTATATGTCAAGGTGTTATTGTAAGAGTTTTCCTTATTAATCCCAATTTACATGGTGGCACGTTTTTGTGTCACACTTCTTGATAGAAATTACTAATGATATAAAAGTTAAGCTGAAATGTGAATGTGACACAGTAGTTATCTAAATTGTAATGTGTAACTTGAGCTTTACATCAATTTTCATTGTACCAATTGTTATGTAGTTAGTGATAGGGATGAAAATTTGTAAAATAACTGAAACGGTAATCTTAATGACCGTGCAAAATTTGAACTTGATCTGACCATTTTGATTTTCGATTAATAAAATTTTAACCAATTGGAGGATATGTATGAAATTTTATATCCCTAAACTATACGACGACCTCAAGAAAGGTAAGATATTCGTTGAAACGATGAGAACTAATGTTCATTTTTGAACCAATCAGAGGGCAGTGCTCTAAAACTAGACCGATTAAGTTAGAATGGTAATATTATGGGAGCAAACTCGATCGGGGAAAAATGTGACCTACGGCGTCGAGTCAAACACACAAACAAAAAACAAAGAAAGTGTCTAGAAGTGCAGAAAGAAATATAGTTGTATTAAAAACGTGCAACTTCACTATTGAAATGCGAAGCACTGAATCAAAAACATTATTAAAACTCTCAAGGGGGATCGATGAATTCTCGCGCTTGTCTACAAAGGTTTGAAACTTTTTCAATATTCGTTCGTTATTGTATCATCCTCAATAATATCGAAAAATTATTTGGGGTCCCCTAAATTCTGAGATATTCACAGTTCAAGTTTCACTGTTGTATACTTTAACATCGGAAGTGGTATATAAGAGGGGCAGTTTAATTGTTTTGCCTCAAATTAAGCAATTTTCCCACCTTGAAAATTTTACCAAAAACTCAAAGCGGAACCATGGCGGAACTAATTAAAAAGATATTCGTCAAATATAATTACTATTTATCTAGTATTCCCATAAGAGCAATACAAATATACTGTTCAAAGATTAAACATTGACTGCCAAAATGTATTGTATTTTATTTTCATGACAAACATCACTACAATTATTTCAACATTAATTATTATGTCTACAAAACTTGGCAAATTTCATAATTTTAACTAATCACTAACCACTAATGTTTTATTTCATGGTAATTCTTGCCAATTTTTTTGTACTCTACTCTGTTTATGTTAACTATTTGATATTCATGTCCTAACACATCTGGTACGAGTAGTAATTGTTCATTGTCTAATCAAACTCCTGTACACGGCTAAAGAGCTGGCACCTAATGTAGCCCTGCAATTGCTATCCTGCCTCTGGCAGGTACCACAATAAATAAATAATCTTTTGAATAATAATATTTGTATTGCTCTTTTGGGAATATCAGGGAAGAAGTACAAATATAAAGATGTAATACACTCGAACAAATAATAAACTAAAGACCAACTGCAATGAGAAAAGAGCAAGTGCTTTTCTCATTGCAGTTGGTATTTATTTACATCTACCTATCTGAGGTTATCAGCGAAAACCATATTTCAAATAATAAACTGTATACCTCGACAGAAAAGGATTGTGTGATAAAGATTTGATGGCATCATCCCATTAAGTCTGTGCTAATGTAATATATAAGTATAAACATGGAGTTATAAATAGTACTGGCGTACAACTCCATGATATAACTCGAGTAGGTGAGCTCTGTTTTCATTGATTGTCAAGTAACCTGTTACCTGACCAGCAGCCAATCCGTTTTGTCTAAAGTACCGCTTTTAATTGTTTTGAGTGTATATAATCTTTTTAATTAGTTCAGCTTGGTTACATTTTCTTGTAGAAATTGTGTTCCTTAATTTGCACTGTACATTCGTTTTTGTTTTTGGTAATATTCTCATTGTGGAAACATAGTTATTAGTTTTAATTGAAGAAAAACCTACGTGCCTACGTTTCTGAGATAGTTTGAGTTTTCTTTCCATGTTACCCCATGTTATGTTAAGAAAAATCGTGTCAATTTTAAGCTAAAATGAAGTTCTATTTTTTGTTCCGTTATATTTGAGCAAAAAATCTGGTAGACATACGTACATACTATCAGGGAAAAAATTTAAAACAATACCAAAGTGTGCTACTTTAATAGTTATAAACCAAATTCGAAATGATTTTCCTATACCTCCCATGTTAAAGTTTTGTTCATTTTCAAAAGAAAACTCAATATTTAATAATAATATATTATAATTAAAAACTCAATATTGGGCGGGAGTTGCAAACTACAGGACATTTAATAAATTTCTTTTACTTCATAGTTGAACTGTTGTAAAAAATACAACATTTAAATGTTGTAATTGTAAATGTCGTAAAAATACACATTTTTACTTAATTTTGAAATTATTCGAACAAATAAGCGATACGTGATGGAGCCACTTCTGTCAGGAAACTTTTTAGATGCACTTTTTTATTTTGAAGTTCGTGTTTCCATAGGGCTGTGATTTGTGAAAAAGGAGAAATAATTGAAGCTTAAATTTAGTTACAAGTTTACTTTTTCAGCCATATCAAACAACTAAAGCAAATTAAATATAATTTATTTATATAAATATCCCCGTGATATCCTCCTTTATCCCCCTTATGACTAGTACCAAAGAATCCACCAGAGGTCAGTCGTGTTGGTTATTTTCTCGAATACCATTTCAAAAATAAATAAAAATGTGCTATATCGAGTGAACTGATAAAAGTGAAACTTCAACCGTTAATCTCAGAATTTAGTTATCATTTTTAGATATTATTGAGTATGATGCAATAACGAACGAATTTTGAAAGTTTCAAAACTTTTAAGGCAAGTGCGAGAAATCATCCCCTTAATAATATCTTTGGCAGAAGTATCTATTTCAAAATTCTATTTCACAATTTCACACAACAAATAAGGATAATTCACTCACCAAATAATTTTTTTACGAACTCCCATTCTGCTCGTTATGGCAACAATCTAATTCGCAAGAGGTCAAATAGCGGTCAGAAGCGATATGTTTTAGTTATCTAGCGCCAATGTTCATTCTTCATCATCATGTCTCGACTGCTGGCTGCTTGTTTCTGTATCCTTGTCGCTGCGTCTTGTAGCGATGGAAGCAAAACGTACTGTAAGAACAAATCTCGTTTATACAAGACAAGTCAGGATCAGGTTTCGTTATTACGTTCGCTCTAAATTTCATTTTATATAGACTTAAGTACTTCTTCTTAAGTTTGTGTTCTGCATTATTATTAAATATGTGGTTTAATAAGAATAATATTATGTAATAACATTATGTAATTTTAATCTAACCAAATTTTAATAACGTGCCCTGCCACAAGCCAAGCTTTTTATGGTTGTACACATTACTATTGTAAAACCTCATGTACCACTTTGAAAAAATAAAATCTTTGAGATCCTTGAATCTTTGAATCTTGCAACTCGACATAGTGTGACATCAAATCTGCATTAATATAACACATTATACATTTTTTTCACATCATACGAAATCATAGAATATTGCTATAGTCTCCGCGTTTTCGTATGACTTGAAAACAAGAACGAGAATACGATATCAATGGAATTTTGAATTGGATGTTGTAATTTTAGTTACAGAACCGTCGCAGGCCAATGCGTTGACCCAACTTCAAGCTAAGACGGAAAATTCGGAAATCGCAGACCGTCCTTACATGGTAACTATCGTAACTCTTATCAGTACAAATTATAAACCTACAAGGAATGTGATAATAATAAATTGACTTCATTGAAATAGATAGAATAATTTTTTCACTTCTATTTACAATTATACTAGGAAAACGCTCAGTGTAACGCGTTGATGAGCGAGCACAGAACATGCAACATCCCCATAGTAACGATACACGACACTGCACAAGACGATTTTCTCTGCAAATTTTCAATCTCCATAATACTCTGGATGAATAACAGATCCATTGTGTCGTGAAGTCTTACCTACATACTTTCTCCAGAAATCTCTTGTGACATCCCATACTAAATTCGTAAAATTACAATTAATACTTGACTGATTGGGCTTACAATATGTAAAATTTAATATTAGTTGGTCTTGATCACCATGCATAATTTGAACTTTATGTGAACATTTTGATTGTCGACGAATCAGAAGATATTATTTAAACTTAAACCAATTAGAGGATTTGTCCTTCGTACTGCATCCGATTTTATGCGCTAGCTCAAAAATGCTTTGATTTTACTGTACATTGTGGATAGCTTGGCTGCTCTACAGGCCTTGCCTTGGAGCAGAAGCTTAAAGAAGGCAGGGATGACCATTTAGTATACATTTTTCAAGATTACGGAATAAAATGACCTTAAAATGACAAAACTTTTGAAAATAACGACAGATTAGACTGAAAATTTGCAAAAATACCTAAAATTTTGGTACCAATGACCACGCGAAGTTTTAAGTTGATCGGTCAATCTGTTCTAGTTTAAATGTCAAAAATCACATGAAAAATGGTTTTAAATTTTAACCAATAGGAGGATTTGGCTGAAACTTTTTATGATTGGGTACAATGTTGGTTGCAATGTTTTTGCTAAATTTCAAATTGATCGAAGCAACCAATCAAAAGATAATTTTTTTTAAATTTGAACCAATCACGGGAGCCCGTTCAAAAACGATCCCAGGGACCGCATAGATTACGTTAGTATGTGTACAAAATTTCAGATCGATTGCTTGAGCGGTTTGACCTGGGCTGTGACCACAAAAAAAAAAAAAAAAAAACACACAGAGAAAGTAGGTCCGTGAACTTGGCCCCCCCCCATGAACGCACTAATTCTGAAATTCTCAATATAATTAGTGTATGGCACTGGGATTTAGTGTACAAAGTTTCAGAATTAGTGCGTCACTACTTTTGGAGAAAATCGAAAAACCGAAAATTTGAAATGGGGGGGGCCAAGTTCACGCAGCCCCCCCCATGCGAGTAAAATGTCTGAAACTCTCAATATAATTAGTGTATGGCACTGGGATTTAGTGTACAAAGTTTCAGAATTAGTGCGTCACTACTTTCGGAGTAAATCGAAAAACAACGGCTGATTTTGGGGGGGGGGGCCAAGTTCACGCAGTCCCCCCCCATGCGAGCAAAATTTCTGAAATTCTCAATATAATTAGTGTATGGCACTGGGATTTAGTGTACCAAGTTTCAGAATTAGTGCGTCACTACTTTCGGAGTAAAACGAAAAACAATGACCGATTTTTTTGGGGTGTCAAGTTCACGCAGCCCCCCCCCATGCAAGCAAAAATTCTGAATTTCTCAATATATTTAGTGTATGGCACTGGGATTTAGTGTACCAAGTTTCAGAATTAATGCGTCACTACTTTTTGAGGAAATCGAAAAACTAAAAGTGAAAAATGGGCGGGACCAAATTAACGAAGCCCCGCCCATGCGAGCTAAAATTCTGACACTCTCCAGAAGGTTGATCCGGCACCTCCACATCTCCTGGAGCTTGATCCGGCACCTCCACATGTCCTGGAGCTTGATCCGGCACCTCCACATGTCCTGGAGGTTGATCCGGCACCTCCACATCACCTGGAGCTTGATCCGGCACCTCCACATCTCCTGGATAGTTAGTGAACACTGGGATTAAGTGTATTAAGTTGCAGAATTAGTGCTTCACTCTACTCATGAAGAACATTAAAAAACAACAATGTTTTTTGTTTTTTGTTTTTTGTTTTTTTTGTCTGGGGCTTAACGTCGCACTGTTCTGCAGCGAGGCTAATGGCGACGGATGAATGATTATGATGATGATTGGGAGATGATGGTGAAGAGTAGGTAAGGATGGAAGGTGGGAAGGAGGCGGTCGTGGCCTATAAGTAGGGTACCTTCCCAGCATTTGCCTGTCGACTGAAGGAAAACCACGAAAAAACCCCAGTCAGGAAGGACGGCCGCGGGAATCGAACCCGGGCCTCCGGAATACAACTCGGAGCGTTATAACCACTCATAGCCAACCTGTTCCGTAATGTTTTTTGTGATTGGAGGGGGGGGGGGGCTGATACACGCAGTTCCCATCCCCCCTCGCCCTCTGCGGTATAAAATGCAATAATAAGAAACGTTTGGTATACACACACCTACACAGGTCAAGTAGTTGGTACAAAACTACGCTGGTCAAGCAGCATATTAAGAGGCTAGTGGAACTCAACTCCACTGGTCAAGTAGTTGATTCAGAGGTCAGTGGTACACAACTACACTGGTCAAGTAGTTGATTCATACGCTTGTGTCACACAACTACACGGGTCAACTAGTTTACAACTACACTGGTCAAGTAGTTGATTCAGATGCGTGTGTCACACAAACACTGGTCAAGTTGTTGGAGGCGAGTGGTACTCAACTACACTGGTCAAACTATTTGACCAGTGTAGTTGTGTACCACTGACTTCTGAATCAACTACTTGACCAGTGGAGTTGAGTTCCACTAGCCTCTTAATATGCTGCTTGACCAGCGTAGTTTTGTACCAACTACAGTAAGCGACAGGGCAAGTTGGACCCCAGGTATAATTTCCACCCCTACTGAACCTTCCCCCACCATGCTACCACGCGGCTGACTGCAGTCTCGGCGAACAATCAGACCTGTCAAAACAAATTGACATGGGTCGATATCCATGACCACCTCATTAGTTACAAATATTATTTTAATGCGTTTTTGCTCAAAATGATTTAGTTTTTGTCAGATTATTATACTGCCTTAAAATTGAATGTCATACCTCTTTTAAATTTAAAAAATGGTCAATATTTGACTAAACTACGGAAAAAGGTGTATCACTGCAAATACAGTTGGAAATTCGATTTGTCGCGGTTTATAGCCCATAATAAAGTTGCGTTTGTTTGTTTGTTTGTTTGTTTCATGAAGTTATATAAACGATCGACAAGGCAGTGAATAATTGCTAGATTGTATGACGCAACTCTAATTGCATTCATTCAATATTATTGGACAAACATTGATTCTTCAAATCAATAGTTGTGCATGATTCATTCATTCATTCATCTTCATTCGTTGTTAAAATTTGCGACTATAATTTGAATTATTCATGCACAACTATTGATTTGAAGAATCAATGTTTGTCCAATAATATTGAATGAATGCAATTGGAGTTGCGTCATACAATCTAGCAATTATTAACTGTCTGGTCGATCGTTTATATAACTTCATGAAACAAACAAACAAACAAACGCAACTTTATTATGGGCGACTCTCAGCTTGTATTCCGGAGGCCCGGGTTCGATTCCCGCGGCCGTCCTTCCTGACTGGGGTTTTTCGTTGTTTTCCCTCAGTCTTCAGGCAAATGCTGGGAAGGTACCCTACACTAATAGGCCACGACCACCTCCTTGCCACCTTCCATATGCACCTACTCTTCACCATCATCTCCCAATCATCATCATAATCATCCATCCGTCGCCATTAGCCTCGCTGCAGAACAGTGCGACGTTAAGCCCCAGACAAAAAAAAAAAAAATTATGGGCGACAAATCGAATTTCCAACTGTATTTGCAGTGATACACCTTTTTCCGTAGTTTAGTCAAATATTGACCATTCTTTAAATTTAAAAGAAGTATGACATTCAATTTTAAGGCAGTATAATAATATGCCGAATACTAAATCATTTTGAGCAAAAACGCATTAAAATAATATTTGTAACTAATGAGGTGGTTGGATATCGACCCATGTCAATTTGTTTTGACAGGTCTGATTGTTCGCCGAGACTGCAGTCAGCCAGCGTGGTAGCATGGTGGGGGAAGGTTCAGTAGGGGTGGAAATTATACCTGGGGTTCAACTTGCCCTGTCGCCGACTGTACTTGACCTGTGTAGGTGTGTGTATACCAAACGTTTCATATTATTGCATTTTATACCGCAGAGGGCGAGGGGGGATGGGAACTGCGTGTATCAGCCCCCCCCCCCCCCCTCCAATCACAAAAAACATTACGGAACAGGTTGGCTATGAGTGGTTATAACGCTCCGAGTTGTATTCCGGAGGCCCGGGTTCGATTCCCGCGGCCGTCCTTCCTGACTGGGGTATTTTCGTGGTTTTCCTTCAGTCGACAGGCAAATGCCGGGAAAGTACCCTACTTATAGGCCACGTCCGCCTCCTTCCCACCTTCCATCCTTACCTACTCTTCACCATCATCTCCCAATCATCATCATAATCATTCATCCGTCGCCATTAGCCTCGCTGCAGAACAGTGCGACGTTAAGCCCCAGACAAAAAACAAAAAACCAAAAAACAAAAAACATTGTTGTTTTTCAATGTTCTTCATGAGTAGAGTGAAGCACTAATTCTGCAACTTAATACACTTAATCCCAGTGTTCACTAACTATCCAGGAGATGTGGAGGTGCCGGATCAAGCTCCAGGTGATGTGGAGGTGCCGGATCAACCTCCAGGACATGTGGAGGTGCCGGATCAAGCTCCAGGACATGTGGAGGTGCCGGATCAAGCTCCAGGAGATGTGGAGGTGCCGGATCAACCTTCTGGAGAGTGTCAGAATTTTAGCTCGCATGGGCGGGGCTTTGTGAATTTGGTCCCGCCCATTTTTCACTTTTAGTTTTTCGATTTCCTCAAAAAGTAGTGACGCACTAATTCTGAAACTTGGTACACTAAATCCCAGTGCCATACACTAAATATATTGAGAAATTCAGAATTTTTGCTTGCATGGGGGGGGGGGGGCTGCGTGAACTTGACACCCCAAAAAAATCGGTCATTGTTTTTCGTTTTACTCCGAAAGTAGTGACGCACTAATTCTGAAACTTGGTACACTAAATCCCAGTGCCATACACTAATTATATTGAGAATTTCAGAAATTTTGCTCGCATGGGGGGGGCTGCGTGAACTTGCCCCCCCCCCCCCCCCAAATCAGCCGTTGTTTTTCGATTTACTCCGAAAGTAGTGACGCACTTATTCTGAAACTTTGTACACTAAATCCCAGTGCCATTCACTTATTATATTGAGAGTTTCAGACATTTTGCTCGCATGGGGGGGGGGGCTGCGTGAACTTGGCCCCCCCCATTTCAAATTTTCGGTTTTTCGATTTTCTCCAAAAGTAGTGACGCACTAATTCTGAAACTTTGTACACTAAATCCCAGTGCCATACACTAATTATATTGAGAATATCAGAATTAGTGCGTTCATGGGGGGGGCCAAGTTCACGGACCTAGAGAAAGTGCCATAAGAGTACCGTGGTGACGCTCGCTACGCTCGCTCAATTATCATTCAAAGAAGAAAATTTGCTTTCGAATTGTCACACATGTTAAGACCACGTTCTTTTTTAAAATTAAAATAAATAAGATTGGTTGATTGATTCGTTGGTTGAATACTCTTCGGTTTGTTAAAATTTTAAAAATTATCTTCCGATTGGTCTAAATTAAATATGTTTTGATTACCAAAGATTCATCAGATTGTACTCATTTTCAGTCAAATTGGGGACTATGGACTTTAGATAGGACTATGATATTTAGATATTTGGACTATGACTTTAGAGATATTTAACACATTTAATTCTAAATTGATTCCATTGATCTTTATCTGCATACTTGATTACTTTAGCATTTGCTTTTTAAGCCATATATGGCTTAAAAATACAATAAAAAAAACTATGACAACGCTCAGTGGAACAGGTTGATGAGCGAACTCCGATTCGCGCAAAACATACATATGAAAGTTACGTAAAAACACATGTGTACATGTGTAAAAACACATGTGTTTTTACGTAACTTTCATATGTATGTTTTGCGCGAATCGGAGTTCGCTCATCAACCTGTTCCACTGAGCGTTGTCATAGTTTTTTTTATTGTATTTTTTTGACACATTATCTAGTGGAGCGGTCGCTTCACGCCAGCCAAGTCGTACGGCGCGCACACTCTCATATAAAAAAGCTGGAGCACCCACTTTTACTGATGGCTTATTTATTTAAAGGAATTAGTCATTGTTGCTCCGATATGTGTTAGAAGTGTGAGAATAATCTAAAAAAGGAAGTTATATCCCCATAAAAAACACTCCGTGTAAAAATACCAGCCAAGTCTCTTCAACTATTAAAAAATAGAAGAAATCTAAAAATTCAGCACTGAAAAGAAGTGATATCAAAAATTGGTCCAAGTCAAAACTTAATTTTAAAAACCAAAATATATTTGACGCATCGTTTTTTAGGGCATTATAGGTATATTATATGTATAGATGTAGGTATATTTTATGTATATTTCACATCTGGCCTATACGTCTAAACTATCTAGGTATATGCCCGATGCGCCAAGTATATTTTGGTTTTTAAAATTAAGTTTTGACTTGGCCCAATTTTTGAGAGACAATCAAATTTTATTGACTGCTGTCCACAATACAGGGTTGACCATTGAGATCTAGCTTACTAATCAATATAAAATACATACATTTAATAACTATCGATCTTCTCTTTTCTAATGATGACTTCTTTTCAGTGCTGAACTTTTAGATTTCTTCTATTTTTTATAGTTGAAGAGACTTGGTTGGTATTTTTACACGGAGTGTTTTTTTATGGGGATTTAATATATACGAACTATAAATTTACAAAAGGTTTATAATTTCACTGAAATAGGTACACATTTTTTGCATCTTTGGATAGCCCTGGAGCCCAAAATTACCTTCCGATATTTTGAGGATCCCGAAATTATGAAAGAGCAAAACATTTCCTATAAGACTGCCAAGGGAAAATTCGTATCACATTTCGCACTATTGTGCCACTTTTTTGCTAACAGTCCTCACTCTGGGTGTAAGCACTTACCACCACCTCAATTATCATGTCCTGCTATGATACATCCATTCACAATGTGTAACTATACAGTACTTACGCACTCTATTACTTGTATATTAGGTGTCAATGCGCATGGCGTATGAAGATAAGTACTGCGAGGCAGCCGTGCTTCATGAAGACTGGGCGATCACATCCGCCCGCTGTTGCGTCAGATCTTGTGGCAGAGCTTATGTACTAGATACAGTGAAGATACGATCAGGCAGCACGAATTATAATTCAGGAGGAACCCAACATGACGTTGAAGAAATTGTTCTCGCAGAAGGATATCAGTTATATCCTTCTACAGTCGCGAATAACTTGTGCTTGGTGAAGGTAAGACATTTCACTACACTGTATTACATTCAATAATGAGGTGTTATTAAATGTTGAAAAATAACTTAAACGTATACACTGAACATAATCAATTGATTATATAATTTTTTTTTAATATTATGGTCATGAGTCTTTAGTTGTAAGGAATGCCTTCCAAATAGGTCCTCTTACTTCATTTATCTTCATCGTTCATTTGTAAACCAAAAAGGAAAGACGTTAGTGGATGGGTTTTCAATGCTATATACAATTTAAACTGTTTTTATAAACTGTATTTTTTGGTGCCACATGACGAACACCAATAGCGAATTTCATTGTAACAAGCGGATCAAAAAATTGCTAGTACAACGTTTGCCATGCCGCTCGTTCCTCCTCCTTTAGACATTCGTTGGTGTGCCAGAAAGAACAGTTCAACATTCAAAATAATATTGGAAAATATTTTATCTTAACAGAAAATGAAACTCAGTTTTATTGCTAGTACTATTGACGTAGTAATCAAGTTATTATCAAAATAATTAGTTGCTAGTTCAAGACCCATCATAAAATGTGAATGAAAAGATAATCGGATTAAACGCATTGTTATTTATGATATAATTTGTCAAATATTTTCATATTCATTATGAGGGTTTAATTTTTTTTAGTACAGATACATACACAGACTATATAACATGACTTGTGGGCATTATTGTAGTAAAATATCAGAAATAATATACATTATGGTATTGAATTATATAGCGGAATATTAAAGTTTTGTGCCCTTGCTAGTAAGAAATGAGTCGTTAATTATTTAAGTCTCCCTGCAAACTCTAATAGTCCCCTTTTATCCCACCTACAGGTGAAGCAACCATTTACTTTGGGAAACAACGTGACTCCATTGAGACTTGCAGTCACCGAAGATTACGGCAACAATAAGTACTATGGCAAGATCAGCGGCTGGAGCAACGTAATTCAACTGATTTCAGCTACAAATGGCGTCCAACGTGTGGACCAGATTAATAACAAGCGCGTTGTTTTATAGAAAAACGCAGGTCCCAGCAACCCTATGAAGACTGTCACATTGCCTGTCATCAGCAACACCGCCTGTCAGCAGAAGTATTCACCGGCCAGTGACATCACTGACAAGGTGGTCTGCGCGGTCACTCCCGACCAACAAATCTGTCACGTGAGTACAACTTATTGCGCACACTCAAACCAATTAAAATGGTACTTTGCACAAAACGAATTGGCTCCTGGTAAGTTCCTCACAATCAATCCTTATTATTATCAATGAAATCAGAGCTCACCTACTAGAGTAAGATAATGCAATCAATCCTTATTATTATCAATGAAATCAGAGCTCACCTACTAGAGTAAGATAATGCATATAATGCATTATATGGTGTAAATCAAGATGTATTCTTAATAGGCAATGAAATCAGAATCTAAGTGGGAAGAGTTACCAATCGCAATACTAATTAAATTGGCAACATTACTTGGAGAGTTATAATCCTAGACAGTATCCTAAATATCACCTTCGTCTTGAACCTATAAGAGTGCAAGATGTTGGTATGGTAGACACCTGGGTATTAAAATATCTTTGTATTGTACAGGGGGTGGCTGGAGGCCAATTCTTGACTTTTTACGTTTTGAAACCGTTTACGTTTTCATTGTATGTACGTAAAAAGGTTGCCAACTGGGTCTTTTCAAATTGTATACAAAGTTACAAAATATTTGTATTGTACAGGGAGTGGCTGGGGGCCCGCTGGTGGTTGACGGCCTACTGGCTGGTGTCGTCACCACTGTATTTGTATTGTACAGGGAGTGGCTGGGGGCCCGCTGGTGGTTGACGGCCTACTGGCTGGTGTCGTCACGACTGGCAATGGCTGCGACAACAAGCCCGGTGTCTACACGCGAGTCAGTGAATACAGCACCTGGATTCGTCAGTACATCGGTTATGATGATGAAGTTGATAATGAAGCTGTACTCGTCGACGACAGGATATTACCATAACCTTGAATCGCGGTGAATGTCATTGGTTTGGAAAAGCACTTTTTCAATTTACCTTTATATTCTACATCTTATTAAAAATATCATTGGATTTGGGACGTCAGCCTTAGTAGAAGATGTCCAAGATAAGTAGTGGAACATACCACATGACCTGACATTGTGTTACATATTGGAATTGATCAAATGAAATAAAACATTTTGAAGACTGGCTTTCACGCTTCCTAATCGTCCAACTTATATCAACCTCTTCCCAACTGCAACCAAGATATCCCCTTTGATTGAGCGAGCCACTCCTTTGGCTTTGTTGGCACCGACCCAAGGATTGAATGGAAAAACCTGCAGAGCTTGCATTTGCACGCTTCCCGCAATACAGAGATGTAAGTTGTTTTGACTAACCTCCTGCATTAGAGATCAATTCGAGCGTCAATGAGCCAGATGATCTCTATACTGGAGGCTAAGCAACACAAGTGTTCTATTCAATTGGGTTGCTTCGAGTCTGGACTGCAAAGTAATGAACGTATTGTACCTAATATTTTCTTCGACTAGTAGGTAGGTTAGCCTGTTAGGTATGTTTAACTATTGCATTCCATATTGCTGAAACAACTACTAAAGCGTTGATAATGAAAAATAGAACGAATGGTTAAAATAGTAAAATATAAGTATAATTTCTTCATTATGAATGTTTTATACACTAGGAAAACGCTCTGTGTAACGTGTTGATAAGCGAGCACCGATAAGTGCAACACCTCTTACCGAAATTCCGTAAATAAAGAAAATTTATCTAAATGGTCGATCACACAACTTTTAATTAATAAAATAAACTTTGAATATAGAGAACATTGTTTGTTCTGATTCATTATATGAATAAGCATACGGCACGGAATTCGCAGGACCAATTTTAGGTAAAGAACTAGAATAATACTAAAATAGAAGTTCGTGGCTGTGATTGTACCAGAATTGATAGAACTTGATTACATCATTCGAAAAGTGTGCAACGCATAATCGAGAATATGAACATCGGGCCTTCTACCTCTGAGGCACAGAGTTGATCCATTTTATTTTCATTCCACTTGTCAAGGTCAACAATGCATGATGTTTACTTGGACATGATATTGACTAATGAGATCTGCGTTCCAGTCTCTAATCTCGTGTCAAGGGTCACCGAAGTCAAGTGAACAAATGAAAATCCGCACTTCACCGACGATCAGTTACTTCATGATGAAGACTGTGTTGGCTGTGTGTTGTGTCCTCGTCATCTCAGTGGCATGCGGTCAAGAGGAGATCCATGGGGAAGACCCAGACCCACCGAGATATTGTAAGTGGAAGATTCATCATAGCTAGTGGTCCACGCCGGTCAAGTCGTATGGCGCGCAAACTCTCACATAACAAACAGTTAAAATGTCTAACTCGAATTCATAGTGTGCACGTGATGTCATCTCATTGTTGCCTGCCACCATCTTGATGGCACGCAGAATAGCTGTGATTCCCTGCTTTTTTGACGATATATAGCTAATTGTATAGTTATATTTAAATTATAGTAGTTATTGGTTTATATTTAAAAGCTCCGGAGATAATATCTTTAGTATCTTAATATCTTTAGTATTCTTTACGAAAGGATATAAATCTGTCCCAACAACGTGCCAACAAAATGTCCGTCCTCAGGTGGAAAATTCAATAATTTTGCATTGCTGATATAAAACAAAATAAGTTCGTGCAAGCTATGAATATAAAATGGCTGCAATGAGCAACCAAACACACTTATTAATCTATTCGAGAAAACAAGGAACAAGACTGTACTTTGGTGATTATAACTGTGTAAGGGGCATATAAAAAATGTATTTATACAAATCTGCATTAGTTGTTTGTTTTGACTATTTTATAAGTAAATTTAAATTTCCCTCTCTCTACTTCCTTTTCACTGCACCTGAAATCACGAACTGTCGAAATAAAAGCCATCTGGCCAGAAAAGGCCCCATCATACGCGAATAGAAAATCTCACATTGTTGCGAACTATTGACTTTGGAGCTTTGCACAAAGATGTCTAGACAAACTAGACTGAACCCACGGGAATATTTATTTCATAATATTATTTCCTGAGAATTTGTCAATATCGACCTCTTATCGACGCCTTTTGTCGAGTAAAACAATCTTGTTGAACGCAATAAACTCTTTCCTGGAATTAAAAAAAAAATCGGGGTTGTGGGCCCACACTTGGTACAAATGTGTTTCGTAACAATACAGCATCCCATGGACAACTTTTAATTCGACCACTAACATCAAGATAATATGAAATGTTCACTGCTACAGGCGTGCAGGCGTTTGCTAAATAAAGTTAACACAACCTATATTGAACACATATTTGACGATAATCAAACATTGATTTAGTTCTAGAACATGATGGTGGAGCTCTTGAGGAAGGACGACAAAACTCATTAATTAATGACCGTCCTTACATGGCAAGTACCTTCATGATGACAAATCCACATCTCAACGACCGAGTGAATTCTCAATCTAAACCATCTCTTACAGATGTCGATGCGGATGAGGGCTCACTGGTGGAACAAATGGATACATTGCGATGCTGCAGTGATTGGCGAACGCTGGGCAATGACCTCGGCGAGATGCTGTGTCAAGAACTGCGGCACGCCCTTCGACTCCCCCAGATTCTGTCTCAGGTCAGGTACAGACAGGATGGATTCAGACACTCCGGAGCACAAAGTGGACAGAGTCATCGTCATGGATGGGTACAAAGTCGACGGCATGGAGAACAACATGTGTTTGATCAAAGTAAATATAATAATCGTTGATGAAATTCATGGAAGACCTTGTTCACTGCTTTTCTTTCAGAGTGTACATCAGTAAATAGGGGTGTAAACTATAAATTAATTTTCAGGTGAAACCAAGTGACCGATCTTGCTAGAAATCATTAGGTAGTTGAACAGGGTAGCAATTAATCTTTTTATGAAAAAAATATCAGTGGCCCTATTCTAGAACTTTTAAATTCCCAATTATGCTGGAATTCGATTCACGCCCATATCTATATACTTAGATTAACATTGCATGGAATAGAATTCCAGCCGAATTGGGAATTTAAATGTTCTAGAATCGGGCCCCTTGGTCGGTTATTTATTTGATATGTAAATGCCAAAAGATGCAGAGATTGGAGTCATAGTTTCAAATGAAAACGCTCGCCCCTATCATTTAACTGTGTCCAAGCATGACGAAAAATATCACCATTTCTTCTTTTTGGATCAGCTTTAATTGTTGAAGATAGGTAATAATATTAATAATAATGTAATTTATTGAGCACATAAAATAGGTACACAATTGGTCTGTATTCAACAATCGAGTCGTTGATCTTCCATACATCCATCTCTTCTCTTCAGCTGCTTCACCTCTTCACCGTTTACCTATTTCTTCTTAAGTTATTCATAAAAGTCATTATACATATAGTTGTGCTTCAATGTCAGTGGTAATATTGGAAGAACATCCAAGCATTTGCTTTTTTTAGCTGAGGGAAAACCACTGAAAAAACATTCTCAGCAGGATGTGTGTGATCTTTATTGTTGTCTTCCAATGCACATTACTTCTTGTTCTTGAAGTCTTGTTCTTGAATTAGCGTGAGTTTGTTCTTGACTAGTGTCTTGAATGGTATTAAACTTAATGTCTGCTCTTCCCTAGTTGTTGCATTATACGCTACCGAGGCTGAATATGAAAAACAATTCTTAAATTTTGTACCTCGATGAGTGCCAAAGTCGAGCTTTTCTTTGGACCGCGTATCTCTTCCGTGAATATCTTGTCTTCTTCTTAACTTATCATTCAAATATTTAGGTTCTCCTGTTAGCAGTATCTTGTGCGTTGCGCATGTCAAGTGAAGATTCCTTCTTGCTTCCATCTTCAACCAATGAAGTTTCTGAATGTAGGGACTTATATGGTGTCTTCTCTTAATATTGAATATAAACCTGGCACAAGAATTCTGGACTTTCTGAACACGTCCTATATCTTTCTTCCTACATGTTTGTGTGTTATTAATTAGTTACAAATTTGATTCAAGATAATGCTAAATATCTAAATTAGGAAAACGCTCTACGTTTCGCGTATGATGAAGGCAATTTTCTTGCCTGCAGATAAGATTCTGTGCATTACTGATCTATAGGAGTGAAAATAAATTCAATTCTACTAATTTGGATGTTATTAAATGTGCTCTTCATTGACTTCATCAATAACGAGGAATAAATAGTCAATCATGATTTCGTAATTTATTTTATGTATATGTTGTAGTTCCAAGCTAACTTGAACTTTGGACGCAACCTGAAAGCTCTGGTGTTGGCTGAGCTTGATGATTATACTGGTGGAGCTTTCGGGAGGATCACCGGATGGAGCAGGGTGAGTTCAGCTGCTGACAAACAACTACTTGTCTTTACAAGATTTCTAACATTGAAGCAATATTAATTTGATTTTGATATCGTACTAATTTTATAAAACATTTATTTTCTATGTCCGACACCGAAATGACCAGATTCTGGATCAAACTTTTCTAATTTAGTAGCGTTATTTAGACTTGAGCCCACTCAAAAACCTTCAAAATAAGAATGAAAAACTGTCAACACCTACAACTAGTTGAATTACAACGGGGCCTTCCTCCGCTGGATATACAAACTCTAAGCTTGTGCAAGTCCACGCATCCACCTCAATAAACCTAGACAAAGTAAACATAAACCATGGTGCATTCGTGACCTCAGGTATATAATGTCTATAAGAGCAAGAGGTAACTCTCTCGACGTACACTCCGAAAGCAAAGGTTCGATTCCCGCGGCCATCCCAGACTGTGAATTTTCCACATCCACGGCGACGTGTGGCAATTGCTGGGACATACCCATACGTCATCGTCATCGATAAACACAATCTCGTCCCAGTTCCCTCCCAGTGTAATCTGTGTCGTGTGTTGTTCAGAATGACGGCAAGAGCGTGAACCCTATGATGACGTCAACTCTGCCACTGATCAGCAACGCGCGCTGCAAGGAGCTCTGGGGGAACGCCAACGCCATCACAGACAACATGGCTTGTGTCGTCACAGCTCAGCAGAATATGTGTCACGTGAGTGGTTCATTCAAAAATCACGGTCTTCTTGATATATCCACAAATTTGAAAGAAAAGTTAATTTCTAGAAGGCCGTTTCACCATGGCAACCCAATTGTACATTTAAAGCCCGATTTACACGATACAATTTCTTGAACAACTTCTGTGTCACATTCCTATTTTTCATACAATTTTGTATTTACACGATGCAACTTCTTGTCACAGGACTTGAACTCAACTTTTATATCATTTAGAATATGTTCTAATTTCCATCAAGAAGTGTGACACAGAAGTTTATCAAGAAGTTGCTCCCCGTGTAAATTGGGCTTATAACTGTACTTTTTATAAAGAAAATCGTCAAAATATTGCAGTAACTCCTTTCAGCTCAAATCATCCAGGAACGTGTACATTTAGAACTGTTAGAATAACGATATAGCAGTTTTTCAAAGAAATCTAAGTGTGGGAAAGCAGAACACACTTTTTAAAATATCAGCGTGTCTTTTTCTGTAGGTATGGTCGCAATGTTAAATTAAAAGAAAATCTGTTACTTTGAAGTTATCACGAAAATTAGTTCAGCTTGCCCAATTTTTCTTGGCATATTATGGTGCAGAATAAAATTTTCTATATGTAGAATTTGAACGATTTCTTAGGTAAGGGGAAATACGATGGTCCCTCCTTAAGAACATTTCGATGAGAATTATTCAAAGAAGAAAAAACACTCAATGGACAACGGTCAATTATCTATGCTTACAAATATAATCAGGGGAATACCAAGGTTTCTGGATCATTGACTTTAGAGATAACTATGGGAAGCTTAAATATATTATGAATTTTAATACTGATATTTATTAGTCATAAACGTCGTTCCGAGATAACGACGAAAAATGCTGTGATTTCATTGAAGGTGGGTTCGATGGAATAACAAAGTGAATTCGTCATATCAAAATGTGGGAGATGAAATGAAATTACAATTAGTTTTACAAACTTTCTAATGAAAAACATGTCATGTTATATCAAACACATGTTGTTCTTTTTCATGGTTCATATTATGGTCTCCTCTTTGCCTTGGTACTAAAAATACCAAAAGCACAACTAACTGCGGAAGATTTATCCATTTTGCTGATCAATTATCATTGGAATCTCCTAGGCTAATAACTCTGCTTGCAACATAATTGCAGGACACGGTCCTATGGCTCCTAACTCCTATGGCTCCACTAACTCTAACAACTATTACAGGGCAACGCTGGTAGTCCCATGGTGATTGACGGCAAACTAGCAGGCATCGCAACTAGCGGCCATGGCTGTGGGAACAAACCAGGAGTATTCACCAAGGTAGCGAACTACAGGGACTGGATTCTGAAGCACATCGGTGGAGGTGAGATTCAGGGAGAGATTGACATACGTGGTAATTTCACAAGATAAGCAAGATACTTCGCTGGATGAGAAGAAATGAGAAATGAGAAAATCACGATCCATTGACGTCTAAACTTTGAATGATTATATGTATAGAAACTTATCATTTATCAATATTATTATGTATGTGAAAGGCGAGAATTTTGTATGTCAAAAGTAAAATAAAAATAAAGAAACTTTAAATTGGCTATAGTCAATTATTAATTATAACAACTTGAGCTACATGTTAAAACAAACGGAACATGTTTTGAAGTAGAACATTGCGTAATCATACGTTTAAAATAACTATTATTTTTTGTCATGACGTGGTTTAAAGACAAATGGTCAAGGTTTCAGAGAAGTCTGCCGTTGGAGCTCAGTAAGGTTGACAACATTTCTGTATGATAGGATTTCATTGAAGCAAGAGTCACAATATTGCATTTTCCCAAAAACGAATTTTCGTTTTTTATTCATTTTATATTTTGCTTCATGCCTTTGTAACACAAGTCACCTGATTTCCAACAATACCACGTAAATATTGTCCGTCGGATGTTTGGAGCCCAAATAATGAAGTTGAGCCCATTACCGATAATGCCGTCATTAAGTTGCGCCGGAGAGTCGCACATTCTACTTATTTAAACAGCACTTCTTGTGGTCTAGAGCCCCACATTCCACTGAATTATTTTACTAAACGTTACATTACCTAGTATTGAATTCAGACTTTCTTGTGCGGGGGGGGGGGGGGGGGGGCTATAGAAATTCCCGGGGTAAAATTCATGTCAAGACTAGACGACAATTGGGGGGGGGGGGGGGGAGGGTTCGGGGACATAGCCCCCGAGAAAAATCTTCCTCAAGGTCACTCATATTATGCGATTTGGTTACATTTGACAAATTTTAATGTCATGTGTTTTCAAATAAAAAAATGCATATTTTGTTTCAATATCGAAAGGAATTAACTAAGTACACATATAAATTGCTTTGGTATATACAGGTTATATTCCGCAGTCACAACAGAATATGTTACATGGTCTGTATCCACAACACGGTGTGCCTCTAGTGCAGTCTACACATGCATCTGAAAAGTGACGTCACAAACAATTACAAAATGGCGACATCAAAAAGGTTTTATGCGCGTCAGATGTTAAAACTAGGAAAGCGCTCAGTGTAATGCGTTGATGAGCGAGCACAGAACATGCAACATCCCCATAGTAACGATGCACGACACGGCACAAGACGATTTTCTCTGCAATTTTTCAATCTCCATAATACTCTGGATGAATAACAGATCCATTGTGTCGTGAAGTCTTACCTACATATCTTCTCCAGAAATCTCTTGTGACATCCCATACTAGACTCGTAAAATTACAATTAATACTTGACTGATTGGGCTTACAATATGTAAAATTTAATATTAAGTTGGTCTTGATCACCATGCAAAATTTGAACTTAATGTGAACATTTTTATTGTCGACCAATCAGAAGACATTATTTAAACTTAAACCAATTAGAGGATTTGGCCTTCGTACTGCATCCGATTTTATGCGCTAGCTCAAAAATGCTTTCATTTTACTATACATTGTGGATAGCTTGGCTGCTCTACAGGCCTTGCCTTGGAACAGAAGCTTAAAGAAGGCAGGGATGACAATTTAATATACATTTTTCAAGATAATGGAATAAAATGACCTTAAAATGACAAAACTTTTGAAAATAACGACATATTCGACTGAAAATTGGCAAAAATATCTAAAATGTTGGTACCAATGACCACGCGAAGTTTTAAGTTGATCGGTCAATATGTTCTAGTTTAAATGTCAAAAATCACATGAAAAATGGTTTAAAATTTGAACCAATAGGAGGATTTGGCTGAAACTTTTTATGATTGGGTACAATGTTGGTTGCAATGTTTTTGCTAAATTTCAAATTGATCAAAGCAACCAATCGAAAGAATATTTTTAAAAAATTTTAACCAATCACGGGAGCCCGTTCAAAAACGATCCCAGGGACCGCATAGAGTACGTTAGTATGTGTACAAAATTTCAGATTGATTGCTTGAGCGGTTAGACCTGGGCTGTGACCACAAAAAAAAAAAAAAAAAACACACAGAGAAAATGCCATAAGAGTATACCGTGGTGACGCTCGCTACGCTCGCTCAACTACCTAACTGCTCAACAAATATTTAAGAAACCTATAATTTTCTAAACCAATGGTTAACATTTTTGATATTTGTATGAAGAAAATTTAGCCCGGGGGGGACTTCGCCCCCCCCCCCCTCTCCCTCGCAGGTATGCCTGAATCCAACACTGCACAAGTCACACGTGTATTGGATTGAAAACCTTGGATTATTATGCACTGCACATGATTATTTAAATTAACAAATACATTTTAAAAAATAAATAAAAGATAATGCAAGTCAAATGTGAGGTGCATACCACAATCTCTATTTTTCTGCAAATTCATTTATGGCCAAAAGTTAAAATATATTTTACAGTACCACCCTTCTCCCCCATATAAATCTGCTGCCATTTCCAATAAAATATTAAGTAGAGGGGCTGGGGGGGGGGGGGGGGAGGGGAGATCTAATTCCTATCTTGGGCTTTGAGTTCATCATCACTCATCAGTCTCCTCAGATCCTCTCCTATCTCTTCGATGCCTCTCTCACCTCTCTCGGTCTTTTTCCAATCTTCCCGCTGTCACTGCTCTCCTCGGCTCATCTCTTCCTTCACATCCCACTTCACCTGGTCCTCCCACTTTGCTCTCGGTTACCCACTCCACTTACCAGCTTTTTGGCTCTTTCAAATTCTCAATCTCTACTACTCGGTATTCTGTTGTGATCCATTCTTCTAATGTGACTATAGAAATGGAGTTTATCTCTTCTTTCAAAAATACAATTCTAGATCTTTAAAACTACCTACACCCTAGATCGATGATTTCATAATTAATACAAAAAATGGAAGAATAAAAAGAAAATAAGAAACCAAAGCAAGCGGGCATTGTCAAATTAATATAGGCAAAGAGTATTGCCTATAGGCATACATATAGGCAATTAAAACTAGTGGGACCAAACCCCATGTAAAGTAGCTTTACATGTCATTCAACCAAACTAAGTCCTTAATAATACAGGAACTACATCCTTAACTGAGGAACAGCGTATTTTCAAATGAAAGACAAGTCAGCAGGTTTGTAAGCACAAATATCTCAATATATTTAATCCTCACAAATATGGTGAAGCCTCAGGGTGAAGCCTATTTAATAATAAAAATGTACCTTTACATATTGAGCTGGTGCAAAATGTGTACGTTTTAACATATGTTTTTACAGTAGGTAACACCATTGACTAAAGCCTGTTTAGTAAATGGAAGTACCTACAATCGATGATATAGCTATAGGTGTACAATCACTCTTTGTAAAATATATTAATAATGGTTGTGGAGTATTTGTATGAACTATCTAAAAACACTATTATTGCAGAAACATAGATAAGGTAAATTTTTTTGACTGGAAATAAACCAAAAACCATTCAAGGTGTATAATTTACATAGGTAGGCTAACTCAAAATTCACACACTTTCGGGCAACGTATAGTTAAAAAAGAAATATGCTCCGAATAACAGTCAAAATGAGCCACAATGGAGTCACCCTCATCGATCAATGTTCATCCATACCATGTCTCATTCATTACATAGGTACCTACATCCAAACTTGAGATCATGAATAACAATCACTAACTATGCTTCGAGCTTTCACCGGCACTTGTTTCCTCTTGTTGCTTGAGTTTCTGAGCATTTTGTTCATTGCTTCGCTTTTCCTGCGCTGTCTTATGATGCGCCAAGAAGCCTCCAATGGAAGATAATTCCTTCTCATCCTCCATCTCTGTGAACAATGCATACATTCTTGGTTTCATTTAAAACTATCTGCCCAGTTTTTAGCGAGCATGAGAGCTCATCGAACACTGAAGGACAAATTCAACCTCTCAGCCCTGCAATAAATTCTGCCACAATAAAGGGAAATGTTGTCATAGGAAATCCAATGCGTATCTCAATACATAGAATACAAATGCCATATACTCGCCAGTTTTTCGCTAAAACAGATTCGGATCCTTTAAAAAGTCCAACAATGAGGCTAAGCCATGTTCAAGTGACATGTTGACGCGTTTCCGGTGGTAAATTTCTCTGTCTATTGTGTCTACTGGGGTGGTGAGGATAGGGTTGCTGAGATTGCCAAATACTTCAATATATTGAGATACTTCAATGCTTCAAGATTGGCAAAAGTGTAAAGCGAAGGGGTTGGGGAGTCATTCGGCAGTCATTAATATAATGGGGAGTTATTCATATCCAGGTAGCTTGACAAGAAAGTGATGAGCTTAACTCTCATACAATGAATGAATGCCTATTGTATCCTAGATAATGGAAACCCAATGTGTTAAATAGCGAAAAACTGGCGACAATACCTATTCTTGTATCAAGTTTTAATCTCGAAGAATATTCCCACGAATTTTCAATTGTTTAACACAAACAATATTAATAGGTATTTAATATTTTGTCTCAAATAAAACAAGTAGGTAGGTGGGTAGTAGTATGTAGGTATATTATTTAATTTTTGCAGGAACTTCTATTGTTTTAGCATAAAACTGGATTTACTACGTTGGCAGCCATTAGCTTGGTACCTTTGACATAGGTACCAGATTTAAGTTATAAATGAGGGACGAGGGTTATTCGATGCATCTTTGTAAAAGGGTGATTCCTATGGATGTAAAAGATTTCTCCGGAGCCTGCAATTGCACAAGTAAATAGACCTGTACTAATCAACATATCATCAAACAAAACCACAGACCTATGACAGATAACCTGAATCGTGCTTACAAGACATCTCAACAATGAATTACCTATGTCTATGTCATGTAAGTTATGGATTCTTGTCTTCATATTTATTGCAAACAAAGTGCCACATCCTTAGCTTTACATCTTGCGACATCCATAATTTATTTTTAAATAACACGCAAAATTCATATCCTTTAGGTAATTTTGAATGACAAGGGCTCTTGTTTAATTAGGTATCCATTAAATTATCATTCGCTTTGACTTTGGTAAGACTTTCCTTTTGGTTTTGTAGATACGAGCCCTGAATCATTTGTTAACTTAACTTATATCACTTCCGGAGAAAGATGCTTCTGATCAACAAGCTCATGTTTGTGAAGCAACTCACCGAGTTCCTTGTCTCGAGGATCCATCTCCTCTCCCTCGCTGTCCTCGCTGCTCTCGTTGCCCGGATGCTTGAGGTAGATCTCGGCCAACTGTCGTCCGGTGCTCAGCTCCGAGACAAAAGATCCACCCGCAGCCGGCGGAGCTGCGGCTTGGGCCTCTCTCCTCAGGCGATCGCGCTCGAGATCAGCTTTGTACTCGCTGTACGTTAAGATGCAATCATCATGTTAGTTTACAACGACATAATATGGACACTTTTGCTTAAGAATGTTAATTTTCCAGAAAAAATAAAATTTTTAATTTTTATCATAAGTTTCTTACAATTTGTTTTGACACGTCTTTTACACTAATTATGATTAGTGATACATTTAATATGATTTATTGATTGAAAGGTCATAAAATAGTACCTAACAACCTCACATCACCACTTGCACCCTCCCCTTGAACACTACTGGCAGGAAAACACAATTATTTCAAAAATTAAGTTATTCTTCACATTTCTGCTCCGGCAGGGGTCGGCAACCTTTTTTGGTCACGGAGCCAATTTCCCAAAAATTAATAAATTAGATACTAATAATGGGAGCCGCAGTACAGGCAATCAAAAATAAAACACTGGAAATAATCAATTGCATGACTAGTTTATTTTGATAGCCCCTAGAAGTTGTTGCCCCACAGGACCTTTTTTAAGAATTTCAACAATTTAAAAGTGATTCTGGGACTCTAATATGAACATATTGAATCAAATAACATTCCAATTGTTGCCCCGCAGGGCGTTTTATTTTTCGAATTTTCAAATGTTTTGATTCCAGATCTTAATTTGAATTATAAAGGAGCCGCAGGTTGTTGAACCCTGTGCTACGGCCGACTCGCATCTATACTTTTGCCAGAGCGTAATGGTCGATTTAAGTAGCACGGAGATGGAGACGCATTGTGAAGTGAGTAGGTATGAAATGAAAATGAGCGAAATAAACTTTTACCATACAATAGACTGTTGGGACAAATTAATATCCATACAACTTTTTCAATGCAGATCAGTTGGATATCACCTCAATCAAATTTTAATTTCTTTTTGACTGAGAGTAGAGTTAATTTGTTTGCAAGAAGCAATGATTTACAGAATGTTGGAATTTTGGCACATACATGAATATCTTTGGTGCAGTTTAATCTATCTATAGAATATACCTAAAACACCGGACACACTCTCAACTTCTGCGAGAGTGGAGAGCAGCTCTCTCATTGGCTGACAGCTGTCACGTGACCATCAAATAAGGTCACGTGACAGCTGTCAGCCAATGAGAGAGCCACTCTCCACTCTCGCAGTATGTCCGGTGTTTAACAATATTTAAAATGAACACCAATTAAAATTATAATTATTAATTCGGGAGTCTTAATAATCTGAACGTCATTCTGGCTTGTTTGGGGAATGAATTATTGAAAATAAATCTGAATGAAACCTATCCGTTACATAATCTACTATTGGTCACACAAAAGATAGGTATCTACCTAGGTAATTTTATCAATTTTATTATCAAAAAAATCAATCATCTATAAAAAGAATGAGAGTAGGTAGGTACACCTAAAACTAGAGAGCCTAGATTATTTTCTAGGCTCTCTACCTAAAACCACCTAGAACAATAGTGTACGTACCAACTTTTACATTTTAACAAGCTCCTTGCAATAGCTTATTACAGTTGAATTTGCCCTGGACCCTATTAAATGAACTGCTCGACTGTTTGGTGTGCAAGCTTCACTTACGTGTGATATTCCTTGGCGGCTTCATCCACCATGAGAAAGAACTTGTCCAGCCCGGCTCCCGTCAACGCTGAGACTCCGACACAACGCAAGTTCTTGTAGAACTCGTCGAGAACCAACGCCATGGACCGAGTCAGGTTGGAGATGTAAGAGGATTCCGCCTCCAAAGCGTCTTGGAATGCTTCGAAATCCGTCATCCACTCCACTGCATAGCTGTTGTCTACGATGTCAGTCTGAAAACAATATAAATGTATCAACAATGTGATGTCAAGATATGTTATTCTCTGCATCAGAACATGACAGTGAATTTGAGATTTTCACCTGTTTCATTAAAAATAGGAAAAAATATAAGAAATTCCTACCTATAGGTTTAATTCCTCCTAAAATGTAGAGGATGTAATCCCTTCTTTTCTCTCAGATATTTTCATTTTTTAACAGATTCCCAATTAAAGGTAAATGATAAATGATAGGAATGCAATAGGCCAGAAGAATGAAATAAACCAAATCACAGAAGTAAATGTAGACTTATTAGGACAGGTACTTATCCATTATTACCTAGTGATGTGACATCATAATTTGCAACCAGTGTTACACTCATAAATCTCAATGTCACAACCTTTAACAGAGTCATTCTAGAGGTATGTCATTGGTTGTTCCTAGTGATGTAATATTCCCGGGAATATTCCCCAAACCGGGAATTTATTGGGAATTTACTACAGGGATGAGTAAACATTAAGAGAAAACATTATTAAAGCATTTTATGTTTTGAAATGTCATAAGACAGGGGTTGGCAACTTGCGGCTCCTTGGTGGGTTTTGAATGGTTCTTTATAATTTAAATAAAGATCTGGAACCGAAATATTTGAAAATTCGAAAAAACGCCCTGCGGGGCAACATCAAGAGGGAGGGGGGGGGGGGGGCGCTTTGTCAAAATAGCTGCTGCGGCTCACATTATTCTAATTTATACATTTTTCGGAAATTGGCTCCGTCACCAAAAAAGGTTACCGACCCCTGTCATAAGATAACAAGAAAATTAATGACAAAATAGAGAATACTAAGAGGTAATGACATACCACAAAATAATAACATTATACATTTTAATTTAAAATAAAAAAGTAAATTCCCGATTTGGGGTATATTCCCCAAATTTGCTCGGGAATATTCCCACGGGAATATTCCCGCTGGGCATCACTAGTTGTTCCCATGGCAATACAGTCCTAATCAACCGTTTAAAAGTTAGCCTGGAGTATTGAAGGCCCTAAGTTTAGGTATTTTTCCCAGCTAAAATCCCATGATATTTCAATTTGATTTTATTGATATTTTACAATTTTGTTATTATTTGAATTCATACATTTACTCACTATAAATGTACTGTTAGTTTCCCCTGTGGCCATGTTTATACTCCGTTTCATGCAGTCTAGAGTCCTGTTTAACATGGGTAGTCCTATACCTGCCCATGCTATCTAGGACTCTAGACCCCATGAAACGGAGTTTACCTACCTTATTCATAGCAATGATGAATGGAAGCTTGGTCTTGTACAGCATGGAGCTTGCATACAGCATGTTTGACATGAAGGTAACAGGATTTGCACTTCGCACAGTGTCCATCACATAAACAACGACGGTGGGAAATGACGACGCCAGAGCTTCGGTCACGATGTCACCGGACACGGACCACGTAAACACTTCAATCTGTCCAGGTGTATCGAACACTGCATACTTATGTTTCGACTTCGAGGCCTCGATAAGTGAAACTACCTGACCGAACTTTGTCGTGAAGAGGTTCAGTGCAGTGACGATTCCTCCGTTTGGGCCCAAATTGTATTGTTTCATCACTTCTTTGTAGTTGACGGTGTTTCGTATATCTGAAAGTACAGGTTTAGATTGAAACACACTCTGATGAAATGTTTAAGAAAACACCAATAGTTTCTGCTTCCTATCTACAGTTACAAACAACAAAAGTTTCTTATGGTGACATTTAATAACAAAGGTAGTAGCAAGTAGCAACTAGGTACCGAGTTAGGCTGCTACTATGGTTGCTACCCATGAAGTTAAGGTGGCTGTATATCACGTGACTTTATTTCTCTACATCCGATCTAAAGAAATAGTTACCTACCTATGAGTACATACCTTACATCGTTCATGTTGAGTATTCCAAGGTGATTTATGAAGGAAATTCACTGCATACTGGAGCTTATCAATATTTGCAGTCAATATTATTTAATTTTGCAGTGATTTTAATAATAAAAACAATACAAATATCGTGTATACATACGCGTGTGAAGACTGTCAAAACCAAGTGCTGTTCGTTGAAACATTACATTCATAATAGTGGATATAATTAATATCTCAACATTTCGTTGGAAAGAGGAAGAAAGAGCGCATGTTATATATTCTGACCTTGCGTCAGGTTTGTGATGCATATATGCCTTTTTATTAGAGTAATGTTTGCTGTTCTTGGCAACTCGTAGAATTTCCTTCAACTTCAGGTCCTGATTTGAGAATTTTTAGGTGCAAGGAAGTAAAATCATCTAATATGTTATTTTCGCAGATCTTTTCTGCGTAGATATGTTCCAACAGATGTGTCCTAACTTATCTGATGAGGGAGAAGTCTTTGCTAAACTAAACCCTTCCAATAGAAAATGTGTAGCTTTTTGGTTAAAAAGTCACGTGATATACAGCCACCTTAAGTTACAAAGGTCAAGGTGGGACATGGAGGTGTCATTGAGCAGGTACCGTGTGACATTATTAACGATTGATATTTGGAGGAAACTATGTAAAGCCCAATGCACTGTGTATCTACCCCACGTTCATTTGCACCAACCATGTGCAACCCGAGCATCCATACGCTCGAAAATAGAATGATTTCTAGGTACTGATACCAACCTGAACGTTAATTTGTAGTATTGCGCGTTTGCAAAACGCTCAGGTTGGTATGTAATATCACGATTGTTGCAAACAGACGTGTGGTCAGTCAGTTCACATGGGGGATTGCAATCTCCTTTTAAACTGGCCATCAGCACATAACGGACAGCCAGCGTGACTTCAGCCAATTGGTTGAGAGACAATTCGAATAGGTTATGTCAATACCAGACTAACATACCTAGGTAGTAGGTAGTAGGTACCTACCTATTGCTGCAACGTAGGGGACGTCTCGACAAGCTGGATCGAGATTGACAACATAAGGGCGTTGATTCTTTTGAGTTAAATGATTTGTTATTCTTTGAACGAATGACGTTTTACCAGAACCTGCCATGCCCATGATTATGAGACAAACTGGTCCCAGACTTTCACACACTGGCATCTCTTTCACATCTTTGACAACTTTCTCTTCATTCTGTTCCTCACGCACTATTTCTTCGCACGATGCCATTATAGTACGATCACTTTATATTTAGTTTATGTACTACAAACAAACCCAACCACAGGACAAGCCCGATGTGAGAATGTTGACTGTTGAGGTTAGAATACTCTAACCGTGTCAAGCTAGAACCAACCCACTGAACCGCGGGAAAATTATCATGCTATCGTCACAGGACGCTCACACCGGCTCGCACAAAATCGGTGAAACCTACGATCACCACACTTTACAGGGATCGGAAACTGTCTGACTAGCTGGCCATGTGCTTGGTCACCTTGAACACAACAATCATAGAACAAGCGGCTGTGATGTCGCTCACGTGACACATGTCTTTATCTCCCGCCAGAACAGAATTCAAATATTCGACAATGCGCCACCATCTTTAGCAGCGGCAAGTTTGAGAAGCTCTTTCAAACCTGGCGGCAATTGTGTGAATCAAATTAAAACACTCCAAAATCGTACTTTTTTTAAATTTCGCGGGTCACCGGCCGGAAGTAAGACGGAGCAGGAAGTAAGAAAGAGCAAATCGGCGGCCCAAGCACTGGGCCGCCATCATTTAGCATTGGTCTTATGGGAGTGACGTCACAATACGCAGACAGTTTCCGATCCCTGTAAAGTGTGGTGATCGTAGGTGAAACGGACGAAGAAGATGGTCCTCGTGATAGAGATGGGCACAAAAAGTCATTGAATCGATTCTTCGATCTAGATCGATTTTTCATTATTCGATTTTTTGATATCAATATTGAGAGGGCTGTGAATCGATTCGAAAAATCGATTTTTGTGAACCTCTTGAATCGATTTTTCAAAAGATCGATTCAAAAGATCGTATTATTTTAAGAAAAAAATCAGGTTAAAGTAAGAAAATGGTCGAAAATCGATGGTCAGGGAGACATTGTGTAATTTTTTTAAAGTAATTACAAAATTCAAAAGATCGAATCAAATGAATCGATTCTTATAATAAATCGAATGCTCCAGAATCGATTCAAAAAAATCGATATATCGGATTCATTGAATCGATTTTTCAAAAAATCGATTCTTTTTGCCCATCTCTACCTCGTGATTTCCTGCCTCTAGAGGCGACGTCATGGCGACTTGTGTCGCCAGACTTGTGATGGCAAGACGTTAATTTAATTGTTGTATCGGCATTGCTGATGAGAAAGCAATGTCAAAGAGAAAGCAACGTCATGGCGACTTGTGTCGCCAGACTTGTGATGGCAAGACGTTAATTTAATTGTTGTATCGGCATTGCTGATGAGAAAGCAATGTCAAAGACGACGCATTTGATACGCTGAATGTCCAGAGCCATAAATATTTTTCCCAGGCCCACGTTGTTCAAATCGACGTAGTACGGAACTTTATATCTTTTTCAATTTTTGCAGTATACAGATCCCCGTCCGGAGATATCCAAACATTCATCTCCGAACTCAGTAGTAACAGTAAAATGATGAATAGCGATCACAATGTTATTGTAGGTGATATTAACATTAATATATTTGACAGTTCAGTACTCCCGACAGATTATCTCAACATATTGAATGCAAATGGATTTTCATCATGTATCAACGAACCAACACGTGTAACATCATCATCAAGCACATGTATAGACCATATATTTATCAAGTCCAAAAAAAGTAGCACGCCTTACAAAAGCTACATACTCCACACCAGCATCACAGATCATTACTCTATTGGAATTGGTTGGTTCGAAGTAAATGAGCGTAGTAGAGAAAATTCTAATAATAAACTTAGAGAAGTAAAGCTAATTAATTATGAACAGCTTAAACTCAGTCTAGAAAACCACGAATGGGATATTATATTAAGGGAAACCAACCCAAACACAGCCACGGAGTTATTCGTGAACACTCTGGTTAACTTAACTGAAAACTCCACAACTGTTAAGTCTGTCAAGATAAAAACAAAAAAACTCAAACCTTGGATAACCTTAGATGTAATTAAAGAAATTAGATATAGAGATAAACTCTATAAAAAAACTCGCAAATATCCCGAACTTACAGTGCTTAAGGATTACTACAAAAATTATCGGAACCAAGTAAATTTGTCAATAAAAAGGGCTAAGAATGAATACTATAGAGAGAAAATACTAGAAGCTCAAGGTGACAAAAGAAAAATATGGAACATCGTAAACGAATTTACGAGCAGAAATACTAAAAAGGTGGAAATTAAACAAATATCCACTTGTAATGGTATTGTCACTACAAAGGAGAACCCTAAAATCATAGCAGATGCCTTTGTTGACTACTTCAGCGACGTAGGGGAAAAGATGGCTGAGAACATAGCTAGGTCAGACTTATGCAACCAAAATACCGACACATATTACGAAAATATTAATTCTAAATCAATGTTAATGACGCCAGTTACTCACAAAGAAATAATTAATTACATCAATGAAATGAAAAATAATACGGCTTCTGGTACTGACACAATAAGCACTCTCACTTTAAAATCAATAAAGAAACAGGTGGTCTTACCACTCCACCACATTATCAACACTATCCTTGAGTCAGGTATTTATCCAGACATGTTTAAAAACGCATTAATCAAGCCTATCTATAAGAAGGGAGAAAAAACTCTTACTAGTAATTACAGGCCAATTTCCCTACTCTCGAACCTCTCTAAGTTAACTGAAAAATGCATAAAACATAGAATATACAACTTCCTAGAAGATAACAAGCTAATATCACCTAATCAATTTGGTTTTCGCTCGGGGATGGGAACAGAGGATGCTATTGCCAAACTTACAACTCAAATAAGCACACGTATTGATAATAATGAAAAATGTTTAGCTATTTTCCTAGATCTAGCGAAAGCTTTCGATACTGTCTCCCACCAACTTCTGTTTAAAAAACTTCATAATATGGGTATAAGAGGACTTGTACTGCAACTAATTGAAAGCTATCTGCATAATCGAGAGCAGTTCGTTGGTATAAACGAAACTGTAAGTAAACCAAGAATAATCAAATACGGAGTGCCTCAAGGTACTGTTCTAGGACCCCTTCTCTTCCTTATATTTATTAATGACCTGTGCTCCTTGTTGCAAAACAACGACACTACAGTATTCGCTGACGATACAGTTTTGCTCTTCTCCTCACGGAGTTGGGACGCAGTACACGATTTAGCTGATGTAGGTCTAAATAAAGTAAAAAATTGGCTTAACCAAAATATGCTTACATTAAACAATGAAAAAACCATGTACATCACCTTCTCTCCACGTGTTAACTGCCAGCCAAAGAATTCTATATTGAAAATCCATAATAGTAGATGTAAGGACCACTACCGTGACTGTCTATGCCACACACTAACCAAAACCAAATCTCTACGATATCTTGGCATCACTATCGACCAACATCTTAAGTGGGACGAACATATACTATCAATAATAAAAAAGTTACGTTTTCTTATGGTGAACTTTTATCATTTAAGAGATATTCTTTCTTTTGATAGTTTAAAACTTGTCTACTACGCTCTGGCTCAGTCAATTATACAGTATGGAATCGTAGGCTGGGGAGGGACATACGACACGCACATGTGCAAATTGAACTCTGCCCAAAATATTATCCTTAAAATCCTACTTAAAACTGATTTCCGCTATTCAACAAAAATGCTTTACGAAAGAACTGGAGTTCTCCAGGTGAGGAAACTTTATGCTGTATCTCTATTCAAACAAATACACTATAAACATTCTTTTCTACCAACTAACCCCGGAATATCTCATATACAAACTCGTTCAAAATCTTCAAATAAAATTTTCCAACCTAGGGTTAACAAAGGTATTACGCAAAGACATGCAGCTTTTCTTGGTCCCAAGCTTTACAATCTTTTACCGGATAATATTCGTAAAACTAAATCACAAAATATATTTAACTATGATATAAAGAAGTGGCTAAAAACGTATCCGATCAAATCGCTAACGGACAATATAAACTGTAGAATAATGAAGTGAAGTGAAGCAGTGAAGCAGAGAGTCTAGAATGTATACACAGATTTAAATTTCAGCCTGTTCTTATTACTTATTTCCTTTGCTCTTCACAAAGGTATCGTTTCAATTTAAGGTTTTTATCTAAAATGAATTATACCATTGTCATATCTAAATTAGGTAGGTACGCCTTCGAAATTCTCGAAGCTTCAAATTGTACTCCTCACCATTACAACTTCTCATTCTTGTATTTGTTATAGATTAAGTCAAATTAGATTGATTATTATAATTAGTTTTATAAGTTACTTATGGTGCCAAAATATCTTATTCTTATTTTCGCAATTCTAATCAGATCTAGGGAGGGACTTTCATTTTACTCTAAATTCAGATCCATATTTAGTTTAGCTTCTTAATTTAGTTTGTTTAGTGTATAATTAGCATATCACAAATTATTCAAGAAATGTAAACTACTTATAAGTATCTTTTTTAGCTACCTCTAAATTATCTGATGGTATTATATTATAAGTAGAATAGTTATGCCCTAACACAAGATATTGTTATCTTAAAAGGGTATAATAAACATAGACCAATGTAACCATTATTGTAATGCTTTGGAAAAATAAAAATAAACTTGAAACTTGAAACTTGAAATAACTTAGATATGGATAAAAATTATATATTACTAGGAAAACGCTCGGTGTAACGCGTTGATAAGCGAGCACCGGTGTGCAGCACATCTAACCTTGGTCTATGTAGACTACTCCTGACGAAAGATACCAAGGGGACCAACGGCTTAACGTCCCTTCCGAAGGACGGTGTAACATTCACAGCACGAGCCTCCACAACCCGCGCCGTCGAGAGACTGATAACAGGTGGAGGGAGGTCGTCACACTAACCCCCAAACACCCCAGTCCCTCTGGCCCAACGGCAGCAACCTGGCAAGGCAGAGTTGAATGGTCACCCATCCAATCGCTGACTGCGCTCAATGTTGCTTAACCTCGGTGATCTAACGAGAACCGAGGTATCCAACACACCAGCCGTCGGGTCACTGCCTACTGATATACCTACACAGAAACAAAGTTATCATGGTCCAAAGGTATTTTATGAACATTTCGTAGAAGATTTAGTTGCTACGATACCAAAATCAAGTTTCCGATGAAACCAAAGGAGCAAACTTGCTGAAAATAATTTTGACTACAACCAGTATAGTAATATAAGTTTCGTGAAAAAATTAGCCTGATCCATTACTTCGTTTGGCAGGAGACGCCAAAAGCAGAGATACAAACAAATAAAAAAAACAGAGATTCGAGCCATAAGTTTCAAGTGGAGACGCTCGCTCCGCTCGCTTAATAATAATCAGTTGACAAATCGTGCAAGTCCGATATAATTCTTGACACATTGAATTGGCTTTGTATGCAATGATACTTAAATACCAGTGATTCTGATATGATAATTAACTTATACATTAAATTATTGTTAATCTTAATTTCCGTTATTATTCTTCAATGGCATTTCAGTCCAAATCGCATATTTTTTCAGCCTTCTTGCAATCTTCTGCCTCCAGACGCCTTGACGACATTCTCCAATTCCTTGATCCATCCCAAGAAAACCAGCCGCTTGCTTCTAATCTCTCCCGCCATCTTCTTCTTGGTTGTAGCACATTTTTTATTGCTGATTTATGATACATGAATTATTTTCAATTTTCTTGATGCCAGTTATCTAAGTCAGCAGATGTTTTTAAACATCATAAAATACTTGGCACTGTACAATAAAAATAAAAGTTTGAATCGATTACACGTATTCTAAGATATGGAGAAGGAACTAAATATTGGTTTAAGTGCAACATTACATTTTTAAATTTGGTTTGAATTGATTATGTTAAAAATATGTTTTGAAAAATTATTTATTGATTGGAACTTGAATATAATGTTCAAGGAAAATTGAAATAAATTGAGTAGTAAACGTCATGGCATACAACATAATATCCAGCTGTTTTTAAGTGTAGTGTAGTAATGCTGTGGTTATCAACGTTGTTTATTAAAACTAGGAAAACGCTCTATGTACTGAGTAAGAAAGCGATTACCGAAAACAATTCAGAGAGAAAATACTAATAAAATACAAAACTACTAAAGGCATAACACGATCCACTCAAATGTTGGATAAATACGACTGAGGAGCATAGTTTCAAAACGCAATATGCAAATCAAGCATATTTTGCTGTTAGGTTTGGAAACACATGAAAAGCAACTTTTTTATCCAACCTACAGCTAACATTTATAGAAAATTTCGTTAATCTCGAATCTCGACTCGATTCTATATTATGTTTATTGACATTTTGCGATTTGAAACTATGCTCTTTACGAGTAGAAAATAACGCCAGAGTAAACAAAACAGCATGCATTTGTACTTGTATATCATATCTACAGTCTATCTACTACCCGACATATGATTATTGAGCGAGCGTAGCGAGCGTCATCACGGTACTCTTATGGCACTTTCTCTGTGTGTTTTTTTGTTTGTTTGTTTTTTTGTTGTTTTTTTTGTCCGCAAAGCCCAGGTTAAACCGCACATTCAATCGATCTGAAACTTTGCACATATGCTAACGTAATCTATGCGGTCTCTGGGATCGTTTTTGAATGGGCTCATGGGATTGGTTCAAATTTAAAAAAAAATATCTTTCGATTGGTTTGTTTTATCAATTTGAAATTTTGACAAGTCATCACCACTAACATTTTACCCAATCATACAAAGTTTCAGCCAAATCCTCCCATTGGTTAAAATTTAAAAAAATCTTTCATATGATTTTTGAAATTTAAACTAGAACCGATTGAGCGATCAACTTAAAACTTCGCGTGGTCATTGGTACCAACATTATCTGTATTTTTGACAATTTTCAGACTTATCTGTGTTTAAATCCAAAAGTTATTGACATTTTACGGACATTTTGCGTGTTGGCTGTAAAATTACTCAAAAATGTTGATCACGGCTACTTTGACTCTTTATAGTTCCAAGGTAGTTAGAGCAGAAACTTTCAAACGTATGAAACTGATATGACCATTCAACAGATCGATCTAATATTGTGTTCACACACTTTTATCATGAGTGGTCCCAGGTATATTTTTTTTATGTAGATCCTATGATTTTTGAATATTATTAACAAGGAACATTTTAATCATAAAGGTTCAATCGATCAACTTAAACCTTTGCATGGTTATTGGGACTAATACTTCAGGAACATTTGGTGATTTGTATACCTACAAGTCTGACGAATTTCAAGAATTATTGGCTTTTTATGATATTTTCGATAGACATAACTTCGGTTCGAGGTCTTGCGCGTGGCCGTGCTCGCTCATCAACGCGTTACACAGAGCGTTTTCCTAGGCCTATTATTTGATAAACACTTGCATTCTGTGCAAGATATTGTGTAATGATTAGAACTGCAATTAGAACTTGACCCCGCGGGTCAGCTAATGCACTTCCCTGGGTCAAAGTTCAGTTTTCATAATAAATGACGATGTTATTATTTATTATTGCACAGAGCTGTCTTGTCAGGAAGAATTCACTCACACCATATTCAGAAGCTGACAAGGATCCTGATCACAGAATATTCTTCACACATTGGAAGAGGTTATATAAAATAATTGAGCGAGCGTAGCAAGCGTCACCACGGTACTCTTATGGCACTTTCTCTGTGTTTTTTTTGTTTGTTTGTATTTTTTTGTCCGCACAGCCCAGGTTAAACCGCAAATTCAATCGATCTGAAACTTTGCACATATGCTAATGTAATCTATGCGGTCCCTGGGATCGTTTTTGAAAGGAATCCTTTGATTGGTTCAAATTTAAAAAAAAATCTTTCAATTGGTTGGTACGATCAATTTGAAATTTAACAAAGTCATTGCAACCAACATTGTACCCAATCATACAAAGTGTCAGCCAAATCCTCCCATTGTATAAAATTTAAAACCATTATTCATGTGATTTTAAACCGTATTCAAAATTAAGATAAATAAATATGGATTTATTTACAATCATTACCAAAATTATTTTGTCTTAGAAAAATGGTTTTAAATTTTAACTCCATTGCGACCGCTTAGCAATTTCTTCCATAAGGATTAACATTGAAATAATTGCTAAGCGGTCGCAATGGAGTTATAGAATCAGGGCCCTGATCGTAACGTGTAAGAACATAATATTGTCCTCCGTTTTCCTTTCATTTGGGGTTCCAATTCTCTTCTTCGTTCCCTTCTTATTTCTTCTCTGTCTCTTCTACATCACAATTTGGCATGTCCAAAGAAAACGAACCAAACTCGAGTTACAATTTGGAACATTCAAAGCTCATGGTGGTAAATATACTTATTTGATCCGTATAATATTTTTAATAATTAATGCCTCTTGAATATCATATGAAAACCGGGAAGGGGGTTGGCAAGGAAGGGGCAATGGCTACAATGGCTCTAAGACACGATGTGTTTATGTTAGTTACAGCTACTTGCAGATAATCTACGATGGCTCTAAGACACGTTGTGTTTATGCTGGTTCTGGTGCTGGTCGCTTTGGAACATCACAGTGGTGAGTTGAATTCTTGATGGAGGTGCTATTCTGATCTGATAGGATGCTCGTCATAGCAAGTCATTCTGCACTCAAATCTGTCACGTTTTTTCAAATGCATTCTCCCATATTAATTGATCACTTATCCTATTCCCTAGTTGTCAGATACGATCTTTCTTGGAACTAACCATATGAATCTGAATTGTTTCTATACTTCTCTTATACTTATAACTATATTCATAACCCAGTAGGTACACACGATTATCCAATATTAATGTTTGATTAATTTCCTTTTCAGTTGATGCTGAATGCTGCGGATCCACAAGCGGCAGGACTGGTAGTTTGTGGGGATCAGATTCAAATGCTTTAGGTACTTACTAGTCTCCACTTGAAACTAATGGCTCGAATCTCTCTTTTTGTTTTTATTTTTATCTGTGCATCTGGCGTCTCCTGCCAAACAAAGTAACGGATCAGGCCAATTTTTTCATAAAACTTATATTACTATTCTGGTTATGGTAAAAATGATTTTCAGCAAGTCCAGTCCATTGGTTTCATCGGAAACTTGTGTGAATTTATAGTAAGCTTGGTAATGTGGATGAAAGAAACTCTGTTTTTCAATACGGAGTGTCTATTCGTCCGGCCAGTTTTAAACTACTATACCGATTTGCGACCTAAAAATTGATCACGGCCTTCAAGAAGGCGTCAAGTAGGCGGTGGGCGAAAAAAGTTCAAAATACATGATGAAGTTATTATTTTGCAATTACACATAATGTTACAGGGTGTTTGGCTGTGTTTAACTGTGATGTATTATTTGTATTGTTGAAATAAGCCATATCTGTGATTTAAAGTTTGGGGATTGATTGTCTAATCCAGAAAGAGTTGAAAAAGCAGTTGTATCATGGACGCCGACAGTATTTCTGCAAGGGTGGAAATGCAAAGCAAGTAAAACTTATTGTCACGGATATAAGGGGGGTGTGGGGGGTTGGCCCCCAATATTATAAATATAAAATAATATTCGAAATAATCAAACGCCTAATTTTCATCCCTTTCCCTTCCCGGAATGAAGTAAACTGAAATTAATGTATTTTCAAACTTGCCGCCATGCCGACAATGTCGGTAAAGGAGTTCAAGGTTAGCGATGGTCGGACGAATAAAATAACACTATTATTACTAAAACACTAAAATTAACACTCCCCAGGGTTTTCAATATATCTTCAATTTGACCGATCATCACCAAATTTTTTCACATTCATTGGGGCCGGCATTATTTGTGTTTTTTGACAAATCTGTATAAATATTGTCTCTTATTATACAAATTTTCAGCCCAATCAGTTAAGAACGTATGAACTTATTGACATTTTAAATAGCTGTCAGAAATGTAGTATCGAAATGAATGTTTCCAGTGCCAATTGAATTAAATCTGATTTGCGATATGTACCAGGGTGATTAGATGCTATTTTCAAGTTTCGATGAAAAGCATACTTTTATGTTGATTGTGTAGCTCATATTTCAATTCAATCAATATAGATGTAAATGTTTTATGTGCGTTGTGTACGCATTTCCTGTTGGAGAATTTGCATGGACCCGTGCTCGCTCATCAACGCGTTACACCGAGCATTTTCCTAGTACTTCAAAAATATTTACTTGCGTGTCAAACTAAATTAACTGCAGCCTTAAACATGGCAACATCCTGTATCTTAAAAAAAATGAAAATCTATACAATGTTGAATAATGTATAAATTTTCTACTATGGCCCACCCGAACTCATAACAAACTTTCCAAAAACAGCTTACGATCCAGATGGCCGTTAACATCATAAAATGGACGTACACATGGCAAAACTAAAAACGGTATTCGCATGAAACGACTTGGCTGCTGGACAGGTACCTTGACAATCAATCGTTGATTGTCAATGAAACAAGAGCTCACCTTCTAGAGTTACCAAGTTAGCGTTTACTTCTTCGGATGAATGATGATGCTCTCAGATAATGTTCATATGATTCGTTTCTATTGAATGCCAATTTAAGTTTGGCCAAGTGTACTTACAATTCTGATTCATGTCTGATAAAACCTATATGCGAGGCCACAGAAACGGCTCAACCGATTGCACTGATTTTTTTTTTTTATTATTTTGTACTTGTTTGTGACGTCACTTTTCAGGTAACTACTGTGGAGACTGCACTAGAGGCACACCGTGTTGTGGATACAGGCCATGTAACATATTCTGCTGTGCCTGCGCAAGTACTGATAGCGGGAAAGTCTGTCGCCCTGGAAGTTGCTACAGACGACGGCGAAGCATCGACTCCATGTTGTTTGGCGACGAGGAAGACAAGGTGCATAGAATCGTGCGCGCGGCTGACCTTGACCAAGATGGCCGCCTCAGCTACGAGGAAGCTCACGCCTATTTGACAGGATCCAACTCCACTCGCAGTAAACGTGAAGTGTATTCTGATCTGGAAGCACTGGATACTAATCAGGATCAATATCTCACTGCTGCTGAGATTGATCCTGCGCATTAACAAGGTCCATCAACTTGCATCTGGACATAGATACTTATTCTCACCTAGATTATTTCAGTCAGATAATTGGTTAATGTTTTTAGGATTATTATCAAGTTGGGCAAACGAATAAAAATACCTACCTTTATCAATTTATAATTATTACCAATTTGATGAAATTTATCAATTAATTAATGTAGATCTCCTCCCCCCACTACGTCATAAAACAAAAGTCAATGTTTGGTCACTGACAGCTGTCAGTGACCAAACAACTGTCAGTTAACAGCTAACAGCTATTTTTTACAGAATTTAACAGTTTTACAATCTACAAATTTCCATTAATAATAGTAATGCTTTAAACTATCTGCTTGAATATTGTTCAGTCTCAATTAATTCTTATCATAAGAGAGGTAGGGCCTTTTTAAGTTGACGAAACAATCCAGTGATAGAAGCTATTAAAAAGTAAACCACTTTGGCAACATACCTGACAAAATATAATTTGATTCGTTGTATCACTGTAATAATTGTCCAGCATATTATCAAACATGATTGAGTTTAAATATATTGGTTGTACTATTTCAAGTGGTAAATTAAACTATTATACGTGTGAGTTAATTATTCTCCCACCTTCATTGGTCAATTGTGTTAAGTTTCTAGATCTAATTTTTTTTTTCATTGCTGTATCGGCATTGCTTGTGTTAAATTGTGTGTATGTTGTATAAAATAATAAAAGAGTTAAAAAGACAAAAAACTTAGATACGGATGTAAATCACATATTCAATAATAATTAGTTGAATAAAGCGAGTCTGTCCGATAGATAATTCTTTACACATTGAATTAGCTTTGTATGCTATGATACTCAAATACCAGTGATTCTGATAATAAACTTATACATTAAATTATTGTGAATCTTAATTTCGATTATTCTTCTTCGATGGCGCTTCAGTCCAAAGCTCATGTTCATTCAGCCTTCTCAATGTTCTGCCTCCAGACACCTTGACGACATTCTCCAATTCCTTGCTCCATCCCAAGAGAACCAGCCGCACGGCAGAGAGATATATATAGATATACACTTACACTATAGCACAGGTATTCTCACTCCACCAATGAACGTGAAGCCTTTTCGACATGAGAAATATTGGGTTATCCGGGTAACGTTAGCGCATATATCAGCACTATTGGTAAAAATATGAACTAACTGCTAAATTTACCCATTGAGCCGTCGTTGCATTTATATGCTATGCACGATGTTCTTTTGTTTTATATCAGATATTTACAATTAAACTATAAAATGAACTATAAAACCATTAAATATCGTCAAATAACAGCTATTCTACGTGCTAGCAGGCACATCAAGTGTAAACTATGAATTAGCGGTTGAGCCATCGTCAGAGATTGGTCATCAAGTAGTTCACTCTTCACGCTATAGACGTCGCTCAAATCACGGGGCCTACCAGATTTCCCCAATCACAGGGTCTGAAAAGGCTTCACTGAGGTCAATGTTATCAGTATAGGAGTGAGTCAACCGTCTCTACTAGTATGAATGTAGTAATGATGTCCATGAATCTTGCCAGCCGCTTCCTTCTAATCTCTCCGCCATCTTGTTCTTGGTTCTAGCACATTTTAATTCCTGATTTATGCTAAAAGAATTATATTAAATTTTCTTGATGCCAGTAGGTTTGTTTGTAGGGGTGTTCTAACCTGCTCGGAGCAGGTGGAAGTACGTCACTGAATATGTTAGGTGCAAGGATTTCGAATCGAAACTCGACGGATAGGTATAAGTAAACTGTTCAGTGACGTACTTCCACCTGCTCCAAGCAGGTTAGAACACCCCGACGAACAAACCTAGTAATCTAAGGCAGCAGATGTGTTTAAACATTATTGTTTTGACAGGTGTCAGTGGACTGTATCTTATAGTAGAGGGGAAATTTAATGTTTAAAAGTATTTATTAAGAGAAAATGTACAACATGTCAATCAAAGATTTATTACATAGACAAGTGAAGTTAAGAAAGAAGAAGAACAAATACCAAGGTTAAATAATATAAAAGAGTGAAATATATGTTAAAGCCGTGAAACATCAGGATAAGCAAGGCTTATAAAAGCAAATAAACAATTGAGGAAATACAAGAAAAGCAACAAGTCCAGCATAACTGGCTCAAACATTATAAAAACTTGGCACTGTACAATAAAAATAAAGGTTTGAGTCGATTTACACGTATTCTAAGATATGGCCGAGGACCTAAATATTGGTTTAAGTGAAACATTACATTTTTAAACTTGTTTTGAAATTTGGTTTATGTAATATGTTTTGAAAAATTATTGACAAACTATTGGAACTTGAAAATATTGTTTATGGAAAATTGAAATAAATTGAGTGGTAAACGCCATGACATACAACAAAATATCCAGCTGTTTTTAAATGTCGAGTCGTAACGCTGTGGTTATCAACTTCGTTAAATAAAACTAGGAAAACTCTCTGTGCCTATTCACCATCCTTGCTGCACGTACTGAGCAAGTAAGCGATTACCGAAAGCAATACAGAGAGAAAATACTGATAAAATACAAAACAGCTAAACGCCATGGACAAATACGGCTGAGGAGCATTGTATCAAAAACGCAATATGCAAATCAAGCTTATTTTTCTGTTAGGGTAGAAACACATGAATAGCAACCTACAGCTAATATTTATAGAAAATTTCGTTTATCTCGATTCTATGCTTGATTGACATGTTGTGATTTGAAACTATACTCTTCGATTATATATGAGGATCAGAGTATAACATGCATTTGCACTTGTTGAGCGAGCGTAGCGAGCGTCACCACGGTACTCTTATGGCACTTTCTCTGTGTGTTTTTTTGTTTGTATTTTTTTTTGTCCTCACAGCCCAGGTTAAACCGCACATTCAATCGATCTGAAACTTTGCACGTATGCTAACGTAATCTATGCGGTCCCTAGGATCGTTTTTGGACGGGCTCCTGTGATTGGTTCAAGTTTTAAAAAAATTATCTTTTGATTGGTTGCTCCGATCAATTTGAAATTTAACGAAGTCATTACAACCAACATTGTACCCAATCATACAAAATTTCAGCCAAATCCTCCTATTGGTTAAAATTTAAAACCACATTTCCTGTGTTTTTTTAAATTTAAACTAGAACCGTTTGACCGATCAACTTAAAACTTTGCATGGTCATTGGGACCAGCATTATCTGTATTTTTGACAACTAATCTGTGTTTAAATCCAAAAGTTATTGACAGTTTACGGACATTTTGCGTGTTTGATGTAAAATTTCTTGAATTTCATATTTCACGGTGACTTCGACTCTTCAGTTCTAATCCAAGGTAGTTAGAGAAGAAACTTTCAATCTCATATGAAATTTAATAATAATGACCGTTCAACAGTTTGATCTGATATTGTGTGAGTGGTCCCAGGTATATTTTTTAAACGAGACCCTGTGTTTTTGAAAATTAACAATCATAAAGGTTCCATCGATCAACTTAAAACTTTGCATGGTTATTGGGACCAATATTTTAGGAATTTTTTGATATTTTCATACAAGTCTTTGACGAAATTAAAGAATTATTGGCTTTTAATTACATTTTTGATAGACAGAATTTTGGTTTGAGGTGTTGCGTGTATCCGTGCTCGCTCATCAACGCGTTACACAGAGCGTTTTCCTAGTAGGTATATTACATATCTACAGTCTATCTATACTATCCGACATATTATTATGATTTGACTGCTACCAGACCGCCACTGCCAACATAATTAAAAAATACGTCTAAAGTTTTGGATTTGTCTATCTACTACTGAGCTGAGTATAAGCAGGATTCGCTGGTAAATAATCAGCGTAAAAGCGGCATCAAACAGGAAACATACGAATGTTGAATCTAGATTGAATGTTAAATATGAAAGAGACCGTGTGTACAGCCGTTATTGGTTATTTTAAAGAATTTTATTTAGTGACAATCAAAAATTATTGTCAGCCTGTTACGCACATAACCGGAAATTGAAAGAGTGATTTCTGCGCAACTCAGAGTGTCGATTGTAAACCAACCAATAACAACCAAAACGTATGAACTATTTTATGGTAAAAGATGAAATTTGAAGGAGATGTCCCTTAAGTCATATAAAATCGATTTGGCTATAATATCATTGATCTTTCGCCCCTGTGGTCAGGTAACCTCTGGGAGTCAAATTACAAATACTCGTAATTAATTACTGAATTAACATTTTTAGTGAATGTTTGCTGTATTATGGGAATTCCTATATTATATAAGTGATATGATAAAACAAAAATAATCCCAAAATTCCACGTTATGGTTATTTTGGGGTCAATTTGAGTCAGTGACAAACATCGTATTTCTTATAATATTTAATTATTTCTTATTTTTAATAAAGATAAAAATGTCATGGAAGTATAATAACAATTATAATAACCACATTTGTTGAGGATTAGTGATTAATAGTCCCAAAGTATAATTCCAAAGTTCCAAACTATAGTTCCAAAGTCTTGGAAGTATAATAACAATCATAATAACCAAATTTGTTGAGGATTAGTGATTAATAGTCCCAAAACTCAACATTTTGATTAAATTATGGTTTACATCAAGCCATATTACTACCCTAGATGCACAAAATTTGGCTGAGATGTTCCTTAGCATACAAGAAAAACATTTGACAATGATTCGTACGGTGCGCATAGCAACACATTGAAATGTATTGGAAGATAAATAAATCCGACAGTAGCAGCAAGTTATGTATCATCCAAATACATTGTTTAATTGTGATACCAGTCGTTTCGTAAGAGAAAATGTACTTCAATACTTCTATCAAATATGTACCTAATGGAATTGATATGGTTTGGTGCATTGAATCGATAAGATAATTATTTGTTCAAGAAAAGGCAGGTCCATGGCAAGTACATAGTACTGAGATAAAGGAAAAAGTGTATGATAGTATGTGAATAATGGTTTTAAGGAGGCTCGATGACTTCTTGCACTTTAGTCCAGTAATTCTAGTGAAAAAATCAGCATAACCCACCACTAATTGCAACAGAAGCGTTTTTGTTACCGTTCGATTCAGAAAAGTGTCCTCTACAACATATCCAAAATCGACCGAAATCGCTGCATTTTGCAGGTACCTTTTTTGGATACGATTGAAGACGAAATGGGTTGACGAAATGATTTGAAATTTTAATCATGATTAGATTAAAATACAAACTTAGGGTTATCACTTGGTACAACATTAATTTTTTACTTCGTTAATTAGTAATAATTAGTTAATTTTGGTAAAAAATGAGCTATTTTCTCATCTAGGTGGGTGCCGTATAAAATGTCAATAAAAAAATGTGCCAAGTGATAATCCTAAGTTTGTCTTTTATCTAATTATGATTAAAATTTGAGATCAATTGGTTCGCGGGTGGCGAGAATTTTTCTGGCAAAGACTTCGTAAATGGGACGTAAATTGACTGTGACAAAAACTCTAATAATTTACTTATTTTTACAAATAGAATTCTGATTTGAAGTGTAGTATTCATACTGTGTTCTGACAGCTATAACATCAGTAAAATGAAGGATATATTAACAGTAATATGATCTATTTCGAATTAAATAATCCAAAATGTTTTACTCTAGAGGGTTTTCATGACCCCAATTTCATCCCAGAACAATCGTGAATGACATTTGAAAACACAATCTAGCTGGATCAACCATTTATTTCACTTCTAAAATGTTAAAAATTGAATTTTATAAAAATATTTTTTTTCTCCCATTTACGAAGTCTTTGCCAGAAAAATATTCGCTTACGGGTGTTGTCTCCAATCGTATAGGAAATTTCATAGTTTTGACTTATGAGTGTGAGTTTAAAAGACTCACACTGGCAAAGACTTCGTAAATGGGACGTAAATTGACTGTGACAAAAACTCTAATAATTTACTTATTTTTACAAATAGAATTCTGATTTGAAGTGTAGTATTCATACTGTGTTCTGACAGCTATAACATCAGTAAAATGAAGGATATATTAACAGTAATATGATCTATTTCGAATTAAATAATCCAAAATGTTTTACTCTAGAGGGTTTTCATGACCCCAATTTCATCCCAGAACAATCGTGAATGACATTTGAAAACACAATCTAGTTGGATCAACCATTTATTTCACTTCTAAAATGTTAAAAATTGAATTTTATAAAAATATTTTTTTTCTCCCATTTACGAAGTCTTTGCCAGAAAAATATTCGCTTACGGGTGTTGTCTCCAATCGTATAGGAAATTTCATAGTTTTGACTTATGAGTGTGAGTTTAAAATGTGGTACTAATATCCAATCAGACTGATCATGTGAACATCCAATAAAAGAGAGAGAAATTCACTTTATTGAAATAAATAAAGTGACAGCTGACCACACAATATGGGTGACCTCTGGGATCCAGCTTAATATAATAGTAATACTAATGGTTAAGAATATATAATATTAGAATTTACAAAGTGAATCATTAAGTAAGAAATCTTAGAATTAATACGAATTATTATAAAGATGATTATGAAGTATGCTATTGGAATCTTTAAGTATGGATAAAACTAATTGATCAACTATTGAACATGAAATGGAATATGATTTGATAAAGTCTATAAAAAACTTCGGAATTGCTGAACGAGCTCCCAATTCCCACTTAAGAAACCCACTTAAGAAACAATTTTTCTCCCTCAATTTTCTAGAAAATTTCAAGAAAATTGACATTGGCGTTCTACCTCTGAGCTGAAGATTTGGAGTTAACTTATACAATAAAGATATTTTAGTAAGAAGTGATGATAACAATTGCAATTATTTATTCGTAAGAGGTTCACATTTTCCAGTTCGGTAAATACTCATCTAAGAAAATGTATGTATCAATTTTCCTGGAAAATTGTCCTGGAGCCTGGAAACATTTTGTGACTTTGCGAAAGAAGCCGGAAGATGTGTGTCACATAAAATGAGCCGCCAAATTGTGGTTTAGTGTGATTTCATTATTTGAGTTATTTTAGTCACTAATGCAGCAGTATGCACATAGAACCCTTCTTGCCTCTATGGTATGCATCCTGCAGCACTCGATTAATGTCGCAATTAACATGTACGACACACAGGTAACTATAATGCAGTTACAGGCATTTGTTCGACATTTTATCCAAAGAGCAACATTCTCAGCCTAACCGTTTGAATCTCAAAATATGGAGTCATTTTTAAATCTTATTATAATTCAAGTAATTCGTTAGGGTGCGGTGGTTTTTGTTTAATTATTTTAGCCTATAAGCACCATTCACCAATCAGCAACCACTAAACATCAATATTTATATATGTAATTTGGGATTTGTGCATTGATATTCATCAAGCTGTAGGATAACTATAGTTGATAAAAATGCGAAGATTGCGTTATCGATCATACGTTTATATTCTTTGTGAGTCCGTCCTGGGTAATTCCTAATCTACTTGTACCACGTTATGTCAAGCGTCGAATGAGGAAAACAAGGGTTAGGAAAGAGCGATAGAAGTCCATTTTGGGGAAAATGAGAGAGATTTGTTTTGGCATTAGTAGTTTCTATATGGCTTGATAATATTCTAGAATTGATGGAAATATTGATAAAATTCCATAAAGGAAATAGTTTTACTTTAGCTGTCGATGCAATTGCATAGAACTTTCACATATAGACGCGTTTGTCTTACGTATATATCAAATGGACTTGTATCCATCTTCCCCTGTAGCATTCATTTATGTGCACTTGCATTCTGTGCAAGATATTATGAAATGATTAGAACTGCAGTTTGAACTTGACCCCGCGCGTCAACTAATGCACTTCCCTGTGAGAATTCCCAACTGCATCTTGCGTCATCTGTCTCTGTTTTCCTCACAACTATCAAATAGCGACTCATTTTAACTCTTTTAGATTAGCAAAAACCTTTTTCACGTTGTTGGCGATATACAGGTCACACCATTTACCGATCTAACTGAAATTTTGCACACATTTGTAAAGACCGCCTCTTTTGTTTGCATTTTAAAAGATTTAGGTACGTGATCAGAGGTTCAAAAGTAAAAAAAAATGATAGATTGAAAATTCAAAATGGGCATCAATTGATCCGATTGAATTAAAATTTCGCATGATCATTGATGTGCGACTGAAACGAGCGTCTCCTTTTCACTCATTTGGCACGGAATAATTTTCTATTAGTGTACCATTTACTCAGATCACGTTCCGATCAAGCAGAAAATTTGCCCACATAAGGACCAAACTCAGATATTTGCAAAACCAAATTAATGTTTAAAATCTATTGAATTGTTCAAATTTAAAAAATATATATTCTGAGTGTTAGGTAGGTGCATCCGATCAATTTGAAATTTTACAAATTCATTAAAGGCGCTGGCCGCAAATTGCCTGGTTGTTGAGCTCCACACAAAGCATAGTTACAAGTAGGTACCAACATTCTATCAAATCCTCCAAAGGGTTCAAATTCAACAAAAAATCTCATTGGTGGAAAAAAAATATTCCGACTATGTTAAAGTTTTGGGAGGTGATCTTAACCAAAATTATCTCATCTTTTACACATTTTCATCCCAATTTTTCAAGTATTTACATTTGTTGCTATTAAAATAGTATTGAAAGAGACCTCTGTCTACAGAGGCCGATGTAAAGTATCTAAATCACGCCACAAGGATCTGTTATTCAGTTTATCCAAAACCAGAGCGTAGTTCCTAAAAAAAAAAAAATCTTTATTTAAAACTAAAATGTCAGCACTCTTAAGAGATGATTATCAAAAATTGGGTATCAACAATTCCCCTCCCCCCCCCCCCTCCGGATATACAAGAAATCCGAAACAAATTTAGATTTGATCCATTATATGAATGAATTCTCAAATATTTCTAAACTAATTGAACATAATGAGTCAATACCTTATTTTTCTAATTTTGATCATCTTCATAAATAAAATGTAATAAATGTATTAAATTTTAAACTGAATCACGTAAAAATTTTCTAACGAATCACATCTTCAAAAATCAAACACGTTTTATTTATTTCAAAAGAAATCCAACATCCATCATCCGATAAAATCGCTTCAAATACGTTTCTCTTAAACTACATTTAAAAAATGCCCGCGGTTAATTCTATCAAAAGCAAATGGGCACAGATTGATTATTGCATTTGTCTAAAGTCTCCACAAGAATATTGCAAACACAAATTTTAAATTTCTTTGAAAATGAGGCCAAAATAGCTTCAAATCCGATTATTTTGTATCAAGAATTAAAAAACAGCCTATGGAGAAAAACAAGGCGGCGAACCCCCCCCCCCCCCCCCCCCCCCGACCCCTTGTAAAGACCACTCTTTTCCTTACATCCATTATCCATCGATAATTTTGCCCCCTCCCCCTCCCCCTCTCCCTCGAACTGCCAGAGTGCCAACAAGTGAATTTTTCTCCAAAGTTTCCCTCATCGAAGAATTAACATACGTTGCATCAATCCGCGGGAGGAGGGGGAGGGAGATTGACGAGTATAAAAGCTTGATTGTTGGCTGCTAACTGCATCAGAGCTTTCTTGTCAGGAAGAATACACTCACACCATATTCAGAAGCTGACAAGGATCCAGATCACAGAATATTCTTCACACATTGGGCGAGGTAAGAGACATAATATATTTCACTATAATATCACATTATTATTCTACGTATTCTACATGAATCAGAAACGTGTTGTAAGAATCATCTGAATTTTAATAATAAGTTTGCGTTGATGTCACAATTATAGAGATAAAAGATGGCTCCATTTAGTGAAGCAAATCTGTAACTTATTGAAACGTTGTTTCAAGGAAAGAAATTGAGAAGGAAGAGATTTTTTAAGCTTAATTTCCAACGAAGAATTGGAAATATAACTCCGTTACTGTCTTTTGAATTCACAAAGAATTATTAAATATTAATAAATATTAACTTGCACATATTACATTTTTGAAGTTTTCTAAAATAAGAACAAATTTCTGAACCCTAGCTTAAAGTTTTGATATAGTGACATCTCAAACAAGGATATTTTCTTTTGGCCACCAGGTATTATAATTCCCACCAATTATTAAATATGTTTTTTAATAAAGCGAGCGTTGCGAGCGTTACTATAGGACTTTTACAACACTAAATCCGTATTTTTTTGTCTGCACTGCCCAAGTTAATCCCAGTAAAAATTGATTTGAAATTTCCACACATACACACATAAAAATATTTTAATCAAAGGTTATCTGTATTCCTTTCATTGGTTATAAAAGTAAAAATAATTAATTTAGCTGCTTTTAATGTTTCGTTTCTCGATATTTAGTTTGGAAATACAATAATACAATAATATATCTCTTCTTGAACGTTTCACTATTGTTTCACTATTATTGTTTCACTATTGTTTCAAGTTCAAATATCGCATGGTTATACTTTCATGTGTTATTAAAAATTCCTATTATATTTATCAATCATTAACGATATTTGAGCGAGCAAAGCGAGCGTCTCCTTTTGACTCTTTTGACACGGACCTCTGTTTTGTTTTGTTTTTGTTTTTACCTTTGTCTGTTATCTAGAGCAATGGTAGTCGCACCGTTTCACCGAACGATCTGAAATTTTGCACACATGTAGAGACAACCTTCTCTGTTTGCTGACCCCATTTTTTTTAAATCTATCAATTGGTTAAAATTTAATAAATATCTCCTGATAGGTTGAAAAATGAAAATGGTCTTCGATGAATCTCATCAAACTCATAATTTGCATGGTCATTAAGACCAACATTGTCTCTTATTTTACAAATTTTCAGCCAAATCCTCTCATTGGTTAAAATTTAAAAAAATATTTCATGTGCTTTTTGAAATTTAAACCAGAACCGTTTGTCCGATCAACTTAAAAATTTGCATGGTCATCGGGTCCAACATTATCTGTATTTTTGACAATTTTCAGAATAAACTGTGTTTAAATTCTAAAGTTATTGACAGTTTACGGATATTTTGCGTGTTGGCTGTCATAGTTCTCGAATTTCACATTTCACGGCATCTTCGAATCTTCACTTCAAGGTTGTTAGAGCAGAAAATTTCAAACGCATATTACGAAACTGATATGACCGTTTAAATATGTTTTGAACGAGATCCTGTGATTTTTGGAAATTAACAAGGAATCATTCAATCATAAAGGTTCAATCGATCAACTTAAAACTTTGCGTGGTTATTGGGACCAATATTTTGAGAATTGTTGGAGATTTTCATACAAGTATGTGGCGAAATTCAAGAATTATTGGCTTGTCCTTATTTGGCTAAGGACATTTTCGATGAACAGAATTTCGGTTCGAGGTGTTGCGCGTATCCGTGCTCGCTCATCAACGCGTTACTCAGAGCGTTTTCCTAGTATTTTGTCTTAGAGGTACCTAGGTACTATACAAATTTAAAAAAAGCTCAATATTATTAACCAAATACATACCATTGTTTCCATTCTTATTTCTTATCTCTCTTCTACATGACAATTTGGCCTGTCCAAAGAAAACGAACCAAACTCGAGCTACAATTTGGAACATTCAAAGCTCCTGGTGGTAAATGTACTTCTTTGATCCGTATTTGGCCTCCCCTTGATATCTTGCTCCTTGGATTGAATGTCAGGGAAAATAAGTATTTTGTGAAGGTTGTGTAGCTGAATTTTGTAAACAAAAACGTAAAAAAAAATATTTGAAAGTTTTAGGACGATAAGACGTTGTGTTTATGTTTGTTCCAGCTACTTGCAGATAGATAATCTACGATGGCTCTAAGACACGTTGTGTTTATGCTGGTTCTGGTGCTGGTCGCTTGGGAGCACCACAGTGGTGAGTTGAAAACTTGATGGAGGTGCTTTTCATCTTAGACTTGGCCATTCGTTCTGATCTGATAGGATGCTTGTCATACTGCACTCAGGTATCGTTTTTTTCAAATGCATTCTTTCATAGAAATCACTTATTACATTCCAGGGGATCGAACCCGAACCTGAACCCGAACCCGTAACCCGAAAAAACCCGTATTTTTTGTGAACCTGAACCCGAACCCAAACCCGTATTACATTTTTGTCTGAACCCGAACCCGAACCTGATCCCTTATAAGTGAACCCGAACCTGATCCCGAACCCATATTTTTAAGGTTTTTTATGGGTTTTCAAATTAAATAAAATACATTTTATATAGTTTGAATCAATCTTAATGTAACACGTGGCCTTTAGTGTCCCAAATTCGTTTTAGTAGGGAGTCCCCCTGCTAAAAAATCTCCCTGCGGGGCAAACTGGATGTCTGAAATCCCAATCTGCAAAGCGATTGTATAACTTCTTAGCCGAGATAATGGATCGTTATCTATACCAATTGATGAAAGTAAACTATTAATATGATTGTTAATCATTTGAATTGTGCAAAAGCTACGAGGATATGAAATATAATCAGATTATTTATCTCAGGAAGTCGACTTTAAGCACTTTAAATTGCTTTACCTTCTGATAGGCTAAATTACTTTCATCAATGGTATCGATAACGATCCATTATCTCGGCTAAGAAGTTATACGATCGCATTGCTGCCATCATTTCGCATTAATCATCACGTCATCACACATTTTAACCCTTCGACGGGATCCAAGTACTAATTTTATAAAAAACAAAGCATTTAAAAAATAACATTAAATGCCTAGAATTCCTTTTAAAAATTTGATTTTTATAATGAATGTGTGTTTCAATTTCCTAAAACCTTGGTTCAAAATGCCACAAAATTGCACACAAATTAATGACAATGAAAATATCTCCGGGGGTTTCGCCCCCGAAACGGGAAATTTCTGATGATTTTTCTGAATAATAGCTCTTTATTGGCCACTCGATTTTTTTTATTAGTGGATATATAAATTATATACCTAACCCAGCATACTTTTTTGTTTCTACCATTTTTTTAAAAATAATCGAACCGCCTTTACAAATGCAAAAAAGCGCGTAAATTCAGACTGATCATTCAGTCCCCCCCCCCCCCCCCATGATTAATCCTGCATACGATTATGAGTCCCATGCGTCAGTTCAACATGCGTTCAATGATAAAGCATTGACCAAAAAATACAATTTTAAGTCAAATTAAATGAAGTTTGTTGATATAATTAAAATTTAATAAACTAACAGAAAAATGAAAATGTATTGGATTGGAACACAAATATGTAAATATATATACTGATTAATCTAAGTGTGGAGCCGGACCCAAACCCGAACCTGACCCGAACCCGTATTATTGCTTTGCTTGAACCCGAACCTGAACCCCAACCCGTATTATTTTTTTGCCTGAACCCGAACCCGAACCTGAACCCTTATTAATTTTGTGCCTGAACCCGAACCTGAACCTGAACCCGTAAACGTTTGGGTTCGATGCCCTGTTACATTCCCCAGTATCATAGTTTTCAGATACAATCTTTCTTGGAACGAACCATATGAATCTGATCTGAATTGTTTCTGTACTTCTCTTACATAAAGAAACAACTCTTATTCATAAACCAGTACAACGATTATCCAATATTAATGTTTGATTACACTTTTCAGTTGATGCGGAATGCTGCACTTCCAACAGGAATGGTAAGTTCAGGAGAAGCAATTGTTTTAATTCCAACTAGTGCACTTTGTTACATAATGACACTTGAAAAATATTTACTTGTGTGTCAAACTAAATAACCCGCAGCCATAAACATGGCATTCCTCCAAACTGTATCTAAAAATGTAAAAACTAGACAATGTTGAATAATGTCTAAATTTTCTACTTTGGCCCACCCGAACACATAACAAACTTTCCAAAATCAACTCACGATCCAGATGGCCGTAAACATCTTAAAATTGGACGTACACATGGCAAAACTTAAAACGGTATTTGCATGAAACGGCTTGGCTGCTGGACAGGTACCTTGACAATCAATCGTTGATTATCAATGAAATAAGAGCTCACCTTCTAGAGTTATAGATACCGAGTTAGCGTCTACTTCTTCGGATAATGCTCTCAGATCATTTTCAGACAATCCGTTTCTATCGAATGCCAATTTTAGTTTGGCCAAGTGTACGTTCTTACGATTCTGATTCATGGCTCAATAAAGCCTATATGCGAGGCCACAGAAACGGCTCAACCGATTGAACTGAAATTTACACCATACCTGTAATTTTAACATCTGAGGCGCAAAACCTTTTTGATGTCGCCATTTTGTAATTGTTTGTGACGTCACTTTTCAGATGCATGTGGAGACTGCACTAGAAGCACACCGTGTTGTGGATACACACCATGTAACATATTCTGTTGTAACTGCGGAAGAAATAGCAACGGGTACGTCTGTCGCTTTGGAAGTTGCTTCATACAGCGTCGAAGCATCGACTCCATGTTGTTTGGCGACGAGGAAGACAAGGTGCATAGAATCGTGCGCGCGGCTGACCTTGACCAAGATGGCCGCCTCAGCTACGAGGAAGCTCACGCCTATTTGACAGGATCCAACTCCACACGCAGTAAACGTGAAGTGTATTCTGATCTGGAAGCACTGGATACTAATCAGGATCAATATCTCACTGCTGCGGAGATTGATCCTGCGCATTAACAAGGTCCATCAGTCCTTATCAGTACACCTAATGTACCTAGTGGATGTATTATGATTATGATTAGAAACATGAAGATATAACATGGTATAATGTTCTGTACAATATTGTTCACGGTATAACATTGTATGACATAGCATCAAGTTATGTATCAACAAATGTTCTTTTTTAAATTTTCATTTTACTGATTAATAACTGACAATGTATATTTAGTATTAGTATTAAGTATTTAGTAATCGTTCAGCTATATATTATATTCCGTATATTGTACTACATATAATGTCTCTGGTATATTATCGAAATCTAGTATATGATTATGATTAGTAACATGATTAGTAGTTATAAGTGCTTATATCCATGTAAAATATGCCCCGAGACAAGTCTTCGTGACTTAATGGGGTATATCAAACAAATATGTGAACACTGTGTGAACACATTCTTCACTCTCTTTACCATTTTGAAAAATAATAAATCAATCAAATCAAATCAATCAAAGTCTGCATCTGGATATATCACTTAAACACTCAACATTCATACTTAGATTATTTCAGAGAATTGATAATTGGTTTGGTTTTTAAGATCATTGGCTCATTTCTTCGAAGTTTGGCAAATAAATAGAAAACACCTTTATCAATTCCAATTAATGAAACTTAGAAATTGTGTTGAATGTATAGACCTAGAGTTTTGGCAAAGTACTGAACATGAATGCTAAAACAATAATTAGTTGAATATTAGATTATTTGTTCTATAGATAATTATTGTCCCTTTGATTATGCTATGAAATTCAATGATTCTGATAATAAACAATTATCCATGAAATTAATGTTTATTTCTTTCACATTCTTCTTCTATGGCGCTATAGACCAAATCGCCTATTCATATGACCTGATCAATCTTCTAGCTCGAACGTCAATATCCTTAGAGATCCTTCTCAAATTCCTGACATCCTCCCAAGAGAACCACTTCTTCCTTTTAATATCTCCCGCCCTCGTGTTCTTGGGTTTAGTACCCTTTTAATTCCTGATTTATGATAAATGAATTATTTTGCAAATACCTGATGCCAGTTATCTAAGGCAGTGATCGCTCCACTAAACATTTAATAAATATTTTGTTTTCCAAATAATTAAAAACATCTGGAATACTTTGTACTATAATATAAATAACAATTTGAATAGATTTTCAAGTGTTCTAAGATTTGGCAGAGAACCTAAATATTGGTTTAGGTGAAACATCATATTATGAAATTTGGTATGAAATTAAATTATGCCAAAAATATATTTAAAAAGATTATTTAAAACTAATGAAAATTGAAAATTATGTTTAGGGGGGAATTGAAATAAATTGAGTAGTAAACGCCATGGCATACAACATAGGAAATGTAACTGTTTACTAGTAAGTAGGTATAAGCGGTATAAGCGAGTACCGTAAGCAGTATAGAAAGAAAATGCTGATTAGATAAAAATCAGCTAAAAGCATAACACGATCCAATCAAACTTTCAAGGACAAATACGACTGAGGAGCATAGTTTCGAAACCCTCGCATTTCACACATACCCGCAGTGATAGGTGTGTTATTTTTCTGTCTACGATAATATTCCTTAGTCCTTGCACGGAATATTTGTCTGACTGCGCCCGCAGCTGGTATAAATACTTTGTGTAGGTATTTAATACTAGTATAATACAAATATACTTTAATACAAGTATAAAGACTTCGTGAAAAAATGTAAATTAATTTTATTTCAGTATTATATATTGTAAATGTATTCTTTATTTATTGAAAATATCAGTCAGAACAATCAACGTATATACAAAACAAAATTAATCCACCCCACAGCACAATAACGGTCTTATTATATAAGAGACATAAATACATAAAAATATATTTGTTTACTAAACCGCTAATTGTTTATGAGTGCCGGTTAAACTACAGATTTGCTGAACTAAATCTCTCCTTCTCGTTGTAGTATCATTATCTTTGAAAAGCGACTTAGTCAAACATTAATTTCATGTCATTATTCCCGTTACTCTTTCATACGTCTTCCTCAGAAGATGTTTCTGAACTTTACCCGAAATTGTCATTGGAAGATACGGTAGAAATTGTACGCCACCGTGTAGCCACTTGTACTGAGGAAGCTGGTCTGTAAATTAGAATACAATTTATTATTAGGACATAGAGAACATTATTAAAATTTGATTTGACAGTAACTCAACTCACTTTCGACGAGTTCCACCAGTTCTTTTTCAGTAACGATAGCGTTTGGACGACACACCACGAAGGCGGTGGAATGAAAACATTCCGCCTCGTTGTAGATTCCAACCACCGCCGCCTGGAATACGTTGGGATGCTGAAGAAGAACTTCTTCGATGTCGGCAGTGGTCACCTTCAAGGAAAGACAAACCAGTTCCATCAATTTGCCATGATGCCTACATTTCATTTATTTCCAGCAATATTATGTTACGCGCTGACACATCTTTCTCTAATACAGTAGATTATGCAATTTTGGAGATTGGAGGCATACAATGGACCACTGACAGTAAAGGGCACTGTCTTGTAGCTTCATAACTTAATGTGTACAAGGTGTTCTCATATTTCTTGAATATGGTGTTACTTTTAGAAATTTGCAATCGTTCCGTTTCAGTAAGGCCCGGTTGCACCATATCCCGATAAGTGAGATAAAGTTCACTTTAGCCTAAAGTGAACTTTAGCGGTCTAGATGGCTGTATTTCATTGGCTGTTGCCATGGTTTCAGCCGATAAATCCTGCCGCTAACTTTATCGGGACATGGTGCAACCGGGCCTAAGAATTACAAGTACTATTTCTGGGGTTCCACAGGGATCAATTCTTGTACCATTTATATATTTATAATATTCATGCCAATTTGGAAAAAATATTAATTCAAGGTCGATATTTGCAAGTCACAATTCACATTAGAACAAAGAAGTTATCCACACCCAAAAAACAACTCACGAAAATGCCATTGTATTTGTAGGTCTCTTTGAGTCTGTCAATGACGAAGACGTAACCGTCGTCGTCGTAGTAGCCGATGTCGCCTGTGCGGAGGAAGCCGTCCTCGTCGAACGCTGCTGCTGTGGCTTGCGAGTTGCCACGGTAACCCTTGAAGAGATTACTGGACTTGATGCAAATCTCTCCCGCTATGTTGGCACTCAGCGGCACGCCGGTGTCAATGTCAGTTACCTGATGTAAGTGATCAAGTTTAATCAGTACAATGCCTAACACGAAGCACGAATTCTTATACGAAAATAAATTGAAAAGATTAAGATTCTTTGCACCGAGATAGACCAAGTATTTTTTTGTTTTAATTTAAATATATAATTTTGGAATTATACACGATAGCTGACTTCCATTTTAGATAACATAACTCCTACATGTTTCTTTTATATGGAAACTATTTGGAAAATCAAATTAGGTTATTGTGCTTAAAAATCAGAGCAACTCACTTTGAATGCAGTTTCGGGTCTCGGTTTGCCTACATTTCCCGACGGTCCTTCTCCGTTGTTGATGAGGAAGCCGAAACACTCCGACATGCCGTAAGCGGTGATCAACTTGCTTCTAAGTCGGAGGTTCTGCTCCACTCGCTGCACGATGCCCTTGCTGATGGCAGATCCCGCATATGCCACGGTGTGCAGACTCGACAGGTCGTACTTGTCAGCGTCGGGGAACTTAGCGAGAGCGATCACGTGGTCGGGACTTAACAGCAACTGCGTCACCTGAACAGGAAACCAGGACTCAAGGACACATTTTAATATGTGTTATTTTTTAAATTTGTATGATACATTTTTATATTAATCGCTAACAGAAAACCGACACTCCGATTAACTTCATTTTTATGCAAATTTGTCAATTGGTTTCGATAATTTTTTCCGATATAAAAGCAATAACGTCAGTTGAGATAACCTGAAAACAAACCTATTTCCAGACGCTTTCCGTAAAATATTTGAAGAAACAAACCCATAAAAAGCATGTCACACATGTTTTGAATAAGACTGTATAAAGGTATGGAGGTTGCAAATCGTTCTAAAACGACGAACAAACGAAACGTTTATTTTAAAAAGGTCCAATAAGATGTAGACGCGGACTTTAACAGTCGTCTGAATTGTGGAACTATTTCATAAATGTTACTTACGCTGTACTGTTGAATGGTGGATAGAAAAGTTTCTGGCGTAAAATTATCGAAAAATATCAGTTTGTGGCCAAATTGAAAACTCTCGGTTGTCTTGATAATGCAAGTCACCCAGTAGGGTCCAGAAAAGTTGATTAGAACTTCTTGACTCTGGCTGGAACTTTTTGTGTGCCTGAAAGAAACCATGTCGTAATCAAGCTTGAGGACCGACTGTTGCATTGCACTACATTTGTTTTACTCAAGTCACATATAAGCGCTCACATACGAGGGAGACGCTATCCAAACATTTGGGAAATGTGTCATAAAATAAAAATAACTTCACCGAACTCCCAGATTCCACCGTCTCATCAAAGTAGTTCATTTGGAGAAGTACTCTTCAGCAATTCCAGTTACACTTGAAGATTAGGATGGACAGAATCATTGAAAAATACAATGGAATTGCTGAATACATGACCCATTGGAGACGATGGAACCATGATGGAACGTTATTTTTATTTTTAATGGCAACAAGACGTACTTTCTGCCGATATTAACATACGCATCAGTGACTTGGCCAATGGGATGTAAAGAGGAATTGAAATTGGAAGCGGCAGAAATGAAATTTCTCAGAAGTGTTGCAGGAGTTACAAAATTGGACAAGATAAGGAGTACATAGATAAGGAAAGATTTGGAAGTGGAAACACTTAGTTTTAAACTGGGGAAGGAACGGTTGAGATGGTATGGGCGATTGCAAGGGATGGAACAAGGAAGAATTCCAAGAAGGGAGGCAGATCGAGCTGTAACTATAGGAAAGAAAAAGGCTGGGCGACCGAGAACAAAGTGGATGAGTGGAGTGGAAAGGGCTGCGGAAGAACGAGGAGAAAATTGGAATGTGATTAGAGACGAAAAATGGTGGGAGGATGTGGATAGATGGAAGGGGTTGGTTGAAAAAAGGGAGGATGAAGAAAAGAAAACAGCTATAGAGGAAGAGGAAGAAGACGACGAAGAGACGGAGATAGAGGAGGGGCGTCGGACCTGGCAAGTCGGCTCCAGACTTAGAAGTAGATGCCCAAGATAGTTGGTGGTTTGCCACCCCATGACCTAACATTGTGTTGGAATCTTGAATTGATAATTAAATGGCAACACGAGTGTGTTAAATTACCATGAAACAAAATGATGTCATTATCTTTGGAATCAAATGAAAACGACATACAACACAACGTTTACAGAAAATATCATGATATTTGAATTGAAGAGCCTTCAATGCAACACTAGCGATACAATCGATGTGATCAAGATTTCACGGAACAGAACTTACGTAGTGAGTGGATAATGAAGGCGACTTAGAATGCATGTATGTGTAATCTCAACGCCTTTAGGTCTCCCTGTAGTTCCACTAGAACACGAGATGTGCGCCACGTGTGTGTCGGGGTCATCGACCTTGCCCAGGTAGAAGTCCTTGACATCAGGATTCTCCTTCAAGCGCTTGTTCACGGCCTCCATGGTGATGAACTCAACAGGTGTGTTGTACTGAGTCAGAGCCTCCTGGACCGATGATGCTGCGTGTTGGTTGCTGATCACAATCTGTGGCTTATTTGTGTTTATCATGAACAGCAAGTCAGCTGGGAAAGAGAAAGAAAGTTTTTAAAACTACGATATAGTTGAATGTGTTACAAAGTATTGGGGGACCGACTGTATGGGAATTGCGCTGTACAACAGTTTGCAACAACAGTACAACAGTACAACAAAGAGTTGCTTAAGGGAGAAGCAGCTGATTGAGCTGATTTGCTTTGCTGTGCAGTCGGATGCGCATACGTTTTACTGGGCAGCCTAAGAAATAAAACTCTCTATGGGTAGACAAATTCTAACTCGTGGAAATTAAAGCTGGGCAACTTTAAATAAAAAATAACTCTATGGTTAGGCAGAATTAAAACTTGTGAAAAATTCAATATAAAAAGTGAGACCTCGGCATGATTCGAACCGACGTTCTTTTGCACCACAGGCCAATGCTTTACCAACTGAGCTATTGGGTCCGCGCATTCAACATCGCAGCGGAGCATCTCAGTGAAATAGCCGATTCTCCCATAAGCAACTCTTTGTCGTTTCCGTTCACGCGGTCGGGACACAGAATTTGCAAACTACTAGCGTTTATAAAAAATTTAATTTTATCCGAAATATGTCACAATCAATTATGTAAAAATTTCATTACATTACAATCAATGGAACGAAAGTTATGGTATCTTGAAGTTGAACTGAATATACGGGAGATAATTTCACACATATTATTCACGAACATTTCAGAAGTGAAATTATATCTCCCGGATTTTCGGTTTTTAAGATCATCTTCAAGATACCACAACTTTTGTTCCATTGATTAAAGTGTATTGAGATTTTTACGCAATCGATAGTAATATATTTTGAATAATATTATTCATTTTCAGCTTGTTATCGCTAGTAGTTTTGAAAAAACGGTGTCCGGTGTCATTGGACGATTTCTGGACGTGCGATCTTTGAGCTCCGTATAATCGATTTAGCGACAACCAAATTCGAACATATGTAACTTCTTTCCTACTAAAGAAACGTTTTTGAAACTGTTACACATCAAACCATAGTATGTATTTTATAATATGAGAAATTTTCAGTCCGATTCGTTCAGTAGTTTTATCACAGCAGTGTCTCGCCCATTGGACGATTACTTTGGTCCGCCCGGTATATGCGTTGGAAGATCTGGACAGATGCTTCAAATATCACTGATGAATGATTATTCACTTTATTTCGATAACGATGAAGTTTACTTATCAGTTAAAGATCTCTGCAGTTGTTAGTGGTGTGTAAACAAACGCATTAAATATTCTTATCTGCCTACATCTCTCATGGAGGCTCGTTTAGCAAACAAGTGTAACGTGCCTATCACTACCTCTCATGGAGGCTCGTTCAACAAACATTTGAACTAAACTTTGGTAGATAAGATGTTGAGAATAGGTATGTACATTCAATCCAAATAGAAACAGAATTTATTGTCAATCTCTCTCTCTTTGCTCCAAACATAGGTACTTACTGGAATCAAATGCTGGATTGACTGGCGCCAGTGCGGCGCCAATAAAGAGCGTGCCCAGCATGATGGGAGCAACCTCAAGAGTGTTTCCGCAGCACAGCATCACCGTGTCTCCGGATCCAAGGCCATGCTGTCGCAGGAGACCAGCCACAACCTTCCCGTGACGCAGCAGCTCCGAGTACGTCACACTCACTTCCACGCCATCTACCTGGAGACAACACACACTACATCACCGTGTCTCCGGATCCAAGGCCATGCTGTCGCAGGAGACCAGCCACAACCTTCCCGTGACGCAGCAGCTCCGAGTACGTCACACTCACTTCACTTCCACGCCATCTACCTGGAGACAACACACACTACATCACCGTGTCTCCGGATCCAAGGCCATGCTGTCGCAGGAGACCAGCCACAACCTTCCCGTGACGCAGCAGCTCCGAGTACGTCACACTCACTTCACTTCCACGCCATCTACCTGGAGACAACACACACTACATCACCGTGTCTCCGGATCCAAGGCCATGCTGTCGCAGGAGACCAGCCATAACCTTCCCGTGACGCAGCAGCTCCGAGTACGTCACACTCACTTCCACGCCATCTACCTGGATAAATTTAAAATTAGTTTTAAACAGTTTTCTATGTTATATAACTGCTGTATAAAAAAATAAATAGCAATTGAGGGACCGCGTCGATTAACCAGCTTACTAACTAACATTAACTTTAATTTCTGACAGATGGAGCCTTTCTTATATTTTTCGTTGATCGCCTATATAGTTTTCTATGTACACTCGGCCAAACAAAACTTGAACGTTGACCAAATTTGAATGACTGCTGGTCATGTCCCATAACCAATCAAATCTTGTTATTATCATTGAAATGTGAGGTCGCCTACTAGAGTGAGACAATGAGATCGCTTATACTGACTTCTGATGGTGCGATCTTACATTTATCAGCCTATCAGATTTGTTGAACGTTCAAGTTTTGTTTGGCCAAGTGTACCACAAATATAAGACAAAATATAAGAAAGGAGAAAGTCTGTCAGAAATAAAAGTATACAAAACATTAAAAGCATCGATTGCGTTGCGCGAGCCAATGTTAGTTGAATGAGAACATTATCTGGAGGGCAGGGATAATATGGAAGGAGTAAACTGTACGAGGGAGGTGGGGCAGGGAGATATGTATGGGAGGATCTGTACGGGTCCAGAAAATCGGTCAACAATAAACCTACCTGATATTTGCAGATATTGAAAGGGCAAATTAAATACATTTAAAATCAACATGAAATAATAAAAATAAAGCTGGGTGAAGTTGACCATATTGTCTTGTGAATTCTCGTCTCCTTCTTCGACATCTTTTTTCCTTGTTTCTTCGTCCTCTTCTTACACAATGCGCCAAGCTTAATTTTGAATTTTTTATGTTGATTTTAAATTAATGTTTTTTTATAAATTAATTTTGCTTATACATAAAATCAATTGCGAATTATTTTTATTTTTTAATTATTATAAATTTATTCCAGCTTGATTTGATGGATCACATTTTTAATTTGGTGCCTTCCTTAATGTAAAATTTGGTCTCATAGTTAACCTTATGTTATGATGGCGGTAGATGGCGGTAGTAACTGGGTGAATTGATTTTACGAATTTTCAGTGCGATAATGTTTTACAAAATTAATGCTTGCCCTCATTTTAGATCTCAATCCTTTGAGATGGAGGTGCTAGGCAGGCTTTTTACAAGTTTCGATTTTGTACAGTATTTCAAATAACCACTACGTCCCCCCAGTTCAAGACTACACTATCTCATTTTTTTTACATAAATGTCTTTGTTATGACTTTTCCTATTATATCCAATCATGCAAATTCTTATATTTCATAATTTGGTCGTCAACTTTTAATTTGTTAAAACTGCACTATCTGCAAATTTCCTGTGCTATTTACAGATAGTGCTGTATTGAACCACATATAATGTAAACCTGGCGTCAAAACTAAATCTAGAGCAACACTTTATAATCTGATTATGAAGTATTGCTCTAGATTTTACCAGGTTAAATCTGTCTTTAGAAATAAAACTTGAGAAGAATGTTAATTCAATACTGCACTTTCTGCAAATAACGCTGTATTGAACAAAGTTAGTATCTATATTAATTAATATTGACAATTATAATATTCCATTCAATATTTTGAAAAGTATGTAATGCGTATTTCTGTAAAGACTCATTTCATTAAAATTATGATACTACTTAACAGTTATTCTGATTTGTTAGGCGATTTTGAAATATTTAAACGCCGTTTCTCAACAATGAAGTTTTGAAAGTAGTGTAGTCTTGCACCAGAATTTCAGTGTAATAGTATCTATTAATATTATACATAACCTCTGAAGTAGGAGCAAAACCCAGTCACTAGCAAATGATCGACATGATGTGCGTTTACTTTACGATATATCAATTTTGACAAAATAATGTAAATAACTATTTTTTAAGTTCTGGACCGATTTCTCCGAAATTATATTTTATATGATAAAATGTACAATTATACTGAAAGGAAAAATGCTAATTTGTACTTTTCAACCAATCAAAGTATTTTATACTTTGTATATTGTCAAAATTACAAATCTATTGGTAGATTCACGCACACATAAGGCAGAATTATCGTGATATAAATAAACGGTATGATCTAGAAATGGAACTAACCTGTTGCACTAATGCCACTTTGTGCGCATTATTTTGCAGACGGGGTAAGAAGAATTCACCAAGCGAAATACGCGGAAAGATCTTATTGCTCTTATCGTCTTTAATGACCAAGTCCTTCATGGTTCGTAATGTTTAGATGTCTAAGCTTACTTCACAATAGTTGGCGAATTTATATTTTTGCCACGCCAGCTAGTCGGTTAAGTCCCAAATGATACAGAAGTCACGAGAACACACCCACATCTTGAGTACTTAAGAGTCATTGCCAAACGTGTTTTTGATAATGTGCGTTCTTGATGATTGAGATTACTGATAAGGAAATTAGACCTCTAAACGATTGTTTCAACTAGTTGATAATTACCGTACTAGTAAACAAAATTACAGAGGGAGCCAATTCAAATCCATACAACAGGAAATATATGTACACTTGGTCAAACAAAACTTGAACGTTCAATAAATCTGATAGGCTGATAAATGTAAGATCGCACCATCAGAAGTCAGTCTAAGCGATCTCATTATCTCACTCTAGTAGGTGACCTCACATTTCAATGATAATAACAAGCTTTGATTGGTTATGGGACATGACGAGCAGTCATTCAAATTTGGTCAACGTTCAAGTTTTGTTTGGCCGAGTGTACCTCAGAGGTAGAAGGGCGGAAGTCAATTTTCTCGATCTTGATTTGCATTTTTTAGGAAAGATGTACTCAAGCTCTATCAATTGGCTTGACTAATGTGAACAAGTACAGTTATATTGAAGTTTTCTCTAACACAATGACTCATAATCAAATAACGAAGGCAAAATTACGCTAATGAGTTCACCTCCAAAATCATTTAATTTAACTTCCGACCTTCTACCTCTGAAGTACAATATGTTGACAGCAAACTATTTCGTTTTTCGCTTAATCATAAATACATATATTTATAAACAAACAATAGCTATGACCATGGAAATCCAGGTGTAGGACAATCAGTGAAGGACCACTTACGTAGAGTATTTTATTTGTTGCATGTTTGAGATGAGTTGAGATAGTATTCAATCATGATCGTGACTATTTTCAAAAATATTTCAATTGCTTTTCGAAAAAAATGAATACGCGATATCAAGAGAGTTAATGAGCGAGCGACTCATTTTGACTCTTTTGACACGGACCTCTTTTTTTTGCTGCTACCTGGAGGACTGGAAGTTGCACCGTTTCACCGATCGATCTGAAATTTTGCACACAGCTGTAATGATTGTCAAATCAGTGGAATCAAATACATTTTTTTTAGTAACCCCTCTGATTGTAATATGAACCGTTTCTTCGATCAACTTCAAAATTTGCATGTTTGTTGGAATCAACATTGTGGGCGATTGCCAATTTTCAGGCAAATCGATCAAGAATTGTAAGAGTTATTGACATAATATTTAATCTGTTTTTTAATCTATTTCAAATTTGTTTTATCAAGGAATATTCGGTACTCTTTGATGCATTTGATTAGGTTTTCTTCTCAGCTGTTTCCAGAGCAACAGTTTTTACATACGCATCGCATGCACTATGGCTCGCTTACCAACGCGTCGCGTTATACACAGAGCGTTTCCTATTGGCAATTCAAGCATCTTGTAGTGACTATCATAAGTTGACTCCAGATCCTTATATTGATATGGGAAACTTCCTCTGGTAACATTCATTCTTATGTAGATTGTTTGTATACAAAATATTATTACATTACCATTCGGCCGAAAAACAAAGAACTATGTCAACACCACGAATACCACTGGCTCATTTGGCACGGACCGCTGTTTCTTTATGTGTGTTTTTCTATTACTCAGGCTATACAGTTCACATTTTTACTTCGATCGAGCTGAAATTTTGCACACATGTTTAGATAGTCTGGGCGTTGCAGACCCAAATATTTTTGGAATCCGCTGATTGGTTCAAAATTTAAAAAACATATCTTTCGATTATCTGGTCCGAGCAATTTGAAATTTTGGTAAGTCATTGCTACCAACAATGTCTCAAATCTTACAAAGTTTCAACCAAATCCTCCAATTATCTTCTGAGTGGTCCAAAATGAAATTATGTTCCGATTAAGTTCAAATTTTGCATGGTGATCAAGACCTACAGTATCTACACTTTTACACATTTTAATCCCAATCAGTAAAGTATTTGTTGTCATTTTAAGAGTTTAGTATGAGTTGTCAAAAGAGATTTCTGGAAAAAGTATGTATAGGTAAAATCACGACATAATGGATCTGTTATTCATCCAAAGTGTTTATATGGAGATTGAAAAGTTGCAAAGAAAATCGTATTGTGTCGTATCGTGCATCGTGTTTGGCTCGTGTCTGTGCTCGCTTATCAACCAACGCATTACACTGAGCGTTTTCCTAGTAGTACAATACGGCACCCAGAATTTCAAAAACGTCATTACCTCTTTATGAACACCCTTACAGTTTGACCATAGGTAAGTTAATCTTTTGTCCAACATAATTTCGTGCACTCATTACTCAACGTACACCCAAGTGCACTTCTGATCCTGCTTATAAAGAACACTTTAGGATGAGTGTCAACAGGGTTGCGGAAACAGGGCTATTTAATGAAATCAACAATTTTATATACATCAGAATATATTCAAAAATATACGCTACATAACACAATAACGCTCAAATACAGCAACAAAAGTAAAAATATATTTGAACACAATCGTACGTATGGCATGAGTGCCGCAGTTTCACTACGTAGTTTAATAATTTATCGTTCATTTTCCTGCGCAGTCATCGCCTTTTTATAAAATTACATAATAGCAAACACATTTCAAGCCATTATACCTGTCACTTTTTCATACATCTTCCTCAGAATATGTTTCTGAATTTTACCCGAAGCCGTCCATGGAAGATACGGAAGAAAATGTGCTCCACCGTGCAGCCACTTGTACTGCGGAAGCTTTTCTGTGAATCAAAATACAATGTATTATTAGGTCACCACCATATTCCGTTTTCTTCAAATTTGATAATGATATGATAGTAACTCAACCTACTCTCAACAAGTTCCACCAGCTCTTGCTCAGTAACCGTAGCGTTTGGACGACACACCACGAAGGCGGTGGAATGAAAACATTCCGCCTCATTGTAGATTCCAACCACCGCCGCCTGAAATACGTCGGGATGCTGAAGAAGAACTTCTTCGATGTCGACAGTGGTCACCTTCAACAAAACATTGTCAAGTTTCATCAAATTTGCTACGATACCTCCATTTCGTATATTTCCATCGTCTGTCAAGTTCTACAAATCCATGTAATAATTGATAAACTATGACGAATATTGACACAAAACCATTTTATTTGGTTATCAAGACTTATCACGTACAAGACGTTCTCAAATGTTTTGTCGATACCATTCATGGAGTTCCTCAGGGACTGCTTCTTACACCATCGATATTTAAAATGTGAATGCCAAACTTGCCCCAATTTGTGTTGACAAAGTTAATATACGTCATCAGTGTAGCGTATCATTATAATTCACAGGGAAACACATAATTTTTAAAAGATCCTTTCGAAAAAAGTGTGTGACACGGACCACAACTCTCTGATTTTCACGAGGAGCTGTCCGCCAGACATGGCCCCCAATGTTGCAAATAAAGTTCATTCACTGTTAGAATATTTCTGACGTTTTCGTCGTTCACGTCGTTCATTGGTCCTTCACTTGAACACTACCCTGTCAATGGCAAAACTTTCTTCTTTGTATTATTGAAATTGTATAAATTATGTCAATACACAATTTTTAATAGTAGAAAATATTAGAAAAAATCAATAAAATGGATTTATTTTTATCTATACAGACGTATTATACATATTTTTTGATTATTATTACATTGATATTTACATGTGTACCTATACGTTCGCTTGACTACAGTAGTACACGACCGCCATTAGACGGCTGATTATTCTAACAGTGAACGAACTTTAACCGATTTTCGCCCATCCCTCAGTCGCTGTGTGCGATCGCGCGGTCTACGGAGACCATCCCTCTCTCTCGGACAAGGGGTATTCATTCAAAATATCTTACCGGACAGCTAAAAGTGAAACGCAGTGTAGTTAGCAGATTCAACTCTCGTGTGTTCCAATAGAATACAACTCACGAATATGCCATTGTACTTGTAGGTCTCTTTGAGTCTGTCAATGACGAAGACGTAGCCGTCGTCGTCGTAGTAGCCGATGTCGCCTGTGCGGAGGAAGCCGTCCTTGTCGAACGCCGCTGCTGTGGCTTGCGCGTTGCCACGGTAACCCTTGAAGATGTTGCTGGACTTGACGCAAATCTCTCCCGCCACGTTAGCGTTCAGAGAGACTCCGGAGTCTGTGTCGGATATCTGATAAAGATAGATCATCTTTAAATAGAATAATGTTCATTGTTAATTAAATAAACCACCAAAATCTAATCACTTCTGCTTACCGAAACGTAATCTGTAAAGGAAACATTTGGGAGACTAGTGGTCGAGAGGGTATTTTTCCACATTTGAGGACAGAAGTAAAAGGTTTTCTTAGCCTTTCCAATGACTATACATCGGGAGCTTTTACTTTGGACTGAACCATAATACCTTCACGTTTTGATTAATTTGTTCAAAAACGATATTGTTGTCAAAATGTAAAACCGTTCAATGTGAATGTATAGGTACCTTAAAGCTACGACAATTTGGAGCGTTTAAAGACTAGAATTTAAGATTCAGATCACAGGGAAGCAATGTTTATAGAAAATAATTCCATGATTGATAATGGATAAGAATGTTCTATTTACAGAAGAGGAATAGCTGTTTCATGCGATTGCCCTCCCTAAGAGAAATAAGTAATAATTTCAATGAATTAAAGTACTGACCTTGAATTCAGTCACGTCTCTCGGTTTGCCCACATTTCCAGGCGGTCCTTCGCCGTTGCTGTAGAGAAACCCAAGGCACTCCGTCATCCCGTAAACAGTAATCAACTTGTTCTTCAGTCGAAGGTTCTTCTCTGCTTGTAGCACCATTCCAGAGCTGACGGCAGCGCCTCCTTGCGCCACGGTGTTTAGACTCGACAGGTCATACTTGTCAGTGCCAGAGAACTTGGCGAGAGCAATCACGTGGTCTGGACTCAACAGCAACTGTGTTACCTGCAGACGCAAGATAGTTTACATTGCAGATGGCATTTAAAGAACGTAATACAAAATAGCACTGCAACATTCGTAATTATATTTAATTTGAATGCCCTTTTTCTAGCAAGTATTTAAATCTTTGAACCCTGGGGATCTGTTCTCGAAACAGTTATCACGTCATAACTCCAAGTTATGATATCGTAAGGAGGTTTGTCCTATCCAAGGGCGTATCCAGAATTAAATTTCGGGGGGGGGGGGCGGACATTACCAATATTTTGAAAAATCACAGTGGAAAAAAGGGGTTTGGGGGCACAGCCCCCGAGAAAATTTTGAATCAAGGTCATTTATTTAGATGCAATTTTTAATTGCAGTGTATAGGCACCGAGTGTTCGCCACGAGTGAGAGAAATTAGCAACATTTGTGGGAAGATCATCAACTGTTTTATTTCTCATTGGCCGTGACCTAGCAACCGATCAGATTTCAACAAATGTACTCAAAATATTTCGGAATCAGAACTTAGTCGCGCAAATTAATATTGTGATCAGATTCAGTGAAATTGTGAACACTTTGTTGTTAATATTTTGTAGGCGAATAAACATTAGATAAACTTGTGTAAATTTTAAGAATTGATAATGCATAATATGTGCAGAAACATAACATATAACTGCAGCGACTTGGACGCCTTGCCAAAAGGTAAGCTTCCTTCCCACAGATTAGGTGGCTCTGTCTGTACTTTTGCAGTGCCATCTGTTGTCTAAACACGCTGCCTATAGCTATTTTGGAAAATTATACATTACAAAATATCCAAAACTTGGAAATTTTTGGGAATTTTAACTTAATTTTTACCATTTTGGAACGTTTTTGACATGATCTGTCTATTTATAAGTTTTTTTTTACATATTATTTTAAATGTGCTTATTTTCTTAGATGAAACCCTGATTTCGGGGGGGGGGGGGGGCATGGCCCCCTCGCCCCCCCCCCCCCCTTAATACGCCCTTGGTCCTATCTCTCTCCATGTTAATAGTATGTATTTACGTCATAACTTATGAGGTGATAACTAATTCGAGAATAGGGGCCCTGAGCTGCGGGTATGACAGGGGTCGGCAACCTGCAGCTCCGGAGCCGCTTGAGGCTCCTTGGTCCTTGGTGGTTCTTGAGTATAATTTTAATAAAGATCTGAAATCGAAAAATTTGAAAATTTGAAAAAATAACGCCCTGCGGGGCAACAATTGGAAGGTTATTTGATTCAATTTGTTCATTTAAGAGTCCCAGAATCACTTTGAAATTGTTGAAATTCTTTTAAAAAATCGCCCTGTGAGGAAACAATTTGAAGGTTATTTGAATAAATTTGTTCATTTTTCAGGATCACTTTTAAATTGTTGAAATAGTCATTCAATTCATTATTTTCAGTGTTTTATAGTTGATTACCTCTTCTGCGGCTCCCATTATTATATAATTTACTAATTTTTGGGAAATTGGCTCCTTCACCAAAAAAGGTTGCCTACCCCTGAGCTATGAGGGCCTTTGTAAAATTGTATCTATTACAGGTTAACGTAGTCATTTGAGATGGCATGAGTTTGACCAAGAATTAAGAATTTCATAAATTTCTGACGTTTTCAGGTCGAATATTTGGCAAACAAATCCAAGGCACACCTGACTTCAACTGGAGAAACAAAATTCGATTTAGAAGGAAATAATGTAAGTTTTGTTTGCAAATGTCACTTACTCTGTACTGTTGAATGGTGGATAGAAAAGACTCTGGCGTGAAATTATCGAAAAATATCAGTTTGTGGCCAAATTGAAAACTCTCGGTTGTCTTGATAATGCAAGTCACCCAGTAGGGTCCAGAAGTATTGATTAAAACTTCTTCACTCTGGCTGGAACTTTTTGTGTATCTGGAACAAAACAGTGTCGTGATCTGCAAGCATACATTGAGAGAAATTTTAAAAGATATCAATTAACGGACACTTATCCAAATCTGACTTTACAAAACTTTCCACGCCCGTAATAATAGGAGAGTTCGGAATGTGTTATAGTAATCATTGTTATATAGTACTTAAAATATGAAGTATTGACATATCCAAAAAGAAGAAAATCATCACTTTGGAAAACACAAGATTAATATTCAATTGTAACTATAATCTTTTACCTAAGTGCATTTAAAACAGTTTCTAAAAACCACTAGAGATTACATTGTGATTGTATCGAAATTCTATAAGCAGAAATGAAACATCAATACGCAGATATCTGGTCATATATGTATCGTATAGGGTACTCATTTACTTACGGAATCAGAGGATATTGAAGGCGACTAAGAAGACCTGTGTGAGTAATCTCAACTCCTTTGGGCAACCCCGAAGTCCCGCTGGAACACATGACAAGCGCCACGTGTGAATCGGGGTCATCGACCTTGCCAAGGTAGAAGTCCTGGACATCAGGATTCTCCTTCAGGCGCTTGTTCACGGCCTCCATGGTGATGAACTGAACAGGTGTGTTGTACTGAGTCAGAGCCTCCTGGACCGATGATGCTGCCTGCACGTTGCAGATGATAGCGTCAGGCTGGATTGTGTTTAGCAAGTACAGCAAATCGGCTGGGAAAGAGTGGTAAAAATTAAACTGTAGCGATCATTTTACTATAGAGCTAGTTCAGGTTTTTGTTTAAATCAGTGGTACTCAACCTGCGCCCGCCCCCCTCCCCCCCCCCCCTCCCTGAGCAAACTGATACTGAAAATTAAGTTCATTAAATTATCTGAAAATTAAATTTAGCATCCTAGAATCCCTTATAAATTGCTTAAATTTAAAAAAAAACGCCCTGCGGGGCAACAATTGGAGGGTAGTTAATTGATTCAGTTAGTGCATTTTGAACCTCGCAGATCATTTTTAAATAGCTGCATTCTAAAAAACGCCATGCAGGGCTTAAAGTGCCCTTCTTTCGGGTGTCGCAATACCCTCCCCCGTGATAAAAGTAGTTCCTACGCGCCTTGTTCCGCCCGCCTAATCACGTGAACATTATTGTATTTATTTAAAAAAATGCGGCCCGCCAAGAAATGCAAATTCGTATTATTGACCGCAAGTCAACAAAAGGCTGAGTAGGTAATACTGGTTTAAATACTTTGCGATATTTTCTATAAATACTAAATAGTATCGACTTATATTTGAAGTTATTCACCCAACCGGTAGATGTAGGTAGTAGGTAGAGTTATGCAGGCGCGTAGGAATAGGGGGGGAAAGGGGGGAACGGACCCCCCCTGTCTGGAGCCTGACCCCCCCTGCTAGAGATCCTGAACAATCCAGATATTCACAAATTTGTTGATTAAGTGTTGCCCAGAATGCACAGATTTGCTCCATTATGAGGTTGTATTCTCAAAATTTTCTCAAGTGTTGCAAAACTAATTGAACTGAGGTATTATCCAATGAGACAACTCATTTACTCATTTGTCCAACATTATCATCCTCATGAATTAAATTAAATAATTACACGTTAAACTAATAGATTCCAAAACACATACCTACAGATTTTTCTTATTGATTGCTTATTGCTGTTGCTCTTGCAATCTTTTTCAAAGGTCAATTCCAAAATCAATTCATAATCGATTCTCTTTCACTGGAATTCAAGTATTTCCCTGCGGGGCCATTTAGGATTTTGTCAAATAACAAAAATTTATTTTGTCTCTTGTATCCCCAAGAGTATTGCATAGGATGATAGGACACACATTTTAAATTTCTTTAAAAAAGATGCCAAAAAAGCGTCGAATTTGATTTTTTTTTATCAAGATGTAAAAAAATGCCCTTGCGGGGCCATTGGGAATTCTATAAAAACAAGTTTTCTTAAGTTCCCACAGAATATTGCATATCACACATTTTACATTTCTTTGAGAAGAATAGCTTAAAATTCGATTATTTTGTATCAAAAATTCAAAAAAGGCCCTGCCTGGCCTAACTGGGTGTGAGTCCCCCAGACCCCTTGTAGCAGTGAACTACCATTTCCTGTCATCCATCGATCCCCTAAAATTTTGACCCCCCCTGTCAAAATAAAGTTCCTACGCGCCTGGAGTTATGAGAGCATCCACGATAGCTGATAAAAACACATCACATAGATCAAGCTAATCGAATTACCAAATGTCAGAAAATTATCGACGAAGTTTTAAACAATAGCTTGAAATATCCCTGTAGATAGACGTAGTAATTGATCGCCGGTAAAACTATGCGTAGTCGATTGGTCAGATGTGTTTTTACTCGACAAGCATCCACACAGATAATATCGTAGGTAACGGTTGCATTTTCAAATAATTCGATGGGCATACGGTCGGTCGGTCTACCCCTGCTTCGTGAGTGAAGCTTTTTTTCTACCGTGTGTGGTTTCAATTTGCTCTTTTGGGCTCATGATGTCTCTGATGGTACAATATATCAATTGGAAGTTGAAATGTCCTTGATCTTGACTACGTCACCAATAACACTCACTTGAATCTGATATCTACAAGGATTACTTATCAGTTGAAAGATCTCTCATGTCCCAGTTATTTGTAAACAATGAGAAAAACAATGAGAAGGCTCGTTTAACAAATAAGTTCAAGGAAATTTACTTAAGTCAATAAAGTTAAGTGTTTATACCACAAAAACAAACTCATGGTCTAATCTGATGGTGCTTTCACTGGGAGAAGAGTATTTTTGCTCTATAACTTGCACTAGCAAGTAGAAGACAAGGCTAGTGGAAACATAACCTAAAATGACAATGAATTTAACTAGGAAAACGCTCAGTGTAACGCGTTGATGAGCGAGCACGGGTACGTGCAAATTCTCGAACCGGAAATGCGTACACAACGCACAGAAAACATATACATCCATATGGAATTGATTATGATATCAACTTAAAAGTGTATGCTTTTCATCGAAACTTTAAAATAGCATCTAAGCACCTGGTTCATAAAGCAAATCAGAATCAATTTTCAATTGGCACTGGAAAACATTCATTTCGATACTTCATTACTGACAGATATTAAAAATGTAAATAACTTCATACGTTCTTAACTGATTGGGATGAAATTTTGTAAAATAAGAGACAATATTGGTCTTAATGATCATGCAAAATATGAGTTTGATCAGAATTATCGAAGACCGTTTTCATTTTTCAGCCTATCAGGAGATATTTATTTAAATTTTAACCAATGAATCTGAGTAACGCGTTGATGAGCGAGCACGGATACGCGCAACACCTCGAACCGAAATTCTGTCTATCGAAAATGTCATTAAAAGCATATAATTCTAAAATTTCGCCACAGATTTGTATAGAAATCTCAAAACATTCCTAAAATATTGGTCCAAATAACCATGCAAAGCTTTAAGTTGATCAATTGAACCTTTATGATTGAACTGTTCCGTGTTAATTTTCAAAAATCACAGGATCTCCTTCAAAAAATATACCTGAGACCACTCATATGATATAAGTGTGTCTACACAATATCAGATCGACTGTTGAACGGTCATTATCAGTTTCATTTGCGTTTGAAAGTTTCTGCTCTAACTACCTTGCCTTGAACTGAAGAGTCGAAGTCGCCGTGAATTTGACAGCCAACACGCTAATAGTCCGTAAAATGTCAATAACGTTTGGATTTAAACACAGATTAGTATGAAAATTGTCAAAAATGCAGATAATGTTGGACCCAACCATCATGCGAAGTTATAAGTTGATCGTTCAATCGGTTATAGTTTAAATTTCTAAAAACACAGGAAAGATGGTTTCAAATTTTAACCAATGGGAGGATTTGGCTGAAACTTTGTTTGATTGGGTACAATGTTGGGGGTAATGACTTGTCAAAATTTCAATTTGATCAAAACAACCAATCGAAAGTTAATTTTTTTTAAATTTGAACCAATCAATGGATTTCAAAAAAATTAGGGTCTGCAACAATCAGAAATGTTACGTACATGTGTGCAAAATTTCAGCTCGATCGAAGAAAAACTCTGACCTGTATATCGTCAGTAACAGAAAAAAAAAAAACAAACAAAAAAAAAACAGAGGTCCGTGCCAAAAGAGCCAAATGGAGACGCTCGCTTCGCTCGCTCAATAAAAATGGTTTTATGGTAACTTTTTTTCTTTGACGTCGTGAAACCATATTTCGACATCCAGGTATATCAAATAAATTGAGCCTGCACAACTTTTTACGCAGAACAGTGCAGATATCAACCGACTTCCGAATGTACCAAACATGCTTACTGGAATCAAAGGCCGGATTGACTGGCGCCAGTGCGGCGCCAATAAAGAGCGTGCCCAGCATGATTGGAGATACGTCGAGAGTGTTTCCGCAGCACAGCATCACCGTGTCTCCGGATCCAAGGTCATGCTGTCGCAGGAGACCAGCCACAACCTTCCCGTGACGCAGCAGCTCCGAGTACGTCACACTCACTTCCACGCCATCTACCTGGAGACAACACACACTACATCACCGTGTCTCCGGATCCAAGGCCATGCTGTCGCAGGAGACCAGCCACAACCTTCCCGTGACGCAGCAGCTCCGAGTACGTCACACTCACTTCCACGCCATCTATCTGGAGACAACACACACTACATCACCGTGTCTCCGGATCCAAGGCCATGCTGTCGCAGGAGACCAGCCACAACCTTCCCGTGACGCAGCAGCTCCGAGTACGTCACACTTACTTCCACGCCATCTACCTGGAGACAACACACACTACATCACCGTGTCTCCGGATCCAAGGCCATGCTGTCGCAGGAGACCAGCCACAACCTTCCCGTGACGCAGCAGCTCCGAGTACGTCACACTCACTTCCACGCCATCTACCTGGAGACAACACACACTACATCACCGTGTCTCCGGATCCAAGGCCATGCTGTCGCAGGAGACCAGCCACAACCTTCCCGTGACGCAGCAGCTCCGAGTACGTCACACTCACTTCCACACCATCTACCTGGATATAAATTAAAATATAAATTTTAAACAATTTCCTGTAGTTAATTTATATTTGCTTATATCTAATGGTAGCTATTATCTGAAACTGTTTAAATAAGTTTTAAATAAGAATTTTCTCATTGAGTTTCAATTATATTTACAACATTTTCAACGTCAACCTGTTGATGGAAGTATTTGCAAAAGCAACGTAAAGATTTAACAGATTTTCACTGTCTGTATTCTGTTAGCTCACCAACAAAAAACAATGTTTCTTTCTCTAAAATGAGGCTCTTGAGAGACTTAGGGCCGGTCTTTCAATACTCTGCTTAAGTCTCAATTAGCTGTAAACAGTTAGTACAAATTTCTGTCATTCAATTGGTTGTTGCCATGACAATACAGTCCTAATCAACCGCTTAAAAGTCAGCAGAGTAAAGAAAGACTGGCCCAGGGCCGGTCTTTCAATACTACTCTACTATTTTTTAAACAGTTGATTAGGACCATATCGCCATGGAAGCAACAAATTCCATTCCTTGTTACCTGTTTAACTTAGGGCCGGTCTTTCAATACACTGCTAAATACTCAATTAGCTGTTAACAGTTAGTTAGTACAAAACTCTGTCTTTCAATTGGTTGTTGCCATGACAATGCAGTTAGCAGAGTATTGAAAGACTGGCCTTTACTGTTTTAACAGAGCATAGAAAACCGGCCCTATAATATTCTTAAATTCATAAATATTCTAATGTTCTTAAATCACTTTCGGTGATTTTAATGTATACCTCCTTATCTGTTCACATGTTCTAGCTGGATTTATACGCCATTGGCCCATTCATAATTATTACATTTTCATAATTGAAAGTAAATTATTTAGTAACATTGATAATATATCTTTGCCTCAACTAACCTGTTGCACTGATGCCACTTTGTGTGCATGATTTTGAAGGCGGGGTAAGAAGTGTTCACCAAGCGTAACATGAGCAACATTTGTCTCCTTGCTCTTTTCGTCCTTATATATTAAGTCCTTCATCGTTCGTAAATTTTAGACAGCTAACTTTACAAAATGGTTTTGCTTTTTTCCAAGCCAGCTAGTCGGTCAGTCCTCAAATGATATAAATGTCAAAGAACACACCCACTACAAGTGTACAGTCATATCAAGGCCAATGATTTGATAATATTATGCACTTGAAGTAATATTGATTAAACCGATAAAATAAGACATTTGAATGCAATTGTCAACATGTTTATTACAAATAGTGTAATTACTACTACGTGCTAATAAAATGACGATGTTGTTTATAATTGTCAAACAATGACTTTTAGAAGTGATGTCATGCGCAATAGAAATCTAGAAATATTTTGAATTACGGTGGGAATTAGCATAATCATTAGCATAATGCCTCACACCGAGGGAATTTCTTGCGATAATACTTTCTATGCTATCGTCATACCATTTGGACTATTAAAGCATTGACTTCCGGTTAAAGTTATTAGTTGTGTGTAAAATTTATGGGTAGGTAAATTACAATTTTCTTGTGAAATGTATTTGATTTAAAATAAATGATATCGCCATTCACATCGATAGTTTTTACTGACTAACAACTCTAACCTATCCACTAAATCTTTGCGTTCACCCGATTGCGTTCTAAACGGCTCAACACTGTCTGTAAAGTCTCTCCCCCCCCCCCCCCCCCCATACAATTCCAATAACTTCTGGGCCAACAGCCTCACCCATGTAGTGAAGTGAGTGAAATTTGAGGGCAGCCATGTCTTCGTTAACACAGCGAGATATCCCATAAGTCTTTTGTGATTAAAAGCTGTGATCGGTTTCAAAACGAACATGTTTACATACAAGGGAGACAAGATTATATGAGTTTTAGAATAATATAAGGAATGATGAAAATACCCCATGAGGTGCAATGGTTCTGCCAATATGGTGTTTTTATTTGTAGTCACGTGGTACTTTAATGGCAGCCAGTGTGTTTTTTTATTTATTTTACACTAGACTGATGTTGTAGATGCACCACTGCATCATAGAGGTACTGCATGTCCCCATTTCATCTGTAAAGCTGGGTTCCCATACTTCGCTTTTATTTCGCATTCGGTTCGCTTTCGCAAAATGGCTACCTTTTAACACAGAAAATCGTCCATGTTTAATTTCGTCTCCGAAATGCAAAAATGTTGGACCAACTTCAACTTCGACGAAACCGAAACGCGCGAAATCCGGAAGTGATGCGATATATCGAATCTCCATTTCCGGTCGACCTCGAGCTTATATTCGATATTCGATTAATAAACAAATGTTTTGACGTTTTGACGTTTCAACTTTCAAGATTCGCTTTTTCCGCATTTTCTTGCCGTTCTTGCTTATTATCTGATTATTATCCGTCAATTTGCTTTTAACTTTTGGCAGAATACTATTTATGTTTCGCGTATCCATGGATACGCGAAACATAAATTATGGAAACGACTGCAAACTTCGCGACGCGGAAGCGAACCGAATGCGAAACGAAAGCGAAGTATGGGAACCCAGCTTCATTCTAATCTTCATACAAATAAGATGATACAATAAATAAGTTGTTGATTAATTAATATACATACAAAGTTGCTGATGCTTATTCCAGAAGCAGACATTTATATAATAGAATCGCATTAGCAATGTATTATTAAGCTGGGTTCCCATACTTCGCATCGAATTCGCTTCGCTTTCGCAAAATGGCTACCTTTTAACCCTTTCTAGACGGACGGGACTTCAGAGTCCCGGCTCATGTCCTAGGCTATATCTTAGCATACACAAATATGTTGGAACTAACAGCCCAACGGGACTCCTTAGTCATGGTTTCAGAATGAATTCAAATATAGAGGGTCCAAGTAGTTCCTGAGAAAACCGATAGATAGAGTACTTTGTCCATCACTGTGGCGCTCTCATGGCAGAAATTGAAGGCTCAAACAAAATATTTTTTTCCTGTGCGAACTGTCACTGGGTAAGTGTTTTTATTTTTGTAACAATTAGTTTAACTATTATAAGTTATTAACAAACATTTGGTTTTGAGTAATATCACCTATAAAATAAAGAAAATGATTACAATGTCATTAGGACTCTGCAGTCCCGACGGGCATTTGGGTCTGAATGTGATCTTATTTTTGAAACATTTTATAACCCTACTTTTTTATGACGTTTTGACTAAACCTTGATTAATTTATTATTTTCACCATTGTATTGTAATTAGATATTAATTTTCTTGTTATATATTTTATTCTTATACCTATTTATATTATTGCAGAATTATGCTAACATGTCAACACACGGAACATTTCGGAAGCCTATGTTCAGTGATAGCGAAATCGAATCCGTATTACTTGAAGAAATACCAGGAGATCAGTATGGTGATACAGACATTGAAGATGATGATGATGATATCCCACTCGACATCGATGCTGACCGAGAGAATATTTTTGATGCAATATTCAATGCCGAAGTCGACCGTGAAGCTCGTTCTGCTGATTTGTCTGTCAACGATAACGATGAAATTGAAGAGCAGACTGTAGTGATCCAATCTAATGGTGTCACCAATGATGTGATACCAGCAGATGTGTCTGCATCTACTTCAATTGTTGATTCTTCCGGTACAACAGCAGGACCTTCGGCAATTCCGGCGAAACCAAAATCAAAGATACCACCCGTCGTAAATCGGAAATGGAAGAAGCGATCTGTTGATTCTTGGTTACCTGCCTACACTGATCATGTAGGAGTGATGGAAAATTTGTTTGTGGCATGTGACACTGCCACAGACATATTTCTCACATTGATTGAACCCATCCTTGATGGAATTGTTTACCAAACAAATCTGTATGCAACGCAGAAGAACAAAACGATGAATATGAAACGAAACGAGTTACTTGTATTTATTGGGATCAATTTCCTTATGGGATACAACAGATTGCCTTCATGGAAGGACTATTGGTCTACTAGTCAAGACTTAGGCGTTTCTATTGTCGGCAGTGCAATGAGTAGGAATAGGTTTGACCAAATCTTGACTCTCCTGCATGTCAACGATAACACTCAAGTCCCAGTAGGAAACAAGGACAAACTGTTAAAATTGAGACCAATGATCACAGGCCTCAACGAATCATTCTCAAATGCAACAAGCGGCAGCCGTGAGTTGAGTATCGATGAGTCGATGATATTGTTCAAGGGACGCAGTTCTTTGAAACAATATAACCCGATGAAGCCAATCAAAAGAGGCTACAAGCTCTGGTGTTTGGCGGATCAAGCAGGCTTTATAATGAAGTTCAAAATATATCAAGGCAAGGAGGAAGAATGCGAAGAGAATGCGTTCAAAGACTTTGGACTCGGAGAACGAGTTGTTCTCGAACTAACGCAGAAGGAATGGGGAAAGCATCGAAAGTTATATTTCGACAATTTCTTTACATCGCTGCCTCTACTAGAGAAGCTGAAAACCGAACAAACTTTGGCATGCGGGACGATTCGTTCAAATAGGAAAGGACTGCCAGACAACTTTACAGTGGACAAGTCAATGAAGAGAGGCGATTACGACTATCGTATTTCAACTCAGGAGATCGGTGTGTTCAAATGGATGGACAATAAAGCAGTACTCATCGCAACCAACTTCCACGGATCGAAGGTTCGTACGACTGTGCAGAGAACACAAAAGGATGGCACCAAGATGACGGTAAGCTGCCCTTCCGTTATCGAAGACTATAATCGTCATATGGGGGGTGTTGACCACGCAGATCAACTCCGTGCATTATATTGCGTAAGCAGAAAGTCACGGAAATGGTGCCATCGCATCTTCTTTGGCCTTCTTGACATTGCCTTTGTTAATTCTTTCATCATTTATTGCCAACTGCATGAAAAAATCACAGTAAAAGAGTTCCGAAGGGCAGTGACTCAAGGGTTGTTAGCCATGGCTCAAACTCGAGGTCCGGGTCGGCTTAGTGCAGACATCCTCCAGAAAAGGAAGAAAGGAAATGAGAAGAGTGGGCCATCAAAGAGGCGCGGATCATCAGTGTCTGTCCCGAACGACATGCGAATTGGAAATCGTGGGTGCCACTGGCCGCAGTTTGTGGCCGCGCGAGGTCGCTGCGAACTGTGCAGCATGTCATATATCGAGTCCCGTCCCTTCTCTATGTGCTTACACTGCAAAGTATATCTTTGTTGCAACAAGGAGAAGAATTGCTTCGCGAAGTACCACGACATCCAAGTCTAAAAGGAAAGAATCGAGAAGACACTGCTCTGCAGTAACTTGTTCTTTCCGCTTCGATCAATTTATTTTGCGGCAAATATATTTTTATTGCTTCCTTAGAACTGTACATTTTTAAAATAATGTCATCTATTATATTTTCAATTATTTTGCTCTTTTCAATTTCAAATGTGACAGCAAATCATGAAATGTAAATTTTTCTGTCGGCAGCGATCAACTTATTTTATGCAAAATATTTTTTTATAAATTAAAATAATCTCATTTAGGTACTACATAGTATTTATATTTTCTTGTATTTTCCTTTTTTCAATTACAAATGTGACAATAAGTTGACAAATATAATAAATAACGTGTATCATAAGTAAACATGTTTACTCTACTCAATTGCCCGACGGGACTGGCAAGTCCCACCATTAAAAATTAACCTCATTGTTGAAAAAAAAATCTGAAAAAATTCACATGTCTCTACTTATAGGTATTAATGAAGTAATCACATAAAACGTGAAATATATATATATTTTTAATGGGTTGGTCTAGAAAGGGTTAACAAAGGAAATCGTCCATGTTTACATTCCCATGTCCGCGTGTTTCGGTTTCGTTTCGGTTTCGTCAAAGTTAAAATTGGCTCAATTTTAACGAAACCGAAACACGCGAACATGCGAATGTAAACATGGCCGATTTCCTTTGTTAAAAGGTAGCCATTTTGCGAAAGCGAAGCGAACCGGAAGCGAATTCGATGCGAAGTATGGGAACCTATGAGTATGGGAATTTAGTTCACAATTGATTTTCATTAGGTCGTTCCTGAGATGAACATTCAATCAGAGTTATTCGAACTGAGCACTGTCGTGGTAACACAAATTATTGTCACGTTCAAACTTTTATTTCTTGAACTTTTTCGTAGATCTTCCTGAGCAGATGTTTCTGCACTTTACCAGAAGCCGTCCATGGCAGAGAGGGCAGAAAGCGAGCTCCTCCGTACAACCACTTGTACGCTGGAAGCTTTGCTGCAAAAAAAAATACAAACTATTAATAGTTAAAATGGACACACAAATTAGTCGATATTTTTCTTTGAAAATTTGTAGTCGACTGAGAATTGCAAACCGCGGGGAACTTTAAGGAAATCTAAACTCAACCGTTATCCACTGCACCCACGGATTGGAACAAAAGATTTCACCGGCTGATTTCAACTTTTGTTTGTAGCTCAGCGGAATATGGACTTAAGCCCATCACACTTCCAACCAACGTCCGTGTGCACTAATAGTGTACAACCCGAGCATCCATGCGTTGGAAAGTCGAATGGTTCTATTTCCCCGTACCAACCACCGACATATTTCATCAAGCGCGTGCGCACAGCACTTGGTTTGGAAGCGATTGTTGCAAAACTGACATGATGAAGGGTACAAGGAAAGAACGATATAAGTCCAATTTTATAATCTTGCAGTGATTTTTATGAGCTTTCAGAATATACCCTCGGTTTTTAGAAAATATTGCTACAAAGTCTTGAAAAACGCGATTGAAATATCGATTTGTAATGGAAGATAGATTCAAGTTTCAACATAAAATTTGGTTTATCTCAGTTTCATTCAAGTTTGACTTATAGCGTTCTTTCTCTGTATATACCCTGGTTCTCAGTGGACACGTACTTTACACAAGATCCACGAGCTCCTGTTCGGTAACCGATGTGCCAGGTCGAAGCACAACAGACAAACAGACACGTGGTTCTCAGTGGACACGTACTTTTCACAAGATCCACGAGCTCCTGTTCGGTGACCGATGTGCCAGGTCGAAGCACAACAGACAAACAGACACGTGGTACACAGTGGACACGTACTTTTCACAAGATCCACGAGCTCCTGTTCGGTGACCGATGTGCCAGGTCGAAGCACAACAGACAAACAGACACGTGGTACACAGTGGACACGTACTTTTCACAAGATCCACGAGCTCCTGTTCGGTAACCGATGTGCCAGGTCGAAGCACAACAGACAAACAGACACGTGGTACACAGTGGACACGTACTTTTCACAAGATCCACGAGCTCCTGTTCGGTAACCGATGTGCCAGGTCGACGCACAACAGACAAACAGACACGTGGTTCTCAGTGGACACGTACTTTTCACAAGATCCACGAGCTCCTGTTCGGTGACCGATGTGCCAGGTCGAAGCACAACAGACAAACAGACACGTGGTACACAGTGGACACGTACTTTTCACAAGATCCACGAGCTCCTGTTCGGTAACCGATGTGCCAGGTCGACGCACAACAGACAAACAGACACGTGGTACACAGTGGACACGTACTTTTCACAAGATCCACGAGCTCCTGTTCGGTAGCCGATGTGCCAGGTCGAAGCACAACAGACAAACAGACACGTGGTACACAGTGGACACGTACTTTTCACAAGATCCACGAGCTCCTGTTCGGTAGCCGATGTGCCAGGTCGAAGCACAACAGACAAACAGACACGTGGTTCTCAGTGGACACGTACTTTTCACAAGATCCACGAGCTCCTGTTCGGTGACCGATGTGCCAGGTCGAAGCACAACAGACAAACAGACACGTGGTACACAGTGGACACGTACTTTTCACAAGATCCACGAGCTCCTGTTTGGTAGCCGATGTGCCAGGTCGAAGCACAACAGACAAACAGACACGTGGTACACAGTGGACACGTACTTTTCACAAGATCCACGAGCTCCTGTTCGGTAACCGATGTGCCAGGTCGAAGCACAACAGACAAACAGACACGTGGTACACAGTGGACACGTACTTTTCACAAGATCCACGAGCTCCTGTTCGGTGACCGATGTGCCAGGTCGAAGCACAACAGACAAACAGACACGTGGTACACAGTGGACACGTACTTTTCACAAGATCCACGAGCTCCTGTTCGGTAACCGATGTGCCAGGTCGACGCACAACAGACAAACAGACACGTGGTACACAGTGGACACGTACTTTTCACAAGATCCACGAGCTCCTGTTCGGTAACCGATGTGCCAGGTCGACGCACAACAGACAAACAGACACGTGGTACACAGTGGACACGTACTTTTCACAAGATCCACGAGCTCCTGTTCGGTAACCGATTTGCCAGGTCGACGCACAACAGACAAACAGACACGTGGTACACAGTGGACACGTACTTTTCACAAGATCCACGAGCTCCTGTTCGGTAACCGATGTGCCAGGTCAACGCACAACAGACAAACAGACACGTGGTACACAGTGGACACGTACTTTTCACAAGATCCACGAGCTCCTGTTCGGTGACCGATGTGCCAGGTCGAAGCACAACAGACAAACAGACACGTGGTACACAGTGGACACGTACTTTTCACAAGATCCACGAGCTCCTGTTCGGTAACCGATGTGCCAGGTCGACGCACAACAGACAAACAGACACGTGGTACACAGTGGACACGTACTTTTCACAAGATCCACGAGCTCCTGTTCGGTGACCGATGTGCCAGGTCGAAGCACAACAGACAAACAGACACGTGGTACACAGTGGACACGTACTTTTCACAAGATCCACGAGCTCCTGTTCGGTAACCGATGTGCCAGGTCGACGCACAACAGACAAACAGACACGTGGTTCTCAGTGGACACGTACTTTTCACAAGATCCACGAGCTCCTGTTCGGTAACCGATGTGCCAGGTCGACGCACAACAGACAAACAGACACGTGGTACACAGTGGACACGTACTTTTCACAAGATCCACGAGCTCCTGTTCGGTAACCGATGTGCCAGGTCGAAGCACAACAGACGAACAGACACGTGGTACACAGTGGACACGTACTTTTCACAAGATCCACGAGCTCCTGTTCGGTAACCGATGTGCCAGGTCGAAGCACAACAGACAAACAGACACGTGGTACACAGTGGACACGTACTTTTCACAAGATCCACGAGCTCCTGTTCGGTAGCCGATGTGCCAGGTCTCAGCACAACAGACAAACAGACACGTGGTTCTCAGTGGACATGTACTTTTCACAAGATCCACGAGCTCCTGTTCGGTAACCGATGTGCCAGGTCGAAGCACAACAGACAAACAGACACGTGGTTCTCAGTGGACACGTACTTTTCACAAGATCCACGAGCTCCTGTTCGGTAACCGATGTGCCAGGTCGACGCACAACAGACAAACAGACACGTGGTACACAGTGGACACGTACTTTTCACAAGATCCACGAGCTCCTGTTCGGTAACCGATGTGAAAGGTCGACGCACAACAGACAAACAGACACGTGGTACACAGTGGACACGTACTTTTCACAAGATCCACGAGCTCCTGTTCGGTGACCGATGTGCCAGGTCGACGCACAACAGGCAAACAGACACGTGGTACACAGTGGACACGTACTTTTCACAAGATCCACGAGCTCCTGTTCGGTAACCGATGTGCCAGGTCGACGCACAACAGACAAACAGACACGTGGTACACAGTGGACACGTACTTTTCACAAGATCCACGAGCTCCTGTTCGGTGACCGATGTGCCAGGTCGACGCACAACAGACAAACAGACACGTGGTACACAGTGGACACGTACTTTTCACAAGATCCACGAGCTCCTGTTCGGTGACCGATGTGCCAGGTCGACGCACAACAGACAAACAGACACGTGGTACACAGTGGACACGTACTTTTCACAAGATCCACGAGCTCCTGTTCGGTAACCGATGTGCCAGGTCGAAGCACAACAGACAAACAGACACGTGGTACACAGTGGACACGTACTTATCACAAGATCCACGAGCTCCTGTTCGGTGACCGATGTGCCAGGTCGACGCACAACAGACAAACAGACACGTGGTACACAGTGGACACGTACTTTTCACAAGATCCACGAGCTCCTGTTCGGTAGCCGATGTGCCAGGTCGACGCACAACAGACAAACAGACACGTGGTACACAGTGGACACGTACTTTTCACAAGATCCACGAGCTCCTGTTCGGTAACCGATGTGCCAGGTCGACGCACAACAGACAAACAGACACGTGGTACACAGTGGACACGTACTTTTCACAAGATCCACGAGCTCCTGTTCGGTAACCGATGTGCCAGGTCGACGCACAACAGACACGTGGTACACAGTGGACACGTACTTTTCACAAGATCCACGAGCTCCTGTTAGGTAGCCGATGTGCCAGGTCGAAGCACAACAGACAAACAGACACGTGGTACACAGTGGACACGTACTTTTCACAAGATCCACGAGCTCCTGTTCGGTAACCGATGTGCCAGGTCGAAGCACAACAGACAAACAGACACGTGGTTCTCAGTGGACACGTACTTTTCACAAGATCCACGAGCTCCTGTTCGGTAACCGATGTGCCAGGTCGACGCACAACAGACAAACAGACACGTGGTACACAGTGGACACGTACTTTTCACAAGATCCACGAGCTCCTGTTCGGTAACCGATGTGCCAGGTCGAAGCACAACAGACAAACAGACACGTGGTACACAGTGGACACGTACTTTTCACAAGATCCACGAGCTCCTGTTCGGTAACCGATGTGCCAGGTCGAAGCACAACAGACAAACAGACACATGGTACACAGTGGACACGTACTTTTCACAAGATCCACGAGCTCCTGTTCGGTGACTGATGTGCCAAGTCGAAGCACAACAGACAAACAGACATGTGGTACACAGTGGACACGTACTTTTCACAAGATCCACGAGCTCCTGTTTGGTAACCGATGTGCCAGGTCGAAGCACAACAGACAAACAGACAAGTGGTTCTCAGTGGACACGTACTTTTCACAAGATCCACGAGCTCCTGTTCGGTAACGGATGTGCCAGGTCGACGCACAACAGACAAGCAGACACGTGGTACACAGTGGACACGTACTTTTCACAAGATCCACGAGCTCCTGTTCGGTAACCGATGTGCCAGGTCGACGCACAACAGACAAACAGACACGTGGTACACAGTGGACACGTACTTTTCACAAGATCCACGAGCTCCTGTTCGGTAGCCGATGTGCCAGGTCGAAGCACAACAGACAAACAGACACGTGGTACACAGTGGACACGTACTTTTCACAAGATCCACGAGCTCCTGTTCGGTAACCGATGTGCCAGGTCGACGCACAACAGACAAACAGACACGTGGTACACAGTGGACACGTACTTTTCACAAGATCCACGAGCTCCTGTTCGGTAACCGATGTGCCAAGTCGAAGCACAACAGACAAACAGACATGTGGTACACAGTGGACACGTACTTTTCACAAGATCCACGAGCTCCTGTTCGGTAACCGATGTGCCAGGTCGACGCACAACAGACAAACAGACACGTGGTACACAGTGGACACGTACTTTTCACAAGATCCACGAGCTCCTGTTCGGTAACCGATGTGCCAGGTCGAAGCACAACAGACAAACAGACACGTGGTACACAGTGGACACGTACTTTTCACAAGATCCACGAGCTACTGTTCGGTGACCGATGTGCCAGGTCGAAGCACAACAGAAAAAACAGACACGTGGTACACAGTGGACACGTACTTTTCACAAGATCCACGAGCTCCTGTTCGGTAACCGATGTGCCAGGTCGACGCACAACGAAGGCCGTGGAATGAGCGCACTCCACCTCATGGTAGATTCCAACAACTGCCGCTTGGAGCACTGCCGGGTGGTTCAGAAGCACTTCCTCGATGTCCACAGTTGTCACCTTCAACAAGTACAAGCAAATCATTACAATATGTTCAAGCAATCCTTCGCAACCATTCGCTAACTCTTCCTTATGCATGTCCTGTTCACAGTGGGGTTAATTTTGAAATTGCTTCTCGGCTCCAGTATAACGATGAAGAAAGAAACTTTCTGAAAGTTACCACCCCTGTGTTTATAACCTGCACTTTGTTTTTATATCTAGCAGACTATTTATATCAATACTATTATATCATCAATGAATCAGAAATAACCACATGAAAGATAGTAAGTTTCTCAGAGTGTTCGTGCTCATAGACGATGGTGGCTGATTCGAATACAACGTCATTAAAAGCATTCTAAACCCATGGAGTCGACAAGCAGTGATGAAAGGTGTTGGAAGGGGGGGGGGGGGGGGGGGGGGGGGGGGGAGGAGCCTAACGACGTGGTAGTGAAATCCAACTATAAAATTGCCAATGATGATTGGATTATTCTACTCACAAATATGCCATTGTACTTGTAGCTCTCTTTGAGTCTGTCAATGACGAAGACGTAGCCGTCGTCGTCGTAGTAGCCGATGTCGCCTGTGCGGAGGAAGCCGTCCTCATCAAACGCTGCTGCTGTGGCTTGCGGGTTGCCACGGTAACCCTTGAAGAGGTTTGCGGATTTCACGCGGATCTCGCCCGCCATGTTGGCGCTCAGAGGAACTCCGGAGTCTGTATCGGAGATCTGTACCAGAACCCAGGATCAGTGCAGATTCCTCACAAGAAATCTGACACAAACAAGCTCGGATATGACAAATATCAGTCACCTCTGCCTGCTAAGTTTAGTTGAAAAAATTCAATATCTTCACCTCAGAGGTAAAAAAGCGGAAGTCTATTTTTCCCAATTTTGCGTTGCATCACATTTGTAATGATATAATCAAGCTATATCAATTGCCATTTCACTGATTCTGTATGTCATCAGAAGGGAGCATTAATGACTTATGTCACGATTACAAAATCATGATTGAATGCACCTCAAGAATCATTGACATGGACTTCCGCCCTTCTACCTCTGATGTATTATTAAAACGCATTCATATTTGTGGTGAACACTGTTCCACCTCAAAGTTCAGTTTATGTGTATCAGATTTAATCTATAAATCGATTTATTTTTGTACACTGAGTGATTCCTCTTAATGATTTCTCCTGAGCCTAAAATCCTTGAGAAAAGAACCCTTAAATTGACCAGAAATCTATCAAATATCTAAAAATAAGTACACATAATCACAGCTACCTATTCAGAATGTTGCTATCAAGATGGTGGCAAGGCATCAATGTGGCATATCTAAAGCAAACTATGAATAACCACATCTAATTCATGCTGTTCTGACCCTGATTTCTGTGTGTTCTCTCGGCTTGCCGACATTGCCGAGCGGTCCCTCGCCATTGGCTGCCAGAAAGGCGATGCACTCTGTGAGCCCGTAGCCTGTGATGAGCTTGCTACTGAGCTGGAGGTTCCTCTCTGCTCGCAGGATGATGCCGTGACTCAGAGCGCCTCCCCCGTGCGCCACGGTGTGTAGACTAGACAGGTCGTACTGGTCGGCCTTGCGGAACAGCGCCAGAGCGACCACTTGGTCGGGGCCGAGCAGTAGCTGAGTCACCTAGAGCAGGATAGGTTAGTGGGAAGGATGATGTCGTGACTCAGAGCGCCTCCCCCGTGCGCCACGGTGTGTAGACTAGACAGGTCGTACTGGTCGGCGTTGCGGTACAGCGCCAGAGCGACCACTTGCCACTTGGTCGAGGCCGAGCAGTAGCTGAGTCACCTAGAGCAGTATAGGTTAGTGGGAAGGATAATGCCGTGACTCAGAGCGCCTCCCCCGTGCGCCACGGTGTGTAGACTAGACAGGTCGTACTGGTCGGCGTTGCGGTACAGCGCCAGAGCGACCACTTGGTCGGGGCCGAGCAGTAGCTGAGTCACCTAGAGCAGGATAGGTTAGTGGGAAGGATAATGCCGTGACTCTGAGAGCCTCCCCCGTGCGCCACGGTGTGTAGACTAGGCAGGTCGTACTGGTCGGCCTTGCGGAACAGCGCCAGAGCGACCACTTGGTCGGGGCCGAGCAGTAGCTGAGTCACCTAGAGCAGGATAGGTTAGTGGGAAGGATGATGTCGTGACTCAGAGCGCCTCCCCCGTGCGCCACGGTGTGTAGACTAGACAGGTCGTACTGGTCGGCGTTGCGGTACAGCGCCAGAGCGACCACTTGCCACTTGGTCGAGGCCGAGCAGTAGCTGAGTCACCTAGAGCAGTATAGGTTAGTGGGAAGGATAATGCCGTGACTCAGAGCGCCTCCCCCGTGCGCCACGGTGTGTAGACTAGACAGGTCGTACTGGTCGGCGTTGCGGTACAGCGCCAGAGCGACCACTTGGTCGGGGCCGAGCAGTAGCTGAGTCACCTAGAGCAGGATAGGTTAGTGGGAAGGATAATGCCGTGACTCAGAGCGCCTCCCCCGTGCGCCACGGTGTGTAGACTAGGCAGGTCGTACTGGTCGGCCTTGCGGAACAGCGCCAGAGCGACCACTTGGTCGGGGCCGAGCAGTAGCTGAGTCACCTAGAGCAGGATAGGTTAGTGGGAAGGATGATGTCGTGACTCAGAGCGCCTCCCCCGTGCGCCACGGTGTGTAGACTAGACAGGTCGTACTGGTCGGCGTTGCGGAACAGCGCCAGAGCGACCACTTGGTCGGGGCCGAGCAGTAGCTGAGTCACCTAGAGCAGGATAGGTTAGTGGGAAGGATGATGCCGTGACTCAGAGCGCCTCCCCCGTGCGCCACGGTGTGTAGACTAGACAGGTCGTATTGGTCGGCGTTGCGGAACAGCGCCAGAGCGACCACTTGGTCGGGGCCGAGCAGTAGCTGAGTCACCTAGAGCAGGATAGGTTAGTGGGAAGGATGATGCCGTGACTCAGAGCGCCTCCCCCGTGCGCCACGGTGTGTAGACTAGACAGGTCGTATTGGTCGGCGTTGCGGAACAGCGCCAGAGCGACCACTTGGTCGGGGCCGAGCAGTAGCTGAGTCACCTAGAGCAGGATAGGTTAGTGGGAAGGATGATGTCGTGACTCAGAGCGCCTCCCCCGTGCGCCACGGTGTGTAGACTAGACAGGTTGTATTGGTCGGCGTTGCGGAACAGCGCCAGAGCGACCACTTGGTCGGGGCCGAGCAGTAGCTGAGTCACCTAGAGCAGGATAGGTTAGTGGGAAGGAAGACGACAACCAAACAGTTGTTGCTTTTACAATCACATTAGTCTGCAAATATGATCTAGGAGAAGGGTAATTATTTAATTTAATTTGTATTTCAATTCATTATAACTAAGTATAAAGCATACAAATGATTTATGATAGATCTTATGTCGTGTTTTGCATCGAATATACCTACATTCTACTTTTTTCTGATTTTTTGGCGAACGTACCTACATACATTCCACTTTGATCTGTTGATCTTTGATTTGTCGTTAAGTTACCTCTTATTCCACTTATATAAGTTTTGTGGCGAAGTGTCCTACATTCTACTTACATCTGTTTTTGTGGCTAAGTTACCTACATTCTACTATTATCTGTTTGTGTGGCGAAGCTACCTACATTCCACTTTCATTCAGTTGTGGCAATGTTCTCTCATCCTAATTAAACAGTTTAGTTATTGCGCGTCTACATTCTAATCTCTTACTTTGGTATGTGTTCTATTCTCGTTTATTATTTTACAATTATTATAGGTATAATGTGCTAATCTATCTATAAATCTCTTTACTATACCTATTTTGTATTGTTGTATTGTAGCAAGGTATGATTCCGGCGTGAATGGTTACTATACCTACTTTGTATTGTTGTATTGTAGCAAGGTATGATTCCGGCATGAATGGTTACTATACCTCCTTTGTATTGTTGTATTGTAGCAAGGTATAATTCCGGCGTGAATGGTTACTATACCTACTTTGTATTGTTGTATTGTAGCAAGGTATGATTCCGGCATGAATGGTTACTATACCTACTTTGTATTGTTGTATTGTAGCAAGGTATGATTCCGGCGTGAATGGTTACTATACCTACTTTGTATTGTTGTATTGTAGCAAGGTATGATTCCGGCGTGAATGGTTACTATACCTACTTTGTATTGTTGTATTGTAGCAAGGTATAATTCCGGCGTGAATGGTTACTATACCTACATTGTATTGTTGTATTGTAGCAAGGTATGATTCCGGCATGAATGGTTACTATACCTACTTTGTATTGTTGTATTGTAGCAAGGTATGATTCCGGCGTGAATGGTTACTATACCTACTTTGTATTGTTGTATTGTAGCAAGGTATGATTCCGGCATGAATGGTTACTATACCTACTTTGTATTGTTGTATTGTAGCAAGGTATGATTCCGGCGTGAATGGTTGCGAAATGATGAGTTTGTTGCCAAATTCGAAGCTCTCCATTGTCTTCCTGATGCAGGACACCCAGTAGGGACCGGAGTTGTTGATGAGGACTTCTTGAGACTCGCGTGGCTTCTCGTGGTATCTGTTAAAAATAATATCAGTTACCAAGACAGATTTTAAACGCAAAATTAAACTTAGTTTAGTGACTTGATCAATAGCACTTTTCGTCCTTGCTAATATAAATTTCAAATATCCCCACATTTTTAAGTTTTATTTACATCTAATTTAAATTGACTACGTTCATTTGGCAAAACTAAAAAAGGAATTTGATATAAATGGATTGCATAAAAAAGATCCGTGTAAAAAAGGCAGCCAAGTCTCTTTACTTCAAAAAAATTCAACACTGAAAAGGAGTGATATCAAAAAAGGAGCCAAGTCAATGACATTTCCAAATATTTAATCGTATTTTTGAAATAAAAGAATAAACACCGAGAAATACTTTACAAAAGGACTTGGCGCATCGTTTTTTTAAAGACATCATTCTATCCTAAAAGTAGAAAGAAATTTACAAATAGGTAGGTACATTTTCCTCTTTCTATTAGAGCCAGAATCTATTAATCAAGCTACTTTTAATAATGGCTATTTTATAGTTTTGTCAATGGCGATAGAAGAAAGATTTCATGCTGTAATAGATAAGTAATATAAGGATGGAAGAATTAAATAACAATTGGAAGTGGGCTCATACATATTCTTGCAGTACCTACTGTTAATATGGTGATATTAGAAGGGAATCTTTTCATAATTTGATCTTGACTGAAGGAAATCATGAAACGTTGTCAAATAATTACTTACTATCTATGGAACACTATTATATATTTTTGAAGTGTCAAGTGTATAAAGTTATTTTTTTTAATAGAAATACAATGTGACTTCACTGTGTACTTTGTGAAATGTATTGCTATAAAATGCAGTAGAAATTTATTTCATGATGAGAAGGATTAACGCATTAGACTAACCTAATTAATATGTTGCCACGAAACAATATTACGAAGATAACTATTGTGTATTTATAGAAAACATAGGCAACAGTTTCATCGCGTATATATTCAAATAGAAAATATTTTACAGTAGGTATGTGTAATAAGTAATTGAAAGATGTTTCCCTATTATTCTTAAAATTCTTAATGACGGTTGTTTATAAATGGCATATGCTTATGAATAGAAAAATGTCTTTAAAAAAACGATGCGCCAAGTCCTTTTGTAAAGTATTTCTCGGTGTTTATTCTTTTATTTCAAAAATACGATTAAATATTTGAAAATGTCATTGACTTGGCTCCTTTTTTGATATCACTCCTTTTCAGTGTTGAATTTTTTTGAAGTAAAGAGACTTGGCTGCCTTTTTTACACGGAGTGTTTTTTTCTGGGATATCACTTCTTTTGTTAGTTTATTCATACAGCTTGTAGCACATGTCCGAGCAAGGACTAATTTCTTTAAAAAAATACGCCTCAACCGATTTGGATAGGTACTAAGAAAAGTTGCGTTTGGTAAAAGATTAAAATGATTATCCAAAAAAAATAGCTTAGGTTTCGTTACAATCGGTCCAGCCGTTTTCGATATTTGACGTCACTTCCGGTTTTGAAATAGGGGCCGAAAATAATGTCTTCTTGAAATCATAATTAGAAGTCCTACAAAATTACATAAATTGATAACAATCGGTTTAGCCGTTTTCGATATATAAAGTCACTTCCGGTTTTGAAATGGCGGCCGAAAATAATGTCTTCTTGAATTCATAATTATTAGTCCTACATATTTCCAAAATTTGGTTGCAATCGGTACAGCCGTTTTCGATATATGACGTAAATTCATGTTTTAACAATGGCGGCCGAAAATAATGTCGTCTTTAATTCATAATTATTAGTCCTACACATTTCCAAAATTTGGTTGCAATTGGTACAGCCGTTTTCTATATATGACGTCACTTCCGGTTTTGAAATGGCGGTGGAAAATAATGTCGTCTTGAATTCATGATAATAAGTCCTACATAATTGCATAATTTGGTTGCAATCGGTACAGACGTTTTCGATAAATGACGTCACTTCCGGTTTAAACAATGGCGGCCGAAAATAATGTCGTCTTTAATTCATAATTATTAGTCCTACACATTTCTAAAATTTGGTTGCAATTGGTTCAGCCGTTTTCGATATATGACGTCACTTCCGGTTTTAACAATGGCGGCCGAAAATAATGTCGTCTTAAATTCATAATCAATATTCTTATGTCCTACATATTTACACAATTTAGTTCCAATCGGTACAGCCGTTTTCGATATATGACGTCGCTTCCGGTTTCTACAATGGCGGCCGAAAATAATGTCGTCTTTAATTCATAATTATTAGACCTACACATTTCCCAAATTTGGTTGCAATCAGTACAGCCGTTTTTGATACATGACGTCACTTCCGGTTTTAAAAATGGCGGCCGAGAACACTGCAACCTTGAATTTATAATTATTCACAATGTACGTTTACTAATATCTATTTAAAAGTATAAAGTGGTGAATTTAATGTCATTTAACATATTTATGACGTAATTCATCAATCATCATATTTATGACGTCATTTCCGGTATAGGTAATAAGAATACAATCTAGTTTTATCTAGTTGATACTTCTTGAACGACCATCTGAATTCATAATCCCTATATTTCCGTAAAATCGGTCATGCCGTTTGTAATATATGACGTCACTTCCGGTTTCATTTAGTGGTTCCTGCCGCCATTTCCGGTACCGTTAATTTGTTTATTCATTTTTCCCAATTGATTTTTCAAATAAATAGTAGAATGAATACGCAGGAGCTAGTTCAGTTGCAATCGGTACAGGCGTTTTAGATATATGACGTCACTTCCGGTTTCAGAAATGGCGGTCGAGAACACTGCAACCTTGAATTTATAAATTGTATTGTCTATATTACAATGTAAGTTAATTATGTACGTATTTTAAGTATAATTTGTTGAAATAAGTGAAATATTGCGTATTTATGACGTCACTTCCGGTATAGGTAATAAGAATACAATCTAGTTTTATCTAGTTGATACTTCATGAACGACCATCTGAATTCATAATCCCTATATTTCCGTAAAATCGGTCATGCCGTTTGTAATATATGACGTCACTTCCGGTTTCATTTAGTGGTTCCTGCCGCCATTTCCGGTACCGTTAATTTGTTTATTCATTTTTCCCAATTGATTTTTCAAATAAATAGTAGAATGAATACGCAGGAGCTAGTTCAGTTGCAATCGGTACAGGCGTTTTAGATATATGACGTCACTTCCGGTTTCAGAAATGGCGGTCGAGAACACTGCAACCTTGAATTTATAAATTGTATTGTCTATATTACAATGTAAGTTAATTATGTACGTATTTTAAGTATAATTTGTTGAAATAAGTGAAATATTGCGTATTTATGACGTCACTTCCGGTTTAGAAATTAAGAAAATAATTTTTTGTTATTGATACTTCATAAAGATGACCATCTAAATCGAATGGCGCTAATTTCGTTCTAATCGGTCCAGACGTTTTTGAGATATGACGTCACTTCCGGTTTAAAAATGGCGGCACAAAAAATCACAAGAGGCAAGGTATCATCAGACGCCAAAAGTGCATATGTGGTAAAAATTTCAGGTTGATCGGTTTAGCCGTTTAGGCTGTGGCGGTGATAGCAACTTTTTCGGGAATCATATGAAGAAGAAGAAGAAGAAGAAGAAGAAGAAGAAGAAGAAGAAGAAGAAGAAGAAGAAGAAGAAGAAGAAGAAGAAGAAGAAGAAGAAGAAGAAGAAGAAGAAGAAGAAGAAGCAGATGAAAGCGGTGTAATTTCACGATTTTCACTGCCCTCTAGGTCGTAAACGGCATGACCGGTTGTTGTCGCGTGATGTATATGTAGTCAGGTGGGCCATAGCTCAAAATTAAGACATTTCACAACAATGTGAGATTTTCCATTGTTGAGATCCAGTAGGCCGAAAATGCTATGTTGTTGCTTACAGTAAAAGTAGTTGGTCTGCTCCTCAGTTTATACAGGCATTTACGGTATGTTGAGTGAGTGTGAGTGTACAGTACGACTTGGCTGGGTGGAGCGACCGCTCCACTAGATTTAATGGTGATGAAGTCTCATTTCATAGATAATATCAATGATTAATAATTGTCAAGGAACCTGACCAGAAGACAATCCGTTTCGTTAAAATACCGCTTTTAGTTGTGCCAATGTTGGATTTTTCTTTTAGGGGATTTTTTTTAAATATTTTCAAAATAGCCCACGCCACATTAGTATTGTGGCGAGATAACCTACATTCTACTTACTTCAGCCTGGAACTTACGGATATATCGCATCATACGTTCGACGAAGCAGAACCGTGTGAGTAATCTCAACTCCTTTGGGCAACCCTGAAGTCCCGCTGGAGCACATGACAAGCGCCACGTGTGTGTCGGGATCATCGACCTTGCCCAGGTAGAAGTCCTTGACATCAGGATTCTCCTTCAAGCGCTTGTTCACGGCCTCCATGGTGATGAACTGAACAGGTGTGTTGTACTGAGTCAGAGCCTCCTGGACCGATGATGCTGCTTGCACGTTGCAGATGATGGCGTTAGGCTGGATCGTGTTGACCATGTGGAGAAGGTCGCCTGGAAATATGCGTTAAATGAAGTTATAAAGAAAGCGATTTGATGAGCATGTCAATTAGTTCTGCATGCAATGTGATTGGTACAGGGGAAGAACGATACAAGTGCATTTGATACAATCCGAAGATTAACGCGTCAGAAACGTGAAAATCCTATGCTTATGCAATATGCATTGACATACCCAGTTTATTGATTGTTTATTTCAGATAATTGTTTCAATATTTTTATCAGACCAAGAGAATATTTTGAAAGCTCATTCAAAGCACGAGATGACACATATCTCTAGTTTTCTTCAGTTTTCTTCATTGTTGTATGTAATCAATGAGTTTCTGATCTGTAGATATTGAATGCTTAATAGAAAGCTCAGATGAATATTTGGGACAAAGTAGGTAAGTAGAACTTTTAATTTTCAACCGATTACATGATCTAACGCTCAAAACCTAAACACGCGACCACTCTTGCCATTAGGGCAGAGGTCGGCAACCTGCGGCTCCTTAATGGTTCTTCAATGACTCTTTATAATTTAAATAAAGATCTGGAATCGAACAATTTTAAAATTCGGAAAAAAACGCCCTGCGGGGCAACACTTGGGAGGCTTCATCCAAATATTAAAATAAACTAGGTATTCAAATTTTTATTTTCGGTGTATTATATTTGATCGCCTCTACGGCGGCTCCCATTATTATCTAATTTATTAATTATTGAGAAATTGGCTCCTTCACCAAAAAAGGTTGCCGACCCCTGCATAGTGTGTGTGAACAAATTTTCAGACCGATTGGTTGAATCGTGCGCCCTGGACATTGCCCACAAAAAATGAGAGAGAAGGTTCATAAAAGTACAGTTGTGTGATGACGCGCGCTTAATCATTTCATAATAAAATACAATAATCTATTGTTGTAAAGACAACAGTTTATTACCTAATTCTTAGTAAGATTGTACCTACAGAAGTAAATTTAGTAAAAATATCTTTATTTTATTTGGTAGACAAGAGTGTTTAGTTATGTAAAAGAAAAGGTTGTAAGAGTTCAACCTCTTACAATGTTACAATACAGAGTTGCATTGTAACACTCGCTTCGCTGGCATCAGAGCAGTGCAAACAAACAAAACAAAGAAACAAAGGCGGTGGCGACGAGATCAAAAGAATATAAAGAATAGGTACGCAGAGCAATGCTCTTGAAAGCAATTGGAAGCGATATCGATCAAAATGTCAAGTGATTTGAGATAAACAGAGATAGGCGATCAGATTAGCAAATCACCAGCTTTAGAAACTCTGATTGGTCATCAATCAACTGTCAGATATTATTCACTCGTCACATGTCAGGAATCTCCTGCGAGTCGCTTTCAGGTTGTATACACCAGTAACACTTTTACAGTTGTGATAACATAACTATGTTGTGTCATGGAAAACTTCCAGTGGAGTCAAGATATGAGCTGACATTTGCGATGTGATGTATCCGACCGAACTGGGGCTCGAACCCGTGACCGTCCAGCAGCAAGTGTGAGGTCACGAGTGTGAGCCGAGTGACCGGATATATCGCACATTATATTGCAAGATATTAATTATACTACTTGTGTAATTTTTCATACCACGTGTATCAATTCTCGTACCCAATATGAAGAATTACATTTGCCGTATTTGCCAATTTTCATGAAAATCTGTCTAGAACTTCAAAACGTATTTCCATTTTAAGAACATTTTACTCTTGTTTTGATATATTAGTCGAAATTAAGGAAATTCGAAGACAAAATGATCACTTCGTTTTTTTTGACGCATATTGACTAAGTTCTCTTATAGAAGACACATAATATGAAAATTAATCCTCAAGCAATAGAAGGCTTGCGTAACAACGCGGTACACCAGAGCGTATTTCAAGTAATATCGCTCCACGATCAAGTGAGGGTATAGGTATATTTATTTTGCCATACTCCAAGCCCCCCGTTAGACACTCTGCAAAAGATAAAACGATCCGCGGAAAATTCTGTTAAGATTCGAAATTATTTTATTACAGCATCAGAAGTAGTCAATATTCTAACGCGTCATGAGCTAGTAGATGAGAGCTGATTTCATTGATAATAACAATGATTGATTGTCAAGGAACCTGAACACCAGTCATTCCGTGTCATCCACTGTTCGCTTTTTCTTTGACTGATTGTATTTTATACCGACCGACTGGTGCTTACATGAATCAAATGCTGGATTGACTGGCGCCAGTGCTGCGCTAACGAAGAGAGTGGCCAGCAAGATTGGGGCAAACTCCAGAGTGTTTCCGCAGCACAGCATCACCGTGTCTCCGGATCCAAGGCCATGCTGTCGCAGGAGACCAGCCACAACCTTCCCGTGACGCAGCAGCTCCGAGTACGTCACACTCACTTCCACGCCATTTATCTGATAACCAGTAAATAATCTCTGTTTATTTCAATTGTAAATGTATTATTTCAATAATTTATTGAGTGATTTATTTATTATATGGACTGAATGTATGCTTCAATCTTCGGCTTCAATACACTTTAAAACATGTCATAAAATTGGCTTTAACAGAGTTATGAATGTGTAACTTAACTCTTAGATTGACAAGGCGTTATTCTATATTGTAGCAACCTCTTAAAATATGTGCCTTTATGTTGGAATGTTCACGACGTTACGTTACAGAAGTACGAAGTGACGTTGGGTTGGTTACTACTTACTAAGGGTGCATTCCAATATTTGGGGAGTTGGGCGTTGACGTCACCATAGGATTTACGGGTTAAATTAAACTTGCCGCGTCAACAAACGAGCTCAAACCAGTACCCATAATGCCCAAGCTCAAGAGGTCGGACTTTCTGATCCAACATGGATGCCAGTATTCATTCGACCCGATTCGGGAGTCCTAAAGTTCACAAAGATCTATTTTCACGTGACGTCACATGCGCGTACATGGCGTATGCTACGTAGGTTATTGAGTCATGTAGACTAAAAACGGGTAGTGGTAGTGTGCTGGATTAGCATGTGGCAGGCTGGGGTTCAATTCCCCGCACCTGCGAGTTTTTTTTATTTTGAATTTTCGCTAGTTCGAATTTGTCCACCCATAGAGAGTTGTATTCCTTGGGCTGCCCAACTTTAATTTTCGCTACTTCGAATTTGTCCACCCATAGAGAGTTTTATTCCTTAGGCTGCCCAGTTAAACTTATGCGTGACGTCATTCTGACGTCACGAGAAAAGAGATCCTTGTGAACCTTAGGACTCCCACTAGATTCGGTTCAAGGTCACGCCCAGGTGATTACGTCACAATGTTAAAAGGATAGGGAAACTGGGCGTTCTGATCCAAATACGGTATGCACCCTAAGTATCATCAGCAAATGAATGTAACGCCGCAAATCATCGTTAATAAAGTAAAAAACAATTTAGCATAAGTTGTGACATAGTTTTCAGTTATAGGGTATGTATACTTCATATTTGAAGTAGCAGTCCGACTACGAACTTTAAATCTAAATGTTCACGAAATTAAAGACACCAAATATCTTAATTTTAGAGCGTAGTTAAGCGAAGTTCAGATAGAGAGGAAGTTTGTTGAGACTTATTCAAGCCTCCAATGATTACGAACTAACCTGTTGCACAAGTGCAACTGCATCTGCATGCTGCTGCAACCGAGGGATGAGGTGTTGACCAAGATGTACTGAAGCACACTTCTTTCTTCGTCGTACACTTGGCATTGTATTGATGTCTTTCATGCGTAGTTGTTTTGAAATCAACTTTCCTTTCCGACTCAACAACTGCAAAAGATGAACACAATTTTTATAACTTCTTATATATGTAATAATTATCAATGACAACATTACATTTGACAGGGATCTAATCATATTTAACCCTGATTGCAGCTGTCATTTCTTGATGGACGATGTGAGGTCGTCGATCAAGAAAATGTCAGTAGCTTTCACTTGAAATTTGATAACGTTTCGATTTTCAATGATTATGTCGTCGTTTGGTTTTTGTGTTAGATTTTGTAAAATCAATCATTATATCACACGAAGTGGAGTGGCTGGGGCTCTCCGGGCCCCTTGATGAGACGTCAAGGCCCGGGCCCCTTGATGAGAAGTCAGGGCCCGGGCCTCGGATGTCGACTTTTTATAATAACAATTAGTTTATCATTGAATTAGTGGTTCTGTTCTGTATAAAATTGTATTTGCAAGATTGAGCGGTTTCGTTGTCTTTTGAGTTTACAGACGGAAGGACGAGAATCTGATAAATTTCAAAACATTATTAAAATCACCGCATATTGTCGCATAATACAGGTAGAGGTAACAGTACAATACAATGCAATACATACAATAAAATTAAAAAAATACAATGCAATACAATAAAATACAATAAAGTTCAAAACAACCATTTCAGATGCCTGTTGTTTGAAATGAATTGAATTTGATCTTGTTGCATTTACCTCCCTCGGATAACCACAAACGGAACCTGAAGATGTCAACAGACCAGTTGGTGAAACGTGACTGTGAAGCTCAATATTACAGACAAAATTATAAATCAACTTATGACTCTGATAATACAAATATTATCATTATCAGTAAGTCCTACACATACTCACCGACTTACGTACTTATTTACTTACTTTAGTTATCATGCAATTAAGTTATTAAGTTATTGAGTTATTAAGTAGGTAATTAAGATACCCCTAATGTTGGGTTTAAGGTTACTTATACTTAATAAATAGTTATTTATACAGGTCAGCACTTGTACAAAATATTAAATTTTCATATAACATCTGATGACGCAATGATACACAGGACAAAGAGGTACAATAAATTAATGATTGTCATTAAACTGTGATTTATTTCAAACTACACAATACGGTCCAGTTCTGCTTACAAATATAATCGACCATGTATACTTACAAGCTTTTCACGTGACATAATGGTACATCAAGGAAATTGTTGTTAAATAAAACTTGGACAAAAATGTACTAAAAACTACTTAGTTCAACTTTTTTTTCAACTTTTTCAACTTTTTTCAACTTTTGTTTTTCAACTTTTTTCAACTTTTTTCAACTTTTTTTTTTGGCAAGAAGCGATAGACGGCCATCTTAAAATGAAATTTACACAATCGCTTTGCACAGATCGTGAAATTAATGGTGGATTACGATGCGAGTCACGTGACAATCGCTGCAGCTGTTGACTAGCCGGATAATCACTGCAGCTGTTGAAGTATTAAATTGGTAGTGTCAGCTACTGCGGACGCCGTCGTCAAACGGTCACTGTTTGTATCTACCATCAGAGACAGTACATTGTAATAACTGTAAGCCGTTTTCACAATCTGTTGGCAGGGAAAAGAAGATCGATTATTACATGTTGGCATTTACTTCTGTAGGGGACGTTCAATCTAGTAGTATAAAGAACGACAGATCAACAATTTGATATATTTTCTTGCCAATTGAATTTAACACACTTTATTATTTATTTATGAACAACGAAAGTAACTAGTTACCAGTAACTAGTTACTTTCTGATTACTTTTAGGGTACCTACCTAGATACTTTTCATCCTCAGTAACTTTGTTTATGAGTAACTAAGTTACAATTTTAGAGTAACTTGTAACCTAATTTTCGTAACTTTCAAAGTTACTTTTAGGTGAATTAATATTAATTTGACAAATATAATATTTTGTTGGAATTTTAAAGTCTTTAAACCCCCTTTCAATCTCTTGACAGAAAAACCAAATCCACGTTTTATTTTATTTTCCAATAATATCTGACGTATAGTATTGAAAAGTTCAAAAGTAACTTAACTTAAACGTAACTTTCATTTTTTGGTAACTACTCAGTTACTTTTCAAATGAAGTATCTTAACAAGTAACTTAGATCCTTTTGAGATCAGTTAACTTACGGAAACTACTAGTTCCTTTTTACAAGTAACTTACCCAACTCTGTTTATGAAATATCGACACATACTCAACTTAAAAAGCTGAACATTTTATGGGCCTCAGCCCCCAAACCACAATGTTATTATCACCACATTGTTCTATAGTCGGGGACAGGCAAAGATGAACCCGCTCTAGCATGGGCTGCCCTAGACCTGGCAATGCTAAAGTGGGTTCATCTTTGCCTGTCCCCGACTCTAGCACCTTTCCCGGCCTTTCAAATACCTAGTTTACTTCTCAAGTTCTCGCTGGGTGAACGCTTTCGAGGTATCGGTGTTTTTGCTCTACTCGTAGACTCTTAGTAAGTACCTACCAACATAATGTAGAAAATCAGTGAACAATATTCTAGTATATACTTACTGCCTCAAAAGTCTGCATGGTTAATGGTACACTGCCTCCTGCTACAATGAGAAGAGGGTTGTTAGCCATGGACATCATGATCCTCAATGATTGTTTGAAGCTTGGAGACGCTTCGAACCAATGACAGGAATAGACAGCTTCCCTCACTCCTTCACTCTGTAAGAACGCGAAACACTTTTTTTCACGCACAGTAAAGACCTTGGAATAAGCTGGGGAAGACTTCATAGTCAAATGTGTAAATCCGGAGCAGTGATAATTTCTTTAAAATTTCTTTGAATAAATTTGATCAAGTATTTCAAAACAAGCATAAAATATCAGTAAATTGTTAATTAATCTTGAAGATTTTAAAACGTTTTGTCTGAATGAAAATTTCCTAAAACACTTAAATACTTGTCCCATTGTGCCCAGGGGCGGATTACCCATTAGGCTAGTTAGGCTATAGCCTAGGGGCGCAAGCTTCCAGGGGGCGCCGCAGTGTCAAATAAATGCCAAATTATGATAAAAAATATGAAATCATAAACAAACTATCAATACAAAGTAGGTAATCTGAAAACATGGTAACTTGTGTCAAGATAATTATTGCATAGTCTTTTTAATAGAATGGGTGATATGGAGATTTCCCCCCTTGCAAATGGTAGGGAGGGTTCCTAACTTGAGGTGGTACCAGTGACTTGGATAGAAAAAGGCGCCATTTCCTCGCCCAAGATTCAATCAAAAAGTGTATACATTCTAAAAAAAAAACCTGTGGGTCGTGTGTAGCATTCTAAATTCTAATGCCTTCATCCTCGCGGGTTTGATACCCCATTTTAAGCACTTTCTGTGATAACAGCGTCGTTACATGATTTTAAAATAGCATAATTTTAAATTCCAAGATTCATTATAAAAGTGTTAAAAAATCCAAAGGAGGCCCTGCGGGACAAGTTGAGGGCTATTGAAATAGACAGGGTGGAATTGTTTCCTTTTTTTTGGGGGGGGGGGGCGCATCTGGTGAATTAGCCTAGGGGCGCCAAACAGTTTAATCCGGCCCTGATTGTGCCCCCTTGTAACGTTGAAGAAGGTTGTTGTACGTATTGGTGCTCGCTCACATTTTAGTTTCACTTGGCGTTTTCCTAGTGCTAATGTAATTTAAATTATTGTACCTGAGTTGTAAGTCTGTCTGTCAACCAACAGATGCCCGACAAGGCGGCTGTTCCAACTCCCAAAAGCATCAGCATTATCCAAACCACTGAAGACTCAGTTGGTACCTGAAATTCAAACTAGGTGTTCATCTTGACTCTATTGATTGCCCTGATACACTTTCACACACGCATCTTTCGAATTGTTCTGTGTATGCTCACTTACCGTAGCGATGCATAATACGGCTATGCTAGAGACGAACAGGTACGCGATGAGTCCACTGATAAATATTGGTTGAAATGTGGATGAAAATGCGTTAACCAAGCTGGAATAATATTAAAATAATTATTAAGACTTACATTTCAGAGAATCAATTCATTTTTTGAAAGGTTTTGAAAGTATTAATAATTAATGTTTTCCGATGGGGTAGATGCTACGTTGTGGGCTAAGGTATTTACCAAACCCAGCAGTAGAATAAAGATAGTAAAGTGGTCGTCAAAAATGCATAATATTATACAGAATTGTACAAAAACAAAAACTTGTAAAATTACTGCCAAGCACATACACGCCTGAAAGGATTGAGATTTTGCCAAGCAAAATATTATTAAAACCAATTCGCACTGAAAATTCGTGAAATCATGTCGCCACGTTACTTCCGCCAAGCACAACATTAAAAACCTACATAGTTATCTCGAATGCAGATTTTATTCCTACAGTAATTTTCACTTCCAGCGTATTAGGCCACGTTGGAAAGAGGAAACCTTGTGAAATGCTGGTCGTAAGTTTGAATCTCGCCTCACCTAATTAGCTCCTGGTGATGTTTCACGCATTCGATGAGACGTCTCTGCATCTCCAATTCAAGTTTATATCTCTTCTCATCACATTTGTCTTTGATTGGATACCGACAGTTTCCGATCACCTTCCATTTCCTGACCTCGTACCACTCCGCCGATTTGGATACTTCGTGGCTCAGAAACTCTGGTGCTCTCTCCTCAGTCCATAAACTTATCACTTGGTCGTTTGTGATTCTCTTGGTCAATTTTTCGAGACTGTCGACTCGAATATTTTGCAACTTGAGTTGAAGAACTTGGAATTGACACGTCACGTGGATGATAAAAATGCCGGTACAAAGAGTGAGTGTAGTGAATACTGATAAAGCAGAGAACAACCAAAACACCAGAATGAATGCTGTCACTTCACGATTAGGTGATTTGGATGTTTTCGACCGATCGTAGGGGAAGTAGTGTCTGGAAAAATAATGAGAGTAGGTAACTATAAAAATGGGTGCCATACTTTGGCACAGGAATACTTGGATGGATGGAATACTTCCAATTTGCCTAGGTACCTAGGCATTACAATTTAGTTCCAAAATTACTTTTAATATTCATCTTAAAAATAAATATAATGGAAATTAAGGGGGCTCGATGATTCTCGCACTTGTCTACAAAGGTTTGAAACTTTCAATATTCGTTTGTTATTGTATCCTCCTCGATAATATCGAAAAATTACATGGGGTACCTGAACTAAATTCTGAGGTATCCACAGTTACAGTTTCACTTGTGTCCTATACTTTAACATTGGACGTGGTATAAAAGTGACCGTTTAATTTTTTTCCCTCAATTTAAACTATGTTCCCATGTTGAGAATTTTACCAAGAACTAAAACGAAGGTAGAATACAAGGTGGTGTAGAATACATATTAAGGAACACAATTTAATGTAACCAAGCTGAACTAATTAAAAATATATTCATCATATATCAATCAGTATACTACTTTTCTGATATTCCCGTAAGAGAAATCATCGAGCCCCTGTTAAAATACTAGAAAAACGCTCAGTGTAACGCGTTGATGAGCGAGCACGGGTACGTGCAAATTCTCGAACCGGAAATGCGTACATACATCCATATTGAATTGAAATATGATAACCCAATCAACATAAAAGTATATGCTTTTCATCGGAACTTGAAAGTAGCATCTAAGCACCCTGGTAAATATAGCAAATCAGATTCAATTCAATTGGCAGTGGAAAACATTCATTTCGATACTTCATTACTAACAGACATTAAAAATGACAATAAGTGCATACGTTCTTAACTGATTGGGATGAAATTTTGTAAAATAAGAGACAATGTTGGTCTTAATGACCATGCAAAATATGAGTTTGATCACATTTATCGAAGACCATTTTAATTTTTCAGCCTATCAGGAGATATTTATTTAAATTTTTTGGATTTCAAAAAAATTTGTGTCTAAAAACAGAGAAGGTTGGTTTTACATGTGTGCAAAATTTCAGCTTGATCAAAGAAAAACTCTGACCTGTATAGCCAAAATATGAATTTGATCAGATTTATCGAAGACCATTTTCATTTTTCACCCTTTTAGGAGATATTTATTTAAATTTTAACCAATTGATGGATTTCAAAAAAATTAGGGTCTGCAAACAGAAAAGGTTGTCTCTACCTACATGTGTGCAAAATTTCAGATCGATCGGTGAAACAGTGTAGCAGCCAAATATATATATAAAAAAAAAACAGAGGTCCGTGTCAAAAGAGTCAAAAGGAGACGCTCGCTTCGCTCGCTCAATGAATTCGTATTAAGAGTTCGTACTTCACCTTGTCACATCACGTGTAATTGTAAACTTACCCTGTGACAGACATGTCGATGTTGATGAAGGTCAAGTATATCAAGCAAGCTAACAGCAACGAGACTGCAAACAACCTGCGTAAGACTTTCTTCGACAAATAGTCCGTAAATCTTCTCGCTTTCTCCACAATCTCAAGAGAACGTTCATTATCAGTTGCATAGGAGGTGTTAATATCCTCGAGCGTAACCAACAAGTGATGTACTTCCTCCAGGTTGAAGGCGAAGAAAGAGAGTTGTATCAAGTAGAGGGCGTCTACCATGATCATGAAGACATGTTCAACCATCGCGCCGGATTCGATCTGATCAATGCCCTTGAGGTAGATGTAGAGCAATCTGAGGATGATCTCAGCAGTTACATTGGCCAGGAGGAACAACGGCAGAGTACTTTTCAAACGGTTCCAGACGTTCTTCTTGTCCTCAGCGGTGAAAGGATGCAATCCTAAAGGAATATGGAACCAATTTACCAAAAATATGTCTCATGTGTGGTTTGCAATGTCTTACGCAATGTACAGGATGTACATCCTATAAAAGTTCTAAATATACCTAGCTAAAATATGGATTTATTTCCGGACTTATGAATCTGTTTGGAAATAAAAGCTCAAAAAAAGCTAAATAAATAAATAAATAAATAATTATTGAATACATCGGGGCAGATATTAGTCAAATGTTAAAATATCAATAATTATTACAAAAAAATCTGTTAAACTGAAAGATGGTCAATTATATTTTTACATGTTATGCTTATACACAGATTGAGCATCCATCCACTTCGGTTCTCTAATTTTCATGTGCTTGCCCAACTAACGCTGCAAAATCTTCACAGGAACGACCTAAAGTCGTCGAAAGTCGAGAAAATCATGAAAATCTTATGAAGTTTCAATCGTTCAATCAGACATTCTAGAGATGAAGAGACTCAAATAGTGTATTAAGCGTTCAATCAGAGGAGGTTAAAGTTTGAACAAATATTATTGGAGGAAGAAATGATAGGCATACGCATTTTTTGTTTAACTTAAAACATACGCACCCCCCCACCAATGGACTGCCAACCTGACGCGGTGGTGGGGCTTAAGGGACCGGCTCGCATAGCGAGTTGGTCCCAACCAAGTGCAGTCCAGGGTCGGCCTAGTCCCATGCCCTCCCTTGAATTTGCGGTCCCCTCGGGCCGGCCTCCCCCCTCGAGATGGTGATCCCCCTGAAATCGAGTCCCACCGGCCCGAAGCCTCCCCCTCCCCCCGGTCCGTCCCCATTCCGGCCTGGCCTTCCCACCAGTTCTGGACTCCCCCGGATCGGGCCCGCTAGGTCGACCCCTCCCCATGTCCTCCAATTATGTTCAACAAAGTTAAATATAAAATTAATGTGCGCAATATAACCTCGTCGTTGACGCGCCGTTAAACCAACCAACCAAACTAATCAATCAATCAATCATACGCACCCATATTGTTCATGATCTTGGTTATGGGTTTGAATATGTAGAGCTCCGCTTGTGCTGCATGACGAGGAAACAGCGACATCATGGAAGTTGATGAGATGCCGAGTAGATCAGGTTACAGAGACACAATCTGGACTCAAATACAGTTCACTTGACACTTCACAACCTTTCTAGACACTGAATGACACAATCTGGACTCAAATACAGTTCACTTTACACTTCACAACCTTTCTAGACACTGAATGACACAATCTGGACTCAAATACAGTTCACTTTACACTTCACAACCTTTCTAGACACTGAATGACACAATCTGGACTCAAATACAGTTCACTTGACACTTCACAACCTTTCTAGACACTGAATGACACAATCTGGACTCAAATACAGTTCACTTTACACTTCACAACCTTTCTAGACACTGAATGACACAATCTGGACTCAAAAAACAGTTCACTTGACACTTCACAACCTTTCTAGACACTGAATGACACAATCTGGACTCAAATACAGTTCACTTTACACTTCACAACCTTTCTAGTCGAAGAATATCAAAGTCAAATAGGCCATTTTGCTTCATCGGTCGGGTGGCAAGCTAATTTTTTTATATGTTGTTCCTAACAGTCCAAAGTAACCACCATTCAAAATAAGTCAAAATAAAACCATCGGAACATGCCCAAAAAATTCACGAACGCCAAAACGGGGGGCCAAAAACGCAAGTGCTGCAGATCATTCAATTTCGGTCCAATTTTCTCCAAACAAAAACAGATATGTTCAAAATAATAATGTTAATCTGAAATAAATTGAAGTTGACCAATTTTGGAAATTATATGGTCGATTTTTACAAAAAATGTACAAAACGGGGCACTCGAGGCACTTTCGTTTCTTCCTGCGTCCGAGTTATAACTCCGATTGAAAAATAATTGACATGATAAAATAGCTTGTTCTTTTGCCAACAAATTTGTCGCTTGAAGTTTGTCGGTACGCGAACTTCATCGCAATGTTTTTGCGTTTTACCGAAACTGCTTCGCGCGCAAAAACGAGATTTCCCCCCCTCCTCCTACGCTAACGGCCATAAGAACCCAATGCGAGCTGCCAAGTGGCTTGCGTCGCTCAGTGTTTCGTCACTCAGTCATGTTGTTTAATCACAAATATTATTCTACTTATAGAAATTATGTATCCAAATCATCAAATATCTTATTATTACATCTAATGTTCTAAAACATTAATTACTATTTAGTATTTACTATTTATTACATCCCAAGTAGATAATACCCCATAAAAAACACTTCGTGTAAAAATACCAGCCAAGTCTCTTCTACTAAAAAAAAAATATATGAAATCTAAAAATTCTGCACTGAAAAGTAATGATATCAAAAAATTTGCCAAGTCAAAACTTTATTTGAAAATCAAAAAATACTTGGCGCATCGTGTATATTAATAGCTTAGAAGTATAGGCCAGATATAAAATATTAATATACATAAAATATACAAACATATAGTATACCTAAAATGCCCTAAAAAATCGATGCGCCAAGTATTTTTTGATTTTCAAATAAAGTTTTGACTTGGCAAATTTTTTGATATCATTACTTTTCAGTGCAGAATTTTTAGATTTCATATATTTTTTTTTAGTAGAAGAGACTTGGCTGGTATTTTTACACGAAGTGTTTTTTATGGGGATATCACTCCTTTTTTTAGTTTATTCTAACAACTTGTGACACATATGAAATGAACAATTACTAAATTCTTTTAAAAAATCATCACCCTTTACAATTTCGTTACCACTAATGAATAGCAGCGTATGGTCCTAAATAATTGCTTTAAATGATCTTTCACGAAGAATAGCAAAAATTCATTCCAATCAGTCAACCCAGTTCCGAGATATGGAAACACTTCGGTTTTCAAAATGGCTGCTGAACTTTCTGCAATGCCACATAGAATTTATTTCTATAAATGATGTGTATCATTTTAAGCTTTCTGAATATGTATTTATTGTATAGGAGGGAATTATAATAATTTATACATTTAAATGACGTCATTTCCGGTCTCATAAATAGGACAATTCTATTTGTACTGTTCATATTCCATAGAGATAGCCATCCGAATCGTTTGGCGCTAGTTTCATACCGATTTGTCTACCAGTTTTTGAGATATGACGTTACTTCCGGTTTAAGAATGGCGGCTGAAATCTCTGACCCCTTGAAGTATATTTGAAACATGATTACAATTATATAAGCTGTCTCAAATAGTATATTTATTGCATCAAAATAAAAATTTGTGAGATTATTGAATGTGTGACGTCATTTCCGGTTAAGGTATGGGAAACTGCAAATATTATTGATGATAATACATAAAGTTGACCGTCTAAATTGTTTTGCGCTGGTTTCGTTGAAATCTATTTAGCCGTTATTGAGATATGATGTCACTTCCGGTTTCAAAATGGCGGCTTCCGGTTGGTTTTATAACAAGTCACATGAGACGTCAAAAGTACATACGTTACATAAATATCAAAATAATCGGATCAACCTTTGTTGCCAAAAAGCCAATCGATGTATTTCAAATTTCATTACGTCATTTCCGGTTTCTTTAACATAATGTTTAGTCTTTTGCTACTTATCATGCATATAGATGACCGTCTGGATCGTTTGGCGCAATTTTCGTTCCAATCGGTCCAGCCGTTGACGAGATATGACGTCACTTCCGGTTTCAAAATGGCGGCACAAAAAATTCATGGGGTGAAGGTTAAATCAGACGCCAAAAGTGCACACGTGGTAAAAATGTGGGATCAATCGATTCAGCGGTTTAGGCTGTGGCCTGTTTACCGGATTTAAATTCCAGGAGACTACTACTACTACTACTACTACTGAGATTATTATTATTATGAAAACCGCCCTAAAACACTGTTTTCACGGCCCTCTAGCGCGCAAAGTGCGTAACCTATTGTTCCCAAATTTGGTATATGTTGTAGGGTGGGCCTTAGCTCGAAATTAAGATATATCGCAACAATGTGAGATTTTCCAATTTTAAGATCCAGTAGGCCGAAAATGCCACTTTGATGCTTACAGTAAAAGTGGGTTTGCTCCAGCCTTTTTAAATGAGTGTGTGCGCGCGCCGTACGACTTGGCTGACGTGGAGCGACCGCTCCACTAGATCTCTCAAATTATCTTGTCAACTGTTTTGAACCTTCTGTGTTTTTTTTATTATGTGTCATTTCTTTTTATTGAAAGTTTGTTAGTTATAATGTTTTGAAGAAGATTCCAATATCAGCATTAAAACTGTTTAACCCTATACCTATAGTGTACTTGTGTGAAATACTTAAATTTAAATCCTAATTAAAATGTTGCGTCTACAACACATAACTACTGTTATAATACAATAAAACGCAGAACACGGGGAACAGTGAACAGATGGAAAATATTCTCTTCAGAGAGTAGTTCCCATTATTTCAAAATGGCACATTGTGTAATTGTTTTAATTATTGAAGTATGGTAGCCTATGGGACAAAACATCCAAATGATTGTTAAATATTTATTTAAATGAGTGTGTTCCGTTTCAAATGAGTGTGAAGTATTTCTTTACGAGAAATCGAGAATCTGCTAATTACAAAATAATTCGTAAGTGCTGAAATGATTATCAATCCAAATATTAAGAAGGAACCTGCGAAATAAAAACGCGCATCCCGACTGGGATTCGAATCCAGATCCTTTGGGTTACCGTCCCTATGATTAAATACACCGTCCATAAGTGAAAGATTCACTAAATTTCCACTAATTTTGTTTTTAAATGTTTGGAAAAAGATAAGATTCACTGAAGTTCTTTGTAAGGTTGTTGTGGTAAGGTATAAGTATTATTTTATCAATTTTATCTTGTGTAGATAGACGATGGAGAACAGTCGGTAGAGAAGTGCTTCAACATGCTTCAACACACATGCACAATTACGCACTCGAGTTACCCAATCAGTCCAATATGAGCGAAATATATGTGCAATTTGTAACCGAGTAGTCCAAGATCAAATTGATAAGCTCATCTTATCACAATAAAAGAATTTACAACCCCATCGTAGAAACTTGTTGAGACTGACATGATGATTTGTATTCGCTAAAATCCTGCCACATAGAGTGGTTTAACCAAATATCGACTCATTTCTTTTTAGATTACATGTTATTTATTGTAGGGTGAAATTTGCAAAATAGACGGAAATGATCTAGAGATAATCTTTTACACCGCCACTAAGCAAGCGATTGTCTCAACAGATTCAGGGCTTCATCTGCAGCAATGTATAGGACAAAATGAACTTCGTGGATATTTATCGTTTCATAGGTAAGAGCTGAACCCACTATCGATTAGAAAAACCTAAAACATACAGACGAAGTTGTAAAATTATAATTTTTTGACTTATAAAAATAATATTTACGCTGTTATGTAAGATATAATCCCAGAAAAAAACACTCCGTGTAAAAAAGGCAGCCAAGTCTCTTTACTTTAAAAAAATTCAACACCGAAAAGGAGTGATATCAAAAAAGGAGCCAAGTCAATGACATTTCCAAATATTTAATCGTATTTTTGAAATAAAAGAATAAACACCGAGAAATACTTTACAAAAGGACTTGGCGCATCGTTTTTTTAAAGACATAATTCTATCCTAAAAGTGGAAAGAAATTTACAAGTAGGTACATTTTCCTCTTTCTATTAGAATTAGATGAATCAAGCTACTTTTAGTAATGGCTATTTTATAGTTTTGTCAATGGCGAGAAGAAAGATTTCATGCTGTAATAGATAAGTAATATAAGGATGGAAGAATTAAATAACAATTGGAAGTGGGCTCATACATATTCTTGCAGTACTGTTAATATGGTGATATTAGAAGGGTATCTTTTCATAATTTGATCTTAACTGAAGGAATTCATGAAACGTTGTCAAATAATTACTAACTATCTATGGAACACTATTATATATTTTTAAAGTATAAAGATATTTTTTTTAATAGAAATACAATGTAACTGTGTACTTTGTGAAATGTATTGTTATAAAATGTGGATTAATTGAAATGTATTTCATGATGAGAAGGTATAACGCATGAGACTTCATTATGTTGACCACGAAACAATATTACGAAGATAACTATTGTGTATTTATAGAAAACATAGACAACAAGTTTCATCGCGTATATATTCAAAAAGAAAATATTTTACAGTAGGTATGTATAATATGTAATTGAAGGATGTTTCCCTATTATTCTAAAAATTCTTAATGACTGTTGTATATAAATGACTTATGCTTATGAATAGAAAAATGTCTTTAAAAAAACGATGCGCCAAGTCCTTTTGTAAAGTATTTCTCGGTGTTTATTCTTTTATTTCAAAAATATGATTAAATATTTGGAAATGTCATTGACTTGGCTCCTTTTTTGATATCACTCCTTTTCGGTGTTGAATTTTTTTAAAGTAAAGAGACTTGGCTGCCTTTTTTACACGGAGTGTTTTTTTCTGGGATATCACTTCTTTTGTTAGTTTATTCATACAGCTTGTAGCACATGTCCGAGCAGGAACTAATTTCTTTAAAAAAATACGCCTCAACCGATTTGGTTACTATGAAAAGTTGCGTTTGGTATAAGATGAAAATGATTATCCAAGAAGAATAGCTTAAGTTTCGTTATAATCGATCCAGCCGTTTTCGATACATGACGTCACTTCCGGTTTTGAAATAGCGGCCGAATTCCGGTATAGGTAATAAGAAAACAATCTAGTTTTATCTAGTTGATACTTCATGAACGACCATCTGAATTCCTAATCCCTATATTTCCGTAAAATCGGTCATGCCGTTTGTAATATATGACGTCACTTCCGGTTTCATTTAGTGGTTCCTGCCGCCATTTCCGGTACCATTAATTTATTTATTCATTTTTCACAATTGATTTTTCAAATAAATAGCAGAATGAATACGCAGGAGCTAGTTCAGTTGCAATCGGTACAGGCGTTTTAGATATATGACGTCACTTCCGGTTTCAGGAATGGCGGCCGAGAACACTGCTTCCTTGAATATATAAATTGTATTGTCTATGTTACAATGTAAGTTAATTATGTATGTATTTTAAGTATAATTTGTTGAAATAAGTTAAATATTGCGTATTTATGACGTCACTTCCGGTTTAGAAAATAAGAAAATAATATTTTTTTTATTGATACTTCATATAGATGACCACCTAAATCGAATGGCGCTAATTTCGTTCTAATCAGTCCAGACGTTTTTGAGTTATGACGTCACTTCCGGTTTAAAAATGGCGGCACAAAAAATCACAAGAGGCAAGGTATCATCAGACGCCAAAAGTGCATATGTGGTAAAAGTTTCAGGTCGATCGGTTCAGCCGTTTAGGCTGTGGCCCTGTCAACAATGTTTCCTGATATCTGAATCATCATCAGATAGCTTTAAGAAGGGGTATAATTTCACTGTTTTCATGGCCCTCTAGCTCGCAAATGGCAAAACCTGTTGTTCCCAAATTTGGTATATGGGGTGGGGTGGGCCATAGCTCGAAATTAAGACATTTCACAACAATGTGAGATTTTCCAATTTTAAGATCCAGTAGGCCGAAAATGCCATGTTGTTGCTTACAGTAAAAGTGTTTGGTCTGCTCCTCAGTTTATTAGGCATTTACGGTATGTTGAGTGACTGTGAGTGTATAGTACGACTTGGCTGGGTGGAGCGACCGCTCCACTAGATACCACAGAGACTATAAAAATACATCAACCCCCTCAACTCAATAGACGATTCCATAAAATATCTGAGTGGCTCTGGTTTCTGAAATAATTCATGCAGTTTGATTTCCAGATAACTGTAGTGTGTAACTCATTGTTGACACACTACAACAGGTAGGTGGAAATCAAACAGCAAGTGAAATGTTCTTAGAAACCAGAGCCTATCAGATACTTTATGGAATCGTCTATTAATCAAATTCTAATTCATTTGTTGAAGCTTGTGAGCAATTTCATTTTTTATAAGATAATTAATTTATTTTGTATTCGTGTTTTCATTGGCATGTGTACACATGATTGATGATTGACATGTGGGCAATAAGATACTTGAGTATATATTGGCTTATTTGAATTTTCTGGCAATAATAGCAGTACCGAAAAGTATAGAACATTACAGATTGCACTTAAAATATATGGCCAATAATCCGAATGAGACCACTAAAATCCTTCTTAAAAATAAAATTCTTAGATTCTATAGATTCTTAAAAAAATCATTCCTTCTAAAATTGGGCATGTATTCATAATTTAATTTCCAATTTTAAAATTTTATTTAAAATACAAAATAATTTGACATACAAAAAAAAGTATGTACAGTGTTAAATGTGCAGAATAACATCAACTGTAGGTAAAAGAAATACACTAGCATGTGTCCTGCATGTAAAGTGTACTTCGTGACAATGTTTCAGGTAATATAAAAAATAGAAAAACGATTATTCAACACTTAAGAAAATAAATTCACATATCTCACACCCCGTGGCCACTGTTCTGTGCTATACAAATTTTTTTAAAAGAGTTATTTGGCAATACACTGAGTTTTATAGATTAATTAAATTCATATAAGAACTTCTAATGTTCAGAATCACTATCAATACATTCACAAAAAGTGTATTATTATACCCCCAAGAGTGTATCTTGTAATTTCACGTAAGTTATGTGTTATTAATCACCCATGAAGAGACAAAGCAATAATCGCGATACATAAACTGTCCATGACGCAAGCTACTTCAGAGCTCGCATTGGGTTCTTATGGCCGTTAGCGTAGGAGGAGGGGGGGAAATCTCGTTTTCGCGCGCGAAGTAGTTTCGGTAAAACGCAAAAACATTGCGATGAAGTTCGCGTACCAACAAACTTCAAGCGACAAATTTGTTGGCAAAAGAACAAGCTATTTTATCATGTCAATTATTTTTCAATCGGAGTTATAACTCGGACGCAGGAAGAAACGAAAGTGCCTCGAGTGCCCCGTTTTGTACATTTTTTGTAAAAATCGACCATATAATTTCCAAAATTGGTCAACTTCAATTTTTTTCAGATTAACATTATTATTTTGAACATTTCTGTTTTTGTTTGGAGAAAATTGGACCGAAATTGAATGATCTGCAGCAGTTTTAACACTTGCGTTTTTGGCCCCACGTTTTGGCTTTCTTGAATTTTTTGGGCATGTTCCGATGGTTTTATTTTGACTTATTTTGAATGGTGGTTACTTTGGACTGTTAGGAACAACATATAAAAAAATTAGCTTGCCACCCGACCGATGAAGCAAACTTCGTTATTTGACGAGATAGCCGTCTGATAATCCTAGACTATTCTAGACACTGAATGACACAATCTGGACTCAAATACAGTTCACTTTACACTTCACAACCTTTCTAGACACTGAATCGATTGAGACGTTTGTTATTGTGTTCCTGAAGTTCAGAACTCAATTATTTAGATGTTTCTTGCAACAACCATTACTTTAAAAAATCAATGAAATAAGAAATACATCACTCATGTTACCCGTCGCCTCGCTCAAATTTCGGGGATGATTTCCAATAAATATTAATTCCCATGAATTTTACGAATATAAGAGACCACTTAAAACACATGAAATTAATATAAGGTCCAAATTATATAATGTATCAGCTATTGACATGTTGATGTTCTACGTCATGTACAATATTTAAAATTTAAAATAATTTAAAACTACATAAAAAATAAAGCTGGGCGCATTGCGAATTTGCACCAGCCACGAACGCCTATTGTATTATTCTTCTGCTTCTTTATCTTCTTGTGGCGCCCTCTTTTTAACGCAAAGCGCCAAGCTTCAATTTTTTATTTTATAATTAATTATTTAATTTTTAATTTTTAAGTTCTTTTCATTTTCTATTGCGGTTAATGTTTGAAATTTGAAGGCTTATTGCCACATTGAGGCACAAGTTAAGTGTAGTGCTTGGAGGAAGTATCTGCAGGCGAAATGATTTCACGAATTTTAAGTGATGTAACAATTGTATTGCTTCTCCATCCTTTTAGATCTCAACCCTTTTAGTTATGAAGGTGCTTGACATACTTTTTACAATTGTTTGTTTAGGTACAGTATCAGCTAACTAATAGTTGCATCATCAAACCCCAATGCCATTGGTTCGCGTGTGACTTGGTTCATGTGTACCAATAACAGATCCTCTTGCAACTCTCTGATGCTGGATAGAGACTTCCATTGTCTTGTTTGAATGCATTTTATTCATGAAAACGGATATTGCAACAAGGGATGAATAACGTCATGATTTAGATTGAAGGATGTCACTACCGACAACTATTGTTTCACATAAAAAGAATACTTAGTAAAATACAGAAATTTAATAAGTAATGAAAGAATAATCAGTGCATCTTGTCGATAAGCATACTGAGGGACTTAACAATGTGATTAATAACATTATGTCATCAGTTGAATTTCAATATCCTTCTTGACAAGTATACATTTGCATGCATCTGTCATCAACTGGTATTCTCGTAATATTCTTCTCTGAGTCGACATCCACTGCGTGATGAATCATGTTACGGATAATGTGTTTGTGGCGCTGATGAGTTTGGTGGCGCTCAGCTATCTGGCTGCAGAAGTTCACGCAGAGGTAACATAGAAAACACAGTTCACATGACACAAAAGCATGGTTTCAAATACTTCTCTTACCAATGTATTCTTATTATGTATCTACTTTTTATTTCATCATATTTCACGTACACAATAAAGTTTGACAAAATCTTCAATCAGTTTGGTCATGTTCCTTTGCACACGATAAGCCACTTGTATATGAGGTCTAATTAAGACGTTGATTTGATCACTTTTGAACAGACTTGTTTAATGCCTCTCCTTTTTTCCTTATCACTCGTTTATGCTAATGAATGTTTGTTTTCTCGTTAGAAGCAACTTAGTAGCTGTTTTATACAGGGGATCTAGTGGAGCGGTCGCTCCACCCAGCCAAGTCGTACTACTGTACACTCACACTCACTCAACATACCGTAAATGCCTATATAAACTGAGGAGCAGACCAACTACTTTTACTGTAAGCAACAACATGGCATTTTCGGCCTACTGGATCTCAAAAATGAAAAATCTCACATTGTTGCGAAATAACTTAATTTCGAGCTATGGCCCACCTGACAACATATACTAAATTTGGGAACAATAGGTAATGCCATTTGTGGGCTAGAGGGCCGTGAAAACAGTGAAATTACACCCCTTTTAAAACCTATCTGATGATGATAATGATAATGATATCAGGAAACACCGCTATCACCGCCACAGCCTAAACGGCTTAGCCGATCGATATGAAATTTTTACCACATGTGCACTTTTGGCGTCTGAGGTGCCTTTTTATAAAACCAACCGGAAGGCGCCATTTTGAAACCAGAAGTGACGTCATATCTCGAAAACGACTACACCGATCGGAATAAAACTATCGCCAAATGATTCAGACGGTCATCTTTATGGAATATCAATAGTCAAAATATACATTTACTATTACCGAAACCGGAAATGACGTCATAAAAATGAAGAATCAGACTTGAATCACCTCTTACTACAATAACTACAAATTCAGAAGGCTTATAATGATACATAACATTTATAGAAATAAATTCTAGGTGGCTGTAATTTCAGCCGCCATTATGAAAACCGGAAGTGATGCCATATCTCGAAAACGGCTGGACCTATTGGAACAATGCTTTCGCAATTCTTCATGGAATATCAAAATAAGCTTATATTTAGCACCAAACACTTTTTTTCGTAGTAACCAATTCGAAAATGGCCTATTTGTTTAAAGGAATTAGTCATTGTTGCTCCGATATGTGTTAAAAGTTGTGTAAATAAACTAAAAAAACTAGTGATATCCCCATAAAAAACACTCCGTGTAAAAATACCAGCCAAGTCTCTTCAACTACAAAAAAATAGAAGAAATCTAAAAATTCAGCACTGAAAAGTAGTGATATCAAAAAATGGGCCAAGTCAAACTTCATTTTAAAAATAAAAATATACTTGGCGCATCGTTTTTAAGGGCATTATAGGTATACTATATAATTAGGTGCATTTGATTTTCGGCATATTCTTTACTGTTTATATACCTACACGATGCGCCAAGTATATTTTTATTTTTAAAATGAAGTTTTGACTTGGCCCATTTTTTGATATCACTACTTTTCAGTGCTGAATTTTTAGATTTCTTCTATTTTTTTGTAGTTGAAGAGACTTGGCTGGTATTTTTACACGGAGTGTTTTTTATGGGGATAAATATTACTTTAGTTAGCTCCACTTGGTACATGTAGTTACCATTATAGGTATGTACTCAGCGGGATTCTTGAGCTTATTTCCTCAGTTTAAATTAACTTCGGGCTACATTAACTGCAGTTAATTTAATCTATGCGTTAATTTATAACGGTAATACACCACATATTTTCCCTAGAAGACCTGGTAACATGGATCCTTACAAAATCAAATGTTATACTAAATTTTTATTGTTTCAGCCGAACTTTGAAGTTGTGTTGGAAAAGATCGAGTTTGATAAATCAATTAATTTGAGTAAAGTATTGAAGATTCACTTCGCCCACGTGACTAGGTTCAATAGAACTGTATATGTTGCAAATGCTTCAGTCGACCTGCTCGTTGATTTCCCCACAGACGCCACGGTAAGTTTGTTTAATCTTATTTTACGTTCCCCACGTCAGTTTACAGGAGGATATTATAACGACAGACTGGGTAGTTCTATAAGAAGTATAATGTTTCCAGTAGGTATCCGCTCCGTTTGTCAATCAATAGGGAAGTCTCATTAAAAAATATTCTAAATTTGTAAATATCAACACACAAAAATAATGACAAATACACTTTTCACCCGAAAAAATTAACATTTTTATTCATAAATTTAATATAAAAATTGAAACTTCATGTGACATTTTGGCGGGAAAATCTATGTGTGACTTATGTGAGCCCGGTGATGTCATTTCTAAGTCCACAACAATGTGTTACCATGGTGAATACTTTGTTGCCATGGCAATGCTGAGCCCCATGACTTCTATGCAGATATTATTACTGTGGTTAAATAATGGTAAAATTCGGAGATATTCTATCAATCTTTCTGTATTAATGACTTGAAAACTATTCATCCCACAATAATAATGTTTTGTTTGTCTACATCAGGGGTCGGCAATCTTTTTGGTGTAGGAGCCATATTCCAAAAAATTAATAAATTAGTTAATAATGGGAGCCGCAGTAGAGGTAATCAAATATAAAAGGTATATCGAAAATAATAAATTGAATTACTATGTTTTATTTTGATATTTAGACGAAGCACCCAAGTTGTTGCCCCGCAGGGCGTCGTTTTAGAATTTCAACAGTTTTAAAGTGATACTGAAACTCTAAAATGAACAAACTGGATCAAATAACCTTCCAATTGGCGGGTTGCCGACCCCTGGTCTATATCATTGACATGTATACTTTCAATAGTTCACGTTTTTAATCCATTCTGCAACTAGAGAGAGAGAGATAACTATTGCAATCGGATTTTCGGTCATTGAAAATATCGAAGATGTTTGATTTTATTTATGCCCACAGCGTTTGATTGGATCACGATAAGTGTAGACAATTTTTCAAACAAAAAGAGTTAGAATATTTATGATGATAATACAGGAAACGATGTACGGATGCAGGCGCGTAGGAACTTCATTTTGAGTGGGGGGGTCAAAATTATGGGGATCAATGAATGTGAGGAAAAGTAGTCGTCGTTACAATGGGGTCTGGGAAGCCCGCAACCCAAATTGCCCCGCAAGGGCCTTTTTTGAATTTTTGATACAAAAGAATCGAATTTGAAGCTATTTTTGTATATTTTTCAAAGAAATTTACAATGTGTGAAATGCAATATTCTGTGGAAACTTTAAGAAATGTAATATAATTTGTAGCTATTTGTTTTTAATACCCATTATTGGCCCCGCAGGGAATTTTTTGGGTTATTGATACAAAATAATCGAGCTTAAAGCTATTTTAGCATACTTTTCAAAGAAATTTAAAATGTATGAAATGCAATATTCTGTGGAAACTTTATACAAATGTAATATAACTGTAACTATTTGGTTTTATAGAATCCCCATTGGCCCCGCAGGGAATTTTTTGAGTTTTTGATGCAAAAGAATCGAATTTGAAGCTATTTTGGCATCGTTTTCAAAGAAATTTAAAATTTGTGATATGCAATATTCTTGGGAAACTTTGACAAAATGCATTATAATCTGTAAATTTTGTTATTCGATAAAATCCCTAAAGATAATCGATTATGAATAGATTTTGGAATTGCTTTGAAAACGGTGCTTATTCGGTATCATAGTTTAACGTGTAATTATTAAATTGTATTCATGAGGATGATCATGTTGGACAAATGAGTTATTGTCTAATTGGATAATACCTCTGTTCAATTATTAGCTTTGCAAAACTTGGGAAAATTTTGAGAATTCAACCTCATAATGGAGCAAATTTGTGCATTTTTGGATCTCTTTATCAAAATTTGTGTGTATCTGGGGGTTATATCTGGGGGTGTCAAGATGAAAAGTGGGGGGGTCATTGACCCCCACTCCCCCCCCCCCTTCCTACGCGCCTGTACGGATGACATCGTTTCCGTTTCCTCTAGACGATACATATGCATAATATTGTAACCTCCTGTTTTAGTACACAGTGATCGCCTACGAACAAATGCCTAACCTGCGGTACAGCAAGATACCAATATACCAGTCTATAGTGGCAGGGCATGTGATATCATTGCAAACGACAAATTCATTTACAAAGACTTACGTAAAGCCAGCAACTTACCAGCGAAATGCCCTATTACTAAGGTAGGAGTAAAATATTGCATTATGATATTATATTTTTACCAATTAGTGAAAAATTTAAAAAGTGAATGTTAAATCTATGTATTGAGAGGTCTGAGGAAGTAAATGTGCATTTATATTTGTGTTAGGCCCGGTTGCACAATGTCCCGATAAAGTTACGGCCATGATTTATCTGTTGAAACTTTGGTAACAGCCAATGAAACAGCGTAATAACCAGCTAAAGTCCACATTTGGCTAAAGTTAACTTTATCTTTCATATCGGGACATTGTACAACCGGGCATTATTACTAATTGGTAGTAATAAAAAAATAGACCGCTTGTGTGAACTGAAGCTCAATTAACTATAACAAATACCTAAGCCACACACTGGAGTATATCACGACCTCAAGTAACGATTACATTTTTGTTGTAATTGTACTTTGTTTGTGTGAATTGAATAATACAACCTATTATAAAATGAAAATTGAAATTCTTTAATTTTCAAATATCTACTCAATTATTTAAATCATTCTGTCCATCTTCATAAAGTAGGTTAGTAAATTACTTGATTGAATCAAAAATGTATTATTCATAATCCATTGTTTGAATGTTGCTTTTTTCAGGGCTCGTATTTTGTAAGAGATTATTTCATGGACACAAAATGTCTACCAGAAGAAATTCCTGGCAACAGGTGGAGAGCTGATGTCACGTACTCATTCAATGGAAAGACACAAATTAAATTCAGTGTATTCGTGTATTTTGACCGAGATATTTAAGTATATATTTTTTGAGAGGCTATGATTTTTAGTAACAACATTTCCATACTGTACATAAAGTGGTATAAATAATGTAGATTAGCAGTAAATCCTATGTAAAAATGGTTGTCCTACTAAATAAATATATACATACTACGCCATGTTGTGTACTCAGTTTACTTTGCATTGGAAGAGCCAATCCTAGTGTTGCCAATATATCGCAGACATAGACAAGACATTATTTTCAAATTTCTGTTTTAATTTTATTCCACGTAAATCAATTGTTTATGGCATTTATTAATACCTACATATTTTATTATTTGAACAAATGTACCAATTTCGTATAAATCCTAAAAACTTTTTAACACATGTGGTATGACTGCCGACGGAAATAATGCGTATTAGAAATATTGCAGTTTCAAGAAAATGCTACTCAAATAATCAAATCTATTATTGTACTTTAGTGTCTCCTTACTGATGCTCCCTCTGTATATTGTACAATATTATGATGCTACTCAGGATACACTTCCTCGATGTCCTGAACTTCTTCTTTAGTTACACAGCTGGTTTATATTGGTAGGTGGAGGAGCCGGATCTGATGCAGCCCGCAGAACATGCATGTGTTGCGGGTTGCGTTAACGAACATAACAGTGGTTCGTATGGTTACTGTCATGTTATCACTGAACTTTATCCTTCAGCTGAGTCGACTTTATTTACAGCTGAATCTGCATGAATATCTACGAGTAATTCGAAAGATCCACTCATGACTGGCAGGGTTCTAAGGCATGGTGATAATTTGTTGATACCACCATTTGTAGACTTTTCATTCTAGAAGAAAACTGTGTTTTTATTTGCTATGTTCTTGTTTGCATGGTGGTATATAAACGTCGTGCCCCTCTGATTACTTCGTCAGTGAGTTCATCACGTATCATATAGATGGGGCGGGAATTTCGTTTGACTGTTGCCTATGGGACAGTCGCTTATGGGACAGTTGCTTACGGAACAGTTTGGGTGAGTGGTTAACGCTCGGAACTTGTATTCCGGAGGTCCGGGTTCGATTCCCGCGGCCGTCCTTCCTGACTGGCGTTTTTTCGTGGTTTTCCCTCAATCGACAGGCAAATGCTGGGAAGGTACCCTACAAATAGGCCACGACCGCCTCCTTCCCACCTTCCATCCTTACCTACTCTTCGCCATCATCTCCCAATCATCATCATAATCATTCATCCGTCGCCATTAGCCTCGCTGCAGAACAGTGCGACGTAAAGCCCCAGACAAAAAAATATATTTATATATTTATGTAAGTAAATTTAAATTTGCACAGACACATTTATAGAATTATCTTAAGAGAAAGGCTGTTTTATTATTAAAACCAGTTAATTTGACGTCTCGAAATTTTGAAATAAGTGTTTCGCCCCTACAAAAATAAATGAATATAATGACTTATAATGTTATACCAATTGATATTGTAGAAAAACATTTTATGTATGTTTTATAATTGGCTCTCAAAACAATTAAACATACCCCGAATAATAGCATTAAGTATATATACCCATCATTAAAAACACTTAACCCCATTAAAATGGACTGTAAACACAGAATATAGACTTCTTGATGTCATATTCATGAACAACATTTTATTACGAAGAGATTGACTGAGATTGGGATTGATTGACTGCTGGGAGTTGGTCCACCAATGGGCAGATCACAAAAGAACAAGTGTAATGTGCGTACCAAATCCACTTTCAGTTTCATACCTTACAAAGTAGGGGGGGAAGGGGTTCTACTACGGCTGGCTCATGGTCCACAAGAATATTTCACTTTAAAAATGTTAAAACTGAAATTTAAAACAATTAAATTTTTTCTCCCATTTACGATGTATTTGCCGGAAAATTATTCGCGGTTGGGCAACTGTATATTTTCCAAGTGGGCAGGTGCGTAGGAACTATTTTCATTATGGTGAGGGGGGGGGGATTGCAACACCTGGAGAGGAGTTTTGGCCCCGCCGGGCGTTTCTTAGAATTTAAACCATTTAACAGTGATTTTGGGGATTTAAAGTGCACATACTGAAGCAAAAAAACTCAACTCTCAGTTGTTCCCCGCAAATCATTTTTTCGAATATAAACATTTTAAAATCAATTCTGGCATGAGAAACTGCTCAAATTACAACACTCAGCTCCCTATTTTTGTCCCGCAGGGCGGTTTTTTAAATTTAAACATTATTTAATTGATTCTTTGACACTAAACGTAATTTTGTGTGGAAATGGGAGTCATCCCGCTCGGTTGGAGGGGGGGAGGTATAATCCCCCATCCCACCCCCTTCTTAAGCGCCTGCAATTATGTAAGAATCAATGCTCTGCTAAAAGTTTCCCGATACACCCAGCAAAAGCAGCATTTTATTCAATTCATTCATTACACATAATATTCAATCTATGTTTAGAGGCAGATCGCGTGCATTAATTGTCATCGGCATCCAAGAAGGGAAATTGTATGTCGACATGGATTATATCAGCTCAAAATATCCAGTTGCTTCTTCTAAACCAATGTCAAAGTTAGCATGATAAGGTTAAAACCTCTGGTATGAAGGTCAGATTATAAATAAGAGGAAACTTGAACAGTAATGTTCGTTATCTAGTTTCCTTGAATTTCAAAACCAATAATCCTGAAAACGGATGTTACAACAATGTAAAAAATAAATAATGGCCTAGTTTTAAAATTGCAAATAACGATCCGTCATTTGTGTTTATAAAAATGCATAATGAATGGAAGGTAAGTTATTACTGATGGATTTGTATTATATTTTGATAAGTTACAATATCCCTTCAATACATATTTCAATATAGCTTCGCCGCAGTATTTCGTTTACGTAATCATTTGATGACTATAAATTGTACTGGATTCATATTCTCCGAATAGATTGATCTGAGATGCTTTCGAAGGCGTGAATATGACTCAAGTTGTGGATATGTTGTTGTTGGTGGTGTTGGTTTTGGTGACGCTCAGTTGGCTGCCTGAAGGCGTGCGCTGTTTGGAGGTAACTATAAAACACTATTCATTATTCATAAATAAATATAAATATTTTGATATATTTCCACTAGAATAAGAATAAAATATAGTAATTTTGAAGTAAATCTTGGGATTTTATGCATTATTGTACCTAGCGTATTTTACAAATTTTAAGTAGAGCTATGTAAAAAAAACTATTTATATGCCAATCTGGTTTGCTAACTCGTAATAGCTAACAATGTTATCCAGTTTTACGAGAAACCAAACTAGTTCATGAAAAGATGATGAATCTACTATTTTTTTAGCTCGTTTGATATGGAATGAACCTACAAGATAATCAAATCTAACTCAAACATTGTTTCAGCCAAACTATGAGCTTATTTTCGAAAAGCTGGAGTTTGATAAGAATTATGATGTGAGTGAAGTGATGAAGATTCATTACGCCATGGTGACCAGGTTCAACAGAACTGTCTACGTCGTCAATGTTTCCTTCGACTCACTCATTGATTTGCCTCCAGATGCAAGGGTAAGTTGGGAGAATATAGGTTAATGTATATTGACGAATCGTTTAACGCTTTTTCATTTAAGATCAAAGAAATCTTTTGTAAGCTTTTTCTGATCAGCTTTACTAACTTTCTTTGCACATTAACAAACTAAGGCTGCATTTCACCGAGATTCTAAACCAGGGTTAGAGGCGGTAAACCTGGTTTAGAGGCCCCTAAACCAGGTTTACCGCCTCTAACCCGGGTTTAGAATCTTGGTGAAATGCAGCCTAAATAAGCAATCTTCACAGCCGTCGATACTTTTAATAATATATTTAATAAAGCAAACTAAAACTACCAATTACACATGATTAAGGTGATTACGAAAGCTAATAAACTCATACCATCTATAAAAGTCCTAATATTACAAATTGAAAACCTTCGACAAAATTCATAGTTAGAACAGTGTTTAGTTCTAAGATTAGTTCATATTTATTTAAATATATACTTTTTATGTTTTATAACTTTTAAGGAAAACATTTTATAGAGAGAGTTGCCTATTATCTATGCTATTATGTTCGTCAATAGTCAACAAATTGTTTTGCATTGTACTGTTAACATAAACGAATCTGTGTTGTTTCAGTACCAAGTGATCGCCTACGAGCAAATGCCTAATCTGCGATACAGCTTGATCCCAATCCCAGTCTGTGAGGGAAGGATGTGCGACGCCATCGATAATGAGAAGTTCTACTACCCACACTTTCTAAAATACAGCAACTTCCCATCGAAATGCCCAATTTTAAAGGTATTATATTTACAGTAATGTGTCTTTATCAATGAGTTTTATTGATAAGTTTGGGCAACTCTGCTTAAAAAGCTATTGGCGAGAATAATATAGCATAAGTTCTCAAATTCGTTCATGCGATTCGACCGAAAAATATTTTTCTTTCGATTTTCTTTAGAGGGAGTTTGTAACATATCATATCAAGTGACATTTAGTCACTTTTCGGTGCCACAAAAAAATGCGGGCCGTTTTCAAGTATTTAAAATGCAAATTACTTGCGTCAATTGCAAAACCATTGAACTAAAAGTGACGCAACTTAAAGTAAATATGCATCAGATTTTTATTTATAGCTTAAACCAAACTAACTATATTATTAAAAAAAAAAAAAGCGTTCAATTATAAAAAAAATATATATTCACGTACCGGATTTTGTCAACTAATATTACTGATTAGGCTACTGATTATACTTTTCCTACTGAAGTAGGAATGAAGTTATCGATATCTGAGGGCTAATTAGGCTATCGCCTATTCTTCATGAACAAAACGATCCGTCGTGAAAGGAGAGTGAAATGGTTGCTTCAAACGAGACGGTATGAATACATTTATTTTCAAAAACCCAACGTCAAAATTTTACGGTACAAAAATATTGTCGTAAAACGATCCTGTAGTTTTTGGAATAACTGAATAAGAAGAACTCCCTCCCTCCCTTCCATTGATTGATTGTCAATCCTCATTCTCCTTACTTATTGTCACCTTCTTCCAATATCTTCATTACTCAAATGTTTGAATGTATGTTGTTCCAGGGCCGGTATTACGTGAGGGACTATTTAGTGAATATGGATAAAATGCCACCAGAGATGCCGGGCAACAGATGGAGGGTTGATGTTACGTACTCATTTAATGGAAAGATACAAATAAAAATAAGTGTGTTCATTTTCTTTGACAGAGACATCTAGTAGGTATGAGTTCACGCACTTTTCACTCATGTTTGTCGTGTCAAATTGTGAATCTTGTGTGCAAAATGTAACTATACTGTATCCAGTTGCACTAATATAACAACAGTGTTTTCCTCACTCGAGATGCAATTGCTGGGAAGGTACTTTATACACGATTGTCTCCTTCCCAACCATCCATCTATACCTAACTTATTGATCATCCCTATCATCATCAGAATGCATCTGTCATTTTGACCTAGTTTGTTGGCCGGTAGAAACTGGATCACGTGTCAATGTAAGCTGAGTGATCATTGATTGCGAAAGTCTTGACCGATTTGTCTCAAATCCAACTCTCTAAGTGGATTAGCTGATAGTTTATTACCTCATGTCATCTGCCAATATAATGTCGTAGTTTGCGTAATCATTATGCAAGGCAGCAGAATGCAGAGGAAACTTGCTTGCGTGATTTCCAATATTTTAGAAACAAGTGCATATTACGTCACTGAATATAGCGTGATTAAATTGCCACCGATAACCAACGGGAACTCTTTGTAAACAATGACTTTATCTGCAGCTGCAAGAAGTGTCTGCCATTTTCATCTTCCAATCCAATCATGTTATAAACAAAACCTATTGTAGTTGTTTGAATATTTCGAACCTTATTTCAATTTTTCAATATCATTCCGAAACTGACTTCTACCTTGTTATACATTTACGTGATGATTGATAACTAATTAGATACTTAATCTGAATACGGATATTGCAACAAGGGAAGAATAACGTAGAGTTTTATATTGTTATATCACAGATAACAACGATTTCACAAAATAATTGTGCATGTTTATACACATAATCACGTGATATGTGGCAACATTTTACTGGCATCGTATTTCTTATGAAACTCTTCTCAGTTACAAACTCATAGTTTGGCTCAAACAAATCATCATAGATTTCATCTCACTTTGTATCTGATCAAAATAACACATTTTACAACAAACCCAATAAACTTACAAAACACAATGTGGCGCGTACGTATAAGAGAGATATATAAACATAATATCATTGACAGACAAAATATACTAAACATTCACTAAACTAAATTCACTAGATTAAAATTAAATAGATTGTATATTAGCATATCTTGAACCTGAACTCTGAGCGAAGTGCAGCTGAGCGCCATCAAACTCACCACCGACATAGCGCCACCACCTGGTTCATCACCGCCACCAACTCGAAGAAGAACAATGCGAGAATACCAGTCGATGACAGACGAATGTCAGTTCACCAATATAATTATGTAGGTCAGGTTAAGTAAACAGATTTATCAATATAATTTCGACTGATAATTGTTTACAATAAATTTGATGAAATTTGATTTTGTATACTTGCACAACGAGTGCTTTATGCGTATTTATTAGTTTCTAGTTTAACTCTAAATTTGACTTTAAGTCCTTGACCAATGAGGATTTAGGCCCACTCTTAAAAGGGATGCAAATTACTGTTCACATTGTAATACCTGGAATTGTCGGACAGCTGAGAAGCTGTTTATAAAATCCCGCTCTATTAACACAGGGAGTATGGAAACGAGTGGCTCTCGACGAAGCAACAATGTGATTATAGCTGCATAGTGGTGACAGAGTTTAACGTCGCACTGTTCTGCAACTAGGCTGATGGCACAGGATTAATGATTTTCATGATAATTGGGAGATGATGAAGAATACGTAAGAATGATAATTGAAGAGATAGTATATTGCTATTTTTCTTTGTGAATTGGGAACATCTCTAGTACAGTACCTACTAAAATGTTAGTGCATATTAAAATTATTCGGTTAAGATAATACTCTTTGTGAATCCGGTCCGTGGTCAAGAGACAACTCAATCAACGACTTTAGATTGAGGTGGCAATGTATCTTTCAGTAAGTAGTCATTCATTTATCAACTGAGTAAGTTGGTAGGTACTTCTACAACCTAGGTAACTCTACTTCTGGAAATTTCAAGACGATCTGATCACCGGATCGTCTGTGTTCCGGTCAAACTGTTCAACCAATCGATCTGAAAGTTTGCGCACACTAAAGGGCCGTTTACATAAAAGCTGTTTTGCGTTATGCGTTTTGCACTTTTTTGTGTTTCTATTTTTTTCTTTAAAGCAATCACAAGTCCAGAAACCGCTCGCGGCTGACTTGTGATTTGTAAATAGAAACGATTAAATAGAATAGAATAGATTAAATAGATCAACGATTTTCGCTTTCCGCTCTTATGTGAATGCAATCTATGTGGTCTCATGTAGAAGATTTGAACCCCAAGTCCTCTACTTTTTCGAAATTTAAACTGTACTGTTTTACCGATCTACAAAATTCTTGCATGGTTATTGGGACTAACATTTTACGTGGTTTTTGTCAATTTTCCAACCAATCTGTCGATAACTTCAAAAGTTAGTGAAATTTTTACTGTCATTTATGCGTGTTCGACAATATTTGTAAATTTTCTTGAAAGAAGTCCGATATTTTATCTTATCTGCTTCTTTGAAGATTTCGTTTCGGCTCTTTCCAAGGTCTGTAGAGCAGAAACTTGCAAACACATATTAACTCGCATGCAATACGAAGGCTCGCTCATCAACGCGTTTAACAGAGCTTTATCCCAGTTACTCTACTCATCTTGCAAGTTGCAACACATAATCTTCAAGTGTTTAGTAGCTGATCGCGTGCATGAAATGTCAACGGCATCCAAGCAGGGAAATTCCAAGCCGACATTGATTCTATCAGCTCAAAATATCCGTCATTTTTATTTGCACGAGTTAAGTTTTAAACATAACCCCTGGCTTCAATGTCATATTATATAATTAAGAGGAAACTTGAACAATTATGTCCGTTATCGGGTTTCCTCGAATTACAAAACAAATAATCATGAAAACGGATGTTACAACAATGGAAAATAATAAATATGCCCTTGTTCTAAAACTACCAATAATGATACGTCCTTATGGTTATTTAAAAAATGCATAATAGATGGAAAAGTAATAACTGATGGATTTGTATTATATTTTGATAAGTTACAATATCCCTTCAATACATATTTCAATATAGCCTCACGACAGTATAATTTACGTAATCATTTGAAGACTATAAATTGTCATCAACTCGTATTCCCTCACTCTGAGGTGGTTTAAGGTGTGATGACTCAAGTGGTGGATATGTTGATGTTGGTGGTGTTGGGTTTGGTGGCGCTCAGTTGGCTACCCTCAGAAGTGCGCTCAGAGGTAACTAGAAAACACAATTCACAGACACTCACATTCATAAACAGAATTATTTTATTTTGATATACCTATTGTTGCACTAAGGCCCGGTTGTACAATGTCCCAATAATGTAAGGGGTAGGATTTATCGGCTGAAACCATGGCAACAGGTTATGAAACCGCATCAAGCTGTTCCTAGCTATAATAGTGTAGGAAATATACTTATTTAACTATACTTCCTTCTAGGTACTTATGTTCCTACTATTTTTAAATGTTATTAATTGTCAATTTATCACATAATCAGGTTATTATTATTGAAATGTTGCTTTTAAGATAATCTAATATGTAATACTTTAGTGCCCATACACAAGTGAGGACCCACCTTCAATTATATGGGTATCCCCCCTTTCAATGTATCATGAACTATTTTACAAATAAAGAATACTGCTACTACTACTACTACTACTACTACTACTACTACGTGATCTAGACCCTTTAAGTCCACTTTTGGCTAAAGTGAACTTAATCTTACTTATCGGGACATTGTACAACCGGGCCTATGAAATACATATTTATTTATAATTGGTTGTGTTTCACTGTGACGATTATAAGTTTGACTCTAGACAGAGTGATCTTTACTTCACGACACTTTAAAGTGACATGATACTAAAGAGTAGACATACCTCATAGAACGTTTTTGAAGAAAGCTATAACAGCGCAAGATCCCAAAAGTGCTTCCACGTTAATCTTGTATTGACTTGTATATCGGCAAGAGAAAAAGAGTTATGTACCAAAAGAGTTGAGACGATCGCTCGCTTAAACAGCTGATAATAAAATATATTGAAATTTTAAAGTAATTTGGGGATTTAATTGCATTATCGTAGCTGTCTTAATTTTTTATATTTTATTTAATCTAATCCGGTTTAAAATTATTATTATTATTTTCATTTATTTCATTCTCATTGTACAATTACATACATGGAAACATTTATCATACTACGGGTAAAGAAATTACATACGTAGCACTCTTAGTTAATCATTGTGATACACTTAACACTTTACGAATTATCCTAGATGTCTCTAATAATACTGATCTTTGAATTTTGTGAATTATACTGAAAGGAACATTCATTTTCTTCATACAATTTGCTTGTTCTTGATGAATCAGACCATTGACTGTCACTACGACGGGGAAGATGAGAACTTGATTCAACTATTATTGATTATTATTATTATTTTTATTTTATTTTTATTTTATTTTTATTTTATTTTTATTTTATTTTTTTCCTTCTCCTGCATTTTAGGGATTTTTGAGACAAGCCGGAATCCATTGATTCAAGGCATGCCCTGCCTACACATCTTTCGGAGAGTCATATTGGTACCTTAGCACTGATGTTTTTGATGTCGGTCGTGCTAGCCGTTCAAGAACATTCTGACAATTCTCGATGTTCCTAACAACGCCGCTTTTTGCATGATCCGTACGTGATATTCTTCCAACCAGAGTTTCTCTCGGTTTTCTACTAATTCCTTTGACACAAGACCGTTTACTGAGATGACCACTGGCACGACAACGATTTCCCTCAGTCCCCACATGTTCTTGAGGTCTATGGCTAGCTCCTGATACTTTCTCTTCTTCTCAGCAATAGTGGGTGTTATGTTGCTGTCTGAGGGAATTGCAATATCTACAATAATTGCGTGCTTCAGCTTTTTATCGAGAAAAATAATATCAGGTCTGTTGCAAAGCACTGTTCGGTCCGTGTTAATCGGGAGATCCCAGAGAACCTTTGCCTTGTTATTTTCCAGTACTGGCTCTGGATTATACTTATAATGAGGCATCTCGTCCTGAACGAGACCAAACTCTTTCGCTATTGCTTGATGAACCACCTTAGCAACTGTGTTATGGCGTGATAAATAATCCGTGGGAGCCAGTACCGAACAACCAGCCGTGACATGCTGGATGGTCTCCTTCGCTTTCTTGCAGAGTCTACAGCGATCAGACACGTTTTCCTTGAGTATATGCCTAGCATACGCGTTGGTTCTGAAGACTTGGTCCTGAATGGAGAATATGAACCCCTCAGTTTCTGAGAAGAGCCCACCCCCTCGTAACCATTCGGTAGAGAATCTTTTATCCACAGCATCAGCATCCAACGCAGCCTCAAATCTCCCGTGCAGCTCTTTTGCTTTCCATTGATCAAGTTTATCCTGCAATGGAATTGGTGTCAATTGGAAGTGCTCATCAGCCAAATGTAAAGGCGTATATCCAGAATCCGCAATACATACCGCCTTGTGCAAACTCGATGTATGTTCGCAAAAATACTTGCGTAAGCTGAGAACTTGCCGAATACAGATCTCCTCAAAGTCTTGAATGCCTCTTCCGCCATGTTTGCGCGCAAGGTGAAATCTTTCAACTGCACTCCTTGGGTGATGCATGCGATGCTTAGTAAACGTCGTTCGCACTTTTCTATTCAGTGCGTCAAGCGCAGTTTTCGTCCACTTGACGACTCCAAACGTATACATAACCACCGGAACTGCCCACGTGTTGACAGCCACAACTTTGTTCTTTCCGTTCAGTTGAGATTTGCACACCTTCGTTATTCTCTCGAGGAACTTCTTCTCCACACGATCGCGCGCTAGTACGTCAGAAACACCCAGTAGCTGCAGCATGCCTAAGTACTTATAACTGTCACCAGTACCAAGTCCTTGAATAACAGTTCCACACATAAGGTTGACATCTTCTGGATCTTGCAACTTTCCTTTGCGTACATGAACCGATGCACATTTGTCTAGCCCGAACTCCATATGAATCGCGTCACTGAAACTCTTCACCACTTCCAGCAGGCTTTGCAGTTTGTCTCGACTCGCCGCAAACAGCTTCAGGTCGTCCATATAGAACTGATGCGTGATTGACACTCCTAACTCTCTGTTCAGCACATAACCGCACCCTGATTCTCTTAGCATCCTACTCAATGGATTAAGAGCTAAACAAAACCACAGGGGGCTTAGGCTATCACCCTGAAATATACCCCTTGCGATTTTAACTTGGTCAGTGCTGTAGTCTGTTTCGCCAATCGACACACACAGTCTCGTTGTCCAGTTCTTCATCATAAACACGAGAAGATTCACAAGCGCGTTATCGACTTTATATAGAAGCAGAACACGAATCAGCCAGGAATGTGGTACGGAATCGAAGGCTTTTCGATAATCGATCCATCCAACAGATATGTTCCTGCCTTTCTTGCACGCTTGTCTCATCACAACCGTATCTATGACCAACAGCTCTTTGCAACCCTGCGCACCTCTACGACAACCGTTCTGCTCCTCTGCTAGGAGTTCATTCGCTGACAAATGTCTGGAGATTTTCGACGAGATTATGGATGTTAATATCTTGTACACAGTAGGGAGACACGTGATTGGCCTGTAGTTCCTGGGATCTTCCATGTCACCAGCCTTTGGCTTCATGTATGTGACCCCTTGCGTGAATTATTATTATTATTATTATTATTATTATTATTATTATTATTATTATTATTATTATTATTATTATTATTATTATTATTATTATTATTATTATTATTATTATTATTATTATTATCTATTATAATTATTATCTATTATATTATTAGCTATTATTATTATTATTATTATTATTATTATTATCTCCGCAAACGACTGGCCAAGTCAATCCATCTTCCTCTTCTTCTCCCTCCTGTCTTTCCTCAAACTCTCGCCATATCTCCATCTCTCTTTAACAACCGTCTCCTAATTTCCTCCTCTTTAAGCACGTCTGCTTCTACAGTCTTCCACGTTGTTCGTGGTCTTTCAGACTTCGTTTATCCAACACCTCTCACTTTGTGAAATTCCCCTTCGCGGTATTCTCTCTTTCCCCATGTTCTTCACTCGACCTAACCATCTCCATACCATTAAATTTATATAAATTGAGGTAATTTCAGTATTTTAATATTTGGTAGGTAGAGCATAGCCAAAACTTCCGCCAATATGATTTGTTTATTTTGTAATAACTAACAATATTACCCAGCTTTACGAGAAACCGACGTTGTCCATGAGAAGTTTAACTATTTTATTAAACTCGTTTAATATGGAATGAACCTACAAGCAGTGTCGGACTGGGCAGCCGGGCAACCGGGCAATGCTCGGTTTGATCAAATAACAAAATTTTCAGATTATATTGCATTTTGTCTAAAGTTTTTCCAAGAATATTGCATATCACACATTTTAAATTTCTTTGAAATGGATGCAAATTACCTTCAAATTCGATTATTTTGATAAAAAAACAAATGCCCTGACAAATAGTAACAGATTATATCACATTTGTCTAAAGTTTCCACAGGATAATGTATATCACACATTTTAAATTTCTTTGTAATGCCAAAATAGCTTCAAATTCGATTATTTTATATCAAACATTCAAAAAATGCCCTGCGGGGCTACCTGGGGGGCTGGCCCCAGTCCCCCTTGTGGCGGCGCACTACCTTTTCCTCACATTCATTGATCACCCATAATTTTACCCCCCCCCCCCCCCCCCCCCACAATCAAAATAAAGTTCCTTCGCGGTTTCCGCAAAAAATGATAATTCTAAAAATGGGCCGCTTTCTTACCGTGGGCCGGTTTCTAATCTGTTGCCCGGTAAGAAATTTTGCCCCAGTCCGACACTGCCAACAAGATACGCAAATCTAACTCAAACATTGTTTCAGCCAAACTATGAGCTTATTTTCGAAAAGCTGGAGTTTGATAAGAATTATGATGTGAGTGAAGTGATGAAGATTCATTACGCCATGGTGACCAGGTTTAACAGAACTGTCTACGTCGGAAATGTTTCATTTGACTTGCTCGTTGATTTGCCTACAGATGCAAGGGTAAGTTGGGAGAATATTAATTTATGTTGCCGAATAGTTAAAAGCATTTTCGATATAATTTTTTATTTTTATTTAGCTTTGTAAACTTTACTTGAAAAAAGATGTACTTATGTATAATCCAACACAAGACGTACATGATTGTATAACATACAAGATTAGTTCTTAAGTATGTAGGTATTCAATTAAATAAATATTTGTACTAGTTTAAGGAATCTGGATCTATCATCATGAACTCAATCAGGAACTTTTTAAAATTTTAAATGTTTATTTTATGGTAATTTATTTTAAATGTTGCAAAGAAAACACGAGAAAGCGATTAGACAAACATGCAACTTATCTCCCAATTCATAGAACTAAAGAGATAGTATCACATGTAAATTAAAGTCTTTTTGTTGACGATTATAATTGAATTATTGATGCAGTTGGCCACTCCTGAAGATGGGAGAAGTTCAGCTCGATGGAACTACTCGGTGAACTTCGAGTAACAAACCGATTGAGTTCAGATTTGAGGGAGTTGGGGGAGGAAAGCATTCTGAAGCAATGATTTTTATGCGTTAGCAATACACCAAGTTCCTTTGTTCAAGGTCAAGTATCTTTATTTTGTCAACCTAAGTTAGGTATATTAACAAAAATGGCGGTATTTTTTTTTTTTTTATTAAATATCAAAATATACATGGTCTTCCATACAACCATGGAGTTAACTATAAATAACATAATCTAAACTTAGGAGAATTTCAATAAATGGTAATCTTAGCTCTGAACATTCATGTCGTGTTTTAATGTCGTGCTTTTATGCTGTTACTGTGCACTCTCTTAACTCTGAGCTCGCCGGGACTTTCCTCGAGCTGAACTGAACTTCTCCCACCTTCAGAATCAGGAATGGCCAACAGGACAAAAATTTTAATTATATTCGTTGACAAAGGCAATTGTATACTGTGTTGTTTCAGTACCAAGTGATCGCCTACGAGCAAATGCCTAATCTGCGATACAGCTTGATCCCAATCCCAGTCTGTGAGGGAAGGATGTGCGACGCCATCGATAATGAGAAGTTCTACTACCCACACTTTCTGAAATTCAGCAACTTTAAATCTAAATGTCCAATTACAAAGGTAGGTATTACATTTACAGTAATTTTTATTGATGAAGTTGTACACTCGGCACAAATAAAATTGATCGGTGATCATTAGAATGAACGCTGGTTATGATCCATACCAATCAAAGCTATAGTTATTAATACTAGGAAAACGCTATGTGTAATGCGTTGATGAGCGAGCACGGATAGGCGCAACACCTCATACCGAAATTCCGTCTATCGAAAATGTCCAATAATTCTTGAATTTCGTCACAGAATTGTAAGAAAATCTCAAAAAATTCCTAAAATATTTCCCAATAACCATGAAACGGTTCAATTGTTATAAGTTTCAAAAATCACATTATCTCGTTCAAAAAATATAAATGGGACCACTCATATTATGATGTGTACACAATATTAGATTGATCTGTTATGATCTGTTGAACAGTCATATCAGTTTCATTAAAAGTTTAAAAGTTTCTGCTCTAACTACCTTGGAACTAAAGAGAGAAGTTGCCGTGAAATATTAAATTCTAGAAATTGGACAGCCAACACGCAAAATGTCCGTAAACTGTCAATAACTTTTGGATTTAAACACAGATTAGTCTGAAAATGGTAAAAAAAATACAGAAAATGTTGGTCCCAATGACCATGCAAAGTTTTAAGTTGATTGGTCAAACGGTTCTAGTTTAAATTTCAAAAATCACATGAAAGATTTTTTTAAATTTTAACCAATGGGAGGATTTGGCTGAAACTTTGTAAGATTGGGGATAATGTTGGTCGTAATGACTTGTCAAAATTTCAAATTGATCGAAACAACCAATCGAAAGATAATGTTTTTAAAATTTGAACCAATCACAAGATCCCGTTCAAAAACGATTCCAGGGACCGCATAGATTACGTTAGTACCTATGTGTGCAAAATTTCAGATCGATTGGTTGTGCGGTTTGACCTGGGCAGTGCAGGCAAAAAAAAGAGAGAAAGTGCCAAGAGTACCGTGGTGACGCTCGCTACGTTCGAATGAGAGGAATGAGAGGTCACCTACTAGAGTGAGACAAGGAGATTGCTTGGACCATCTTGGACTGACTTCTGATGGTGCGATCTAATATTTGTCAGTCAATCAGATTTATTGAATGATCAATTTTAGTTGTGCCAAGTGTACAGCCAACGCATTAAGTCGTGATAAAAGCCAATGATAAAACCAGTCTTGCAAATCACCCCTCTGTATACAAATATCTGAATTTTAGGCAACTTATACTACTTCTGTGTACGACTGGTAGTCGCGATAGGGGTAAGTTTTATCAGGACTTATTGCGTTGGGTATACCAGCCCTACTTCTCAAAAGACTGATTGACCGGTTATAATGCTATTATTATACGAGGGCTGTACCGAAATTAACGGAAAAGTAGGTATTACCTTTTTTGACATAGAGGTACTTAATATTGTCAGCATATTGTACATGGTAAAAAAGTAACTTCTCTATAAAACGGTATGACCCAACATTTTTCTGAGTCCAAAGAGATTTGTTTTGCGCGATCGTTGAACACCTCTCCAATAATATTCGGCAAAAACATGTGGGGCTGTAGTACCTAACCACTTCTTCACAGTCAATACTTACTTTGTTTGTGGAATCAAATCGTGTCCCCAAAGGTAGAGGTCGAAGGGTGTAAGATTCTCGATGTTACATGGATGAGAACCAATTGACCAGCCAATCTGTCGAACGCCTGTGTTCATCCCTTTTGACTAAGACAATGTTGTGTCATACCGTTTTATATAGGAGGAGTTACTCTATCACCACCATGTGCAATTATGTCAATTAATAAAAATGTTATACACACTCCATAATCTTCATTTACGGCCAATATCTTTATTTAACAACATCTTATCGTATTTGTCATCCAATAATAATTATTATTCAACGGTTTGAATGTTTGTTGTTACAGGGATGGTATTGGGTGAGAGACTATTTAGTGAATATGGATAAAATGCCACCGGAAATGCCGGGCAACAGATGGAGGGTTGATGTTATGTACTCATTTAATGGAAAGATACAAATAAAATTAAGTGTGTTTATTTTCTTTGACAGAGACATCTAGGACTTAATTAGTTTAATTAATACTGCACAAAACAAACACGGAAACAATAAGATTGCCAACACATCTCGCCTAAATTGATTGAGATCTAAAAGGAGGATAGTATGCTAAACCTTAACGTACTAAAAGTTCGTGAAGTCATTTCACCCAGTTAGGTACTGCCCTCAAGTACTGTACCTAATTTTGTGTCTGAATTTGCCACAAAAGAGACCTCCATATCAAAAGTTAGCAATTAAATAATTTTGTTTTTAAATCTAAATAATTTGTAATCAAGCTTAGCGCATAAGAAGAGGGCAACAGAAATAGAAAATGAGGAAATTGAAGAAAGAAGTTTCATGACCAGTGAAAATTCATTGTGTTATTAGAATTGTGAATCTTTTGTGCAATAATATAACAACAGATGTTTCTCAGTCACGATACTATTGGGGAAGGTGCCTTACTATAGTCCACGACTGCCTCCTTCCCAACCATCCATCTATACCTAACTTATTGATCATCCCTATCCGAATGCATCAGTCATTTTGACCTAGTTTGTTGGCCGGTAGAAACTGGATCACGTGTCAATGTAAGCTGAGTGATCATTGATTCCGAAAGTCTTGACCGATGTGTCTCACATCAATCTCTCTTACCTCGTGTCATCTGCCAATATAAGGTCGTAGTTTGCGTAATCATTATGCAAGGCAGCAGTAGCAGAATGCAGAGGAAACTGCTTGCATGATTTCCATGAGTGCATTTCCCAATATTTTAGAAACACGTGTATGACATTACGTCACTGAATATAGCGTGACTAAATTGTCACCCATAACCAATGATAGGAATTCTCCGTAAACAATTTGATTTCATCTGCAGCTGCAAGAAGTGTCAGACATTTGCATTTCCTATAGGAATATCACCGTGTGTTTAAGGTTCTATTGTTGTAATATTTCAAAAATTATTTCAATAACGTTATCATTATCCTTATCAACAACAGGCAATTCGACCTTAATTTACGTAATTGGTTGATAACTATAATTAATGCAAAGAGAAGATCAATTCTGATCTAGGATAAAAGCACTGATATTTATTAAAAACCATATAAAATGGACCGCGATATTTCGCCGCCGCGTTCGTTCGGTTTCCTCAGGCGAGACTGACAAGACTACACCAAAACAAAACAAACCTAAGTTCTCTGCTGAGCAAACGGCGAACTTGTCATACCCTCTTTCATCCCGCGCATAAGCAAATCTCGCACAAACGGCCGCACAATACTGCGCCATGAGTCATCGAAGAAATAGCTCTGTTGGCTGATTGTGATTTCATTACACAAAATAAAGGCAACTTAAAAAAATCTCACATTGTTTTCTTTATGGGCTTCCAAACTCCAAGCTAGAATAGAGCGCGCCACCGACAATCATACCTGGTTGCTATGGCAACAGTCAAATGTTTGTTGACAGGTTGCTACTTTGTCTAAATTGAAAACAAAAGAAGTTGTTTAACATAAAGTGATCTTCCAGTATAAAAAGTAAGTAATTGAAACTATTTCTTCATTTAATAAGTATATATTACATTTTAAAACAATTACCTTCACTCCAAACACAACAGTTTGGCATTATATTTTAAATACAAGAAGTTATAAGTGAGCTGTCATCTAGCTGTCATTTTGTACAGACGCATGCGTGGAAGGAAAAAGGAACAATTCTCCCTAGCGCTGAGTAGTGAGAGCAAATGGCAGCGTGGAAGCCCATTACCAGCAGAATATCAATTAATAAAAAACAGTTATATTAAAAAAAGATGCATTTGATATCTGTTCCGTAACAATTACACTATTAAATTCCACTAGTGGGGTGTAACCTACTCCTGAAGGGAACTTTCCGTCTCTTCCGAATGACGCAAAGTCCTTGGGTTTCAATGCTGATAACTTTTCCATTATTGTGTTTCCCTGAATGTCTTAACCAATATTCCTGAATAGTGAATACGGATGTTGCAATAAGGGATGAATAATGTGGAGTGGAGTATTATAGATTGTATTACCTATCACAGATTTCATGATTTCATAAAATAATAATACTCACTGCAAGCATGTTTATACATGACGTGATCATCATCAGAAAGGTATGATTCAATTTGTGACACAAACTTCATTTCTATTTAATTTTTATTAGTCTAAGAGGATATGATTCATAATCATAACCGGTTTACATACAATCTGAACAATCAATTTATTTGCAATTTTGAGAAGTTACTAAAACAAATATTTCAAACAGTGGCACATGGCATTTTTTGTAATTATTGTTGGGAAACAGCAGCTATGTGTATTTTCGAAGTGAATTTATTATTGTATTATTCTCGATATGGTGATTCTTCAGTGCCGCTGTCAGATTCCTTTAATAATGCACAGATTTCAGAGAAGTAACTCAATTTTGTAGGATATGTAAGTAAATAGCAGCAGAATGTTCACTTGAAAATACATTCTTATAATTCCCAGGGACGCATGGCATTTGAAAGTGGTCGTGTCCCTCGCGTATTTCGTGTGAGGGGAGGGGGGTATACACGTCATTCAAATGTCCCCAACATCAGTACAGTAGCAGTTTTCACTTATTTGTAAAGAAAGAATGCATCTAGGGATTTTATTAAAAGGATATTTTAAAAGTTGTTTCGATTTTTAATCAGGACTCAAATATGCACAATTTCGGGAAATTTGTGTCATCGAGCATCTTTGAGTGCCTGTAATATAAAATCCATACAACTTTTTGAATATCCATTTAATAATAACACCAGATGCATTGTTTCTTTACTAACTAGTGAAAACCGCAGGTCGCTAAGTGAATTTGTTGGGGTGCTATGAATGTTAGAAAATATCGTATTTTTACGCGCGATAACGTGAATAACTCGGTCGCTATAAAATGACAGCCACCCCCAGATCTTGCAAAGAAAGAAAGCTTCCACACTATAAAATTGCCCCGCTGGTCTGAGAATATCTCTAGCCGTTTCCGTTTTTAAGTTTTCTAACAGAAACTCAATCATTAATCATTCATTTACATAGTATTTATATAAATAATGCGTGAACTGCCTACATCTTGTCTCACTGCTGGCTTCTGAGATTGATTCTTCCCGACTGCTGGTCCAACTCCTGCTGAGTCGGCTTGAGGTTGAAGCGGCCGATGTCTGCTGTCGTGATTGTGTACTGACTGTCCACTCCGGAGATGTTGGTGCTCACATCGGCCGAGCCAGCGATGTCGACCAGAGGGCCGTTGCCGATGGGGGTCTCCTCCTCTCTACAAGCAAGACGTAGTACACTTTATTCTCAAAACACAACATGGGGCCTTCAATGAATTCGTAGGGGACATAATCCCACATTTCTCTTAAAGGGGCAATCCTTTTTTCAACTAGCAAATAAATTAGTTAGAAGCTAGAACGTCCAAGAAACTTTTAATAGGAAGAACTCGATGTTTAAAGGGTGTTTTATATTTGAACAGTACATTGGTATTGTTCTTATAAGAAAACCAAAAAATGTGTACCAGTAATATGACCAATATGATATCTTTTTAATTAGTTCAGCTTGGTTACATTTTCATGACGAAATTGTGAAATTAATTCTACCTCATTATAGACTAATTTTTCGTAAAATTCTCCTCGTGGGAACATAATTTTAATTGAGGGTTAAAAAAGTTCTACATTTGTATCCCTTCGACTCACTTGACGACTCTGTATCCGTTCTCATCTGCCTCGTAGTGAACAGTTCGCTTGTAGTATCCATCACTGTACGAGTAGACGCCGGACACCTTCAAGCCCTCCCTCTTCTCCTCACGGATGTGCTCGTGGTCGTTGATGCCGTCGCTGATGGCGGACTTGAAGCTGTACTCCGCATGCTTCGCTTGTTCCTGGAACTCCTCCTCATCTTCCAGCGCGATCTTCTCGGCGCGTGTCAGGACGCGATCGCGCACCTGAGTGTGCGCAGTGCTGACCGGCGCGCGCACCAAGGCCGGGGCGGTGGGGGGCTGCAACATGACGTCATTAGCACGTGACAACACTGGCGCGCGCACCAAGGCCAACATGACGTCATTAGCACGTGACAACACTTGCGCGCGCACCAAGGCCGGGGCGGTGGGGGGCTGAAACATGACGTCATTAGCACGTGACAACACTTGCGCGCGCACATCAGCGCGTGGAACTCATTGACTGAACAAAATAAGGACCGTTTTTTCAATGATCTGCTAAACAACCCAGTAGTTAAGGATATTACAGCAGCTCGGCGGCGAGAGTTAGCTCGCGTCTGAGCGTGAAACCAATGTTATAAATTGCTCGTTCAAGAAAAATATTAGTCATAACAAAGCTCAAATAGGTTCAAATAACGCCAAACATATTAAGGAAGACAGTGAACCTTCTAAATTGCAGATATTCATTTCCGTTTAAAATTTACGAATTAAATTTTAAAAAGTTTAGACACAGTTTTATGGCAATACTATTCAACATTGCGAGATGCTTTCACAAGCAGGATGAAGATCGTACAACTGCCGAAAAAGTTACAAGAGGAAATTAATTTAAAAAAATCATCTGAGATACAGCAAGCGTTTTAGTGAAAAGTCGTATTTTTTACGGAAAATTCACAGACTGATATCGGCGCTCTGAATCGGTAGCGGTCAGATAGTAAAGTTTGAAAACCTGTAACAGCCCGGGGCATGGAGACAAGTATTGCTCGATATCTACCCCGCAATCAAAACAAATCACAATCACTCACAAATGCGGAAGTAAGGCATATTCATTAGGACCTTGTGTCGAGAGGTGGATTCCCAAGATACTGTATATTTATTTAACTTTTTATTAAAATCATTATAATAATTATTTTAAATAATTTATAAAATATATCTTATTTGATAGTAATCAATAAAGTTTCTAACGTCAGCCAGCTAAATTTTGTTGAAAATTTATTTGAACTGTTTTAAACTTTATTCTAACAGTTCAAATTTAATTTAATTTAATGTAGGTACCTATGTGTTTGTATAAATGTTATGAATTTTATGTATGAATTTTTTTCTTTCAAATTTTATTGTCTGTCAGGTTTCTTTTTGGCATTTTCCACTGGCCGCAATATGTTTGCACTGAAATTACGTCACCATACAATATTCAATACAGATTTCAAACTTAGTGCAGAACTAGCGGAAAACGCCATTAGTAAATCATTTTTTAAATGAACTTCCTTAGATTTATTGAAACTTATTATGGTTTTTGAAGCTATGTAAAATGTATTTATATTTTTTTAAGAGCGCTCATAATTTACTTTGATTTTTTCCCCTGAAGATGTGTCTTCGCGTCTTTCATTATAATCCGTAGAATTTGCAAATTCAAGTCAATTCAATTCAATTTTTTTTCAATCGTTTAGATTGGTCACATATATGTGAATTAGACAATGTCAATAATACATAGGTACATAACTCAATTTACAATTTGAGTTGGTATATTAAATATAATTCTGCAAGAATTTGTCAATGGAATAAAAACATTAGTTATTAAAAAATCTTTCAAACAAGCTTTAAAAATGTACAAACGTTCATAATCCTGCTTGGACTTGAGCACTGCACTCAATTTATTATAAAATTTAACACCCACCTGTTTTGGGCACTTATTGATGTTTAATAGATTTGTAGAATGTAAATGTAATTGTAAATGTAAGTATATACATTTGTATACATTCAAATGTATGTAGCAAGTACATTTGAACACTGAGCTAATTTAAAAAACAAATGAAATTTGATTTTTGACAGTTAAATTTTGTATTTTTTATGAAGACCGCATCGTGTATAATGTTTAAAATGGTGATAAGAGATACCGGCATCTATCCGTTCGAAACCAGAATATCTGCAGTTTAGTTAGTACAGTATGATGACAATTAAATTATTCTAGCACTCTTGAAGCATAAATCAACCAAGCTCCTATAGCATCCCAAATCACCCTTCAATGATTCTCTCGTCATGTTGTTCATACTTCATTTTTTGGATCAACGCAACAAATGATTAGGTATTAAATTTTGCCCCGTTAGTGAATTATGGCATGCTAATAATTCAGGGAGCAGATTCTATTTATATGTTATATTCAATTCATTTTATTTGTAAGACACTTGCAATAAAAAACATTTTCCTGTCGCCAATATTAGTAAGTTAATTCTAGTTAATTGATATACTATCTCTTGACGGCTGTGACAATAAAAATGTGAAGTTGTGATAAAAAATTTAAGTTGTGAAATGAATAAATTAACACAAATTATGACCACGCCAAAGAAAAAACAAAAGTAGGCGCTCGCTCAATGATTAATTCAATTAATAGTAGACACACAATATGAATATTTTTCTGTCGTCAATATTAGTAAGTTAATTCTAAGACAGTGTACAATCAATTATGACGGTTGCGATAAAACACTTAAGCATGTTTGTTTCACACATTCATTCATTCCTTCATTCGTCACAACACAATATTGTTGTTTTGGGCAAAGGTCACGTAATTGCTCGACAGGTATATATGTTTGATGCGATAAGGCAGACGACTCACTCCACCCTACCCCTATTTTTCCGCAGCCTGGGGCTAAATCCCCTACATTTCATGTCCAAAAGTCATGTTCATATTTCGCGGTCGAAAACGGATGTAATGCCATCTACTGAGCCAGAACGTTACTACTAGACCTGTCATAATATCCTTAAGTTCATTCGAAGGTTGCCATTGGTTGTTGCCATGACAATAATATAGTCCTAATTGACTGATTAATAGTTAGCAAGGCATTGGAAAACTGACCATAAGTTAAATTTGAAGATGATTGTAAATTTACTTTGATTGACGCTTTATAGGTTAATTCAGAATTAATAGATTTGCTACAAATAAATAAAAATAATAACTGAAACTTTCATATTTTTGGAGATTGACGAACAGAGACCTGGGGTGCGATCATATAAAATCACAGCTTCCTTATCACGTGACAATTTTCTCATCTCAATGTTATTTACGGCTTCCTCGGGTGAGATGAGACGCTTGTCACTGCGACAAGAAAGTTCTCATTTTATGTGATTGTACCACTGGGCTATACCTAACAGTTTTTTTCATCAAAATAATACAATTTAGAATTATAAATAAGGCCACTGACAGAAATGCACTCTGAAATACCTCGTACGTTGCCCTACTATCACAGGCGAGAGTGTGAGAGTTACCTTAGTGAGCAGCAGTGACTGCGCACGCTGCGCGACTACAGGTCCTACACGCTGCGCCTGCTGCGCCTGCTGCTGCGCCTGTGTCTCGCGCTGCGTCTGCTGCTGCGCCTGCGTCTGCTGCTGCGCGCGATTCTCCAGCGCCTGCTTGTTAGCGAGCGCTACGGAGCGCTGGAACTCCTCCTGCGAGCGCTGGAACGCAGCCTGTTGCGCTTGGAACTCCACGCGCCTGCGCGCTAGCTCCGGGGATTCAGTGGCGCCTGCGCCCTGCTGGAGTTGACCGCACACCACTGCAGCCAACGCGGCGAGCTAAGCACAAACAATATTCAGTTTTTAACACTCGAGGCATGGTCTAAGATCCTCATAATTTTTTGTGTTTATTGATAATCATGCCACACACAATCCCTGAAGAAATTAGACACTTCTTTGTCTAATTCATGAGATAAAATGAGGTGCCTCCCAATGCTATCTATCTTATGACAGAAAAATAGATTCGTGTATTTTTAAGCTCCTAATGATGATCTTTTATTTGTACGGTTATATTTGAATAAAAACATAACTCTGTTATATTGACTACATATCAGGACTAACAGGACTAACATGACTATCAGGACTAACTAAATTCGAAAAAATTTTAATACCTCACATTCTCTGATATGAAAATGAGGCCCCATTTTTGTGCGATTTGCAACCTTAATTTGAATTTCATTTGAATTTAAATTTGAAATTAACTTCATTTTTATCTTTTTTTATCTCTTTGCTATATCGACCTATTATATTTCACCAGATAGTTGATACTTTTCGCTCCTTATTGACACGGTCAACTCTTGTCTGGATATGAATTTGACAAATCATGGATGTTTTCGGAACCGTTTTGATGCAAGGCAGTTGTGTAGACAGCTTGTTCAGTTCAGTGTGAATATACCTACGACGATGTTCTGATTTGACAACGGATTTCATGAAACATTGCATTTTATTTCAATTTCTAAAATGCACTCCGGTATTTCGAAAATTTAGTGTACAGGTGATTAATAAATTATTTATTAAATTATCTTATCAAATTCTCAAAATGATATAGAAGAATATATTGTTTGGTTTTTATAAAAATAAATGATAAGGTGCAGAAGATTGTAAGCAACTCTTATTTAGATTTATTTTGAGAATTTAAAAGAATGTAGGAGGTATAGTTGGTAGAAAGTGAGACTTACTTGAATGATGACTAGTGCCCGGATCATGATGTGAGTGATCAGCACTTACGGTTGTTACTGTGACAAGGTGAATGTCGAGCAGTCTTATATGTCTTCCCTCTCTCTCTTGCACCATGCACTATACTTGCACCATGAGCAGGCCTGATTCTAGAACGAATACGAAATCAGCTCGGCTGACTCGGAAATCATTTCAGATATGAGCTTTGCGCTTGAAATTATTTCACACAGAAATGATTTCGTTTTCGCTGTAGAATATGACCGCTTTTTCTGGGTTCGATTCCATCAGTCGTCCTGTCTGACTGAGTTTTTCGTGGTTTTCCTCAGTCTAGAGATAAATGATGGAAAGGTTTCCTACTAAGTAATAGGCTACACAGCCTCTTTCCCACCACCCGTCAAGGATTTCTTCAATAGCTGGCACCAATTGCTTCTTGCTAAAATAATGTGTAATCTGTAGCATATTTATATTTCTAAATCAAATGGGGTAGCAGGTTTCCATAAGGGCGATTGGGCAGATTGGGTACAGGTATTTAATATCACTAATCACTACACACACATATAATATTTTTCAATGCGGTGGATTGTCCAGTAAATGCAGAAATGCTGAAGATGAGCTGACAGGAGGCTGGGAAGGAACATCTTTACTCTAGTTATACAAACTGTCAGAGAGTCTTACCGGATTTCTTCAGAGATCGAACAGATTTCCATTTGTATTTTTTAACAGTCGTAACAACTGTTTTAACAGTTTGACAGTCGATAAATTATTTCTCGTCTTCAAATTCAAATTCAAATTCAAATTCAAATTCAAATTCAAAAATTTCTCAGGGCAGACAATAAGACTATGGAATAAGTTACCTCAAGACCAAATGGCAGATTTCCCAAAGGACATTCAATATTTTAATGATATTTTAAACTGTAGTAACTAATGTATGCTAGCGCTACCTATACTTATGATGTACAACTACGGAATGTATTGTAATTCAAAGTTGTTAAATAAATAAAGTAATGAATTTGACATTTGTATTTTTTCTTCAATTGTAATTTTTCTATATCACTTTTAATTGTTTCAATAACTACTGATAAACAAAGTGATTGAAATATGATATTTTTTAATACAGTAAAGTTTGTAAATCGTCCAAATATTGCATTACTTATTGTATTTAACTTGTTGTTAAATACACAGTGTTGTGTACATTGTCAAAGTGCATTACTAGTTTTGTAAAAAGTATACTTATACTTTAAAACGATATCACTAAGTAATACCACACATATTTATTTTAAAAGGTATTTAAAAAAATGTTTAACTTTTTTTTAGCGCTTAGGAAGATTACGATTTTTATAATATTCCCAAAATTCGTGAATGAACCACATTAAAAACAATAAAGTTAGCCTTTTCAAAATGTCAAATGCAGTTCGAGCTAACAGGCGTCGATTTATGTTATTATATTTCACATAAACTGCATCTGAAATTTTGAAAAATGCAGAGCTAAATATAGATAATTTATAATTGTTGTCTGTTTTGGAAAAAATATTAAATTTGAATTTTTCTAGGCAATTAGTTAATTTATTTTAGCAAAATAAAATAATTCGTTTCATAATGTTATCATCGAAATACCCAAGCGCTCTACATAATAATATTATGAAGGTGCTGATGTTGTGTAGCACTTTCTCCTATTTGTCTAAATATAATCCGGAATTCACTTGAAACAGCAAAACAAACATCGCTTATATAAAAGTAAGAGCCGCGACACTCGCTTGGAATCGATTGCAACTCTTTGATAAATGTAAAATGTAGCAATGTGTATCGCTCGCTGTGGACTTGCACTCCAGAAGACCCAGGTTCGTTTCCTTCCTCAGACATTTATCTTGTCTGACGCGTGGCTTTCCTCAGTCGAGAGCTAAATGCTAGGAAGGACTTATATGCCACGACCTCCTTCTTCCCGCCGTCCATTCTTATACCTTCATCATCATCTCCCCATCATCAGCATAATCATTTTTCCATGCAGAAAACTGTGGCATTATAAACACCTAAATTAAATAAATAAAATGAGCTAAGATTTGATACCCATTTTCAGGTCTCTTGTGACTCTTCACATAAGGCAAGAAGAACGGTCACGGTAATCGAACCTATGGTCTCCCGAGTGCACGTCTAGAGCAGCGGTCGCCAACCTTTTGGACCTCGCGGACCACTTATATGACAATTTTATATCTCGGGGACCACTCAGGCGCGTAAAATACGTATGACGGGAAATACGATTGGTGAGGGAGACAATGGGGGGTCTGGGGGGAGGCCCCCCCAGCACCAAGCGGGTCCGGGGCGCTTAGCCCCGGAAATTTTTGGTTTTCAGGAAGTCATTTGGCGCGTTTCTACGCTATTTCAGCCAACTTTTTTTTCCAGAAAAAGCGTTTAAAATAACTCTTATAGGTATTGGAAAAATACTCGGAAACTGATATTATTTTCATTATAGAGCTAGTGAATACGTATAGTTGGTAGGTAGATACTTTGTAAAGGCATTATTACGTATTGAAACATGTCCGAATTCAATACATTTTGTGTTGTGCCATTTTTCTAAATTAAATAAATTGCATGGAAACTTAAAAGTAAACTTCCAATTTTCTCTGCGGACCACCAAAATTTTCTCGCGGACCACCAGTGGTCCGCGGACCACCGGTTGGCGACCGCTGGTCTAGAGCGTCCCCCTCCCCCCACTCCCCCCTGGACCAACTTGCTCCGTAGGTCCTAAAACCTAGCTAACATTGCCCAAAGACAGATAGAGTATTCAAGAGAAAAATAAGATCAATGTTATAAGAGTAATGTTTTTATATAAAATAAACTAATAGTAGTAGTAGTAGTAGTAAACCGTTTATTAGCATCATGCTATTTTTGCTCAATACATTTCATATATTACATTTCATTTAGTAATACATTAATACATTAATACAGTACAATATGCAATATACTAATACACCAATACAATACAATACAATCTGCAATACATTTCAATATAATACCCGTGTTATGCATTTTTAGTACAAAACAAACATAATACACATCTCCATTACAATGATAAGTGATAACAGTATATTATACTTTACATAGGAACTAATTATTATTCTAATAAGATAACCAAAAGCCAACATTTTCATGAGGGAGAGGGACCAATTTTTTATTCTTTATTAATCTGCAGCACTCCCTTCTAAACAATTTAGGGGTGTCACTCAGTCTTATTTCCAAGGGAATTCGATTATAAATTATAGTGCCTTTATTGAAAATTGTATTTTGGCAAAACTTTGAAACTGATCGCTGAACACTTACATTTTGTTTTATTCTGGTGTCATGGTTGTGTACATTTGCATTCAGTTTGAGTTCCCTAGTTAAATAATTTGGAGTCAGTCCTTTCTCTATTTTATAAATTAGCGTCATAGTGTTAAGTAAAATCCTATCTTTAACATTTAACCAATATAGTGCATTTAACATTTTATTGATACTAGTGAACCTATGTACATGTAAGATGGTCCTCATGGCTTTATTTTGTAACTTTTGTAGTATCTCTATTTCATTCTTATTTAGTAGAAACAGGATAGAGCTACAATAATCAATGTGCGGTAGGATAATTGACTGATAGATAAGTAACTTCGATTCGAATGGCAAGTATCTACTTATTCTTCTAAGTAATCCTACTTTCTTTGCAATTTTCTTACTAATATGTAGGGCATGTTGCTTAAAACTAAGATCTTGATCTATAATAATTCCTAAATACTTAAATTCTGTCACAATTTCAACTTCCTCTGATTCTATTACTATCTTCAGAGGGCTAACTAAGGTTTTCTGTAGTGTATGCCTAACTTGTTTTGAGCATATAACCATAGCCTTGGTTTTACTTAAATTTAATTTCATCTTGTTGTCTTTCAGCCATATTTCAACTCTCTTAAGGTCCTCGTGAAGCCTAGTCAGTATTACATTTACATCTGTGCCACAGCACATTATTAAAGCATCATCCGCATAAAGTTGAATATTACTGTTTTCTAGAACATTACCTATGTCATTAATATATAGAATGAAAAATAGCGGCCCCAACACTGCGCCCTGGGGGACACCCATATTGCTTCCCAGTGCATCGGATGTACTTTTCCCATAAATGACTACTTGAGTGCGCATGCTTAGATACGACTCAATCCATTTAATCGCTATTTCTTTGAATCCATATCTCCTTAGTTTCGCCACTAGAATTTTCCTGTCAATGGTTTCGAATGCACGCTTCAAATCAATGAAAACAGCTATTGTTATTTTCTTATTACTTATGTTTGTCTTCCATTCATTGATGACAGTTTGAACAATACTTTCACAGCTATGTTTTTCCCTAAACCCAGACTGGTTATCAATTAATATTTTGTTTCTGGTAATGGTAATTCTAGGTTTTTAATTGGAGCGACGTTTCAAGTGAACTGTGTCACCCCTCATCAGGCTCATCAGGCTCATCAGGCGCTCATCAGGCCTCATCAGGCTCATCGGTCTATCCGCGAGGCGATTGAAATTGAGAGAAGGCCTCACAACTGCAACAAGAGAGAAGATAGTATCTACCTGCCTCATGCTTGGAAGCCAGTGTTGGCTAAAATAAGGGTGCAGCCTACAGAACCTGCAACGCCTTCCCAGCCAGCTGCTTTGAGCCATCCTCTTCAATGCGATTCAGACCCTCCTGCACTCTGCACGAGGAGCCGCATGGGACGCAGCTAGTTTTTGGACTGATGACTACGCATGCCCAATGATTTTTGACTCTGCTTTCTGATTCTATGTGTAATTGTTGTTTTTTATAAGTCTCTATGATGTTATCTGTTTTGTTTTCTCTTTTTAAAATGTTACATTTCCGAGCCTGATGAGGGGTGACACAGTTCACTTGAAACGTCGCTCCGATTAAAAACCTAGAATTCATACCGTATTAGTTTATTTTATATATTAATGATGTGTTCTGAAACATTAAGAAGCTATAGTAATGTTTTTAATTATTTTACTTTTCATTTATATATATTTATACGTGTAAATAGTAGGGGTGTGCGAATAGTGATTTTTGACTTCGAATACGAATATCGAATAATTGACAAAAATATTTCGAATATCGAATCGAATATCGAATAGTTGGAACCTACATTAAAATACATAATATCAATAAAAAAAATAAAAAATGGACACCAAACTTTTTTCATATTACCAGAATGAAAGATGGCCATATAAATGAATGTACTGATTATGATGTAATATGCCAGGATTATATTGTTGTCATTAATCATCACAAAAATGAAATTAACAGGAACAAATGGAGTAAGAGGAAGGTCTACCTGGAGGAACAATAACCTACAAATAATATCCCTCGAAATCAAAATGGCGGCCATAACAATTTTCGGTTGAAGTTTTAGACTTTGCAGCAGTTGGCAGCATTGAAAAACACTCCCATATGAGAAATGGCGGGATTATTTTGAATTAAAAGACATGAACTATTCAAAAAATTTCGAATACTTTTTTTTCGAATACCGAATCGAATATTCGAACCAAATATTTTCGAAGTATTCGAAATTTTCGAATATTCGCACACCCCTAGTAAATAGTAATATAAAAAATATCGAATACGAAACTGCAGCGCGAGTGTGTGACTATAATTTTGATGTAGACCTACAGCCGATAGTAGATAGGGTATGTCTGAACTTTACCTTGCTTTACTATTGTCCAGAATGAATCTAGATCTATATCGAGACAAAAGTTACGCAATCACGCTGCAGTTTAATACCAAACTAACACATAAAATAGCTCTTGAGCTTACCTTATTTAAATATATACAACATCCTAAATGGTTTAATAATAAGTACTTTACTAAGCTATTGGTAATGATCAATAGCAATAGTACCACACTGTGAATAAAAGAAGGTATCAATGACGAACTATTCTATCATGTTACAAGTTCTGTTGTAGCTGTGAGGTGAGGTGTTGCTAACAGATCTCTAACTGAGCATGTAAGGAAGCATTACATTAAACAGATTATCTTGTTCGGCACCTTACTCCATCATTATCGTAATAAGTAATTTCCTGGATCTCAAGGAAAGTTCCGCAAACTCGTTAGAACAATCCATTGAAGGAACATATTGGCATAAAAATTTGCGAATAACATTTTAGTTGGTTTCAAATGCAAGTATCTTTACGATACATTTACCAATTTAAAAATTATCTTGGAAGATCTGTTTTCTAATAAATTATCGTATGCAGTAGGATATCTATAGGAGGTACCCAAGTACCTGTTTCAGCAATAAATAAAATAGGGACTTGGGTACCTGGAAATCAAACTAAATATGATTTTTGTTAGAGGGGCAAAGACACCAAAATAATTTTTAAATCGGTCTATTCGATATTTTGAAATAATATTTTGTACCTATATTCTAATATTTTAACTGAAGCTGATTCAAATAACGATAGTTTTTTAAAAATGTAAGCTTTATATGAGTTTAGAGTTAGACCAACAACGAATGACTAACAATTGCTTTTGATCTCGCATTTGACTGATATTGAGTCAATTTGTTTAAATTTAAATTAAAATATGATATTATTTACCTACAAGATATTCTAGAGGATTAGATAGCACTTGGCCAAAGTAAAAACGGTATTCGAATGAACGGAAATATGATGGCATCGTCTGATGAAGCCTGCTAACGCGTCATCTAACTCTAGTATTAGATCTCATTGCGTTGATAATAACAAGGATTGATTATCAAGGAGCCTGACCAGCAGCCAATCCGTTTCGTTCAAATCAAGGAGGATTTCTTTAGTTTAAATACCGTTTTACTTTGACCAAGTGTACGTTTCATACGTATGTCTGCACCTATCATACACATATCAGTCTATAGCCTTGGCTGAGCGAGGCTAACTTCCCACTGGTAGTTTCCGGACATTTTCATTCCATATAGTTTAAATGATCTCCGTAGGATAGATAGATTCTCCGCAGCCATCGAAAAATGTCTTAAAAATACATACAGTTTCCATTTTCTAGTTTACGAAATATTTCAATTTGCAAATATATTTTTTTTTCTAGATCGTTATTGGTCCCATGATAATTGATTTTTAAAATATTTATCTAAGGCCCAAATTTTGTGTCCTTGGCAGTAAACAAAAATAAAATTTTTGAACTTGAACTCATAACTTCATAACCTCCCACTCGTAGGAACAATGTGGGCCACGTGACTAAAGCCTGATTTACATGGTACAATTTCTTGAACAACTTCCGTGTCACATTCGCACTTTTCATACAATTTTGTATTTACAAGACGCAACTTCTTGTCACAGAACTTGAGCTCAACTTTTATATAATTTAGAACATGTTCTAATTTCTATCAAGAAATGTGACACAGAAGTTGAACAAGAAGTTGCTCCGTGTAAATTGGGCTTAATACTTCTGAACATTAGACGCAGAAAGCCATATGTCCATTCTATCGCTTTTGCGTTGCAAACATTTAGAATGTTGAACCAAGTTCTATCAATGCTAAAATTGACGAAAGTCTAAAAATACAATTCCTAATGAAGATTTCTCGCAAAATGACGACCATAACTTGTTCTTGAGCTCTTTTCAAGAATGATTGAAGTGAACTCCCTCTACGTCTGAATTGGAAAAGATGTTGTTTCAATCATATCAGGTAGGTTGATATCAGTAACACCGAGCTACTGATTGTCGACGTTGTTGTGTTCAGATCCCGGCCTGCAGGTGGTGTAGTGGCGCGTGCAAGTGGTGTATTGGTGGCGGCAGGTGTGGTGGTGGCGCCTGCAGGTGGTGTACTGGTGGCGGCAGGTGTGGTGGCGGCGCCTGCGGGTGAAGCAGAGGCGCCGGCGGGTGGTGAAGCGGCGTCTGCATATCGCTGTAAACAAGATCACACGTCAGTCTACATCGCCTCCCCCACATCGCCTCCCCTAGCACCTCCATGACGTACCTGACAACGCGGTAGCCGTTCTCGTCCGCCTCGTACACGACCGCTCTGTGGAAGAAGCCATCGCTGTACGAGTACGACCCCTTGACCTTGAGACCGTCGCGAGCCTCTTCCCGATGTTGCTTCAGCTCCTTGGCGTTGTCGTGCACCGTCGAGGAGAAGTAGTATCGCGCGTTCTTGTTGGCCTCCTCGTCCCGACCTCCATTGGAAAACTTCGGCTGATTCCGGACGTCATCGGGAGTGAGCCTCCTCTTCTGGGACTCGTCGGCAATCTTCAGCGTGTATTGAATTTGATCGGGAATCTTCGGCTTGAACAGGATGTGCTCGGCAACCTTCGGCTTGTACAGGATTTGCTCGATAATCTTCGGCTTAACTCGCACTATTTCGGTAACGTTCGGCTGCTTCCGGATTTCCTCGGGAATCGAAGGCTTGTTTCGGATTTCCTCAGTTGAGCTCAGGTTTCGTACAACTTGGTCCTTTTCAATAACGATTTCTCTGTCATCCTCCGCTTCCAAGGTAGAATTCTTCCCATCGTCGTGGTCCTCATCTAGTGTAACAGTAGGCACGACGTCAACGTCAGCTGACAGAGAAGGAGGCACACCGTTGTCGTCGTCAGATGACAAAGACGGACGTTCAACAGTGTCGTTTGATGTCGGCGATGGAGGCTCAACGCCCTCACCAGATGATGGGGAAGGAGGCTCAACGGCATCGTCAGTCGGAGGCAGGGTCAAAGCGTTGTCGTCTGATTGTGGGTCAAAGGTCGTCACGGTACCATTTGAACTTGGGTCGAGAGGCACAACGAGTACCCCCTGGCGTAAATCGTCTCCGCCATCTTCCACTGACGTTCCATTATCTTCATCTGCAGACTCAACTCTGGATGTTGAGAGGACCAACGTCATCAGAGTTAGAACGAGCTGGAAAGAGTTGAAGAATTTGATGTAACATGTTGAATAACGCGTTGATAAGCGAGCACCGTACGTGCAACACCTCAAACTGAATTCCCTTTCACTTCAAACATAGGATATAGTCAAATATTTGGAGGAATGTTCAGCTTGATATCGTAAGTAGTTCTGAATAAAATAATCGAATTTTTGGGAACCATGAATTCGAACAGCTGTAACTTTTTTCTGACAAATTAATGTTTTTGAAAGTGTCACACATCAAAAACCATCTATAAACCTCCCCTGGACGGACGGGTTTCGATTTCTAAGGCCGAACAACATTGATTCAGGTTTACATGGTTTTCTTCAGTCGCCTCGAATTCCCAATTTCTTACTTCATTATTTCTCAACATCATTTCCCAATTATTATAACAACAATTCACAGATAAAGAATACCTACTCCTAAAAAATACAAAATATTCAGCACCCAGAATGAAGTGAACAGAATTATTTCGTATTTACTAATACTAGGAAAACGCTCTGGGTAACGCGTTGATGAGCGAGCATGGATACGCAGAACACCTCGAACCGAAATTCTGTCTATCGAAAATATCATTTAAAGCCAATAATTCGTGAATTTCGTCAGACTTGAATAAAAATCTCTAATTATTCCTAAAATTTTAGTATCAACCTTTATGATTGAACTGTTCCTTGTTAATTTTCGAAAATCACAGGATCTCGTTCAAAAAATATACCTGGGACCACTCATATGATATTATATTAGTGTGTACACAATATCAGATCAATCTGTTGAACGGTCATTATTAGTTTCATTTCGTTTGAAACTTTCTGCTCTATCTACCTTGCCTTGAACTGAAGATTCGAAGTCGCCGTGAATTTGACAGCCAACACGCAAAATGTCCCTAAAATTACAAAAACTTTTGAAAATAACGACAGATTTGACTGAAAATTGGCAAAAATACCTTAAATGTTGGTACCAATGACCATGCAAAGTTTTTAGTTGGTCGGTCAATCGGTTCTAGTTTAAATTTCAAAAATCACAGGAAAAATGGTTTCAAATTTGAACCAACAGGAGGATTTAGCTGAAATTTATTATGATTGGGTACAATGTTGGTTGCAATGACTTTGCTAAATTTCAAATTGATCAAACCACCCAATCGAAAGATAATTTTTTAAAAATTTGAACCAATCAGGGGATTTCAAAAAAATTAGGGTCTGCAACGCCCGGAAATGGTCAGTACATGTGTGAAAATTTTCAGCTTGATCGAAGAAAAACTGTGACTTGTATATCGTCAGTAACAGAAAAAAAACACACACAAAAAAAAACAGAGGTCCGTGCCAAAAGAGCCAAAAGGAGACGCTCGATTCGCTCGCTCAACAACATTTATGCTAATAATTTGGCATGTAATTTACCCTTACGAGGTGTATAGACAAAATACACTATGCATGTGTATTAAGTAAAGTACATGACTGACCTGAAGTTTGAATTAATAATTATGAATCAAATCGGTAAACATTTTGAAGAGTTATACTTACTCTATAGTTATACATGGTTATACTGATATATTAGCAATCATTTTGAGCCGAGCACAGAAATTTTATGTTGTTGAATTTAGTCCAAAAAAGGATATTGACATTTAAGCAAATACCCATGTGAGACATACCTAATCTATAGTCGACAAATTTTATTTCATCTATAATTTTAATTTGAAACGATCATCAAATACAGTTTGTGACCAAACTCAACTCAAATGGTAAAAACATAGAGACATATTTTAGCTTTCCAATGAGTACAAACAAATATTGTATGTAGAAGATGGTATTAATAGTTCTTATATTTTTATATTGCAAATATTTTTAATGATTTAAAAGTTAAGAGAATATAATAGTAACTTATACTCGAGTTTCGCTGACTAAAATATAAATATAATACTATTATTGAGGAGAGATAGTTAGCTTGCACTTACCTGAGGCTGCATGATGAATGAATGATGTATCTGGTAATCGTCTGATGAATATACTCTTCCAAAGCGGATAAACCACGGTGTTCCGCGCAAGGCTAATCTGTCGTGTTGTCAGGAAGTACTTGGTAATTAGTTACATCGTAAGTGGTTAATAATTCTGACCTCAATGTGATCTGAAAGATGTCGAACATATCGAGAGTTTGAAGTCGTCACGGTGGGTGGAGGCGAGGCGCTTGGCTGGTTTGTTCGTTGTTTGTTTCTTCAGAGATGCAAAGGCTCGTCACCGATTGCGATTCAGAATCATATGAGGCGACCAAACATATGCCAATGGAGCGAAGCGTTTCTTATTCAATTGAGCTTTTAAGAGGCAAACGGAAGCGAACGGGAATCGCACGGTTCGTCAGAGCGGTTTTTTGAAATTGTGTCTTCCCACTTAATAATTTTAAAAAATCAGATAGTAACGACCCATTACAGCCTAATATACTAAATAATGACGCACACTGGAGTTCATTATGACCTCTGGTACAACCTCAAAGTGTTAAATACGATTTTTTTCGATTATTTTATTAAAAATATCGTATTTAACACTTTGAGGTCGCACCTGAGGTCATAATGAACTCCAGTTTGCGGCATTATTTAGTCTATTAGGCTGTAATGGGTCGTTACTATCTGATTTTTTAAAATTATTATGTGGAAAGACAAAATTTCAAAAAAAACGCTATGACGAACCGTGCGATTTCCATTCGCTTCCGTTTGCTCACTGTAATGTACATTCATTCAAAAGTAATTGAAAGTGTCTCCTTCCTCATTAAAAAAAAGTATTAAATTCCCAGCAATTTGAGTCTTGTATCGCTAAAGACAATAGATATCAGTGTTTAACGTTGCACTGTTCTGCTGTTAGTCTATTGGTGACTGATAAATGGTTGATGATAGTGAGATGAAGTAGATGAGGTGGATGGACAGTAGGATGGAGAAGGTGTGGTGTGATATGGAGGAACCTTCCCATCATTTGCCTCTCGTCTAAGGGACTGCGAACATACTTCAGTCAGGAAAGACGGCCGTGTAAATCGAACCCAGGGCCACCGGGGTACATGTCCAGAGTTTTACAGCATGAGGCAAATTGTTTTTAGAGTTATCATTATCAGGTATTGATTTTACTACATAATAATAGATAATATAATTAAAGTACTGTGATGATAATAATAATAAGGGCTTGGAATAAACTAATTATAGTTTGAAATTTAATCAATTATACGGCAATGGTATCTTTCTAATTTTAATTTTCCATGTGTTTCAAAATTAAAACATATTTTTATTTGTATTTCCTTTAGTTCGTTTCTCAGATATTTTCGTTCCCTTTATCTTTGAAATCTCTGCTGTACGGAGCAAGTTGGTTCAGGCAGGAAAACTCTGAACTTGCACTCCAAAGTTCCCGGGTTGAATTTCCTTGATGTTTTCATGGTTTAATGCTTGCAAATTTCCCTGCTTATAGACCACAACCCTCACCTTCCCACTGACCAACACATACATCATCACCATCTCCCTATCATCATCATCATGATCATCATCATGCAAACGACCTTTGTCTAGTTGCAGAAAGTACGACGTTAAACACCTCTAAAGGAGCTCTACATTAAATTTACGAAGTATTGTGAATAAAAATAAATAAATACTTTCCTTCTACCGAATTCACGAAATGTTGCGTCAGAATCTTAGAGTGGAAACGAATTTCGTTTCGAACAGTTTTATTGGCACTAAACATTCAAGCACTAATTATGATAATAGCGAAATTAACGTCAAAGCGCCACTTCGGTTCTACATAATGTGTGAAGTTTGAACTTAGCGTCAACATTTGCAACTTTCCGTCGTTCTAATTCTTGCGATTGCCTCACCACGGGGTTTCGGCGACGCGTATTAAGCTAATAGCCCAAAGTAAACGAGAGAAGAAAGCTCAAAGCTCGCGTGACAGCATGCGAGGAACACGTGATGTGGAATTGCTTTTCCTACCGACGTTATCTAATCTCCGATCCAATCAGAGGGTGACCCTCCCCCTCCCCCAGTTCCCCAGTGCCGTCAGGAGGGGGTAATGAGTGCCTCCGGGTCCCTGGCACGACAAACAAGTACACATTAATAGGTGCATTGTCCATCATAAGATGTCAGATGTGGGGCATTATATTTATTTATTCGATTTTTTTAAATTACCTACTAATGTTGTAAGAGATGTTCTGAAAAATAAAAATGTCAAAAATAATGTAAAAAGTATGAATCCTAATATTTGCCAAACTGAATTTATTTCAAAACAGCCTATTTTTTATTTACGACCTTCTTCTTAGGGAATCAGACAGAAAGCTATTAAATAAATCAAATGAGGCTCCTTTTTCCTTGAAACACATTATTTAAATTTGACCCCAATAAATGACACTTCGTATAAAAACAAGAGCCTCTGGCTTCTCCTGGAAAAAGTCAAAATAAACATTTGTCACTGAAGGAGTGATGAAGAAAGAGGCGCAAGACAAAATATTAGATTAAGACTACATACTCATTTGTCTTCAGAAGGGTCAAAGAGTGTTCAATATTATTTTTGACTGGACCTTCCATTTTACCGACATAACTGACAAAAATTCAACGTCCAAAGTCGGGACGTCGGACATCCGAAAGGGACCAAAACATCATGACATTCAATGGCGTAACTTCCGGGTGGCTGGGCTGGCAAAATGCCGGGGCCCAGGCACTAGGGGGCACCACGGGCACTTCTCAAATAAAACAGAATTGTATTAACTTTCCAAATTAATTTTTCCGAATATTTTTATTTTACTCAACGTGGTATAGGTACTACATTGCTTCCAAAGTAGAGTAATAATTTGCATGTTGTGTGAAACATTCTAATTGATTCTATTCTGATTCTACGGCTTAGGTATGTTTGATATTTGGAGGCTTATTTTATTTCAAAGCAGACTACACAAAGTTAAGTGTAGTTCTTGGCGGCTGTATCTGTGTTACATGATTTCACAAATTAATATTTTTTTTTTACAGTATTCAATAAATATAATATAAAACTGCAACGAAAATATATTTGGGGAGGGGGGCACCAAAAGAATATTTTGCCAGGGGCCCATCAATCTCTAGTTACGCCACTGAATGGCGCGTGTCCCCATGTTTATTTTCCGCAACATAACATCTATTGTCCCTGTGCCTGCGTCCCATCTGCGCATGCGCATAGCGTGACGCATGTCGGCAGTACAAAGACAAAGCTCCACGACAAAGACGCCGCAACCTCGCCGCTGCATGTCCCAGCAACCTCAACTAGCAGATGAATTGTTACTCTAATGCCCGCTCGTCTGTTACTACCCCCCGTGACATCTTAATGATCTGGGTCACGAACTATTACCTGCGCACGACGCTTCACGTCATCGCACGGCGTCGCGACGTCGACGTCGCAAAGCGGCAGCGTCGCAACACATGTGAGGACCACGCGGCGGACGTCGCCACGGACACGACCAGGCAAGTTCGCAACTCAGATATGTCGCACTTCGATCACTTTCACTCGCATTTCTCACGATTTTCTCCACATTCTTGTTTATTATTTGCGAAAATTTAAAGACGGTAACGTATCCATAAATTTTATTGGGACCTAATGGAAAATCAGGCGTCCATAAGTCAATTTCAATAATTCTTGAGGTGAGCTCAAAAACCAGTCATTCTGCTTTCATCCAATCATATTTGTAATGGTGGCATGAGTCATTGTGTGGAGAATATTTCAATAGGTACCATTGTTGACATCAGTCAAATGGCAATTGATAATCAGTCCAAAAGTGTGCAATGCAAAATATTGAAAATTGTCTTCCGGTCTTCAACCTCTGAGGTACAGATCTGTAATTTACATCGACAAATACTTTTTATAAATTTATTTCATTATCGATACTTTATGATATTTCATTAAAATAAAAAACATTTAAATCTTAGCCCTCGATACGATAGGTACACTAAAGACTAAAAATTTAAATGATACGTAATGTTTTGATAAGGGTTCACCTTTCATTATGCTTCTATACTTCTAAGCCTTGTTGCCATTGCTCATAGGTTTGTGGGATAAAATAACAACAGCAATAAGGGATGCATTATTATGAAGTGTATACAGAGGGATATAATTTGATTAATTGCACCATTGTTACAAATACAATCCGTTTGAGACATGTGCCCACCTGCTTTTGATTACATTGTCATTGTTACAATGAGACCTACATTGTCAGTGAAATAGGTGTTTAAAATATAAATATTATGTCAAAAATGAAAACACAAGCAAAATTATCCAAAAATATTCATAAATAAGAGACACAAATACAAAATCCAATAACTTATCAAATATCTTGACTGACTGAATAGGCTAGACAGTTTAACAGATATTTGTTCTCCATAATTTTTATGGTGGACAGCTTATATAGGTGTCATTCACAGTTAGTGCTTGAAGAGATAGTTCTAAAATAATGCAATGGCTGGAATAACTTCGACTTTCTGGCCAAACAAATACAAAAATAAGAAGACGAAGTAAAATAATGCAAGTTGGCTCAGGAAACGATCTGGATTAGTACTCTGGTAGCCCCTTGTTCGATTCTTGCCGTTGTCTTTGCTGCCTACGGCCTCTCGTGGTTTAACCCTCAGTCGTGAAGCAAATGATGGGAAGGTTCCCTTCTAATACACAACTACACCTCAACTTCATTTCATATTCCTCATCTGGCATCATCGTGTCATCCATTTGTCGCCTAGTTGCAAAACATTTTCGAATGTCGCTGATACTGTAAGCGATAACGATGATTGTATTAGTATTCATTTATCAATTCATTCCATCTTGTACGTTTATGATGCAATGACACGCAGGTTCATCCTACTAGCTGAATGCCGGAGATATTTACATATTATAGTTTCTGAGATAATATGATTTTTGTCGCTGGTGAAATATGAAAATTTATACACAGCAAAAATCATAACCTGTCATTGTCAATTCCAAAATAAACGTTTGAGGGAAACAGTACATTATGAATTATGTGCCTTTAGGAATTTGGCCGAATGGTATTCGAAAGAAACGGATTGGCAGATAACGATTTGATGGCATCACCAAAGACATCTACATTAACTCGTCATCTAACTCTAGTAGATGAGCTCTGATTTCATTGATAATAGCAAGGATTGATTGTCAACCTGAATACTGTTTTACTTTTCCAGTGAACGTATGATAATACAAATCTTTACAGTACACAATTCTATTAGATGATATTATATCGGCGTAGGTAGGTTATTTCTCCCTGACGCAATATTATTATAATGTACGGACACGCATGAAGTCAGATGAAGTCGTGAACTTGGTTTTGATGGACGTCACTAATCTTCATAACGTCATGAATAATGAGTTTGAGTTCCTTATCTTTATGCAGAATCATGTCATAACTTTATTATTAATCATAGCAGGTGGATGTTTTCTTGAGTTTGATGTCCAGGACCAACATCAAAACATCAGCGAATACATCATCATTTTATTTTTATTAGTTTAGAACATTTTGATTTAAAAATGAATCTTCAATTGATTTATTGCTCGCATATGATGTGTGTTCTTCATACGATCCCACGGCCTATAATAAATAATGGATATTTTTATCGTTTATTTCCTGAAGCTTAATCTTTTGTTGTGGGATATTCTTGGATTCAAGGTCAGAGTGAAGGCCAGGGAGGGGATGATACGTCCCTGTCATGTACATCCATGGACACGACTATTGCAAGTGTTGAACAACATCTTGTCCTCTGTCCAAGTAACTTTCTGTCTTCGGAGGCGTTTCTATAGATGTTCGGATAATTACATCCCATTGCGAACATTTAATTAAATACTTTCTCGGTAATAAGTAACGTATAACTTTCTTCATTACAAAAAGCAATTTATTACTAGGAAGTTGTAAAGTTGTCAACTTTTGAAACAAAATTAAATTCTATGCATACGGGCTTCTGTACACGCATAACATAATTCGAAATGGACACTACACACTCTTACACTTTAAATTGAAATTGTGCTGGATTTTCTAACGTCAATTTCAATTTTCATTTAGTTAGTAATTGATACCTACGCCACTTTTTGAATATTATGCATGTTAAAACACACACAATAATACGAATTAAAATATCTAACACAATGGAAAACCCAAGAGGTACATACATACACTTTTGTTGTAATATGATAACGAGAAATAGGTGATGAGTGGGAAGGGAAATGATGGAATGTGGAAGACGATTGTTGCCGTTTATAAGGCACCTTCCCAAATAATTCTTCTCAAACGAGAATAAAATGTAAACACCTCGTTCAGAAAGGTCAGGGCACGAGAATCAAATATTTCCTCATGAATCATAACCGTAATTCCTCGCCGCCTCTTTTTAGTTCTATTGCAGATAGATACAAGTTTCAGTTGCATAGAAATGCACAAGGAGGGTTCAAACATCCCGTATACAAGTAATGGTTAAACGCATTGCAGTGTCACGGCATAGGTACAAGTACTTTACATTAGTTGCACAGAAATAACAACATAATGCTTGGAATCTAGGCCAAGTGCAGAACTTTGCTGGGGCAATATAAATAGCAACGACATGCCGAACCACAATATATCACAGCGTAGTGATCAATCATTATAGGTACTTAGATGTCACTGTCTGAGTCAGACCCCAAGTTCATCTGTCGTGTCATGCAAACAGAGCAACCTCAGACATCTTGCAAAAACTCATCAAAGTCCAATGAATTCAATACAATCATCAGGGGGCCTGGACTTTCGTAAAGTCCGAGGGTTGCCTGAGAAAAAACTAGAAAAACGCTCTGTGTAATGCGCTTATCTTTCCTAGGGTAGACAGGAATGATGATGATGATGAAGAATACGTAAGGATGGACGGTGGGAAGGAGGCAGTCATGGCTAATTAGAAGCCAACATTTGCCTCGTGACTAAGGGAAACCACTTTTAATGAAAAGTTCAATTGTATAGCGTCAATTACCTACTTACAAAATTTCAGTTCAAAAGTCAAATACACAATTAAATCAAGCGACACGAATACGTGTTAGAGATAATATTCAGCAAATCCAAGTTTTTAGGTGTTCAATCCGTTGTCAATCAGAAATTATTATTGCTTTTGTGTCAACCCTACCTACATTGGAAATAGAAAGTGAATAAATTAGGGGTGCATGTAACTATAAACTTACTTCAATCTTGCTCCCCAATGGCGGCCTGTATTCCACAAGGTTAGGTAGGTACGTCAACCAATGGCTATCACTTTTTCTTTCACTTCCGGTTTTAATGGCACTCGACATCTATGGTCATACTGGCCAGCTTTAATTTATATTCGATGTAGTTTTATAATGTATCAATTTATTATTATGCTATATATTTTCACTCGTTGTACTTTGGCACATAGGCCAGTTAGTAGTTGTTTAAAATTCAGAATTATTCTGTTATTTAATGGCGCCTGACATGGTCAGATAGGCCAGCAGTATTTGTGACTCTCCCCAACGAAGGTTGAGGAAGAAGTCATGGCTATCACTCACAACTTCACTTGGTATGATTATAACAAGAACAACAGAGGTTTCATGATTCTGTCACATTTGCACTGCATTTTGTATATTATTAAAAAGAGAACACATTACACTTTTATGACGTTTTTAGTTAATCACACGTCTTTTTGTGAAAATTCGCGTAAAATGTCACTGATAACTTTTATGTATGACAGTCTGTTTTTGTTTACATCGGCGCCATCTTGGACATCGGCCTGGTGGATGTCAGTCAACTGAACATTCAGTACACGACCGTCATGTAGAAGGCTGTGAAATCAGAACGCTGTGCGACAATGAGTTGATGAGACGGTCGTCATACCCGCGGACACCCGCGCGAAGTTGTCTTAAGGAGAATTTTGCATTGATGATCGAATAATTGATACTACTCTTTCAGAAAACATCAGACTTCGAGCGGCAACTTTGAAATTTCGAATAATATTATAAATTCCATAAATTAAAACTACGAAAACTCAGAGTGAAAGCGTTGATATTGAGAAGCGATCACCCGAATTCCAAGGGAAGTGAGAACCTCTCCTTTCGGCTCTTTTGGCGCGGACCTTGTTTTTGTTTGTTTTCCTGTTGATACCCGTATTCACGTCACACCGTTTCCCTCATCGAGCTTAAATTTTGCACACATATTATTAGGACTAAGCGTTCTTCAATCAACGGACTAACTCAGCGGCTTGCAGACTGAAAATGTTTTGAAATCCGTTGATTGGTTCAATTTCAAATAATATCTTCTGATTGGTTGATCCGATCAATTTTAAATTTTGCAAGGTCACCAAGGCCAAATTTTTATCAAATTGTACGAGGTCAAATCCTGTCATTGGTTAAATTTCTCACGATTGGTCGAAAATCAAAATGTTCCAATTATGTTCAAATTGTGCATGTGATCAATACCAACATTATCCCATAATAATACGTCATTCATTGCACTTGGATCTGTTATTCAATTAATCCAGAGTGATATGGAATTTGGAAAGTTGCAAAAATTATAATTATCTTTGAGGGATTGGATAGTGTTTGGTAGGAGATGTTTTACGTTTCGGTACTCGCTCATCAACGCATTCACTACGCTTTTTCCTAGTAAAATAATTGCATATTACGCTGTATCTGAGTGGTGTCCTCCTACTGCCAAAGACCCTGGCATTAATTGCTTGCTTGCTGATGATTGCATTGAAGTTGAGTTCATCAACTCACTCATCGTGTTTCAGAACAAGATGTCGCCCGCCAAGATACGCAAGAACAGCCGCGCAGCCGCAGCAGTGGCTAACGAGGCTGAGGCGAAGATCCACTGCGACGAGGCTGCTGCGCACGTCAAGCTTGCCAACTACTGCAAGGCACTGCACGCATATAACCTGGTAATATTTCTCTACATCAAAGATAGAAGGACTGAAGTCCATTTTTTTTCGAATTTTTCTTTGCACACTTTTGCGCATGATGTATTCAAGCTCTATCAATTTGTATTTTGTATTTATTTAATTTTAATTAACCTGAAAGCAGGAGCATATGAATTACAATCCATTTTACATATTACGTGCGATAGTCGGTAGGTTCAAAGTACAATGCCAAGTAGGAAGGTACACGACACAAAATCAAAGCATGTGGACAATACTAGGAAAACGCTCGGTGTAACGCGTTGATGAGCGAGCACCGACACGCACGACATCGCCAATCATAGCACGATCCATTCAATCAAAGATCAACTAACTATACATTATTTATTACCAATTTTCCCTGCAACTTTTCATAAACACTCTGGATCAATTAAATAACATATTATTGTACTGATATTTTTCCATCAATCTCTTTGGACAGATATTCAAACACTTAAAACAGCAATAAGTCTGTAAATTCTTGACCGATTGGGCTGGAAATGTGTAAAATATGATGTTATCTAGTCAAAACGTCGTTTTCATAACTGTGAAACACAATCCATATCGTAAAATAAATTATTTTAGATAAGGTATACCTATACCTATGTATATGAAATACATACATTACATTTTGACTACATTATGTATTGCAATATGATCAACTAAGAAAAGAATCTGTCTTACTTGATATTGAGAATAGCCATCTATAAACTTTGCTTTGCTACATAGAGCAACCCAGAATGCAGTGGAATTTCTGTTTTGAAATGTCATTTCTGACAGTTATTAAAACTGTCAATAAGTGCATCTATGTTCTTGACTGGTAGGGCTGAAAATTTGTAAAATAAGAGACAATGTTGGTCTGAACGACCATGCAAAATATGAGTTTGATTGATCAGATTAATCGAAGACCATTTGATAGGTCAAATGGTGGTGTGGCCATAGGCCGTTTTAAATTAAGTATACAAATGAAAAATATTGGTGCCAATCCTTGCTAAGTTTTAAGTTGCCAATCCTTGCTAAGTTTTAAGTTGATCGATTAAACCTTTATGATTGAACGGTTCCTTATTAATTTTCAAAAATCACAGGATCTCGTTCAAAAAATATATTTGGGACCACCCATATGATATGATATGTAGTGTGTGTACACAATATCAGATCAATCTGTTGAACGGTCATTATTAGTTTCATATCGTTTAAAACTTTCTGCTCTAACTACCTTGCCTTGTAGATTCGAAGTCGCCGTGAATTTGACAGCCAACACGCAAAAAGTCCCTAAAATGACAAAAACTTTTGAAAATAACGACAGATTAGAGTGAAAATTGGCAAAAATACCTTAAATGTTGGTACCAATGACCATGCGAAGTTTTTAGTTAGTCGGTCAATCGGTTCCAGTTTAAATTTCAAAAATCACAGGAAAAATGGTATCAAATTTGAACCAATTGGAGGATTTGGCTGAAATTTTTTTTGATTGGGTACAATGTTGGTTGCAATGACTTTGCTAAATTTCAAATTGATCGAACCAACCAATCGAAAGATAAATTTTATAAAATTTGAACCAATCACAGGATATCGTTCAGAAAAGATCCCAGGGATCGCATAGAATACGTTAGTATGTGTACAAAATTTCAGATCGATTGGTTGTGCGGTTTGACCTGGGCAGTGCAGGCAAAAAAAAACAAAAAAAACAAACAAACAAAAAAAAAAAACACACAGAGAAAGTGCCATAAGAGTACCGTGGTGACGCTCGCTACGCTCGCTCAATTATGCAGAAACACAAAGTGAGGCACAGGTGGTATATATCTAAGCGGAACAAAATGAAACAATGAAGAACTCAGATGCAGTATTATGCCAAAAACAGAGTAGGTAATGGTACGGAAAGTATAACTAGGTAAACTAAGAAAAAAGGTAAAAGGATATAAAAGAAACACGTAAATAGTAGGGCTGCATACAACACAGTGAAATATTCATAATTGAGACAAGAAATTGTTTATAATTGAATACAGTTATATTAAAGTACCTATTCCCTAAAACATGATGACTCATGATACCATTAAAAATATAATTAGATACACCCAGAAATACTGGTATTAGCTCACCTAAGAATCATTGAAATGGACTTCCACCCTTCTACCTGTGAGGTACATATTTCAGTGTCAATCTCAATCGTCTTTATTTGCACATTGTACAAAAATACAACATTCAGTAATGTGGAGACCCCAGGCGCGTAGGAACTAAATTTGCAAAGGGGGGGGGGGGGGGGATAATATTGTAACAGAACTTGAGCTGGAGATAAACTAGTGTCTACGAAGACCCTGGGGGGTCTGGTGAAGGGCCCCCTAGCGAAATGAGGGTCCGGAATTTTTTTTAATTTCAGGCATGAATTTGATGCATTTCTACGCGATTTTAACACTTTTAAGCATATTTTTATCGTGACATATAAATGTACAAGAGCATAGGTAGGGGAATTGAATCAGAGGTGGGGGGGGGATTCCCCCCCTCCACCCTTCTACGCCCCTGTGGAAACCCAAATTTCTCTCAGAGTTCAATGCTGATTTGGGATTATAAACCACTTGTATTTATATCGTTCTGCATCTTTCCTGGAATCTGTTTCCTAAATTACAATTTACCATCATGAAATGAAATGAAAGTGCCTTGCCCATGTTCACTAGAGTTGCACTGTTTCCTTCATTTTTGACACTAGTTGGCGTGACTGCAACTTTAATGTTTAAAAGACTATAGTGTCACAACACAAGTGTCAAGTGAGTAGTGACGCTCGCTCAATGGTGTCCTGAACACTCAGTACGAGCAACAAGTGTTTGTGTAAGTACATAATAGATATGTGATTCGCAACCGCCGTGCTAAGTCTGAGTTACACATATCAATGATCTGAATCATGGGCCAAGAATAAGAAAAGCACAGCAACAGGAATATTAAAAGATATTAATAATTTAATAAAATATTATTATGAATTGAGTGCAAACAACACTTTGTATAGAGTTTTGATAAAACATGTCGTTCAACTCTGTTTTGGATTCAAAAACTTGATCCTTGAATTTCAGGTTTAATAAAGGAAGTAACAAAAAAGCAAGCTTAAGGTGGCTGCATATCACGTGACTTTTCAACCAAAAAGCTACACATTTTCATTTGGAAGGGTTCAGTTTAGCAAATACTTCTCACTCATCAGATAAGTTAGGACACATCTGTTGGATGGAACTAATCTAAGCAGAAAAGAACTGCGAAAATAACTTATTAGATGATTTTACTTCCTTGCACCTAAATATTCTCAAATCAAGACCTGAAGTTTAAGGAAATCCTATGAGTTGCCTACAGATGAAATCCTACATGAAATCCTACAGAAAAGTTATCTTAGTGTTTATCCAATTCCTTGGAGAAGGTATCATCCATTCACGTATGAGGGGAGGGATCCCCTATTCCCACTGATACATTTCTCTCCATATGTTTTTATAAAATGTCAAGATAAAAATATGTTTAAAACGTGTACAATGCGCCGAATTCATATTAGGAATCTAGTGGAGCGGTCGCTCCACCCAGCCAAGTCGTACCGTACAATCACAGTCACTCAACATACCGTAAATGCCTAATAAACTGAGGAGCAGACCAAACACTTTTACTGTAAGCAACAACATCGCATTTTCGGCCTACTGGATCTCAAAATTGAAAAATCTCACATTGTTGCGAAATATCTTAATTTCGAGCTATGGCCCACCCCACCCCATATAACAAATTTGGGAACAACAGGTTATGCCATTTGCGAGCTAGAGGGCCGTGAAAACAGTGAAATTACACCCCTTTTAAAACCTATCTGATGATATCACGAAACACCGCTATCACCGCCACAGCCTAAACGGCAAAACCGATTGACTTGAAATTTTTACCACATGTGCACTTTTGGCGTCTGAGGTGCCTTTTTATAAAACCAACCGGAAGCCGCCATTTTGAAACCGGAAGTGACGTCATATCTCGAAAACGGCTACACCGATCGGAATAAAACTATCGCCAAATGATTCAGACGGTCATCTTTAAGGAATATCAATAGTCAAAATATACATTTACTATTACCGAAACCGGAAATGACGTCATAAAAATGAAGAATCAGACTTGAATCACCTCTTACTACAATAACTACATATTCAGAAATCTTATAATGATACTTAACATTTATAAAAATAAATTCTAGGTGGCAGTAATTTCAGCCGCCATTTTTAAAACAGGAAGTGATGCCATAGCTCGAAAACGGTTGGACCTATTGGAACGATGCTTTCGCAATTCTTCATGGAATATCATTTTAAGCTTATATTTAGTACCAAACACAATTTTTCGTAGTACCCAATTCGGAAATTGCCTATTTTTTTAAAGGAATAAGTCACAAGTTAGGAACAAGTTGTGTAAATAAACTAAAAAAATTATTGATATCCCCATAAAAAACACTCCGTGTAAAAATACCAGCCAAGTCTCTTAACTATAAAAAAAATAGAAGAAATTTAAAAATTCAGCACTGAAAAGTAGTGATATCAAAAAAAGGGCCAAGTCAAAACTTCATTTTAAAAACCAAAATATACTTGGCGCATCGTTTTTAAGGGCATTATAGGTATAGGCACATTTAATTTCTGGCATATACTATACTACTATATACACGATGCGCCAAGTATATTTTGGTTTTTAAAATGAAGTTTTGACTTGGCCCTTTTTTTGATATCACTACTTTTCAGTGCTGAATTTTTAAATTTCTTCTATTTTTTTTATAGTTAAGAGACTTGGCTGGTATTTTTACACGGAGTGTTTTTTATGGGTTATACATTTTCCGAGACAATGCATCCATGGACCCGTATTGCACAGGGGGACCATCCCCCAGACCAACCATTATCTTCGAAGCCAATTGTATCTCCCAGTAAAGTTATTTTGCAATAAGTATTATTATTCCCTCCTCTTGCAAAATAGTCCGTGGCCCAAGATGCATTTATTAATTTGATAAGATTGAATATTTTACAATGTGGGGCTGACAGAGGGTTTGCGTTATTTTTCTAATCACATAAACTCATTCACGTCTTTGTGAACAAACAGCCCAAATAATAATAAAAAAAACGTGTTGGTAGAAACAAAATTATTTTAAAAGGTATGTATGAACGTATAACGAAATTCATGGTAATAAGGAAATGGTAAAACACTCTCCCAATCTTGCGGCATTACAAAGAAGTCACACATCAAAGTCACATTTAAACCATTTACAAACGCCTTTGTTGTTGTGATCAATAACCAAAGAATAAAAACGTTTGTTTAAAATATGTGAATTCTATAAAAACAAAATCAATAGTCTCCCTGTTTAGTTTATTTCTGTGGGTGTTTTCTGTCGCCCTGGATGACACGTTGTTGACTGGTTGCTAGGCAACGGCCAGGAGGGTGCTAACAGAGGCGCTAACAGTCACACTTGGTGCCTCTTGTACTTGACAATACGGATTCACACTCGATTACATTATCACACGGTGTTGCAAGGATGTGTGCTTGATCACGCGGCATTACGCGGCATTGCAACGCATTACTGCGTGTGAAACGCGTCTCGGAAACGCAAGATATTGACGCTGTCATCAGCACCATCAACACGTCAAGGCAGTGGTATTGATTCTTAGACGTCGACGTGTTGTCAAGTGTTCTGTGTGGGAACTGTGAATTGCATCAGTTATTGCATCTCATCTGTCAGTGCAGTGCGTGAGTGACGTGGTTCCAAATCAGGTGTCGCTAATTATTAATTCTCTGCTTTGAAAAACGTGTTTTAAACAACACATCCCGTAACTTAAGTTGTCTAATTTATTTATTTAATATTTTTGTCAAAGTAGCAGAAGCTCCACGACTATATTTTCATGTGAATCAAAACTATAATAACCAGGGCGCACTTTGGCATTAAAATATTATTATAATCAACTTGAAATTAAAGAAACTATAGTCATTGCTGAAACTGTAACTTGTATCAAAGTTATCAATACCATAATAAACAAACAAAAAATAGAATCTTGTGTGAACAACTGCATTTAAATCGTTCAGAGAACTGTGTTTTATTTGCATTCTTGTTCTTTTTTACAATCGAACGTGAATCAAATAAAAATAATTGTATAAATTACGATCAAAAGAAAATAAGTAGGTACCTTTACTACTTTGGAACTTAAATTCTCTTGCAATTTCGAAGAAATCGTTGTAACACATCCCTTGACTTTTACGAACTCAGTGTCTAAACGAAGAATAGATCTAGATCAGGAACTACAAGATCACGTGACGAAGATGGCGACGATACCGGAAGAAGCCGAGATGAGCGAGCATGCGCGCGGTCTGCTGAGGATGACGCGCGACACCGAGTTCCTGCAGAGCTTCCTTCGCGTGGACCTCGGCCAGGACTCGGACAACGACGACGTCAAGGTCAAGCACGTCAAGAAGAAGGTGTCCGTCGACGAGCCGCTGCCTCCGCGTCCCGACGCCCCTCGCGACGGCGACACGACGCCGCGGGCGCCGAGCAAGACAACGTTCTCGCAGCTGACCAAGCTGCTGAAGAACCCGAAGAAGAAGCGGGGCAAGGGACGACAGCAGGAGGAGTTCTACACGGATAGAGATCGCGCTGCTACGGTCAACATGGGGAGTCGGGACATCAAGAGGGATATCAAGGAGAAGAGACGTCTGGACCGCAGCAAGGCGCTGCAGATTCCTGATGAGGCGGATCCTAACACGTTGCTGGCGCTAGGCAACCATGAGATGAGAGCGGGCAACGTCAATATTGCCATCAACTTCGTGCACAAGGTCAATCTGGAGCTTTATTGTAGCGGGCAAGAGCAGGACGAATTCAATATAGTTTGACCCTAGACACAGATCACAAGTATTGATGGACAATTATTGACAATTCATCACCAAATATCTGTTGGTTTTATAAAGAAAGGAAAGGAGGACATGATTTTTTTATTCCATATTAAGGGACACCTCTTGTATTATGTTTGATACCCCTGTGATAAAATTACAATCACTTATGAAATAAGTGATGAGGCCCTTGATTGGGAGACTTTTGAAGATGTAATAGGATACATAATTATGTTTTATCATCCCTATGACTTTTGATTCAATTTTATTTAAAATGTGTAGCAAAGCGAAATGAATTCATATAACTCCACACTGAAATGTCTTCCAGTTATGCTTCCAGTGATTCCATGCACGTTTTAGACATAATCTCGATGTATTCCAGGCCCTGGAGCTCAGTCCTGGAGACAAGACTGCGCTGGTGGCCAGGAGCAAGTGCTATCTACTTCTCGGAGAGCCACAGAGGGCTCTGGCAGACGCAGAATCTGCTCTTCAGCATGACAAGACCTTCATTAGAGGTACTCTTTTTCCCGAGATGTATATTTCCCGAGAGCGGAAATGCAGAGCAAAGCTCATAGCTTTTAGAAATATCAATATTATGTATATTTTCTTGCCCATACTTATAAAAATTTCTCTGAGGTACACTAAAGTGTTTGTAGTAATAAGAGGACACCAATTTGTGTAGTGTTTTGGTTAAAATTCGCATGACTATGCACCAGAAACAATCTTTATCGAACGTTGTGTCATGCGTGTTTTGTTTGTTGCAGCGATCTATCAGAAGGCAGAGTGTCTCTACAGTCTAGGAGACTTCGAGCACAGTCTCATGTACTTCCATCGGGGACATCATGCTCGTCCAGAGCTGGAGGGGTTCCGACTAGGAGTGCAAAAGGCGCAGGAGGCCATAGAGAACACTATAGGAGGTAATATATTATCATATGCAATGAGCTGGAGGGGTTCCGACTAGGAGTGCAGAAGGCGCAGGAGGCCATAGAGAACACTATAGGAGGTAATATATTATCATATGCCATGAACTGGAGGGATTCCAACTAGGAGTGCAGAAGGCGCAGGAGGCCATAGAGAACACTATAGGAGGTAATATATTATCATATGCCATGAGCTGGAGGGATTCCGACTAGGCGTGCAGAAGGCACAGGAGGCCATAGAGAACACTATAGGAGGTAATGCATTATCATATGCCATGAACTGGAGGGATTCCAACTAGGAGTGCAGAAGGCGCAGGAGGCCATAGAGAACACTATAGGAGGTAATATATTATTATCATATGCCATGAGCTGGAGGGATTCCGACTAGGAGTGCAGAAGGCACAGGAGGCCATAGAGAACACTATAGGAGGTAATATATTATCATATGCCATGAGCTGGAGGGGTTCCGACTAGGAGTGCAGAAGGCGCAGGAGGCCATAGAGAACACTATAGGAGGTAATATATTATCATATGCCATGAGCTGGAGCGGTTCGGACTAGGAGTGCAGAAGGCGCAGGAGGCCATAGAGAACACTATAGGAGGTAATATATTATCATATGCCATGAACTGGAGGGATTCCGACCAGGAGTGCAGAAGGCACAGGAGGCCATAGAGAACACTATAGGAGGTAATATATTATCATATGCCATGAACTGGAGGGATTCCGACCAGGAGTGCAGAAGGCGCAGAAGGCCATAGAGAACACTATAGGAGGTAATATATTATCATATGCCATGAACTGGAGGGATTCCGACCAGGAGTGCAGAAGGCACAGGAGGCCATAGAGAACACTATAGGAGGTAATATATTATCATATGCCATGAACTGGAGGGATTCCGACCAGGAGTGCAGAAGGCGCAGGAGGCCATAGAGAACACTATAGGAGGTAATATATTATCATATTTCATGAGCTGGAGGGAGTCCGACTAGGCGTGCAGAAGGCACAGGAGGCCATAGAGAACACTATAGGAGGTAATATATTATCATATGCCATGAGCTGGAGGGATTCCAACTAGGAGTGCAGAAGGCACAGGAGGCCATAGAGAACACTATAGGAGGTAATATATTATCATATGCCATGAGCTGGAGGGATTCCGACTAGGAGTGCAGAAGGCGCAGGAGGCCATAGAGAACACTATAGGAGGTAATATATTAATATTATCATATTCCATGAGCTGGAGGGGTTCCGACTAGGAGTGCAGAAGGCACAGGAGGCCATAGAGAACACTATAGGAGGTAAACACCCCAAGCAACCAGCACATTGCGGTCACCACGAGATCAGGGCTTCAGGACAATACAGGAGGTTACATGGATCGTGTTCTAGGCAAGAGCGCCACAACGAGTCGAGTCACCAGTCGGTCCGTGTCCAAGGCTGGGTCGGACAGCAGCCGTCTCAGAAACTCCGTCAAGCCTCGGCGAGCTCCTCATCTCTTGGGCGAACTCAACGTAGACAAGAACTACCTCGAACAACTACTGCAGAATCCAGGTAAGAAAGAACCGTGAGTGCGCACCATGATGAGGTGAACGAGCGGGCCTCTGAGCGCTCACGAAGACGTGACCCCTCCATCAGTCAGACAACTAGCGCCAACCTGGTGGCAAACGCTAGAGTTTAGATGACACTAAGTGCGTTTGACAAAAACGATGCAGCGCCTGAGGGAAAATGCCAGAAAAAAACGAAAACAAAATTGCTGTATACTCCTGAAATGGAGGTTGACTTGACTTTGCTCCTCTGTTATAGGGAAAACTTTAGCGTAGATGAGTGTTGTCCAAACTCCAAACGCACTTTAGCGTAGGTTCTCATTTGATTTGTTTACCGCTTTGCTGTTGTAGTAGAATCAGGTTCCTGACGACTTCACGTGACCAACCATCATTGTCCGCACTAAAGAGACTAGACATACACTTCCCCCGCCCCACCACTCGGGGGTAGTGTAGGTCTAGTCTCGTAAGTCCGCACTGTACCCAGACCCCTGGGAGATCTCACCAATATGTCACGACAATGATTGTGATTGGTTTGTGCAGACATCAAGTGCGCTCACCACGAGACTGCCAACCACATCACCAGCTACGCCGAGGAGGGCGTCGCCTATCTCAACACTAGACAGGAGTTCTGGCGACAGCGACGCACCAAGCAGTGATCTGTGACGCTGTCACATCACCAGCTACGCCGAGGAGGGCGTCGCCTACCTCAACACTAGACAGGAGTTCTGGCGACAGCGACGCACCAAGCAGTGATCTGTCACGCTGTCACATCACCAGCTACGCCGAGGAGGGCGTCGCCTACCTCAACACTAGACAGGAGTTCTGGCGACAGCGACGCACCAAGCAGTGATCTGTCAAGCTGTCACATCACCAGCTACGCCGAGGAGGGCGTCGCCTATCTCAACACTAGACAGGAGTTCTGGCGACAGCGACGCACCAAGCAGTGATCTGTCACGCTGTCATATCACCAGCTACGCCGAGGAGGGCGGCGCCTATCTCAACACTAGACAGGAGTTCTGGCGACAGCGACGCACCAAGCAGTGATCTGTCACGGTGTCACATCACCAGCTACGCCGAGGAGGGCGTCGCCTATCTCAACACTAGACAGGAGTTCTGGCGACAGCGACGCACCAAGCAGTGATCTGTCACGCTGTCACATCACCAGCTACGCCGAGGAGGGCGTCGCCTATCTCAACACTAGACAGGAGTTCTGGCGACAGCGACGCACCAAGCAGTGATCTGTCACGCTGTCACATCACCAGCTACGCCGAGGAGGGCGTCGCCTATCTCAACACTAGACAGGAGTTCTGGCGACAGCGACGCACCAAGCAGTGATCTGTCACGGTGTCACATCACCAGCTACGCCGAGGAGGGCGTCGCCTATCTCAACACTAGACAGGAGTTCTGGCGACAGCGACGCACCAAGCAGTGATCTGTCATCCAAGTAAAGAGGGTTGCGACGCCTCGAACGCCACGCTAAAAAATAGGTTATTTTGACCCCCCCCCCCCCCCCCTAAAAGGACGTCACCTAACTAGCTCTACCTCCGCCCTGAGAAATATCAATTTACCATCGGTTTTAGCGAAGTTTTCTCATGACATTATGTAGGTACTGAAGAAATTCAAAATACTTGAAATCAAAACGTGACGCCCAACTGCCTCCAGCCCCCCCCCCCCCCCCCCCCCTCCCCGCTCCATCAATCGCAACGGAGCATGACGTCCTTTATGACCTGTTTTTTAGTGATCTGTTAATTTTAAACAATTTACTAGATTTCCATGGCATGACAACAACTATAGTGATATTATCCTTGAGCAATTGAAATACAACAAATACCGGCCCTTCTCGTGTCAAGTACTTATTACAGTTGGCAGTTCAATGGGGAGTGCACCAATCCAGTCGCTGGCACGACGCGATATGGTTATGGAAATCGTAAAATTATCATCTTTTTTATTTTTAAATCCTTAAAGATAGGTACCGTAAAAAATATACATTATGTATACTGATACTGTAACAATGTAATATTACAATGTAATCAACGTTTACATGACATTTTGTTCATAAAATAAAATTACTAAATTAGTGAAATTGTAAAATTTTAATGTTCTCTTCCTCACAAAATGTGGCCATGTCATTCCATACGTACTGTCAGGTTCTAATGATTTCTTGTTAGGCTCCTTGGGTATCTAATGTATTTTAACCGTATAGGTCACACATGCTCACACAAAGCAAGCAATACCTAAATGAAAGGCAAAACGCGTTGATAAAAATTAAATATAATTAATTATTATAATATAATCTATCTGTTTGACGTCATAGATCACAAAGATTTTCCGATCGAGCAAAATTTTTAGCGCAGCCATATTATTTGTTGAAAAATGTTAGTTTAAGATTCGGTTGTTCCAAGTCCCGATAAAGTTAGCGGAAGGATTTATCGCCTGAGACCATGGCAACAACCAATGAAACACAGCCATCAGACCGCTAAGTCCACTTTAGGCTAAGTGAACTTTATCTTATACTTATCTGGACATCGTACAACCGGGCCTAAATGAAATAGCTATACACACGACGTGTTGATTGTGTGGATCATTCTCTTCATGTTTCCGGTTCTTCAAAATTATTTATTTGTTTATCTCGTTCAGGGAGATTTCAAAATTAAGCCTTATTTCCAGAATGACCTTATCACCCTCCAGTTATAATACGTCAATGAGAGAGGTATAAAGTACAACTCAAAATAGAACATCAAATGCCTGATTTAGGTATGTAGGGGAGACTGTCAAAACTCAATGTGAATTCACAACAGCGTCAATTGCTTTGATCTAGGTAACATCACAATACATATACGGCTCTATCACCATAGAGGTAAGAAGTCTATGCTATCACACTGATTTCCTCTGTAGGTACATACCTAACACTAACTACACCTTTATCATCTTTTTAGTTCATAGACAACATGGCTCGTAATGAAAATTTGCGTGAAATATCATTGAAAACACAAATTTGACAGTTCTTTGTTTACATTTTGTAGCCCCTGAATATGCAATCAGGGATCAGTGATATAGGAGGCAGTGATTCGGACCACCGAGCGTCAATGAGTTGACAAGACGATCGATATACCAAGGAACACCCGCACGACGGGTCTTATGAAGAAACTACGATCACCACACTTTACAGGGATCGGAAACTGTCTGCGTATTGTGACGTCACTCCCATAAGACCAATGCTAAATGATATCGGCCCAGTGCTTGGGCCGCCGTTTTGCTCTTTTTTACTTCCTGCTCCGTCTTACTTCCGGCCGGTGACCCGCGAAATTTAAAAAAAGTACGCTTTTGGAGTGTTTTAATTTGATTCACACAATTGCCGCCAGGTTTTAAAGAGCTTCTCAAACTTGCCGCTGCTAAAGATGATAGCGCATTGTCGAATATTTGAATTCTGTTCTGGCGGGAGAAAAAGACATGTGTCACGTGAGCGACATCACAGCCGCTTGTTCTATTCTTGTTGTGTTCAAGGTGACCAAGCACATGGCCAGCTAGTCAGACAGTTTCCGATCCCTGTAAAGTGTGGTGATCGTAGGAAGAAATTACCATTGACGATCGGACATGGAGATACTACTCTATCAGAAAACATCAAGTTTTCGAGCGGCAATTTTGAAATCTGGAACGATCTTAAAAAAAACTGATGGTTACCAACTTGATAAATCTATAAATGTATAATAATATGTCGGACACACTCTTATATAAAACATTTATTTTCGAGCAATAATTTAATAATTTTGAAATAGAAAACGTTCGTCAGCCTGTTACCATACACGCTGCAATCACCTGCTTCAGCCTTATCAATGACAGGATCTAGGATCATCAATGACAATGTGGGTCTGGCCGTCTGGGGGAGGACCCCCAGGAAATTGGGTCTGCGGGATCAATTAGCTCGAACAAAGTATGGTGTAACCTAATTTCAGTGCCCCCTAATGTCAGTTTTTGAATGAAAATAAATTATAAAACTTATAGAAATTGTGTAAATAATCAGTGAAAACAATGTTGCAAATGTATTAGTCCCTTGTATCGAAATTTTAGGGAAAAGTCCCAAAATGTGGGTGTTTTTTTATTGATCATGTTTTGAATTTCAACAAACTAAAGAATTCTGCTGAGAAAATAGAACGTCAAAATAATTAAAACCCTGTAGGTAAATCCAATCCAGAAATTCGAAATTTTCCCGGGCCCTGTAAATTAAGGCTAAGGTGTCCCTCCTCCAGTCCCCTCATTAGGCTTCTTGTGAAGGGCACCTCCACCAAACCTGGCACCTCCATCATAAAAGTTATACATCGATTGAAATTTTCCAAAATAGCACAAAACGAAATTAATTATAGAACACTATAGATAGGGAATAACAAAATTAACTATGATGTCAATATCAGTGTTAATACATATTGGAAGAAAAGAACATCTAAGCATTGGCTTTATATCAGAGGGAAAACCACGGAAAAAACATCAGCAGCATAATGTAGGTACTTCAGAACGTAAAGAAATTAAATTCTCCTGTATGAATTGCATATTTTTTTATTAAATAATAAACAGTAGTACAAACAAAGTAAATTACATATGTAATACTACATATACAAAAAGTAACATCATTCATTCAGTTTAAACTAGCCTACTTGCAGTTTTAGCTCTCCATACAAAATTATGAATCATATTTTCATTAAATAATAAACAGTACAAACAAGATAAAGTAATACTAGTACAATATATACAAAAAAACATAATTTAATCATTCAATAATCTTTCAATGCCTACTTGTTTCAATGCTTACCACTCATTCTAGTACAAATCATGACACTTTGGGACGATAGCTGTTGTTTAATCATCGTCGGCAGGGCGTTGGTAGAGCGGACCGAACTTGGACATGTACTTCTTGATGAAGTCCCTGGCCTTGTGCTTGACGCTGTCGTTGCACACGAGATCGTCGACGTTCCGACAGTGCTTCAACTCTTTGACCATCACGAAGTGCGTGAGCTGAAACAAATGACACTTGCTGTTGATCAGCAGCTCAGAACAGAGCCACTAAAGAGAACATACTTTTAGGCTGCGAACACACGGGCGACTTTTAGTCGCTCAGTCGCGGCGATTTTACGCCGGCGTGTTGCCGAGCAGTTAGGTAGCATTGAGTCTTATGGGAGCAAACACACGGGACGCGCAAAAGACGCATGTGTAAAACCCCTCAGGGCGAAAAGCCGCGCGACTGAGCGACTAAAAGTCGCCCGTTTGTTTGCAGCCTTAAGGTGCTGCAAATGAGAGAGATTTTTTTGCTCGTTACAGACACATTTTTGGATACAATTGGAGATGAAATGGGTAGACAAAATTTAAATTTAAATCATGGTTAGATAAAAGCCGAACTGAAGGTTGTTACTTGGTATATTTTTAATTTTTTGCTTCAATAATTAGTAATACATAATTGATCTTTGGTGAAAATTACCTATTTTCTGTAAAAAATTAATTTGAAAAATATACCTAGTAACAACCCTAAGTTCATCCGTGAACAACACACTTATAAAATTTGAGATTAATTGGTAAACGGGTTTGGTCTCCAATCGTATTCGAAATAGCATCGTTTTGCACGGTTTTGATGAAAAACCGACGCCTGTTTAACATGGCACAACGCAAAAATAAAAAAAAGTTTTTTCTACTAGTATAATATCAGACTGATCAAGTGAACATCATAACAAAGTTACACACACTTATGAAACCTTTTATCTCTCTCAATAAGCTCCAACGGACAAGCTTAAGATTCCCAATGCTTACCTTCCTGGCGAGATGTTTGAAGTCCTCCGTGTTTGTGATGCGTCCTTGCGTGCAGTCGGGCTTGCGATGCGGGTTGAGGAAGTTGACGATAGCGCCCGCCATCTGCAGCCGGAAGTGGTCCTTAATCTTCCGCGCCGTCTCCTCCTCGGCCACGGGCGACGCCGCTTTCACCGTCACCTTGCGCCGCTTCTTGGTGCGCAGCTTGCGGGCTGCTTCCTTCTTCCGGCGCAGCTTCTCCTTCAGCAGCCGGTAGTTCTTCTTGGGTGGACGATCTTCCTTGCGACGCGGCTGCAGGGCAAAGACACACAGCTCCCTCAAGATCATGTTTCACTCTTTTTTGCCAGATTTCAGGATAAATTGGTTTCCAAAAGTGTAAGGAATTGCAACTTGATAGCCTCTGTTTTGACTATTGCTCAGAGACTCATACTCATCTACTTTGTCAAGTGTTGAAATGGAAGCTAACTACATTTTGCTAAAATAGCCCTGATGTTTGTTTAAACAACACAATTTGAAGCCTAAGATGAAATGATGTGCAAAATATGACAAAACACAAAGGAAACTGCAAAAACATTAGATGATTTTATTATTTCTTTAAATATCACAATATTCACACCCTATAGGTACCTAAATATAATACGTACACTTATGATCCGCTCCTGCACCAGGCCCTCTCTGCCCCTCCGCTTAGTGCTCTCAAGCGGCTGCTCAGAGACATCTTCCGCTTCAGACACAGCGGGCTCGTCTGCTTCCTCTGCTTCCACCGCTGCTTCTTCCATCATCTCCTCAGCCTGGGGACAGCCATGCAAGATACATTGTCATGCCAACAACAGCCATCTCTTGCACGGCATAATACTTCCACATCCACGGTATTCAATTTTGGACTTTAATAATTATTACCTAACCAGTAGACAATTGTGGCTGTATTCAACAATGTCCAAGGGTACGTCATATAAAATAACAACTTTGTTCACGCTTGACAGTTTCCTCATCTCTGTGTTATTGATGGCCATCTCGGGTGAGACAAGAAGCTTTTCTCATGATAATTGATAACATTTTATATGATCGCATGCAACCCAGATCCCAGTTGTACTATCAATCAAATGCTGTTTGTGTGAAACAGTGATTCACAGTTTGTAATGCACACATTTATTCACAACTTGTCAATGTGGTTATCATTGATCATGAATCAGGATATATAAATAAGTGCAGTGTATTTCTTTCATGTGCAAGAGAATGATACAAATATGTTAAAAGGTGATGATAGTATTCCAGACAAGATGGTTGTGAGAGATTTACCTGGCTGGTGTCTGGCTCCATTTGCTCGTCGGGCTCCCCCGGTCCGGCCTCCACCACGGGCTCCTCCTCCACCTCCGCTTCCGCCTCCACCTCCTCCTCTTCCTCCTCCTCCTCATCTCTCTCGAACACCACCACCTCCAGCAGCGCCGGCTTGTGCACCTCCATCACGTCATCCTCTTCATTGTGCACATCCTCCGCCTCCTCTTCCTCTTCGTCATCCTCCTCTTCTTCGTCCTCGTCATCCTCCTCCCCCACAAACTCCCAGGGAGGGCACCAGCGTGATACACGTGTGTCCACGTGGTAGTAGTATGTGTATCCGCGGTCGTCTTTCGCCGAGCGCCACTTGCTTGGCAGCGGGACCTCCGCTGGCTGCTTCTCCTCCGAGCTCTCCGCTTCCGCCGGCTCGGTGGGCAGAGTGTCGAGCAGCGGCACGGTGATCAGCGTCGGCGTGCGTTGGTTCGAGTACGACACCTCGGGCTCGAACTCGGATTCGTGTGGGTCGAAGCCTGGAGCCTCCTGTCCGGCATCGGATTGGCTGGGTTCGAAGGCGGGTGTGGACAGGCAGGCTTCGAATGCCGGGTCGGGAACGGTGCTGGACACATTGGCGGGCTCAGACTGCGAGGGGTTCAGATCTGTAATCATCAGAATACAAATATATGCTACAGAACAAAATAAACCAAACTACTTTCATTTTATAAATCTCAATAAAAGTTGCTGTGCAATAAATTGATACCATGTCTACTAAGTAAATTAGAGACAAAATATGAAATACTTTTTCATATTATGCAATATTTCATACTGTCTTGACATATTGATTACAAAGACATTATGTAACAGTCTCAGTGAGGGTCACAAACTTTCATGAAACATAATAATAATTTATATAATTCAACAATTTTGTTACATAATGGTTAAAATGTCTTTAACTAGTCAATACTTGTAGGTTTGTTCTTGTACTTGGCAAAACTTTTTATGGTGTCCAGTTCCACATTAGATTGTACTGAGATAGTGGAAAAGTGTACTTGTGATTACTGATTAGGAATATAAACAATAAATAATGTAAAGAAATAGGAGATACTGAAGTTTATTTACCATGTAAACTAACTTGAGTGATAAGCAACTAATTCACAACGTAATCACTAACTCAAATGTGTCTCAAATAAGAGTGGAGAACCTATGGAGCACAACAATCGGAAATAAATTATTTGTCTTGGAATATTACAAAAGCTGTGAACTATGGTATGTAAGTACACTCGACAATTCATAAATCGGTATTTGAACGAAACAGATTGGCTGCTTGTCAGGTTCATTGACAATCAATTCTTGTTATTTCAATGAAATCAGAGCTCACTTACTAGAGGTAGATGACGAGTAAGTATAGACTTCATCAGATGATGCCATCACATTTTTTTCAGACAATCCATTTCTTTCAAATACCGTTTTATGAATTGTCGAGTGTACATTGAACTAGGTAATAGAAAAAAAATAAGGTATGAATCTAATTAATGGTTAAAAATTGTATTTTCCCAGTCTTGTCACAGGAGATATATAGTAATCGTGGCCCTAGCAATAGCCTGTATGGTAGCCAATTCACACAGTGCAAGAATACTAGCATTATTTCCATCGCCATCTCGCAGCCATGCCATATCCTTTCAAGCACTGACATTGGAACTTGCCGCGCGTGGACATGAATTGGTAGTTGTCAGTTCGTTTCCACAAGATAAACCTGTCCCTAGCTACACAGACATAGCAGTAGCTCCTCTTGATATCAGTAAGTACTTTTAGTTTTAGTAGCGAGAGCGTTCACGAAAATAGTGTATGGTAGGTTAAGTAGTTTATGAGCTAGTTGTGAGTCATAGCTTGATTGATAATGTAGAAAAGGAGAAGTGGCTTTCCTCTCAGCACAGATTGTGTAAATTCTGTTGAATTCACCAGCAAATTTGGTACTTTAATGATACTATTACTATGTACGGTAATTACTTGAATATTAGCCGCGGGTATATTCCATTTTATACTTTCCGAAACCTTCATGCGGTCTATATTCGCGGGTGTTTCCTTTTTGAAATGCGCGCCACTCCCTTCGCCCAAGATCGGCTGCATGCTCGGCTGTGTCTACCCCTCCCCCCACCACTCTCAAAGCAATAAGCTGTTTCAAGTTATCTGCGCCTCACTTGACGCATCTTGATGCAAGTGTAAAATAGAATGATGTTTAGTCTGGTCCTGAAAAATACTGTTCTTTTTCCCATGAAACTCTGCTTATTTTCGCATACAAAGGGTTTTTCAAAACAGACTTCCAAAATCTGGGATGCGGCATATATTCGAGTAAGTACTAAATACTAGGACAATCTCGGAAACTTCCTATATCATCAATGTAGTTTACTGATATGTTTGTAAGTTCTGTAGAACTAGACAAATCTATACTCATAGTAACAATCAAATCACAGCTACTAGACTCTCTATCCATGCTATTTTAGATTATGGTACACATTCTATTTGATAATATTAATTTTGACAATATGCAGGGACCTCATAAATTAATTTTGTACATCTATTTTCCAGCGGATTTAGTAGACTTATTTAACGTGACCGTATTTGAAATGAGGCAAAAAATCTTCACCATGAGCAGTCAGTCCTGCGAACACTATCTCCAAGATCCAGGGGTACAAAAACTAATTCACGCCAAAGATGAACACTTCGACCTTATCTTGTTCGGAATGGTCTACACGGACTGCTTTCTGGGATTGGTTCACAAGTACAACAAGACACCAGTCATTGGATTGATGCCAATGGGAGGCTCAAATTACGTCCTAGAAGCCGTCGGAAATCCCAGTCCATATGCGTATATCTCCACTCCTTTCCATCCGTACGGCCAACGCATGACATTTAAACAGCGACTGATAAACACCGTGGCCATCGTAGCCACCGGTCTGGCACGGGACTATATCATGATGCCCAAGCACGACAGTATAATGAGGAAGTACCGTATTAACTCGTGTATAAGACGCAATTATATGTCAATATTTTGATTCTGAAAACAGCCCTGCGTCTTATACACGCATACCAAGCTTTTTGCATACCAAGCTTTTTTCCCAGTAAATCCAAGGCGGATGTTTGTAAACAGAGCTGTGGTAGACTGCCATATGTTGTCTATCTCTGCCTTTCCCTCTCACTCTGTCTGGACTACTCATACTTTGTCTAGTCACAACACTATTAACATATTACATTTTTGCAACAGAATGTTTTCCTTTGCATTTAGATCAGGAGACAAAATATATGTTTACGTCTGAAAAACATTGCTCTGACAGACATAAAATAGACAAAACACTGTTGAATGGCGATCTTAATGGAAGGGGTGGAGGGGGGTTGGGTTTGTTTTGAGAGGAAAGGCAGGTGCATGCCTCTTAAAGCAAGCAACAGCTGCTGGGAAGAGACTCCCCTCCCCCCTTTCTCAGAAGTAGGAAATTACTGTTTGTTATCAACAAGTTGGCAGTGATTTTCATTGAAATAGCTCAGTTAGCTGGAAAACCAACATTTAGATGGATATCATGTATACAAACACACAATGTTTTTCATCATTTTACTGCGTCTTATACACGCATGCTAAGTGTTTTCTTAAAATAGACTTCTCAAAACAAGGGTGCGTCTTATACAGGAGTGCGTCTTATACACGAGTTAATACGGTACTTTGGCGAATATGAGCCCATTCCGTATATAGGTGATTTGGAACATAGCATATCGATGCTGTTGTTGAATACTCACGTTAGCATTAGCGGTAATCCCAGGCCGTATTTACCAAACGTCATTGAAGTAGGAGGAATGCATATTAAACCATCTAAAAAACTACCTCAAGTAAGAACACAATAAATACAATAAAACATATTTTTAGCAAAGATGAGTAAAAGATTCAATGCAAACCTTGTATCCCAACAATAACAATGACTTGTAATTTTTTAGGACCTTCAAAAGTTTATGGACGAAGCAAAAGATGGTGTCATCTACTTCAGCATGGGTTCAAATTTAAAAACTTCGAAAATGACCCCCGAGAAGAGAGATGCTTTCATCGCAGCGTTTTCTAAACTGAAACAGCGCGTTCTGTGGAAATCAGATCTGGAGACCCTCCCTGGACTGCCACAAAATGTCAAGCTTGGCAAGTGGATGCCACAGATTCCAGTTCTAGGTATGATTTGCAGTCAAAATCAAAAAATACATAGGTAAGTTAACCCATAAAGTATAATAGGTAGGTATTTACTTCCAATTTGGGTAAGTACAGTTTTCGTAGGTAGGTAGGAACTACCAGCAATTATTTTGTCTACAGTACTACGCTTTGATCTTATTTTCTCGATATTATGTTGCACATATTTGGAATCATGTAATCAATCTCTATTCAATTGCAATTGACTGAAGTCAACAAATACAGTGAAGTATTCGATCTCAAAAAGACAGGTGTCACCACACCATTACATATAAATTGGATGAAGACAGGCTCTTGAGTTACCTCAAGAATATTGATATGGACTCGTTATTATTTGTTTGCAGCGCACCCAAACACCAAAGTATTTATATCACACGGCGGGCTGCTAAGCACACAAGAAGCAATCTACCATAGCGTGCCCGTGATAGGAATTCCAATCTTCGGAGATCAATTTCTGAACATGCAACGGGCAGAGGATGCGGGCTATGCAGTCTTGCTGGAGTACAGCAATGTCACCACCGAGTCGGTGCAGTGGGCATTAGACACAATTCTCAATCAACCACGGTTAGCATCATTACAGTACGGTATTGATAATAAATGTTAAACAAACAAGATTTAGTCTCTACGTTCAGGATCAATGGAAGAAGTGATCTACAAATTTAAAATGATGTACATTTTGTTATGTAGTTTGCTGTTGCCACTGCCAGTGAAAATAATTCTTCTCAATTTAAACAAAAAGTGGTCTCTTTTGAAGCTAGATCATCACATGTTTACACCTGTTTGATGTTAGGTTTTCATTATATTATTAAAGCAAACTGCAGGATAATGATTAGCATTTACAATAAAATATTTAGGCAGCAACTCACCCTAATTTCTATATATTTGTTCCACCATCTTTCCTCTTACATAACATTTGTTATTGACATTGTATTTAATCTTCTACGAAACAATGAATGAAATGTATGTTTCTACAGTTACAGTGCAAGCTCTAAGCAACTGTCCGAGCTGTTCCGAGACCAGCCGCACACTCCGCTTGAACAAGCGGTCTTCTGGACCGAGTACGTTCTCCGCCACGATGGAGCTCGGCACATGCGTTGCGCATCGTTAGACCTTGCGTGGTATCAATACTTCCTCCTAGACGTCATCGGGTTGATTGCATTCGGCACTCTAGTAGTCTCTCTAGCCATCTTCTGGTCTCTACGGGGTGTTATTAGACTAATACGCTCACAGACTGTAACATGTAAACTGAGGGAGGGCGGCCGCCCGAGGTCAACCGGTCATACAACCCCTCACGCGCTCGAGCAGGGGCTCGAGTGTGGTTGACCGGCGAGCGACGGGACTGGTTGTGTTGTGTGTTGTCAGAGAGAGAGACGTTTCTAGAAGCCGACGCAGGCAACTGATTTTTGTACAGAGAAAGAGTGTTGATGATTATTATTTGTCGGACTGTCTTACGACGACTTGTGCTGTGGGATTAAGAGTTATTAAAAGTGTTGTTCAAGTGTGATTGTGTTCAAGGTGTTTGTTTTACGAGCTTCGTGCTTCCTCGTACCCCAGAAGCACGTGGCGCCCATCCCCGTCCGCCAGCGTTCCCCCACCCACCCCATTCCACCGTTAAGAAGGGGCAAACGTTATAACTGGCGCCCGACGTGGGACCGAAATTTTGAAAATGGATTACACACGACTGACGCGTGACGAGATCGAGTATGAGTTGAAGATACGCGGACTAGGCGAGGGACTGACCACCGTTGCCGAAATGAAAACCGTCCTCGCCCAGGCCCTCAAGACCGAGAAGGAGGGGAAGAGCACCTGCCCGCAAGAAACCACTCTGGATCCGGAAGAGGAGCTTGAAACGTGCAAGATGAAAATAGCGGACCTGAATACAGCGATTACCAACTACAGCGGTTCGTCCAAGGCGGATTCGGAGTACAAACGAATAGAAACACGTTTGGGACACATCTTGCGCCGGCTCGGAAGGGTGAGTGCACTCATCGCGGACGTGTGTACAAGACGAACGGAGCTGATACAGGAAGCAGCCAAGTGCGGGGACAAGCTTAAGGAAAAACTGCTTTCAGACCCGTTAGCTATATTGGCGGCCAATAAAACTTTGTCAGATGCCTTGGCTAAGTTAGCAACCGGCGAGACCAGTGCCAGGAAAAAGTATGTTCCAGCCAGAGACTGGGGAGTTACCTTTACGGGGGACGGCCGTGGGTTGAGTGTAAGCGCCTTCCTGGAACGCATAGAAGAATTATGTGAGTCCAGACTACGATCGAAGGAAGACTTACTAGTGGAAGCAATGGATTTATTCGACGGCTCAGCATTAGTATGGTACCGATCCATTAGGCGGCAGCTCGGCTCCTGGGAAGACCTCACGCAAAAACTACGAGAAGAGTTCCTATCACCCGACTATGACGAGGAGTTACTCGACGAAATTAAGAAGCGAACTCAAGGACCGGAGGAAACCATTGGAATCTACGTCGCCTTCATGAGGAACTACATGGCGCGGCTGCAGACACCTTTGGCCGAATCCGTCCAGCTAAGTATAATTCGGAAAAACTTAGACCCGTTTTATGTGGACAGGTTAAGTTTGCAGCAGATCGAGTCCGTGGCCGACCTTCTTAGCCTGGGACGGAAGCTGGAGTACAGCCGGCAAAGGGTACGCAAATTTCAGCATCCCGTGCAGCAGAAGGATTCTATCGAACCTGACCTGGCCTACCATGGACGCCGAAGACTGCCAGATCGTCCAGGCCCGAACGTCGGTGCGGTACAGGAAGAGAATCTAGCGGACGTCTCCACAGCGACCTCGAGAGGCAGCAGAGGGCCATGTTGGAACTGTCAAGGTACCGACCACACCTATCGCGATTGTTTGGCAAAAAGGTCAGTGTTCTGTTATGGTTGTGGTGCAGCAAACGTTTTGAAGCCAAATTGTATCCCTTGCCGTGAACGTGCGGGAAAAGCAGCAGCGGGTCGAGTGTAGGGCGGACTCCTCCTGCAAAGCTGATATGTTCGCCTCCTAACGAAGAGTGGTGTGACTGGTTAGACGTGGTAGCCAATCATAGTCTTCGAGCCAAGCTGGACCATATCCTGGCATCGGCAGGGAATGATAGTCGGCCTAGCCTGAAGGTACACGTGTTGGGGATAGCAATGCAGGGTCTTCTGGATTCCGGAGCATCAAGAACGATTCTTGGTCGGGGCGGCTGGGAGAAGATCAAAACACTTCATCCTCCTCTTCGGAAAATGGAAGCAGGTATGGTGCGCGTTGCTGATGGACGTTCTTGTCAAGTGTTAGGAGAGGCTGATCTGCCGATTGAATTAGATGGGAGAGTAAAAGTTTTACCAATTTTGGTAGTCCCATTACTGGAGCGTGCCTTATACTTAGGGATCGACTTTTGGAAGACAATGAGGTTTGTCCCCGATGTAGCGCAGGGTACCTGGACCTTTAGTGATAGTGGAGAAATACCCCGGGTAGCCGAGTGTACTCAAATCAAGGACAGACTCTCACCCAAGGAAAGAATTCAGTTGGAGAAGATGGTGACAGATTTGATGGCTCTCCCACAGGATAAGCTAGGGGTAACAGGTTTAGTGCATCATAAGATCGATACAGGAGATGCGGCTCCCATCAAACAACGGTACTACCCTTATTCACCGGTCATACAGAAGCAGATTAATAAGGAACTCGACGAAATGTTAAGGGACGGAGTAGTCGAACCTTCAACCAGTGCATGGAGTTCACCTATTATGCTAGTAGAGAAACCAGATTCCAAGGCCTTTAGGGTATGCATAGACTTCAGAAGAGTGAATGCAGTGACCAAACGTGACGCATATCCTTTGCCGTACGTGTCAGCTATCTTGGACCGGTTAAGGAATGCAACGTACATGTCCTCCCTAGACCTGAAAACGGCGTATTGGCAAGTGCCCCTGGAAGAAGAGAGCAAGGAAAAGACGGCATTTGCAGTGGCGGGCCGGGGTCTTTTCCAATTCCGGCGGATGCCCTTCGGGTTGCATAATTCTCCAGCAACGTGGCAACGTTTAATAGACCGAGTATTAGGCCCAGAACTAGATCCCCACGTATTTGTGTATCTAGATGACGTGATAATTGTTACTCCTACTTTTGAAGCACACTTCGAGGTTCTACAGAAGGTGTTGCAGAAGTTGAAGGCGGCGGGCCTGACATTAAATAAGGACAAATGTCAATTTGGCCGTTCAGAGTTGAAGTACCTTGGGTACATGGTTGATGAGGGGGGTTTACGCGTGAACACTGAAAAGGTTACGGCGATGATTAACTACCCGACGCCCAAGAATGTTACTGAAGTTAGACGTTTCATTGGACTGGCAAGTTGGTACCGACGTTTCGTACCAGATTTCGCCACGAAAATGGTACCACTGAATGAGTTGACTAAAGGGGTGCGAAAGGGCCAAAGAAATCCGCCCTGGAAGTGGGAGGAAAAGCATGATCTGGCTTTTCGACAAATCAAGAGCCATTTAGTAGAAGCTCCCCTCCTCACCTGTCCCGACTTCAACCGGCCATTTCTGATACAAACTGACGCTTCAGAAGTGGGTCTGGGAGCAGTTATCTCACAAGAGTTTGAAGATGGAGAAAAGGTCATTGCGTATGCCAGCCGGTCATTGACAAAGAGTGAACGGGTCTACACCACCACGGAATTGGAGTGCTTAGCGGTGGTCTGGGCAGTGGAGAAATTTAGACCGTATGTGGAAGGCTCTCCATTCACAGTCATCACGGACCATCATTCCTTAATCTGGCTACATAACCTCAAAGACCCGAGAGGACGGCTCGCTCGTTGGGCGATAAGGCTGCAACAGTACTCGTTCGAAATTCTGCATAGACCCGGGAGGAACCATGCTGTACCGGATGCCTTGTCGAGATCCGTGGGACTTCTGGAGTCTATTGAAATCACCAAGGACGACCATGATGACTGGTATACGGCCCAACTCAAGAAAGTAATGGATTATCCTCAAAATTATCCGAACTGGAAGGCTGAAGATGATAAGTTGTGGAAGCGTTTACTACGAAGAAAAAAACAGTTCCTACTAACTCCAGAAGACGAAGGCTGGAGGATGGTAGTTCCGAGATCACTGCGGAAAAGTCTTCTAGTAGAATACCATGATCAGCCGACAGCCGGGCATCTGGGAACCTTTAAGACTATCAAGAGGATATCCGAAACGTACTACTGGCCAGGCATGGCCGCCGACATCAGTCGTTATGTCCAGAAGTGCAAGGTCTGCCAATCCCTCAAGCCTGTGCAACAACTACCAGCGGGGTTGATGGGAAGCCAACGGGAAGTCACCAATCCTTGGCAAATGATCTCCACAGATTTGATGGGCCCTTTCCCGGTTTCCTCTAAACAAAACCGGTTCCTGTTAGTGATTGCCGACTGTTTCACCAAATATACCTTACTCTTCCCGTTACGAACTGCAACTGCAGAGAAGATAGCCCAAATCATGGAGCATGAAGTGTTTCTCGTGTATGGAGCTCCCCAATATGTGATCTGCGACAACGGAACTCAGTACACCAGTAAACAGTTTGTGGATAAAGTTACCGGCTATGGGGGGAAAATCCTTTACAACCCAAATTACCACCCGCAAGCGAACCCGACAGAGAGAATCAATCGCGTCCTGAAGACGATGATAGCGTCGTACGTGAAGGATAACCATCGGAGTTGGGACAAGAATTTACCACAGTTGAGGCACGCCATCTGTACGGCGACACACGAAGCGATGGGTTTCACACCCGCTTTTCTCAACTTTGGCCGAGAACTCTTCTTGTCCGGGACGTCGTACCGCAAGTTGGAAGAAGATGGTTACGCTCCGAGGATGGGTCCACGTGAACCTCGGGCCAAGCTATTAAAGGAACTTCCCGCACTCTACGCCGAGGTTACTGATAGACTCCAAAGAGCCCACTAGAAGAACAGCCGGATCTACAACCTCCGTCGCCGTCCACTGCAATTTCAACCAGGAGATGTTGTTTGGAGAAAGACTTTTCCCCAATCAGATGCCGCGCGCTACTTCACGGCGAAGTTAGCACCGAAGTATACGCGGTGCTTCATCCACAAGCGGGTGTCCAACCTAGTCTACGAGCTGCGGGAGGAAGATGGGCGAGTACTTCCAACCAGGTGGCACGTACAAGATCTCAAGCCGGATGCGACGCCCGAAGCAGAAGATAATTTATAAAATAAATTCTTAAAAGAGGAAAAGGTGGAGTTTGTAACATGTAAACTGAGGGAGGGCGGCCGCCCGAGGTCAACCGGTCATACAACCCCTCACGCGCTCGAGCAGGGGCTCGAGTGTGGTTGACCGGCGAGCGACGGGACTGGTTGTGTTGTGTGTTGTCAGAGAGAGAGACGTTTCTAGAAGCCGACGCAGGCAACTGATTTTTGTACAGAGAAAGAGTGTTGATGATTATTATTTGTCGGACTGTCTTACGACGACTTGTGCTGTGGGATTAAGAGTTATTAAAAGTGTTGTTCAAGTGTGATTGTGTTCAAGGTGTTTGTTTTACGAGCTTCGTGCTTCCTCGTACCCCAGAAGCACGTGGCGCCCATCCCCGTCCGCCAGCGTTCCCCCACCCACCCCATTCCACCGTTAAGAAGGGGCAAACGTTATAAGACGCATTCAAAGACAAAGAAGACAACTAGTAATGAATTATCAAAGAAGAAGAAGAAATAGCATTAAATGCTGTCTGCTATTTGTGCACAGGATCTTGGTTCTTGATAATTATTTCTTGCTTCATTATTAATTTAAATAAAACATGTTATATGTTCTTGTTTTATAACCGAGTGACTATAATATAATTATATATAACAGCATAGAGTTTTGAAAGCTGTGGTGAAACTGCAAATCTGCTTGTTTGCATTTGTCTATGCATTTTACCAATAGTAAACCCTCGTTAATTCGAATTCAAGGGGACCCAAAAAATCCCAGTTCGAATTAAAAAAGTTCGAAATATAAAAAAAAAAAAAAAAAAAAAAAAATTTTTTTTTTTTTTTTTTTTTACTACTTACTTATTGATTTGATATAACGCGATGTTGATTCATTATTTTTTGCCTTCAAAAGTTAACTCGCACTATATACGCGGCCAAATGCTTTCAAAATGTTGAATGAAGTTTGAATATTCCCGCCTAAAGTGTTCCAGGGTAGGCTAACCAGGCTAACCTGTATACTAAAGAGACTAGACCTACACTTCCCCCACCCCAACACAACAGAGAGCAGTTTGACTACTCTCTTTGTGACGTGACGCCATTGGAAACATTGGAAATGTGTAGTTTGAGTTTTTTTTTCGAAGTTTGTTCGCGATTATTTTGTCAATCCTTTTGCAAAGTTCGAATTAAAACAACTGTATGCAAGTTATAACATGGGCTGGGACCAAAATTCAGTTCGAATTTCGAAATAACCTAAAATTCGATTTATCAAAATTATTTAACATTGCAAAGCCTATACTGAACACTGGGACCATCCACCATGTTCGAATTTACCCCTAAATTCGAATTATTGAAGTTCGAAATAATGAGGGTTTACTGTATTATTTATTTATACTACTTGGCTTCGAAGTCACCAGTCATGTGTGATAATGACTAATAGTGATGAGGGATGACTGATGATGGAATGATTGTGGAACCAAAATAAATAAATAGGTAGATACAATTGACCTTTTTAACAAATCAATTAGAGAGTTAGTTCTAGGTATAGGTATGTACCTCTCTATTGCTTGTTACAAATATTTGTTTCAAATTTCAATTTAATCAGAAGAACCATCCGACTTAATACAACACAAGCTAGAATAAAATACAGCAATTAGTGCAAATAGGAGGGCAATTCTTGAAAACACTTTGAAACCATTTACGTTTTCATTAAAATTAAAACGCAATTATTTTAAAACTTGACAAATTTAAAAACAAGGCTTTTTCAGAGTGAATAATATGAGAGGTGGTAGTGTCATGAATTATGTACCTTGCGACGTGTACTGGACCCAGGAGTTGAGCGCCGGGTTGTAGACGGCGACACAGCCGGTGTTCCAGTCGAACATGGTGGTGTGCGGGTCGAGGTCCAGCTGCCGACACTGCGTCTCGTGCATCACCCACTGTGCCTCCTGCTCCCTCCGCTGCCGCTCCTCTGCTTCCTCCACCAGCTTGCGCTGCCGCTCCGCTTCCTCCTCCTGCGCGACCTTGGCCGCAAACATCTGCCGCCGCTCCTGCTTGCTCAGCCCAGACAGATTCGGCAGGCTCCTGGGACTAACATAACACAGGGAAATGTTAATTTATCCAAGAATAAAAGTGGGGGAGTTTTCAGTTCGTATTACTAATGCTTTTAATTTAATTACAAGGAAATCTGCTCACCTCTCATCAAAGCGGCTGATTTTCCGCTGCTTCTCCCTCTGCTTGTCTGGGTCCGACGTCCGCTGCCTCCAATGTCTGAAGTCACAATGCAAATTAATAAATCACAACATGAGTAGAAATAAAAATATTGTAAGATATTATAAATGTAGCAGGTAAAAAAGAGACTGAGGTTGCAGAAGTGCATTTTACTACCAAGTTAGGTTTCGTGTTCACTCTATCTAGTTATCTAATCCAAACTGTACTTCAACAAGGTACTTCAACATTGAAATCAACTCCCTCTCATGGGGTGGGGGTGGATAGTACAAAACGGTACCTACCTATAGCAAAAACAGAGAAAGCTACGGACTAGTTAATTACATTTCTTTCCAAGGGATAAGCTGAACAATGAATGAAACTGACCTGTCATAGGAGGTCTTGCCCACAGAATCCTCGCGGTCCAGATACTCCTTGTAGCCACGATCTGAAACCCGAAACAAGTGAATTACCTTACTTCCAACAAGATCAAGCAAGCAAGTGACAGAGAATCACAGCATCAATGAGGCCACGCAGTTAGAAGTAGCGGCTTATTCATGACACTTTCAGGCACACATTAAAATAACACATACACCTCATATTCTAGAACAATTAGGTATATGCAATAATACCTAATAGCTTAGAAATCCATGGTGAAAAAAAACAAGCCACATCTGTATGAAAGTTCCCGCCATAGATAGAGCTCCGTATATTTCGCACATCGCGATAACGCGATATCTTTATATCTTGTATTTTCTTGGAATATGAGCACGAATTACGTCATTCTAAACCCAATTCTGCAAGATTTGAATCGCGAAATAAAACGAAATATGCCATTATTGCGAAATAACACCGAAATCGACTATATTTTTGTAATACATCGCGAAATCCCACAAATGTTGTTCAGTTTTCAGAAATGTTTACAAAAAATGTTGAAACTCAACCTAAAACTTCCTATTTTACGCATAATTCATGGAAATATCCACATTCCGCGGAGAAAGCAAGCGCGCTTGTTGGTGACATTTCAAGGTTAAACCCTGCTCATACATTTGGTAACTGCCCAGGCGCTAGGAATCAGCTGTTCCCATCGCGCGAGCGAGGCAGCGATACGGCGGCGGGCGGCCATTTTAGTTGTAGTGCCACTGTATTATTAAATTATTATTATCATTATTGTGCACAAAACAATTTTACTTGTGTTTTTTACTTTGTACACAATGCCGAAACCAACAGTTACAGCCGCGTCTAGGGCTTCAGAGTTCAGGAGTGACGGGTTTTACGTGAGTGACGGAAAACTTTTGATGTGCCGGTTTTGCAACTGCAGACTAGAACTCAAGTGCAAGGACACACTGATGAAACACGTCGCATGTAAACGCCATTCAGAGTTCCTACTTAAATAAATACACTTTTATTTACTCTAAACTCTTGTTTGTGTTCTTATTTGTTACTTAGATTGCCTGTAATGTTTAGTGGTTAATGTTTAGCATTGAATCTAGGGATTGGTTACTATATAATTTTTGACAGAAATATTACTTTATTGATTTGCCACTAAATTCTATAAAACCGCTAAAAAACGAAATTTGGGTTTTTAAAAACGAAATTGGTAAAATAATAAACCCATTTTCACGGGGCTCTAGCCATAGAGAGTAGAGTTACCAGTTTCTTTTCTACAACCAGGGGTCCATAATTTACCTGCATAATTTTTGGCATGCAGGCTGTTCAATTTACGCTTACATCGCCGCTAGGGTGTAACTAAGCAGCACCATCCAGACCTTCCACCTGAATTCACACTTTGCTAACCTAAACTTTCCAAAGTGAATCTGCTAACTTGAATGTGCCATTTAAGGTCTAGCTGAATTTCATTTTGTTGTGTTGGTGCTAGCGTAGTACATCATTTTTGTTACCATCTTCGCCATCATAGTCATTGAAAAGAAAATTTGAACAAACTGTACCTACACTAAAATTTACTCAATTTTAATCATGTCGAAATCTTTAACAATCATATTGTTAAATGTCAACATCATATTAAACGAATCTGTACACTTGAATTTATTTACCCGCTTCTCTCTCGTGCTCCTTCATCTGCTCTATCCGCTCCTTCTTGGGGATGCGGAACACTTCCTTGAGCGTGGCCCACTCCTGTAGGAGCGCCTGAGCCTGCTCCTGGAGCGCCGGCTGCTCCCGCTCCCACTTCTCCACGCAGCTCAGCACCTTGCTGTCCTCCAGCATCGTCTTGTTGAGGATCGGCAGCTTGCTCAGCGTCTTCAACATCTGCCGGCGTAGAGGACGATACATTTACAAACTGCATCTTTCTATAACTTGATAATGATAGAAATTTAGTGAATCTCTCACTTAAGGATGGTGTTTAAGAGGGAGCCTGCGAAATAAAACCGTGCACCCCGACTCAGAATCAAACCCAGATCCTTCGTGTTACCGGCCCCTATGCTTCTATAATCTATATAATATAATAATAATAATAATAATAATAATAATAATAATAATAATAATAATAATAATAATAATAATAATTCTTTATTTAGCGCAAGCGCTATCTTTCACAAATCAGTACAATACAAAGATACATAAAGATACACAATAAAGACACAAACCAAAGAATTAACACACTAAAAACATAGAATAATCTAATTAGGATGTCAACATAAATGTTTCCGTCATTATAATTTCTAAAAGTTTGCTTTTAAATATGCTAAGACTCCTCACACTTTTAACATTAAGTGGAAGAGCATTAAAAGAACGAATCCCAAGATAAAATAAAGATTTGGCCGATGATTGTTTATGAACATGGTTTAGAAAAAAATTATTATGCGCTCTCGTGTAATGCTGATGGACATTTTCAACTTTTTCAGTGTTTGTAAAATATGCAGGTAGAAGACCATTTTGAAGTTTGTAAATAAAACACATGCCTTGAAAATACACATAATCCTTAATCCTTAGCCAATTTAGAGATTTTAACATAGTATTTACAGGTGTATATCTACTACATTTCAGAATAATCCTCATGCCTCTATTTTGTAGAATCTGTAGTCTTTCAATATCTGTATTAAATGCCTGATACAATAAAATCATACAAAAGGTAAGGTGTGGTTTAATAATAGTGTTATATATACATAGTTTTGTGGCTACTGTCAGGTGCTGACCTATCCTACTAAGGTAGCTAAGTTTTTTTCTGATTTTGTTCTCTATGTACAGTATATGTTGTTTAAAACTTAGATTTACATCCAACAACATACCTAAGTATTTGAATGATTTAACACATTCCACTAACTCACCATTTAGTACAATATTAACTTCACAATTATCAGTTGTGTTCATATAATGTAGTTTCCCAGTACCAATCATCATTGCCTTACACTTACTATTGTTCAGCTTTAGCATATTAATGCTCAACCAGTCAGTCACTACCTTCAATTCTTCGTTCAATGTATTGTTCAAATCAGTCATATCATTTCCACCATAGAAGATGACTGTATCATCTGCATAGACATTTATCACACATTTATTTAAACAACAATTTATGTCATTAACATACACTGAAAATAAGAATGGTCCTAAGACTGAGCCTTGTGGTACTCCTAGATTTACATCGATAGTGTCTGAGATTTCCCCATCAAATTTAGTTCTTTGAGCTCTCTCATTGAGATAATCATCGAGCCACTGGTACACAGTACCTTGAACACCATACATATATTGCAATTTCATTAACAACCTTTTCCTATCGATGGTCTCAAAAGCCCTTTTGAAGTCCAGGAAAACTGACAATATTGATAAATTATTATCTCTTAGTTTGTTCCACTCAGAAACCATCCACTGCACCGCTGTTTCACAGGAGTGACCTTTCCGGAATCCAGATTGATTAGTCATAATAAAGTTACTTTTATAAAAATATTCCTCTAACTGAGAGTGTACAACAAGCTCCAGCAGTTTTTCATAAATTGGCAGCATATTAATCGGCCTAAATTGATCAATTAATGTAGTCCCAGCAACTTTAGGGACCGGAATTACAAGTGTTTCTTTCCAACTTTTGGGAAATACGCCTTTACTTAATGATAAATTAATTAAATGAAGTAGTCTATGCTTAATGCTAGGATACCCATCTTTTAACAATCTGACAGAGATTCCATCCAGAGTTCCACCTCCTTTATTTTTTAAATCCATCACTAGCTTATTTAAATCCTGGATTTGAACTTGTTTGAAGTCACACATGATGATATCTTTACTCACTCGGTTGTACTGGTTAAGTTCAACCTGGTCAACTATTCTATTACTAATATTATTTATATCTATTTCCGAAATATTACTTATAATCTCTTCAACACTCTCAGAAAAATATGTATTAAAGTGATTTGCAATGTCTACCTTATCTGATATTATGCTACCATTGCATAAGACAATCTCATCTGCAGTACACTTCTGATTCTTTTCACTTACAAGTTTCTTAAGAGTTTTCCACATACCCTTACTATCTCCTCTTTGTCTGTCAATCTTTTCATAGTAATAATCATATTTTGATTTTCTGAGCATGCTAAGAACTCGATTTCGATACCTTTTAAATTCATCCCAATCACTTTGAAGTCGACTAAGTTTCGCTCTTTTAAAATAATTATTTCTCAACTGCATCTCCTTCCTTATCTCATCAGTTATCCATGGGACCCCTATATTTCCTCTCTTCTTCAAAATGCTTGTAAGATTTTTCTCTTTCGCACTTGTTAGACCTTGAACAAATATTTGAGAGGCTAGGTTTACATCAGTTTCCAACATATCATACTCTTGCTCTTCTAGATCTGCTCTAAACCTAGCTACGTCATAACCTCTCCAGTCAAACAGACTGTACAAATCTACTTCTCTTTCTCGTCTTGCTTCAGTGTTTATGTCAATCATGAACGATTCATGGTCTCCAATACCGGGACCTCCTCCCACTCCAAATGTAACCTTGTCACAATTAGTGATTATGTAGTCTATAAGAGTTTCACTCATTTTCGTTATTCTAGTTGGTTGATTTACAATTTGAGTTAGACCATACGTTTCAATACCACCAATCATGTTTCTAGTGATAGCATTGGGCTTGAGTTCACATAACTTGACGGGGCAACATTAATCACTCTATGCAGGTAGCTAAAAATATTCTGGGACTGACAATTACAATCCCATAGTACTGTCAGGAAAAATGTTTAGATAATCCAAAGTCATCATACATACTTGGAACATGGAAGTAAAGTTTTTATTATAGGATGATGTGAACTATTTCTCCTCAAATGTGTCTTGTTTTCCCGTTGCTGCTGCTGTTTACACTTTGTACCTAGTAGAGCAGTCACTCCACGCCAGTCAAGTCAAATGGCGCGCACACACTCGCACAACATCGATAAAATGCCTAACTTCATATAGAAAGATTGGGGGGCTACCAATCACTTTTATGCTAAGCATCTAAATGGCATTTTCAGCTTAATTGGTCTCAACAATAGACAATCTCACTTGTAATTTGCCCAAAGCAGAATATGAAAATGAGAGAACCATACACCAAAATATTTCCAAATATATCTTTAGTTAAGAGCGAAAGGAACGCACCTCGGTGTTGATCTGCGGCCCGTGCAGCGGATCTGTTTCGGCATCGACCATCCACTTCCACAGCAGCCGGAGGCCGTGGTAGTCGAGGAAGAGCCGGAGACACGCCGGCTCACCCGCCTGCAGCAGTTGCAACAGCTGTACGCGCTGCTGCGCCTCCTGGCCCCGCACCATCAGCCGGCAGAGCGCAAGCGTGTGCGCGCGGTTCTTCAGCCCCGTGCGGCACAGCGCCTCGATGTCCTGCGAGCGTAAGGGAGATACAGGTCAACATCTTGCTGGTCAGCAGGGAGAGTTAATGATTCAGCCGGAGTGACCCGAGTGTTGTAATATGCGTAACATTACAACAATTTTTTAATAAGGATTTTATTTCATTCATTATAAATTAAATAGCCACTTGGCAGTATAATAATTTATCGACTAACGGGATTATAGAATGAATACCTATGTAGGTAAATTTGCTTGCATTATCTCTCATACAATATTCAAATTGGGAAAAAGCAGGGAGTTACAGTTCTTCGCCTCACAACATCGTCCAGCATTTTGCAATATTGAGTAAATGAAGGTTGAATTTTACATTAACACAGCAGAACATACGAAAAATAAACTGATTTCAGATGCACTGACAGATGCAGTAGACAAAATTGGACACAAATTTTGTGGAATAGAAGGAGGGCACTATGAAGAAAAATAATATGTACTATGTACTATGTACCCAATTCTAAAAAGTGAAAATTGGACATTTCTATTGTGAGGCGACAAGTTTACAAACAATGGGATACCATGTCATTCAATGACAAATTTGTAAATAAAAATGTCAAAATCTTGTAACCGAGTTGGCCGAGGTCCAGAATGAATTTGATAAGCCACTTAACAGCTTTAGTCGATACAAAAATGAGTTCCTCTTTTAGCCCTTAGATTCCTTCAGGTAACTAGTAACTACCTACGTGAACCATGTGAAAGAATTTATGGACAAAATATATATAGATTTTGAGTCAGCAGCTGTATCTCGCTACTCCTGCATCTACCTGATCGAGAGTGATGTCAACCTCATCGGAAGAGTCTTCCGAGAACTCCACGGTCTTCTTCTCCTCTCTCTTCCGCTTCTTCTCTCCCTCCGGCTTCTCCTCCTCCTCCTCCTCCTCGAACTCCTCCTGTTCCTTGTCAGGGTCATCGCCGATCCAGCCGCGACAATTCTCCGCCTCGCAGTGACACTTCTGCGCCTCTTTCCTGTGCAACACAATGCAAATCACTTTACTTTAGAATAGGCAGTGTTTTATGTTATTTTATTCTCCACAATAGCAATTTAATTTACAATAATACAATTTAAGTACATGACACATCCACCTCGAACATTGGATGTGACCTTGTATTTTAGAACCAATCTCTATTATGCTGTATAACGCGCATAGAAAGCGCACAGGTGTGTCCTTGAACAATTTAACACTACGATCCACGACGCATCAAATGCAAAGAGTGTGTGTTGGATTGGACATACCCGTATCGCTGGAACTGGTAGTCGAATGTCAGCTCGTCGCCTGCATTCAGTGCTCGGGTGGTGAAGAATCCGATCCTCAGCTCTCCGTTGACCGTCCACTGCAACATCGTTCACTCTTAAGTCTCAGCACATCATATTACAAGACATGACTTCAAGCATAAAGCAGTGTTATCCTGGCATTGACACAATAATTTACACATCGAAATTTATCCACTGAAATTCAGTGTTCAGAGATTGGTAAATGTTGTATTTTATGCTATAAATAGAACTAGGTAAACTGTAAAGAATGTGGGATCAGTTATTTACTTGTACCTAGTTCTTTCATTGGCTAGAAAATGAAATTGACCTATTTGAATTGTAGAGTGAGCTACTGACTTGACAAATGATCTGACACGTTTGTTTGCTTCCAGTGAGGAGATAAGCGGTTCATCAGCAGTGTCGAGCGAATCATAGCGAATAGAACAGGGAATCATAGGCACTAGGCATAGGGAATCGTAGGCACTTTCTGGGTCATGAAGTGGTAATGCTCATGAAATGCTCATGATAAAAGAAAGTGTACGTAACACATACATTGTAACATGTAAACACTAAAAAATTTTTTTTTTTATATAATTGGATTAAACAAGGCTTGAGGATTTGAACATTCTTACAGCACTAACCGGAAATACACAAGCTCAAAAAATCTAGATCATCAGTCACACAAGTGTACCAAGACTCTTAGATTCCGTCCATATGATAATTAGCACACTTGTTGTGCTCTGGACTGACATCTGGAAATGTCTACTTGCGGACGTAGCTTATGTCCAGGACAGATGAAACGCCTCATTCTTTCCGCAACCAAGCGTCACGTCCTCGTGCCATTTACCTTCTGCGTCTCCGCGTTGGGTTCGCAGCTGTGGTTGATGAACCTCGAGATGTTGCCCTTCATGGTGGCATCGATGACCGAGTCAGACTTGAGGGCCATGAAGTAGTAGTGGCGGTTCTTGTCCTTGGAGTACTCCTTGGCCCGACGTCGGAACTCCTTGGGGTTCACCACCTCGCCCACGTACTCCATCAGGAAAGCCCCTCTGTAACATGCATCAAGCAATCAGCAAAACTTGAATACGTATGCATGTTTCTGAACTCCTCTGACAAAAGACTATAATATATAAAAAATATAAATTGATAAACTGCAGCTGAAAGTATCACTTTCCTTATACACCAACAGCCTCACGTCAAAAGGATTTCCAGATTTATCGATGCAAGTGCCCAGCAGATTCTACACAGGATTATGTCGATAAGCTCACGGTCTTGTGGTGCTAAGGACTAACATCCGCAAATATCTAAATCTAATTACGCGCAACTTCATTTGGGCATGCGGCTGCAAGTGTACTAGAAATAATGCCTATATCTCCATCGAAGTATTCCTCATATCAAGGTACTACCTACACACTTTTAAATACATAGCTATACCTATATTCTCACTCTCTCCCCCTAAATTTATCTTTATAGAAAAAAACGATCATCATCTACTTATTAGGTAAATCATCATGTTCTGTTTTTAATGTACCTACCTACATAACATTTTAAAGGCTCCTAAACATATTTGGGAAATCTAGTAAAACAATCGTGTCTCTTCGACAGAAATATCAAAGACTTGATCTCTACAAATCACTCAATCTATTTCCTAGCCTTGGAAGCAAAGCTGATGTCAACTGTTAGCTTACGAAGGCAAGTCTTCCGTTGCGCGAAGGCCAAACCCCTTCTTCTCGGTCTTGAACACTTCGCAGCGAGAGTATTCCTGCTTCTGGAAGTGTTTGTTGGTGCAGCGTTCGCCCAGCATGCAACGCGGTCCACTGAAACACGTCGCACCATTGTCAGAATCAAAGTAAATTAAATTAATATGTAAACGTTTTTATACAGTTGACGTTTAAACTTGTACCTAAACGGCCCAGCCCTAGCAGTTCAGTACATCGTTACAAGTAGAACTAAGCATTACATAATTAACGTGGCTCAACCGATCGAACATTCCAAAATATTTATTTTTTGAAATTACCATCACGAATTACTTTTTCCAACATTTCAACTATATTTAAGTATGAACAAACCATAAAATGTAATTTAACTTGCAACTCCTGTCTTACAGCGAGGTTTCAAATTATTGCCTTCCGAGAATGAACAAAACTTTAACACAGGAGGTATAGGAAAATTATTGCGTTTTTCGTTTATAACTTCTAAAAAAGCACACGTTGGTATTGTTTTGAATTTTTTCCCTAATAGAATATCCATATATCTACCAGAAAAAAAGTTTTTTGATCAAAGTTGGGACTACATAAAAATTAGATCTTCATTATTAGCCTAAATGTGACACGATTTTACTTGGCTGCCATAAGATAACATGGGGAAGAAAACTCAATTTATCTCAGAAACTAGACACGAGAAGTGTTTAATTTTTTCAATGATTGTGTATGGCATGATTATCAATAAGTAGACAAAAAATTATGAAAATCTGAGACTATGCCCGATTGGATGAGCCACCTTAAAGGGCTTATGTCATCTTGAATAAAGCTTTGACTATGTGTTCTTACCAAGTATTTAGGCAATATAAGACATACATCATCTAAATTAATTGTACCCTGAATTAATTATTAATTATTTTCTGTGCGAAATTTGAACCTGGCGGGCGTGATTGCCTACGTCACTCTATGCGCAGCGCTGATTGGTTAGCGTGAACACGGGGGAATAGATCACGCCCGCTGATGCCGCTCAACCCTTCTTTCGCACCACTGCCGGTGCACAATACACCGGACAATTAGTAAACAATCGAAAGTGGAGAATGCAGTGAAAGATTCCGTTAGCTGCACACATTTCGAAACATATTTTAAAACCGACAGAATCTGCACAGAAATATTGAAGTTTTATTTACCGTGCTAGCAATGCATTGTGGAGTAATTGTTGTTTAATTGTTTCTCCATGAACAATGAAGTGGAATATTATTTCTAAATTCAAAAATTATTGCCGTATGCCGGACTCATCAAGACTGATAGCGAATACATATCACACAATATCAAAATTTTATATTGTGTGATAGTAAAAAACAGTAACACCACACGGTACATCAATTGTCTATTGCAGAGATATAATTTAATTGTACATACTGCCTAGGTAGAACGGAACAAAAACGAAACTGAAATTTCTTGTCCAATAAAGTCTGGCGATTTGTTGCATATAAATCCTTTGTTTATTGGGTGACTTTTTGGGTGGTGTAACGAAGAATTGAAGAAATATTATTACAGGCTAACCTTCAAATCCATCTTCTACGAATGTGCAGAGCAATCATAATGGACTCGGAACAAAGTAAGGCGGTGCATTTTGTGAAGCCCAACTCCGTGTACAATTCGGAGTACCTACTTTACTTTGTACAAAATCTTATATTGAGTTGAATTTTTTCCTTGATAGATGGAATTGCTTTTTATTGCTTTTGTTATACACGTAGTAAAAGGGCCTGAAACGTTTCTGAAAAATCGATATTTTGAAACAAATTATCAAACAAGTTGATTGGGCGTGAGCGACGCTATTTGCAAGGAGCTGGTAACACTATCACAATGAAAATGTATTTTGGAAAAGTTTTTGTTAGGTACTATTTAATAAACAAATTCCCGGTATTTACACTTGAACTCTCTAGCATCCAACGTCATCTAGAACTTAGTCCAAACAAATAACAATCACTCGATTAACGTTTGAATGTCTCAATGAAAACCAATTAAATCAACTATTAAGTCAATCCATACAATCAATATTCCCTGGAAGACATCTTCTCAGACAATGATAAACGCATACGGACTTTTAACTCTTCTAAAACATTGAAATATTGCAAAAATAAGCTGTAGCAATGGGCTAACGCGTGGTCTGCGGGCAGGTAGTCTGCACAGAGTGACGTATGTATTCATTTCGGTCGAACCGCTCCCGAGCCCAGGAGACAGGATGGCGGGCGGAACAAAGCACCGTCCAGTGTTGAGAGAAGGAAGACGGACCGATTAAAGATCACTTGCCACAAGATGACATAGGCCCTTTAAGCAATTGATACTAGGCTGGTCATTTAGGTGGATATCACATTAACTGTTACAATTCAACGTAAATGAATCTTAATGTTTGCTGTTCTACGTATGAACATCAGACCAAGTTTTAGTGAGTCACTCACCACTCGATCATGAGGATGCGGTTAAGACAATCTTCTCCGCAGCCCGACTCTCCTCGCGCTATCTCCTCCTTGGTCAGGAAGCAGTCGCAGATCATGCCGCGCAGTTCCTTGCTGAAGGATCTGAAACATCATTGCCAACCTTCAACACACATTCACAACCCAACCATCACGGCTCTCTGGGTATCTGTAATTTACCATCCATTTCTCTGCTATTAGCTCATTTCAGTGCCGGACATGTCATGCTAATTTAATTACCTGTACTGCAGGGGTCGGCAACCTTTTTTGGTGAAGGAGCCAATTTCCCGAAAATTCATAAATTAGATAATAATGGGAGGAGCCGCAGTAGAGGCAATCATTAATAATACACCGAAAATAAATATTTTAGTTACCAGTTTATTTTGATATTTTGACGAAGCCCCCCAGTCGTTGTTCCCCAGTTGTTGCCCCGCAGGACGTTTTTCAGAATTTCAAGAATTTAAAAGTGATTCTGGGACTCTAAAATAACAAACTGAATAAAATAACCTTTCCAATTATAGCCCAACAGGGCGTTTTTTAGGAATTTAACCACTTAAAAGTGATTCTAGGACTCTAAAATAAACAAACTCAATCAAATAACATTCTAATTGTTGCCCCGCAAGGCGTTTTTTTGTCGAATTTTAAAAATGTTCGATTCCAGGTCTTTTTTTTAATTATCAAGAGCCATTCAAGAACCATCAAGGAGCCGCGGGTTGCCGACCCCTGCTGTACTGGAACCATAACCAGAAAATAGGAAAAAAATAATCTTTCCTAAATTAACAAACTAGGTAATAAGAATTTAATGAAAGATGATTATGATTGCCGCTTTACCCACCGTTCTGTGAGGTAATCGTTCTCCGTGAGATGAACAAACTGTCGTAGTCGCTCTTCCATCTCCCCATCATCGGGGGCTGGTGTCGGGTCGGCCTGCGTGACCTCGGTGCGACTCCCTCCCATCTCGATGCGACTTCCTCCCATCTCCAGCTCGCTGGAGCGTCGCCAGCGCGACTTGACCTTGACGGGTTGCATCGGGACACGCATGGCGTCGTCAGTGCCGGAGTTGTTGTCGGAACTGTCGCGGCTCTCGGCGCTCGCCTTGGCTTCCTCTCCCGACACTTCCCAGCGCATGCGAGCTCGTTGCTACATTTACACAACAGACAGTTATTACTTATGATGACCTACTAAGATGAAAACAATGCCTTGAAAACAGGTTTTCCTTGATTACAAGAAATGTTTGTATACAAAACAGTAGAGTTAAAACAAAATATCAACAAGACAATGTTTATACCTGTAACCTATGTATACCTTGAGGTGAGTGAATGAAGGGTAGGAGAGACAATACCTTGCTAGTGACGGAGATTGATCGTATGCGACTGCTTCTTCGAATGCTGGAGCTGCAGTTGGAGCCGCTCTCGGAACCGGTGGTGTCGGTACTTCCGCTTCGACTGCGGAATAGCGGTACTGCACTGGAGCAGTCCGCTGATTGCCGCACGACACTCTCGATAGTCACATCCACAAGAGGAACCGCCTCCACCGGAAGTGTCAACGGTTCGCTAAATTCACTCAGTTTTTCACTACATTCAGTTACTTCGAGAGACAATTCATTAGATTCCGTCGCTTCCTCTGATTGTTCATTTGATCCCGCAATCTCAGCCAACTCTGGGTTATACTCTGATACAACTTCTATCTGCTGACTTGATTCTGTTACTTGAACCTCATAAGTTTCCGTTACTTCAACTATTTGTTGTTCGCATTGCATTCCGAACGGCTGAATATCAGAATCAAGGGTATCCCCTGAGTGACTTGCAATCTCCGTTTGGTCTTCGATGATTTCTTCTCTCTTAACCACCTCCACTTCTAGGCTGACCGAGCTGTCCGAACTCTGAGACGCAGCGGCAACTCGTAATGATCTTCTTGAAGGTGTCAAAGCCGGACTAAGCACCTTCGTTTTCCCTGCGCGCTGTTTAATTGTTTTGCCTTCTGACCTCTCAACCTTCTCCCCTTCGCTTCCCGACACCTGACTGTCATCTTCTGCGACCGTAACTTCACTTTCGCTCGTCGTGCTTGTGCAGTCGTATTCCTTCCGCTCGCTCGAGGTTGCCGTGGAAACAGAACACTCGCTGTCTGGATTCAAGACATGAAAAGGAGCTGCCTCGCTAGTACTGTATGTGGAGACAGTTAGTTCTTCACTGCTACTAGATTGGCAAACGTAGTTGAGACACTTAGAATCTTCTATTTCCATCTCTTCACATAAAATAGTTTCCTCCACAACTTCTTCCTCCCAAATAACTTCTGCCATGCCTTCAGACATTTCTCCAGTCCTCTGCAACTCTTTTACGCCTGCTTTTGTTGGAATTGTAAGAATATGTTCGTCCAAAGACTCACTCTGATCTACAGACTCATTCTCTACCACGCACCGAAGTTTACCAAACTTCTTATGCACAATGTCGATTGTTCTGGAATCTTCAGCTGATCGTAGTTGTACATCGCTGCTGTCTTGACTTGGGCATGATTCCTCAGACTCGGTAGCAACAGGTTTCTGAACTGCTGTTTGTTTACCCTTAGCTTTGGCATTGGACTTGGCAGCTGGCTTCTTACGACGAGCCATGCTGGTGGATAAAGGAAAATATTGTTTATAATCGTATTACGGCAGTTCACTTGAATCTACCTATAGTAGCTACTACAAGGGCGGCTTTTCTCTGAAATCAATTAACCACCAAAAAGGTAAATATTTTTTTTATTTGTTGTAGTTTGTGCAACCTTCCTACATACTACCTTCCTAGGATATTACTGTATTGTGGAAAGCAGAAAATTACTCTGGTCAAACTTTTCCTAATGAAGTTAAGGAAAGAGACGAAAACACAAAGATTGTCTCTGTCATAACTGCAGGTAGGGGTTATGTTATATTTTACTTCCCTAATACTGGGGCGTACCTATATACTAAAAAAAAAATCAGGAAAAACATTGTTCAATTTTCACGACTTACGTGAATTCTGTAACACAATTGCCGCACGAAGATAACGATTGAAAAATATAATTTAAATCAAATTAAAATTACACCGGCCACAAAAACCATTTAACTCCACAAGTGTGATGGAGGTTACACACAGCTGTCTTTGCGCTCCAGAGCCACGCACTCAACACCAACATACAACTAACTATTTCATAGAAAGTATTTAATTTATAATTCTCTGTTTGCTCTTTTAACGATTCTGGGTCTCAGCACCAAATAATTAAATAATAATCTATTAACTATTGATAGTGACTAGCGTATTTGATTTATTAAACAATAGCTAGAAAAATTAAAATATAGAAGTATTTTTCGTGTTACGGTTGTGGCAGTACGCCATAATCTCTCCCTTTGTTCCTTCCTTTGTTCTGTTCCTTCCATGAGTTTGAAGTTTCTGAAAGTTACACAGCATAAATTTGTTTAGTCTCTCTTTTTCACAAATATGGGTTCAAGATACGACAGAGCTATTACCGTGTTTTCTCCAGACGGTCATTTATTACAGGTTGAATATGCACAGGAAGCAGTAAGGAAAGGTTCGACTGCTGTAAGTGCAGATTTATGTAGCTTTGCCGGCACCTTAACCTTAGTTTGGCGATGACTTGTGTCTAGTGGTTTGTTTGTTGGGGTGTGTTGCTTCCGCATAGATACTACCTGCAGCGTTTCATTTTATCTTGTATAATATTGAAATTATATTTTAGTATTGCTTGCATAATGGTCCAAACGCTCTATAAAACCTGCCACTACCTAGCCTAGAATAGAATTGGCTGCAGTTGTCGCCTGTCGGCAACAACCTACCTGGGCTACCTACAATAATACATCTAGCTCTGTTAACCATGTTGTTTTATCTGTCAGGTTGGAGTGCGTGGCAATGATGTTGTCGTCTTGGGCGTCGAGAAGAAGTCTGTAGCTAAGCTCCAAGAAGAGCGCACCGTGCGGAAGATCTGCCTTCTCGATGACCATGTAGTGATGGCCTTTGCCGGTCTTACGGCCGATGCTCGAATCCTGATCAACCGAGCTCAGCTCGAGTGTCAATCACACAAGCTTACTGTGGAAGATCCCGTAACATTGGAATACATCACGCGATTCATTGCAGGCAAGTTAATCACTTAGTTATGAGTGTTCAAGTAACTACGAACCTACCACCTAATATCTTAACTTTAAACTTGGATTTTAATTTGCCACTTCAATATTTGTGTCTCCGTTTCTTTTAGCAAAGTTCATTACAAAATCTACCTTGTATTTTATTCTGATACACTACCTACTATGGAGCTGTCCATAAATTATGTAGGTAACTAACACTTAAAATGATGTTATTGCTATCATTCCTCCCTCCTTTACCTTTGTCATGCTTTTTGTACCTCCCCCTACCCAAACCCCCCTAAAAGATTTGGAAAGTATTTTCTTAAGAAATTTTTTTGCTTTTTTGCCCCCATTCTCCACGAAATTAAGTATAAGCATCCCACCCAGAATCACTTATAAATTTCTTAAATTTGAAAATTCTAAAAAAATAATCTGCCCTGCGCTCTGCGGGGCGTTATCTGACGGGTTTTGCCCCCAGACCCCTTCCTAGTTTCGCAATACCCCCCTCCCCCCCCCCCCCCCCCCCCCCAATGATAAGAGGTAGTTCCTACGCGCCTGGAATGAACTTACAAAAGCCAAATTCGTATTATTGGCCCGCAAGTCAAAAAGGTTGAGTACCACTGGCATAGACACTGTATTGGTTTACCTAAACATGATTGATGAACCAAGGATCTTGCAGGGTTGAAGCAGAAGTACACGCAGAGCAACGGACGAAGACCATTCGGCATCTCGTGTCTGCTCGCCGGCTTTGACTACGACGGAGCTCCACATCTCTATCAGACTGAACCCTCGGGCATTTACTACGAGTGGAAGGTATTCTAAGTTTGCATTCACATAGGCTACCGACCAACCACTCTTGTAATGCTATCACAGTGTTACACTAATAAGAAACACAATGTGAATTTATCTCAGTTTTTCATCTTGATTTACCTACATTTCAAGATGTTTCCATGCTTTTTAAGAAGAAGAAGGGTACTGGCCTTGCCGTTACCTTAGGAGTCTTAGGCCCTAGTAATTGGTGGCATAAGCCAACCCCATACCCAACTTTTGGAATAGAATGATCATTAATTTATTATTATTCACATATTAATGCAAGAAGGTGGTGGTTCTGTGATGTTAATTCAAAATAAATAATCAAGTAATTTTCCCTAATAAAACCGCCAATGCTTAAGCATTACAATACAATTTTTTTCCTAGCAAAATGCTTGTGTGAATTGGCTTCGCAGATAAAACTAGGTGTAGAGATGTATATTTTTCGGAAATTTATAAATCGGAAAAATAACAGCTTTTTTAATATTTTGTACAATTATGTAAGTCACACAATTTACATGATTTAATGATCGAAAAGGGTCGTAAAATAGGATTAATTATGCAAATCACAAGTCACCCTTGAACAGTATTGTCAGGAAAACACTAGTTTATTTTGAAAAATGAAGATTTTTTCTGCTGATTTATGCAGAGGTAAACACAATGAACGTCTCTAGCACCTAGAGGTAGTATGCAGTGACAGCAGTGTGAGTCAGATGATCTGTTACTGTTACACTATACTTTTAAACCCCAATCAGCACCCTTTACAAGGCTCCTTAACATACCAATATGCTAACAGAGATTCCAAGTAGTTTTTGTCTTCATCGCTTGATTTGATCTTCAGGCCAACGCAACTGGACGCAGTGCCAAGACGGTACGCGAGTTTCTCGAGAAGTTCTACACCGACGAGACGGCCTTGGAAGAGAGGGCGACCATCAAGCTGGCCATCAAGGCGCTGCTCGAAGTAGTTCAGTCCGGGCGAAAGAACCTCGAGATCGCCGTCATGAGGCGCAACCAGCCTCTCCAGATGCTCTCCGCAGAGATGATCGATGAATATGTCGCAGAGATTGAGAAGGAGAAGGAAGAAGAGGCAGAGAAAAAGAAGCAAAAGAAATAATTTTATCATCATGTTGGTGTCACTGTTTTTTTTTTATGATAAGATAATTCACCTAATAAATCTCTTTAATTAAGATTCCAAATTATTGATGACTTTTCTTTCCCTGGATTCACAGCACTCCTTAAATATTTTTTTGTCTATGTAATGAGAAGTCGTAAAATAAAAATAGATTTTTACCTTGGTTTACGTAACTAGTACATATCAAATAAAATTTTCTAATTGTGTTGTAAAACCCTTGAATATTAAATCCTTACAAGAAACATTTTCATTTTTAAATTATTGTTTAAATTGGAGGCAGACTAGGCTAAAAATGCACAGAATGTGTTGTGATGAGATGAGGCAAAGGATCCATAAACAATATAGAGGAAAAGCATTTGGTATACATAATTTCAAATTTGTAATAAAAGTAAATTGTAAAATATGAAAAGTACTAGTAAAAAGGGGCCAATAAAATGTGAAAAAGGGCTCACAAACTTCAGGGAGGTTCTGGGTTGCGATTCTACAACTATTTTTGATTGCTGGCCCCAGTGGTTAATTTGTAAAATAATAAGTGGGCGGACGCTCGGCGATGCCAGGAAACAAACTTGCTTATGAAAACAATGGGGGGTTTGGGGGGAGGACCCCCCAATACCACGCGGGTTCGGGGCGCATAGCCCCGGGAAAATTTTTGAATTTCAGGACTAAATTTGGTGCCTTTCTACGCGATTTGTACACAATTTTAAGAGAATTTTTCTTATAAGTAAAAATTCTCTTTAAAGTGAAAATTCTCTTAAAATTGACTTATTTTTCATATAAATATGAAAAGTAAGTGGGCGGACGGCGTCCACCCTGAAAAAAGAGTGGGGGGACGCGTCCGCCCTCGTCCGCCCCCAAATTAACCACTGGCTGGCCCAATACCAATCTGTATAAAACTTATAGCAGCAAAATCTCATTGCTAGCACTTGGCAGTTTATAGAATCATTCCTAACCTTGGCCAGTCCGCCATGGTTCTTCAATTATTTTCCAAATTATTATTCACTATAAAATAGATCGTGGAAAGCACTTTCTCTTGGGAGTTTATCAATCTTGTGTAAGGACCATTCATCCAACTTTTGAGCGGAAATATTTTTTCAAGAAAAGAAGGTCGGCGTAAATTCGTATTTCCCGCTATTTTCATTCCACCGCATGCGCAGTCGCAGTACATGCGATGCTCGCTGCGGCGGCAGTCGGTCACCTGTTTGATTGTCATCACTCTCCTTGTTCTGTCACCTTGCCTGTCTCTCCTGTCACGATTCGGTGAATTTAACTATTTGATTAGAGTAGGTAATTGAAGTGTACCTAGGTATTTAGTAATAATGTTCACACTTGAAGCCAAAGCTGTAAGAGTACATGAATCATTTCTACATGACACAAACTGTACAACTTACAAGTGATGCAAAAGATAAAAGATCCACTGAGTTTTGAAGACAGCTGACCATGGAGAAAGAGAGGTAGGTACTAAGTACTATGCTAACATAACTAATATTAGTAAACTTTGGATAGAGCTTATACTTATACTTATTATATTTTACAATATACTTGTGTACTCGTGATAAGACACAAATACCTACATAATGAAATGTCAGGATATTGGTTAGGTAGGTACCTACCTAGTACCTACCTACCTGCGTAGGTACTTGAAGCATAATTATTTTCGTCTCATTTAGGACTTTTATTTGTTAGTTTAAAATAAAAACAGATGGTTCCTTTATATGTGATAACATTTCATCAATGTTACAGTGTGTTATTGCTGGTTGTTTTACACTGCCTGTTGTTTACGTTTTTATCCACTGTCACCTCTCTCAGCTGTTGTACCTACGGGTAGGTGGGCTGATTAATTGTCTCTGATGTTTGTTCCACGTCAAATGTCTTTGACTGTTTTCGAGAACCTCATTGTATTTGTCATTTGCTGAGGTAACTCCCTTTTTTTAAATGGCGTTATTAACTAATACTAGGACCTGCAGTCCTGACTCCTACTTCTGCATGCCGCCTTGACAACTGTTTCTCCATTTAACTCCTTTTGAAGAAACTTTGAAGGTGTAGTTTGTTGAGGATTCACAACTCTGATGTTGTCAGTCTGGTTTTTAACATTTAATCCTATGGACGGTACCTACCTATTAATCCCGTGAAACGTGACCGTTTAAGTCAACGTGAAAGTTGTTGTTAGACCATCACCCAAGCGTTTCAGTCTCTCCGGCCCACCGTTGCAACTGGCAGTTCAGACTCGAACAGTCACTCATCCAAGTAGGTTCTAAACTGTGCTGCTGTCGATGTTGCGTAACCTGTGTACGTTACGACTTACGAGAACTGATACTAGCAGTGATAGCAGTGAAGTAGTGATACTTCACTAGCAGCCCCCACTATATATGCACAATAGTCTATAACTAGGAAAACGCTCTGAGTAACGCGTTGATGAGCGAGCACGGATACGCGCAACACCTCTAACCGAAATTTTGTCTACCCGTCGAAAATGTCCTTTAAAAGCCAATAATTCTTGAATTTCGTACAGACTTGTATGAAAATCTCCAACAATTCCTAAAATATTGGTCTTAATAACCATGCAAAGTTTTAAGTTGATCGATTGAACCTTTATGATTGAACGGTTCCTTGTTAATTTTCAAAAATCACAGGATCTCGTTCAAAAAATAAACCTGGGACCACTCATATGATATAAGTGTGTGAACACAATATTAGATCGATCTGTTGAACGGTCATATCAGTTTCATATATGTTTGAAAGTTTCTGCTCTGACTACCTTGGACTGAAGATTCGAAGATGCCGTGAAATATGAAATTCAAGAAATTTGACAGCCCAATGCAAAATGTCCCTAAACTGTCAATAACTTTTGGAATTAAACACAGATTAGTCTGAAAATTGTAAAAAGTACAGATAATGTTGGTCCCAATTACCATGCAAAGTTTAAAGTTGATCGGTCAAACGGTTATAGTTTAAATTTCAATAATCAAATGAAATATTTTTTAAAATTTTAACCAATGGGAGGATTTGTCTGAAAATTTGCGAAATAAGAGGCAATGTTGGTCTTAATGACCATGCAAAATATGAGTTTGATCACATTTATCGAAGACCATTTTCATTTTTCAGCCTATCAGGAGATGTTTATTTAAATTTTAACCAATTGATGGATTTCAAAAAAAATTGGGGTCAGCAAACAGAGAAGGTTGTCTCTACATGTGTGCAAAATTTCAGATCGATCGGTGAAACGGTGCAACTTCTATTGCTCCAGTCAACAGCCAAAAACAAAAAAAAAAAAAAAAAAAAAAAGTAAAAAACAGAGGTTTGTGTCAACAGAGTCAAAAGGAGACGCTCGCTTCGCTTGCTCAATAAGCTACCACAGCACATCACCACCTCTCCCACCTGGGCCAGCTTCCAATCCAGTCTCAATGCCTACCTCCTCCAAAATCCATTTTACAGCCTCCAGGAATTTCTTGATTCATAACTATACCAACTCTTCAGTGTCAATATCATCTTGTACCATCAGCTATAGTTCTATTAGTATTAGTTTTATTTATCTTTCTAGGTATGTTAGTTTTATTATTATTAATATTTATTAGTTTTATTTTTAACTGTACATAAAACTGTCAATGTTCTGACTTGTAAATATTTCTGACTTTGTTATAGCTTGTACATACATTCTTATATCTTATATTACTCGACAACTGACGATACCCATACATGTATTATGTACTTGTCCACGGGATGCTAATAAAATACAATACAATACAATACCAGACGGTGGGTTCCCCTCTTGCAAAGTTCAAATTATATACCTACCCAGCTCCTCCCATTCTCTTTTTTGGTACCTAATACTACTCTAAGTAGAGATTATATTCTGCCTTGGGATCTGAAATTGTCCAGACTGTCTTCTAAAAATGTAGCTATTTCGAAGAACAAACTGATTTTTTAAAGTATTTTAAACACACCGTGAGGTACTTTTTCCTTTTCAATAATATGGTTGAAAAGTTTGAGTCCAGCAGCCATCTTTCGAGGTATCACTCAGTTTAGAGAAAATGATGGTTTCATACTAAACGGCTCATTCACTCCCTCCATCCCTTCTGTTGCTATTAGTCTACTACAGAACAGTGCCTTCATTTCATGTTCATGTTTGCCACAGATTCTCTCTTCTGCTTCTGGATCCCGGAGAAATCTATTTCGAAGACTTCAGTGCCTTTTCACTGCCAATTGATGCAACAACTTCAACACCAATGGAGGGTGACTTGGACAAGAAGCAGATTGGCCGACTGAAAATGTGCTCCAAGTCGATCTTGTTTGATCCAAAAGACATCAAGCAGCCGATCATAAAAATTCCGCTCAAAGACTGTCAACAGATTTATGAATGGAACTTCAATCTAAGCTGCAAGTAAGAACCATCTGTGTAGTGGGTTCAAGCCGGTTTTTGACATTACGGCAGTTTTGACAGTACGACGTTGCTTTCTATCCCACCACTTACTACTTCTATGTGTAGTATTCTTAAGTTGATTGAAGATAGATAACAGGACTTGGTTTTTCTAGGTCGCTCTCTGCCAAAAGCGTAATAGCAATCAAAACAACTCAATACATGGAGATGCTAGCTGGTAATGTGTTGGCGCCTTACACATTCAAAACTGTAAGCCAAGTCCCTTTAAAAGACCTCGGTAAGGTAACGGGAAGCCCATGGCTCTTTAAAGTGTTTGTTAGAGTTTGTTCATCACTAGAACAGAATTTTCATAGTTCTAAGAGTAGGCAGGAGGTAATCTGAACTATTTTACTATAATTTAGATTAGAGGTCGGATTCGGGTAATGTTTTGTACCCGGGTACCCGCTTTAATTACCCGGGTAATAAATAACTAAAAAAAAAAAAAAATTTTTTTTTTTTTTTTTTTTGAAAATGTTTTGAAATTTGTTGCATTGAGCCCGCCGCCCTATCCGTGTCCTTGGGGAGAGATACACAACGTCCATACAATGGAAGGTTGAACACAATCTACGATCAACACTCTTTACAGGGATTGGCAACCAGTCTGCGCATGTGACGTCATTCCCATAAGAACAATGTTAAACGGACGCGGTGAATGTATAGTTTTAAATTTTGTTTTGCACACGCATTGCACACGCATTGCACACACACTTTCAGGTAGCTTTATACATTGCCGCCAGAGTGAAAAACAAATTACCATCACATGGCGTGTATTCGCGCGCATTACATATTTGCATATTACTTGAATCACAAAATAATGGACATGTTTGCGTGATATTTGATTAATAAATTAAGTAACTTATTGAATTATTACCTTTATTATCTTAAGCTTCAACAAACTGTGCCGATTATTGCTACATTTCGATTTTGACAGGTCATTGACAAAGAAAAAGCAAATTACATCTGACGGTATCCAGTGCCTTCTTGAAAGATAAAGACATGTGTCACGAGAGTGGAATATTTGCCATGTTTTGTTCAATGACCAAGCAATACATCCGGTGATTGGTTTGCTTGTTGCCAATCCCTGTAAAGAGTGTTGATCGTAGACACAATGCATCCCCTCCATCAATAATCCATCCTCAACTCACCAGCATTCTCATGAAATTACTAAGAATGAATTTACAAACCAATTATTGGTTGGGATTGTTGAGATTTGGGAAATATGAATAAATATTAAATTCAGTTTATATAACTATAAACAATGCAGCTGGTGATTAAGTGGCAGCATTCGCAAATAATGCAAACCTAATAACTAAAAAAAAAAAAAAAAAAAAAAAAAAAAAATTATTTTTTATTTTTTTGATACCCGAGTACCCGCCATTGTACCCGGGTAATGGCGTACCCGGGTACCCGGTTTGTACCCGGGTACCTTAACTGACCTCTAATTTAGATAGTGAAAAAAGTAGGTATTGAAAACACAATTTAAAGAAACACGTGCTTCCCGTTACCTTAGCAAGGCCTTTTAAGATTGTGACTACATTATTACATTTCATTAGAATTTAGTTCATTGCCCCTGCCAAGTTCATCGGTCGGCATGACCATATGCAAAAAATCCTTGTTCCCCGTTACAATACGGACACAGGACGACGCTCTTTCATAGGGCAGACAATAAGACTATGGAACAAGTTACCTCAAGACCAAATGGCAGATTTCCCGAAAGACATGCAATATTTGAATGATATTTCAAACTGTGACTAAAGTATGCTAGTGCTACCAATATTTATGATGTACAACCACGGAATGTATTTTAATTCAAAGTTGTTAAATAATAAATAAATAAAATAGTGTCCTCTGGATAAATTTTGAACTGTACATTTCTTATTTTATTTTAATTTCTTAAATTGTTGCCTTTAATTTTCATTGTACGATTCATCATAATGTTTATTTTTACAGGTGGAGAGAGAGTTCCTTTTTCTACTTAATTACGCAAAAATTTCTGACTGTTTACCACAAATCTCTCAACTACATCGAGCATCTACCTTGGCGGCTGGTGAGCAGATGAGTATGGTGAGTTGAATGACGTTAGCCTCCTCATCTCCAGGTGAGTCTCTCACCTGTGACTTGGGAATGAATAATGAAGCCTGGAGGCCACATAAAACTTTTCTTGCATTTTAGTAGTTTCTGCAGGCCATGTTGTGTATGTTACAGATCGCTGCAATCGTGTTCTCTCGGCAGACTCGAGTGAGTTTTGATTCGCTGTGGCTCGGTGATCTTTATGAGAGTAAAGTCTTAGAGACGCAAGGGAACCGCGTCACACCGCTGGTCATTAACCCCGGCAGAATTCTGCTTACGTCTGCTCGCCTCTACTTCCAGCCGTTTAACAACGTCGAAGCGGTACGTTAAAGGAAGTGTTATCATAGGAAGTCTATATAAAATGGGACAAATATTGCAAAAATGAATTGATCATCTCTGATTTCCTTCAATTTAAATGATTAAATACTATCCTATTATAAAGATAATGTATATTTAATTTATTCAAATCTAAGATTGGGCACTCGAAAAGTATTGACGTCAACACCAACTCACACAACCCTTGCTCTCTATTTTTTAGTTCCCCGTACTGAAGATTGACCTAGCTGACCTGACTCGAGTGGTTAAGAGAAGATTTGTCTTGCAGCAGGTGGTAAGTCCATGCAATATGAGCATCTAAAGCAAACGAATTACAGTAAACAAATCAAGTCCATAATTACATTTTAAAACTTTAAGGGTCTGGAAGTGTACTGCTCTAGTCAAGTAGCACACTTGTATCTCACTGTGAAGACGACTCAAGAACGAGACGCAATCTACGATGCCATCTTGGCTCAGTCGGCTTGCAATCTGCCGCCCGACGATCAGCAGAGAATGACTCTGCAGTGGCAGAATGGAGCCATTTCAAACTACGACTACTTGCTATACATCAACAGGTACTACTCCCCCCATTAACTAACAAAACTGTCAAAAATTCCTACAAGAGACGTACATAAGAATCATATTGCCAATTGCTGGATTAACATTCTTGGAATTTTCACTTACCAACATTAGATATCCATCAATTGATTCTGAATTTTTTAGATATTTGGAATCAGTAGAGATCAGATTTTATGGTGTTTTTTTTTCTAAAAATCGTTTTTAAAATGGAAAATTTCGCAATTTAGTGTTTTTTAAAAATGCACATTTCGCGATTTTTCGCGATTTTTTTAAGAGGCTAAACTAATAGACAAATGAAAGAAAATGGACCAAGTGATAGCAGGATTTTGGTTGATATTGCTTTTTATTGGAGGATGTTAAAACAATATTATACTCTAGAACAAGAGCAATATAAGATAGAACATAGAACAATATTAGAACATCCTCTATTAGAATATTATATCATCTAGGTATTATAGAATTTGAACAACGCAAAAATAAATCAAATATAAAAAACGACAAGGCCTACTCAAATGCCACCATTGTTAAGATTTCTGCATTTTCTCGTCACTGACGTAAAATCCGTGAGACTTGAATTCGAGCGCCCTTGTTGCTGCCGTCTTCTTCATTTTCGAGAATAATAAACAGTCTTTGTACCTACACAAACACTCACGAACCAGGCACGAAGCGGACCACACCACGTGACCTCTCACGAAACTCTCATCAGTGGTCAGACCCAGCAGGTGCACTGCAGATCACGGGAATGTCGAGTGAGCCAGCTCGTACAAGTTCGACCGGAATCGGCTGACTTCGCCTAGAGGGGTAGGGGGGTGGTTCAGGGAGCGGCCCGCCAGGATTCTTAGCTTGTATTGGATTCAAGTGAAAAGCAAACACGTTGATGGCGGGGCGGGCCGCTCCCCAATATCACGGAATCGGGAAAAAACAGCTACGCGGCAAGTAAAATCGGTAAAATCAGATGATTATGCCATATTTCGTGGAATATTTCGCGATTTACACTGGTTGGCGGTGTTTTTCGCTGAAAAGTGTGAATTTGGCGTTTTGTCGCGATTAGATTCCAGTGTTTTTGGGTCAGAAACATATGGAAACGCATTTATATATAGAAATATGAGTCATTTACAACACTTCGAAAATTTCGCGATCACCATATAATCGGATCTCTAGGAATCAGGCTCAGAAAAAATTTAATTAGTATACCTACTGGATCATACGGATCTTTGTTGAGCGAGCGTCACCACGGTACTCTTATGGCACTTTCTCTGTGTGTTTTTTTTTTTTTTTGTCTGCACTGCCCAGATCAAACCGCACAACCAATCGATCTGAAATTTTGCACATGTACTAACGTAATCTATGCGGTCTCTGGGATCGTTTTTAAAAGGGATCCTGTGATTGGTTCAAATTTTAAAAAAATTATCTTTCGATTGGTTGGTCCGTTCAATTTGAAATTTTGAGAAGTCATTACGACCAACATTTTGCCCAATCAAACAAAATTTCATCCAAATCCTCCCATTGGTTAAAATAAAATAAAAAATCATGTGTTTTTTTGAAATTTAAACTAGAACCGTATGACCGATCAACTTAAAACTTTGCATGGTCATTGGGACCAACATTATCTGTATTTTTGACTACTTTCAGACTAATCTGTGTTTAAATCCAAAAGTAATTGACATTTTACGGACATTTTGCGTGTTAGCTGTCAAATTTCTCGAAAATGTTGATCACGGCTACTTTGACTCTTCAGTTCTAATCCAAGGTAGTTAAGCAAAAACTTTTAAACGCATATGAAACTAATAATGACCGTTCAACAGATCGATCTGATATTGTGTACACACACTAATATCATATGAGTGGTCCCAGGTATATTTTTTGAAAGAGATTCTGTGATTTTTTAATATTTACTGGGAACGTAGTTCAATTATAAAGGTTCAACCGATCAACTTAAAACTTTGCATGGTTATTGGGACTAATATTTGAGTGATATTTGGAGATTTTAAAATAAGTCTGTGAAAATTTCAAGAATTATTGGCTTTTAATGATATTTTTGATAGACGCAGAATTTCGGTTCGAGGTGTTGCGCTTATCCGTGCTCGCTCATCAACGCGTTTCACAGAGCGTTTTCCTAGTAATGTTTCACATCCCTAGCTTTTTGAAGTGGAATTTAATATAGACTTCAGGACACAATAAGGATTAAATATTTCAACCTTGAGGTAGTAGTACACATTAAGTTAGTCATTTTGAAATGACGTCACCATACAAAACTGAAAACTCAGTGCATATTTCAAACAGAGTGTATTGCTAGTGCGACTTAGTGCGGCCAGTGGAAAACGCCATTAGAGAGCCTAATGTAATATTTAAAAAATATATATATATTAGAAGTAATAATTATCTCATCTGTGGTTCTTGAACCTGTCCATGATCTTGTTTTAGTTTATCGGACCGGACATTCAACGACTTAACGCAATACCCCGTGTTCCCTTGGGTCGTGGCGGACTACAAGTCGCCTTCGCTTGACCTTGAGGACCCTGCGACTTATCGCGACCTCAGTCGGCCGATCGGGGCTCTCAATCCAACCCGGCTGCAGCGACTCAAGGTTACTTACCATTGTGATGACAATTGACAATCACTAGTCGGGGACTAATTGAATTAGACTGTGACTTTGGTGGAATCTAAAAAGATTACATTCTTTCAATTCCAATGAAACTTCTGTTTAGGCACATTTCATGGAACGCTGGTATGGACATTATTAATTTTTGTGAAATTTAGTTTTACACCACCAAGAAAGTAGCCTAGATCAAAATCTAAATAAATAATTATTTTTATAGAATTTATGATTAAAATTTAAAATAGTCCAGAATAAGATTAATAGAAAATACCTACTTGACAAGAGCAGAGTGGTTAAAAATGTACACTGTGAATGACATTCTTATTGAAGTTGCACGATTTTTAAATTCTTGGCACTTGATAAACGAATAATGGAATTAGAAAATCAATTAGTCCTTAATTTTGCTCATTATACCTTCCCAATTTCAGGAATGCCAGACGTCCTTGCTTTAGTATTAAAATGTAAATACTTATAACTTGTCTTGAGTTTGTTTGCTTATGTAATGCGTTGTTGTTTTAGGAGCGGTATGATGAGATGCCGCCACCCCGCTTCATGTATGGCTCACATTATTCCACGCCCGGCTTCGTTCTCTTCTATCTCGTGCGGAAGTTTCCACACCTCATGCTGTGTCTACACAATGGCCGCTTCGACCATCCAGACCGCTTGTTCAACAGGTTAGCGGAGAGCTGCTTACTTTGCACTTTCAATACAATTTTGCTACAGTAGATATACAAAAAATAAACAACTGTGGCAAACAACTTGGGGGTGGGGACATGTATGAGTTTGGTCTCCTAGTACCTACCTATCAGCAGACTGAAAACAAAACGAGTTTGGTGCTAAAATTGAATACTTCGGAAATAATTCTTAAAACAATCCGAAAATACCTACTCATCTGTACTAGGTACTCCAATATATGCATCCAGTGGTTAATTTGGGGGCGGACGCGTCCCCTCACTCTTTTTTCAGGGTGGACGCCGTCCGCCCACTTATTTTTCATAGAAGTACTAGGAAAACGCTCAGTGTAACGCGTTGATGAGCGAGCACGGGTACGTGCAAATTCTCGAACCGGAAATGCGTACACAACGCACAGAAAACATAATATACATCCATATTGAATTGATTATGATATCAACTTAAAAGTACATGCTTTTCATCGAAACTTTAAAATAGAATCTAAGTACCTGGTTCATAAAGCAAATCAGAATCAATTCAATTGGCACTGGAAAACATTCATTTCGATACTTCATTACTGACAGATATTAAAAATGTCAATAAGTTCATACGTTCTTAACTGATTGGGATGAAATTTTGTAAAATAAGAGACAATATTGGTCTTAATGATCATGCAAAATATGAGTTTGATTAGAATTATCGAAGACCGTTTTCATTTTTCAGCCTATCAGGAGATATTTATTTAAATTTAAACCAATGAATGGATTTCAAAAAAAATTATGGTATGCAAACAGAGAAGGTTGGTTTTACATGTGTGCAAAATTTCAGCTCGATCAAAGAAAAACTCTGACCTGTATAGCCAAAATATGATTTGATCAGATTTATCGAAGACCAGTTTCATTTTTCAACTTACCATCAGGAGATGTTTATTTAAATTTTAACCAATCAATGGATTTCAAAAAAATTAGGGTCTGCAAACAGAAAAGGTTGTCTCCACATGTGTGCAAAATTTCAGCTCGATCGAAGAAAAACTCTGACCTGTATACCCTCAGGTAACAGAAAAGGCACAAAAAAAAAAAAAAAAAAAAAAAAAACAGAGGTCCGTGCCAAAAGAGCCAAAAAGAAGATGCTCGCTTCGCTCGCTCAAAAAATTGGCTTAAAATGGTGTACAAATCGCATAGAAAGGCACCAAATTTGGTCCTGAAATTCAAAATTTTTCCGGTGCTATGTGCCCCGGACCCGCATTGTATTGGGGGGCCCTCCCCCCAAACCCTCCATTGTTTTTGTAAACAAATATGTTTCCTTGACATCGCTGAGCGTCCGCCCACTTATTATTTTACAAATTAACGACTGGCTAATGCTGACTTTACTGGTGAACTGTAAATATGTTGTAGTATTGCTGACACGTGGAGCAACGTCTTGACCAACATGGCCGACTTCAAGGAGCTTGTGCCCGAGTTCTACGCACCGGAACAAGACGGCGGCTTCTTGGTGAACACTCACGGCATCAACTTCGGTCATCGCCACGATGGAGCTAAGATTTGTGATGTCGCATTGCCACCTTGGGCTAAAGGTTAACAACACTTCCTTCATTGAAGATAATTTTAGAATAATACAAAATGTACGTAGTTCATGACATACAGTTCTTTTACATTCATTTGGTATCCAATAATTTTTTCTGGTTGGTATCTTTGTTTCTCAATTGTACACTCAACAAATTATAAACCGGTATATGAAAGAAATGGATTGTCTGAAAAAATGTGAAGGCATCATACGATGAAGTTGACGCTAACTCATCATCTACTTCTAGTAGGTAAGCTCCGATTTCATTGATAATAACAAGGATTGATTGTCAAGGAACCTGACCAGCAGCCAATCCGTTTCGTTTAAATACCGTTTTATGATTTGTTGGGTGTAGGTACCTACTTTGTGGCTTCAAAATCATTTGAAAATAATATACATAGATGGAGCAAATGGTAGAACCCGGTCCGGGGGAGTCCAGCCCTGGGTTGTGATTCTACAACTATTTTGGATTGCTGGCAGAATAGTAATCTGTATTAAGCTTATGGAAAAATATCATTGCTTACAAAATTGCTACCGCTTTGCAGTTATAGAATCCCAACCCTGGCCAGTCCGGAATGGCGAAGTGGGGTGGAAGGGTTTGAGCCGATGGGACCCGATTTGGGTGGGGGAGGGGGAATTGTTTTTTAAAAGGTCCAAAGGGAATACAAATTTAAGTGAGTGCATGGGACTAGGTTGACCTTGGCTGCTCTTTGCCAGGGCCTGACCACTGGCCTGTCCGGCATGCAAGGGTAACACTTACTCGTGAGCATAAATGCTCGTCAGCCTAGCCCAGTGGATCATTGGCCAACACAAACCCCACCACCGCACTAATGTGGCAGCCGTCATGTCGGGGAGTATCTCAATCAACTCACCGTACAATGCTCTGTGACAGATGCTCGGGACTTTGTTCAGAAACTGCGTGATGCTCTGGAGTCCGAACATGTCTCCAACAACCTCCATCACTGGATCGACCTGATCTTCGGCTACAAACAACGAGGAGTTGAGGCAGTCAAAGCGGACAATGGTAATTCCATTATCTTCTTGACTAGAGGGTTTGATTTTTTTGATTGTTTTTTGCACGCACTTTATATATATCATTATAATAATTTGATATGTTTCTTGCCGGGAAGAAAAGTACATGATGTAATGTGTTTGTGTTGCAGTGTTCTATCACCTGTGCTACGAAGGCTCGGTGGACCTGGGTTCAATCCTCGACTGCAGTCAACGCCAAGCGACTGAGGTCCAGATCATGGAGTTCGGTCAGATTCCCAAGCAGGCGAGTAGCTCAATACTTCTTTTACTTAGCTTCTGACAACACACTCTTTCACGGCTATCCAAGACAGATGACCTGGAAGGTTATTCTAATTCCTTGTCAAGTTATCACTGTAGACAACGCGGCCCCGCTTTACAAAGTTTCAACTAGGTTGTTTCAAATAGCACTCTCTTGGTGGACAAATTGACAAAAGAATTTATCACGATTGTCGATTCTTCATGTATTTAGAACTATTCTAATTATAGAACTAGAACTATTCTACATAAGATACGTATTGGAAAATATAATTGATTTTTTTGCCAGTAGTAATAAAGGCTGGACTGCAAACACATTACATTGTTACATTATTTTTTGTTGCGGTCAAGTTTTCCTTTCTGAAAACTTGGTGGACCCGGGGCCCTATTCTAGAAAATTTTAATTCCCAATTCTGATGAATTTGATTCCATGCAATGTTAATAGGTGTTCCAAGTTGCGCATCCAATGCGGCGCACCAATGGCGTGCAGGCTTGGCGCTCCATGGACACTCTGGCTCTCAACTCGTCATTCCTTGGTCATCGGAGCAATGTGTTGGCTGTCGCTCTGGCCAACGCAGCTCCGCTGTTGGCCAGCGTCGGTCAAGACGGCCAGCTCAAGTTGTACCAACCCAGCAAGCAGCTGTGCAGTGTTGCCATCTCCTCCCTGGCGCTGGCGGCCTGCGTCATGTTGCCAGATGGCGCCACACTCATCCTGGCTTCTTGGGATAATAACATGTAGGCCTCTGCATCTCTTCATTACATTCATTTCATTTTTAAGTAGTACCTGTACAACTATTGGTAATAAAAAGATTCATATCGAGCTTTATCTAATGGTATAATCTATCGACACTCTCTCAGTTGGTTTTCTTTTTGCCTACACTGCAATAATTAAAAAAATCCAAAATTTGAATCACATTCAAATTTTACATGGTCATTGGTCATTCATTAAGATTACCATTTTATAAGATTTTTCACAGTCAAATTAGTGTAGAACTGCAAGATTTTTTGATATTTTACGCTTTTGAAATATTTGTCAAATTTGTTTTAGAGAAGGACTCTCTCACAAGTTCACAACCCACTTGATCCCTTCATTAGGTTTGTCTTTGCAGTTTTTTCAAGGTCTGTACAGCAACTTTCACACAGTATATTTGCATGATTTTTCAATTCTGAAACTCCTACATTACTACATTGATTTCTGCAAAAAAATAACAATTGAATTGCTGCAAAAGAATTCCAATTCATATCAAGGCTAGGTACCTTATACCTATTCTTGGATCGAAACCGCATGTGAAAATGTTTGACTATGAAATCTTCCAGTGAAATCTTTTGTCTTTTCAATATAAATGTTGAAATCCATTGTGCAGTGAGTGGCACATTTCCTTTTGGTGAACATTTTCAACAAACTCGAGAATAACCCAACCTCGTGTTCAGATTTGAAAACACTAGAAAAAGCGCTAAGAAAGACTTTTGATTGTTTCAGCACGGTGTTTAACTGCCTTCACAGCCGCATCTCCGACAGTTTCCGCGCCCACGAGGACGCAGTCTCCTGCCTGGCCTGGGACCATCGCACTCAGCTCTTGGCCTCCGGCTCGTGGGACTGTTCGGTACGCGTTTGGCGCTCAGTCAACAGCGAGACTCCGGTCCGAGTCCGCTCAGCACTTGTCGCGCAGTTTGATCACGAGGCTCACATCTCGTGCCTCGCTTTCAGCAGGTAGATTTACATGGCATTCAGTATTGGTCGAGCTTGGGTATTCTTTTAATGTATTTCAGTGGAACTTATTATTTACCATATAGGTAGGTACTTGTACCTATTTGGAGTTTGTGTCAAATTACAGAGGTGTCAAATTGTGGGTATCTAGTAGGGATGTCGGCGGGTACCCGGGTACTCCGGCGGTCCGAGGTAATCAATTACTTGGGTAATAAATAATACTCGTGGGTCACTGTTTTTTTATCGATATTTTTGGTTTAGAGTGTAGCGTGAAAGGCAGATGCTTACACTCAGTCAGACAGCTGCGCCTCAAGAGCGAGCTCAACGACCTTGCCAGCTAAGGGATGAGAGGGATGGGGCGTAGGAGGGGTGAAATCATGTAGAGGGAGAGTAGGATAAGCACAGGAATTAGGAAAAATGTGTTTGTATTTTCATTTTCAATCACGCTGCAGGCCAGAATGAATGTTGAGCCGCGGGTGGAAAACGTGCATAAATTCGTGTTTTCTTATGATAGAAGTTGTCAGTTTTATCACAGAATGTTATTTAGTCCAAGCTACGATCACCACACTTTACAGGGATCGGAAACTGTCTGACTAGCTGGCCATGTGCTTGGTCACCTTGAACACAACAATCATAGAACAGGCGGCTGTGATGTCGCTCTCGTTACACATGTCTTTATCTCCCGCCAGAACAGAATTCAAATATTCGACAATGCGCTATCATCTTTAGCAGCGGCAAGTTTGAGAAGCTCTTTCAAACCTGGCGGCAATTGTGTGAATCAAATTAAAACACTCCAAAATCTAACTTTTTTTAAATTTCGCGGGTCACCGGCCGGAAGTAAACGGGTGCAGGAAGTAAATGGGTGCAAATCGGCGGCCCAAGCACTGGGCCGCTATCATTTAGCATTGGTCTTATGGGAGTGACGTCACAATACGCAGACAGTTTCCGATCCCTGTAAAGTGTGGTGATCGTAGGTCCAAGTGATTCTACATGACTAGTCACTTATTCTATCCTGTTTTCTCGAGTTCTTTTCAAGGACAAGTGCATACAGGTAACAGATGGTCACTCCATTCGAGCAACTGGTTAGAAGTGCCCCGTGTTTATTTACGTTGATTTTTTTTGGGGGGGGGGGCAATTACCTGATTCCGACCCGAGTATTTATGAGGGGTGCCCGATTCCTGATTTTCGGACCCACCGACATCCCTAGTATCTACTTCTGTGCTCTATTATTTTTTTCTTTCATCTAAGATGTGGACCTAGTGACATAAAGTGTTGTATTGTTTGTCTTGCAGTGTCGATGACAAGCTAGCTTCGGGGACATGCGACGGAGATCTGTTTCTGTGGTCGCTGGAAGACCTGTCGCTAATGCATCAACTCCCAGGTATGGAAGGATTCCAAATCCGTACCATGATAATTCTGCAACTTGAGCATATTATTTATTTAAATTATACTTTAATAGCATCTTAATTGTAATAATATTAATAATTATTTTTGTAATCGGCAGACCATTTCGATTAGATTGTGATTTAATTAACATATTGTTTGGAAGTGTTCACTTTCTAAGATGTGCATGTCTTAAGATTAATGCCAAATAGAAATAAAATTCTAGAGCTAGGTAAAAGAGTGGATGGACTGGCAAGTCTAGGTAAAAGCAACAAGTGGCTAGTCACAATGTCAAACAATGGTGGGCTTTCAGTTTCATTGGAAACTTGCCTGGGGACCTATTTTTAAGATTGCTCGATACATTTTGCCATACCGATTCACAGCCTCCTGACGTTAGACTCAACAAAGTAATACACTGATTTGGCAGATTGAATCCTATTTCGTTCGGATGGATGGACGCTACTATGACATCACGCTCGATTATACAAGCACTCGAACGATCTCGAAACTTGGGGTCATGTAGTTTTGCAAAAACTTTCAATTATGATCAAAGAGTGGCTTGGCTTTACTTGCCACTTTCTGCCAACTTGAAACTGATCTTTATGATTCTGCACAGGCCACCAGGGAGCTGTGAACGCAGTGAGTTTCAACCGCGACGGCAGCAAGCTGGTGTCCTGCGGAGATGACGGCCTGTTCAGAGTTCTAGACGTAGCCACCAGAATGCATCTCTACAGCAAGACATTGGACCAAGAGCTGAAGTATGTTTCACTTCGGTTACTACTCATTCAAGCGTTACTATGTAGAGATGTTAATTTTTTGAAAAAATCTGAATCGAAAAATTTCTGCATTATATTATACCTCTAGTTTCTACAACTGTTCTGGCTTACCGTAGTATCACTTTTACACACTCTTTGATATTTGTCATAGCCAAAGCATACACCGCACCACAGACTGGTAATCTCTGCTTGTTCATTCAGATGCTTAGCATGGGACGGACTTACTCTGCTGCTGGGCGGCAGTTTGGGACACGTACTGGTGTGGGATTTGGTTCAAGTACGTCTCATCGCCTCTCTCCAGGCACACGACGGTACGTAACATCTGCATTCTTTAGTAGCCAAGTCCAGTTACCAAGTCTCCAGTGTGTAGTGTTGAGCGTTTGGGTAACATGGTCAAGATCTAAAGAGTCAAGTAACACATGGTCAGTATAGGGAGTATTCACGAGAACAACCTTCCGGTCTAGAGAATTTGTAATTCCTGTGAAACCACCATTTTGTTGAGATCTGATGGTTCTTACCACATGTTTAGCTGCAGGTTTTATCTACGATCATCTCATCACACTTTACAGGGATTGGAAACTGTCTGCGCATTGTGACGTCATTCCCATCAGACCCCTGCGCAAAGGACGCTTTTGGAGCTTTGCGCAGATGCGAAGTTGTTCATTTAGTTTGCCGCCTTATTCAAAAACTTTCCACTAGTCTCTTGCACATTAAAATTATTAACATTTCTATGATATTATTTGATTAATAAATGAAGTAACTTATTTAACTATTATGTACCTTTATTCTCAAGCTTCGACTTATCGTGCCGTTCATCGCTATAAATTTAGTTTTTGACAGATGACAGTTTGACGTTTGAAATAGTTGCCTCTGAGAATATCCACCGCCTTCTTTCGTTGCATTGAAGGGGCGGTGAGAAGGACCTAGACTTGAGAGTTTCCAATCCCTGTAAATTGTGATGATCATAGTTTTTATTCCCTCGAGTTCTTATCATAAATTGGTTTATTTTTAAGTGTATTTCATTAATATTAGTACTTCGTCAACTTTGTTAATACATATAACATAATATATTGAAGTGTTAGTTTACTCTTTACCAGTCGTGAATTTATATTAATTATTTGTTAGGTAAAGTATAGGTAAGAATATTTACTTAAGAAGTTCCCAAAATAATGAAGTATGTATTGATTTATTTTATTCAATAAAATCCCCATACCCGGTCCTCAGAATCAGTTTTAAGCTTGTTTGTGACGGTTAAGTTTATTTCAGGCCCAGTGTTGGCATTGGCGGCATCCCTTGACGGAAGTCTGGTTGTCACTGGTGGTTCAGACCGTCAAGTCAAGTGTTGGCGGCCGGCGGGAGAAACCAATGCAAGCAATACAGTACATCTGTGATCTAATATTAAGGACTGGTGAGAATCAATGGGAGCCGATAGGGAAGTCATGTCATTTAGATTTCAGAAGAAAAATATTATTTTGAAGAGGGCCGAGTAGTGAGCGTGAGTATTTTAATCGATTTTTATCAATATCTTTTACCAATGTAATTGTTAACAAAATAGGGCTTTGTTCGAGTATTCAGAACAGTTCAATAAAAATAATTTCATAGTTTGGAATAAGTTATTAGTTTTATTTTGTCCAACAGATGTTTAGTGATTTTCGGGCACTAAACGTCTGTAGGACAAAGTAAATCTAATAAACCATTACAAGCTATCTGCTATAGAATTATATCATTGAACTGTTCTGAATACTCGTATAAAGCCTTGTTTTGTTAATGGTAAGATATTGATAAAAATCGTCGAATCGATTAAAAAACTCTTCAAGGTCAAACTCACTACCCAGCCGTCTTAAGATTGCGACGTGCCTAAACTCGAAGATGGTATAACGATTTTCATGGGTCGAAGAAATCGTCATTATTTGCTATATTTCATTTGCAAAAAGGTCTTCACGCCATTGTTAGGTACAAAGAAATGATGTCATAATTCTGAATTAAGCCACACCATTTTTCTCGTCAACGTTTCCACGACATTTAAATTTGATTTTTATGAATGAAAATTTAAATTTTTTCGGTTAAAAACTGTGTCAATAATTTTTGCTGATATTTATGGAACAAGGTGTCATGAAACTTCTCAAGTTAGTATTCACTTTTAACTTTTTCAAGTTTTAAATAATCTGAAACGGGAGAGTGTGAAGGTGTCTTGAGGATGGGACCCCTATTCCTGAAAAAGTGAGAAAAAAAGTGAAAAACTTGTTATCAACCAATGAGAATATAGCAGGTTAGTAATACCATTGGTTATTATGTACAGAATTTCTCACTATTTTTTCTCATACTCACTCTCACTTTTTTCATGAATAGGCAATTTTTGTTTATTTTTATTTGTGTAAGAATGTAATAATTGTACCTAGTAGCCTACACACCTTTCAAAAATACCTATCTAAGGGAAACTTTTATTACGTACGTATTTAGTTCATAAGCTACCTACACAAAGGTAGTTAATAGGGCATTGGACAAAGTGAATTTACTGGTTTGATATGGTTTTAACATTTATTTTTTTTCACATTTTTATATATTTTTTTGAAAAAATTGTGATTTTGTAAAAATTTATGTTTTAGAAAATCTGTAAGTATGTAACTCATAATTGTACACACACAGTGAGTAGGTAGTAATGTCGCCGGTGTAGAGTGTAGGTAGTAGGTACCTCAAGAGAATAGCTGTCCTAAATAAAACGGATTGGTCTAACTCTAATAATCCTAATTATGTTAAACTAGTCATGCTATCCCAAGTTACTACATAGCGGATGGCAAGGCGATCGAAGGCCTTGGGTAGAAGGGAGAGTTATAGAGGTGCTGCAAAGCGACATCACTTTTACTACATATTTTAATAAATTTTATAATGCTTACCTCGAAACTTGGAAAATAAACAAAGATGCTAATTTTTAAAATGTTATATCAATCATTTGAACCATTGTTGCCTTATTTTGGCTACCACCAATCAATCATTCCATCATGCCAATATTTACTAGGAAAACGCTCTGTGTAACGCCTTGATGAGCGAGCACGGATACGCGCAACACCTTGAATCGAAATTCTGTCTATCAAAAATGTCATTAAAATTCAATAATTCTAGAATTTCGTCACAGACTTGAATAAAAATCTCAAAAAATTCCTTAAATATTGGTCCAAATATACATGCAAAGTTTTAAGATGATCAAAGAACCTTTATGATTGAACGACTCCTAGTTAATTTTCAAAAATCACAGGACCTCCTTCAAAAAATATACCTGGGACCACTCATGTGATATTAGTAGGTTTGTTCGTCGGGGTGTTGTAACCTGCTCAGAGCAGGCGGAAGTACGTCACTGAATATGTTAGGTGCATGAATTACGAATCAAAACTCGACGGATAGGTATAAGTAAACTTTTCCGTGACGACTTATTGTGTGTTCCGAACAGGTTAGAACACCCCGACGAACAGACCTAGTGTGTGTAGTACACAATATTAGATCGATCTGTTGAACGGTCATATCAGTTTCATATGCGTTTGAAAGTTTCTGCTCTAACTACCTTTGAAGAGTCGAAGTTGCCGTGATCAACATTTTTGAGATTTTGACAGCCAACACGCAAAATGTCCGTAAAATGTCAATAACTTTTGGATTTAAACACAGAGTAGCCTAAAAATTTTCAAAAATACAGATAATGTTGGTCCCAATGACCATGCAAAGTTTTAAGTTGATTGGTAAACTTTTCCGTGACGACTTATTGTGTGTTCCGAACAGGTTAGAACACCCCGACGAACAGACCTAGTGTGTGTAGTACACAATATTAGATCGATCTGTTGAACGGTCATATCAGTTTCATATGCGTTTGAAAGTTTCTGCTCTAACTACCTTTGAAGAGTCGAAGTTGCCGTGATCAACATTTTTGAGATTTTGACAGCCAACACGCAAAATGTCCGTAAAATGTCATGTCAATAACTTTTGGATTTAAACACAGAGTAGCCTAAAAATTTTCAAAAATACAGATAATGTTGGTCCCAATGACCATGCAAAGTTTTAAGTTGATTGGTCAAACGGTTCTAGTTTAAATTTCAAAAGCATATGAAATAATGTTTTAAATTTAAACCAATGGGAGGATTTGGCTACAACTTTGTAAGATTGGGGACAATGTTGGTCGTAATGACTTATCAAAATTTCAAATTGATCGGACTAACCAATCGAAAGATAATTTTTTAAAATTTGAACCAATCACAGGATCTCTTTCAAAAACGATTCCGGGGACCGCATAGATTGCGTTGGTACAATGGTTGGTACCTATGTGTGCAAAATTTCAAATCGTTTGGTTGTGTGGTTTGACTTGGGCAGTGCAGGCAAAGAAAACAAAAAAACACAGAGAAAGTGCCATAAGAGTAGGTACCTACTGTGGTGACGCTCGCTCAATTATTGGATTTTGAAGTAGTACGTACCTAGGTTAGTACCAGTACCGGTAGGTAGGTACTACCTCATAAAGCTTTACAGCTTGGATAATTAAGCGAGCGTTACTACGGGACTCTTATGCCTCTTTCTCTGTGTTTTTTTTTCGCACCATATTGGCCGCACCGATTGACCAATCGAGCTGAAATTTTGATCATACACTAATATCATTCTAATTTCGGCCTGGAATGTATTTTCAGCAATATTCAAATCAAAAAGTTGATTATTTTTATTTATTACCCATTTGGGTGCGACACCCTGCTGAGTTTATTACCCAAGTCGGATCCTGTCTACTCCACCCCTCCACTAATGACCAGTCAGCCCCAACCATTAAGAAAAAGGTTGTTAGACAGGGGGTCAATAATTTGCAACGCGTATCAGTGCTCGCTTATCAACGCTTTACAATGAGCGTTTTCCTAATTAGTAATACTTACCTTCTTACTTACTTTCTCTAGGAAACCTGATTTATTTAGTTGGCAATGTCGTTTTCATAAAATGTACCATACCACGATAATACAATTCAATTTTTTCCTAAAAATTAAAATATTGGAAATCGAACAAATTTACGAAATCGAATTTAAGCACCAATCTTCCAGCCAATCACAGCGCTCGATCGAAGGACTGAGTTCTTGAGTCCACTCGATCTCCGCCAGATGGCGGACAGCCGGTTCCACCGCCTAAACCAGGTCATCGCAACCACTTCCACAATGTTAAATCAGTAATCCGCCATGTTTGTCTCCCACATAGAGGGAAATAGCGGCAAAATTCAAACGGTAATATGGAAACTATGTTACCAAGGAATATTTAAATTGAAATCAGTAATACGAATGCAATACATTAAGGGGAATGTACACTGAATTTTGTATCTCAGCTAATATAAGTGGCACAACCTTCAGATTTTAGAATCAAATAACAACTTACTCAAAAAAATAAAAATTCAACCAAAAATTTTTTTGGACAAATTTTATGGATTTTATTTAGTTTTTATGCATAAAAACATACATCCACCAAATTTGCTAATCCTTTTTTGAATTTCAAAATACAAAGAACTACAATTTTTTTTAGTTACCAGAGGCACACTGAATAAAACAACGTGGAGTTTTTCTGATAAATTTACTTATTTTAGGAGTTAAAATTTGTTGAATACGTACATTTCTGATTTTACTACTTTTACCTATTAATTTGACATATTTAGTGCTATTATTTTTTTAAAATTTATTCAAACATTTTTAACTGATAAAATAAGTAAATTTATTTGAAAAACTCCACGTTGTTTTATGCAGTGTGCCTCTGGTAACTAAAATAAAAAAATAATTTTTTGTATTTTGAAATACCAAAAAAGGAGTAGCAAATTTGGTGAATGTATGATTTTAAGCAAAAAACTAAATAAAATCCATAAAATTTGTCAAAAAAAGTTTTTTTTTTTTTTTTTTTTGAGTAAGTTGTTATTTGATTCTAAAGTTTGAAGGTTGTGCCAGTTATATTAGCTGAGTCCAAAATTCATTGTACATTCCCCTTAATAATAAAATATTATACAAACGGCAAAAGTGAAAATTATGAATGTATTTACAGTATTTAGGAAAATATTCATAATTGAATAAAAAATTAAGAAATGTAACATTTATTTTCCGTTATAAATACTTCGAAATTTTCATAAATATTTAGAAATTTATTGGAAGCATACCAAACCAACACCTCAATGTAATTTGGGGAAAAAGGATGTTCGATCACACTGGACAACAAAATAAACAGTGAATAATTGTCTTTGATAATGTATGGCGATTTAATCAAATCGAATGCCGAGATAAAAAATAATCATCACCACTCTTACAAAATATTTTTACATCGGACTATACTAGAAAATTATGTCAATAATATAGGTAATTATGACAAATAAAATATTAATGGGTAGTAATAATGTGTTCCACTCGACACATCAAAGACAATCGCAATGAATGAAATATAATTATGCAATGTTCACAATACCATCAATTTTAAAACATCACTTTCGAACTAAGAAGTAAAACAATCATGTTGGTAAAAGTTAGTTTGACTTGACACCCTGTAGAAAATAATGCTATATCTATTATCTACACTATAACTTCTGGTATAACTCTAAGGTATAACCTTAGAAAGGAGTTACCTACCAGAAAAAGTTATACGTACAAAGGGATTGATATATCATCAGGATACCTATCCAATCGCTCAGTCGACACTCGACAGAAAATTACACCACAATCACAATATTTAGGTAAGAAATATTGGTAACAATTATTATGTTCGATTAGTCACCTTGTAAAAAATCACACCAAATTCACAGTACCTATATAATATAGGTAATTGGAAACAAATAGTATTGGTAGTAATAATTTGTTCCATAAGTCACCTTCTAGAAAATCACTCTCAAAACAACTTATAATAATTTAACATTCATAAAGAATGTAAACAAGAAAACCTATGCAAACATGAATCTAGATAAATGATGAGGATATGAACAATGCAGAAGACACCATAGAAAATTACATTTCATAAAAATAAGTAGGTATCACAAACTAGTACATCATGTCTGTAGCAGGGAGAGATGTATAGTGATGCATGAAAAACCAATTACCTAGCATGATGGTTCACATGATGAATCATAATGATGATGTCACAAACTAAAATACTCAGTCGTCCTTGTCGTAACTAATAGGTAGGTAACAACAAACATGGCTAATACTCATATCTGGTAATCGTCGCATTACCACCTGGTACGCTAACATCATCATAAGAGATTGAAATTCGATTTGCACTCTTTGAACCGAATGCCTTCTTCCTACGAGACACCTTTGCCTTTTCTTTAATGTCCGTTGACTGCATGTGCAATCTCACGCGAATGAACTGCTTGATGACAAACGTTAGGGCTTTGCAATCTTCTGAACACTTTAGCAAGATAACATGGGGTGAATTTATATCTGTGATTTTACATAGAGTATGGGATAATAGGTGTTTATGGTTCTTACAAAACTTCAGGTGATGTGCTGTTATTTGTTCAATAAGCTTAACATACTGGAACATATTGTGGGATGGGTAAGTTTGATTTCCTTTACTTCTTTTGTCGATGATGACCTCCTCCCTCCTGGCAATTACCGACTTTCTTCTTACGCCAGACTGAATGAAGAGTTTCTCGCAGTCAGAAGAACATAGCTGGTTCCGTAGGCGAACAGTTCGAAGTACTGCTCCCAGCAAGTTGTTCAGTGCATTTTCTTCAGCAGCATCGCCATTGAACGGTGTATCATCAATCCGAACTCCGTATCTAGGCATGGGGCAGCACAAGCCTACATCTGCCGATGAACTTGATGACTTGTTTTTATTTGCATTGGAAAACAATGCTACGTAATGTTTTGCTCCATCATTGTCGTAGTTGCTGGACGTTTCTGAATGCTTTTCTATAAACTGTGACACCGTAATCAGTTTCAGTGCATGAATAGCTTGCAAACAACTTGGATGGTTATTTCCATGCCTACGTAGCACAGAGAATAAACTCTCCAAGCAGTCTTGATTCACCCGAGACGTAAGAAAGTAATTGTATCCCTCTTTAAATAAACATCTCTGCAAAGAAATTAGATTATTCGTGGACAGAATAAATCCAGACTGAACAGGCTTCCAACGACCGTCCCCAATCTTCACCTCTTTCATCAGTTTAATTGTGTCTTGCAGTTTTTTCATTTGAACATACCTTTTCTTCCTTGTTATTGCCGTTTTCTGGGCCCGACTGTTCATTACGTCGAACCACGTACGGATGTGACGTAAAAACCAAGCCGTGGCCAACGCCTTTCGACTCATCAGGTTCAATGATACGAGTGTCTCTAGCGCAGATGCCACATTAACTGAAAAAATGTCTGTTGCCATCGACACCTTCATCTTTTCAAATTGGTTTGGGTCTAAGTGCCGATCTGTCAGTTTTGGCGCCAATTTGAAATTGTTTTGCTTTTCTAGTTCAAGGAGTTGTTTCAGATACTTCACCTTCACTTTGGAATATGGCAGCTTCTCCTCCTGAACAGTAGAAGCAGGCAACGTAATTTTATGGGAAATTAGTGCCTGCTTCAGGTTTTTGAGAAGGTGGGGCACATCGGCAAACATGAAGAATGGTTTATCTTCATGCACAGGATGATTTACAACAAACTTTGTACAGAAACGTCCATTGTACAATCCAAAACCTTTCCATATCGCCTGGTTCTTGGGGCCCATATCACTTGTTATGCCTCGTACATTGTAACCGGCTTCTTCGACAGCCTGAACAGATTCCTTGATGAAATCAGTTAGGCTGTCGTCCCGATTGGTTTTTGTAAGCAAGTGATACCCAACCACTTGCTTCCAGTTGCTGTTTATACCTCTCACCATCACAACTAGCAACTGTGACGCCAAATCCTCATCAGTTGCAGCCGACCCCAACGTGCTGTTGCCAACATAAAGTTGCATGTTATGGGCCAACTCCAAGCCTTGGGCCACCTCCATCTCATCAAGGACTAGCATGCAATCTTTCTCTCTGGCATGGCATGACTTCGATTTAATTTGCAAATAAAATAAAATGTCCCTCAACAAGCCAGGGCTGAAATCCGCCTTTTGAAGCTTGCGGCATATTGTGCTGTAGGATGGCAATGGATACCCTCTCTGAACTAGGAACTTGTATCCTTTCCATCCTACAGCATACCTAATCTGAAGGGCTTCTTTTATCATCTCTGGGGAATACTCAGATACTTTTTTGCCGCTTAATAAAAACTTCCGATGGTTTTCACTTAAAAATCCCAACCTTTTGTTCACATTTGCACGTAAATTCACATTCTCCTTTCTTGACTGCGCCAGTTGTTTCTGCAGCCTCCAGATGTTACGTTGGAGACGCTTCTTCTCTAAATCACCATCACGGTCTGCAGTAGCGACTTCACTGGGGTCACAGGCCTCAGCAGTTGACGATGCAAGGCTGATAGAGACGACGGTCTCCTCCAAATCCCCGTCATGGTCTGAAGTAGCGTCTTCACTGGGGTCACAGGCCTTGGCAGTTGATGATGTAAGGCTGTTAGAGATGACGGTCTCCTCCCGAGATGCATGTGGAACATCAGTAGCAAGAGTGGGAAGGTCATCCTAAAATTTAGAAGTGGATTAAAATCAAAATAAAACTAATGTACCTAATTAATTAATTAATTAATTACTAAACCAAGCAAATCCCAAGACATGTAACACCCTTATTAAAAGTCTATGAACTTTTAGCTACACAAAAGCTTTGACTTCGACACTAGTACCTGTGCTTCATTTTTCTAAGCATTCATGATGTTTCAAGTCCATATGAACAAGACATTCTACGAAAGTAGGTAGGTAGGTAGGATGCATTAACATTTACTGCAGTGCAGACCTCTATGTTGATTAATTAGTAATAAAGTATGTACTCACCACAACTTCTGAAACAACATCATCTTCCTCTGTGTACTCCCACTCCGTGACCGACCAGTTGGCAGTGCTGTATACAGGAACCGTGTCGCTAGTGGCGGCCTTGGCATAATGATGATCCTGCGGCACATCATTGCCACTTTCTTCTGGAGACAACTGTGAAAGCAATAAAACTAGGTACAAAAATACTCTCAGAGTAGGTAGTTATTCCCATTGTTATCAAGTTGTTACTTGATACCAAGTAGGAACCTAATTTAAAAACTATAACAACTGTTTCCCATTCAGCCTCAGTAGGTAGAGAATTGCAAGCATGAAGAGCAGACCCAAAGTTTAATATCATTCAAGACAATAGTCAAGAACAAACTACCTAGAAAGAGAATTCGCGAATTACTGTAGACTAGAATCACGATCCTTACACACATCCTGCTGATGGCTTTCACCATGGTTTTTCCTGAGCTATGAAAAGAAAAGCAAATGCTTGGATGCTCTTCCAATATTACCACTGATTTAGATGCACAACAGAACAATGCAGAACGAAATTTCCATACAAGTAGGAAATGATTGATAAGAGAAATGGAGAAGAGAAGAAGTGACATGGATACGGAAGATGTTATGACTTAATTGTTGAATACAATCCTCTTCAAGTGCTCAAAACAATACCTCTACATTAGGTAGGTATTATTATTACTTGGAAAAGTGAGAAAATGCTCTGTGTAATGAGTTGATAAGCAAGCCTTTGTATCGGATGTGAATTGATAGTCATGCATTTGCAAGTTTCTTCTCTAGGTACTACAGAAACCAAATTTTTGCCAATTTGCATTTTGTGGATCTAGAGTTAACAAAATGGGGTAAATTTACGATATGTGACTCAAGCCTTCGTCATTGTGGGACGAAGAAACAATGCTAGAATGAAGGGTAATTTTACGATAAGCGTCTTCAATCTAGAATTGCTCCTTCATTTAACACGATCAAGGTCAAAGTGAAGACGCTTATCGTAAATTAACCGAATGAAGTCGCCTATTACCCAAAAGGTCTTCATGCTACTTACCATTTCAACAGATCTTTGCTTCCTGGGTCTTTTATTTGTCAGTAATTTTGGAGCGTTGGGAACATCGAAGAGTGTGGGTACTGCTATACGTTTCAGTTTTCGCTTGTCGCTATGAAAACTCTCGTACTGGGAATCTTCAAAATGGATCTGAAAATAATTAGTATTATTAGAGTCCTTACCTTAGCTAAACATTGCTGTGAACATAATCAAGGCAAAACGCAAAAAGATATTGTTTAGGAAGGTAATAGCATGGCATAACCTTCAAACTAAAATTTGTCTTCACTCAATAAGAGATTGTTAAAAAGTACCTAGATAATCTTCTAATATGTAGATCAAGTTTATAAGCTTCAGTGAATGTAGTAAGACATGTAATAGAATGGTAACATGACTGGTAGGCAAGTAAAAAGTAAATATACTAACCTCGCATAATCTTGAAGATGGTTTGGGGGTCCATTTATCCCGCCGGCAGTTTTGCAGCCATCTACTTTTTCTCCTAGGAGATGTTGGGAATCTAAATAATCTAAAACCCTGCCTAGAATGGCGAGTGCAATTCGGTGCTGCACATCCAGTCATTTTATAATATAACTCGTAACTTTCATAAAAACACTACACTCGTAACATGATGACGGCCATGACTCGTAACTCTCCACTCGGAGATCGAGTGGACCTTGAGTTCTTGATTGAAAAGAAGGCGGTGGTGTAGTCGTGTGGTCCGTCATGGCGGCTGCTGAGAGTGTTGACAGGTAATCATTTTCTGTTTATTAATTGTAAATAATGATAGGTGTGTAATAAGTAACTAACTATTAAAGGGCAGACATACAATAATATATTATCTTGCAGAACGGAGAAAGAAACCGAGTACGTTAATAAACGACGGAAGGAACTCTCGTCCACTGCCGACTTTGACAGGTATAGGTTAGAAAATCAAATATGATAATATTCTATGGAGGGATAAGTATAATTTCTCACAAGAAATTACCTTTATAATAATAAGCGAGGCTAATATTCAATGTATTGAAGTCACCTTTTGCACGCTTTGGCAAATCAAGAAACAAAGTCAGGCTATAGGTTATGATTGTACAAATTCCCGATTCGATTGGTCAATGCAACCAACGCTGGTGTTGTACCTATAAGGATCTTTAAAAATTATTATTTTAAATGTTAAAGACAAGCACAAATTTGTGACTTTTGATACTGTTTCACTGTTGATAAGTGAGGGGCTTGGAAAATAGTGATATCAAACAATAGTGATTACATCTCTTGGGAGTGGAAACGACCAGGAGCCTGATTTTGTACCTTCAAATTGAAACAAATCCACTGGGAATGAGAGTTTGCATTTCCTTCATGCAGATCCAGTGAGGTCCTATGTTATTGGTTGCCTGTATGCTATTTCTTTTAGTATGAAAAAACGTTTATTCGAGAAGCTTGATAACAGCCCATGGCAGAAACAAGTTTCCTCAGACATTCACAATGCTATGAGCTCGAGTAATGTGAAATCCTACGATGCGGTCTTGGAAGAAGTTTGCGGAGCAAGAATATCCCTAACTAAAACCAACAAAACTGCTACGAGCCAGATGCCCAAAGGTAAAGAACCTACTACGTAACCAATTTAACGTGGCTCAACTGATCAAACATTCCAAAATATTTATTTTTTGAAATTATTATCTTGAATGACTTTTTCCCTCATTTCAACTATATTTACCTAAGTATAAAAGAATCATAAAATGTCATTTAACTTGCAACTCCTGTATTACAGCGATGTTTCAAATTATTGCCTTCCAAGAATGAACAAAACTTTAACACAGGAGGTATAGGAAAATCAGTGCGTTTTTGGTTTATAACTTCTAAAATAGCACACGTTGGCATTATTTTCAATTTTTTCCTAATAGGATATCCATATATCTACCAGAAAATAAGCTTTTTGTTCAAAGTTGGGACTACATAAAAATTAGATCTTCATTAGCCTAAATGTGACATGATTTTCCTTGTCTGCCATAAGATAACATGGGGAAGAAAACTCAATTTATCTCAGAAACTAGACACGAGAAGTGTTTAATTTTTTTAAGGATTGTGTATGGCATGATTATCAATACGTAGACAAAAAATTATGAAAATCTGAGACCATGCCCGATTGGCGATTGGATGAGCCACCTTAAAAAAGTACCTACCTAACAACTTCGCTTCAAACTGAATATTTAAAACAAATTCTCTATTTTCAGTTGACCTATCGACTGAGGTGAAAGAAGAGATTTTTAAAGCATGGGATGAAATAATTTACAAAGATTCTTAGTTATGATTTTGAACATTGAGTGTTCAATTTATACCTATTCTCTGGAAGATTATATTAATGTGATGTGACCCCCTTAAGTTTTGCATTCCTTAAAGCAAACGAGGGACAAAAGGTAATATTATATAGAATGCATTGCATATCTTTCTTATACATGTATGTCTTTGAAATTTTGTTATATAACTAATTGTAATTGTTTCTAATTTCGTACATTTTTTTTACACCATCTTCAACACTGAGATCTGATTTCCTCCTTTCCTTGTCACCTAAAATACCAATGCTTAGAAGTTACAATAATTACACATTAATATTATATTAAATGCTACTTTTTTTTAAAATCCAACCAATGAAAAAAAACATTACTAAGTAATTGCATTTAGATGATAATGAAATATTTATAGATAGTAGGTAGAGACAGCAACTTAGTTTTTTTTTTGAAAGATGCTAAGCAAGGGTGCAAACAAAGTTGAGCTTTAGGTAATTCCCATTTATTCAATATTGACTTTAGAAATACATAGCAAATTTTAATTTATAAATTGACACATACTACAAATTGGAACTAAGTAGTACCAATGTTATATTTCTTGAAGAGATGCATGGAATGGAGAACTACCTACTTGATTTTCGCTTTTTTATTATTAAAATGATGGTTTTACTTTTTACATGTCTTGAGTGAGATGAGTCTTGATCTTCAGCAGCAGTTCTTTCTTCACAGCATCTGGCACCAGAGCTAAAACAGGGATTAAAAAGGAATCCTTTAGAAGAGAAGAGAAAGCGAGCATGGCCATGTTGTAGTTAGACAAGCTTTTAATTGATACCATAGGCGTGCGCAGGAGAAATTACTAGGGTTAATTATCAGGATTAATGACAGGGGTGGGGGGAAATTGCCACGGGTGCCACCTTGCCCCGCAGGGCGTTTTTTGGTTTATCGACACTTTGAAATCAATTTTGAGATGTTCTGAGGAGTTTTTTGTTTACAAATTCATTTTTTTACACATCTTTTCACTACAATAAGGTGAGGGAGGGGAGGCATGCCCCAAAACCTGGCCTGGCTCTGGGAGAGTTTTTTAGTTTTTAGGCACTTCCAAATTAATTTGAGACATTTTGAGGTGCATTTTGTTCACATAATGCAACTATATACGTTAAACACTACAAAGCTTTATTTTTTCATGACATATATAAATTGCGATGAAAGGGAGTTCGGGAGCTAAGCCCCAGAGAAAATAATCTCTGAAGGTCTTACATATTAGAGCAATTTTGAGGCATATTATAAAGAAATAATTTTTAGGGGGAAAACCTAGGAATTCATAAAAAAAATCGTGTTTTGGAAGATACTTTATCTAGGCATTGTTTTCGTGGTATTTCTTCAAAATATTGTATTTTTGATCAACCAAACTTGATTTCAGTGATTTGAACAACCAGTCTGCCCCGCAGGGAGATTTTTGAGCGAGCGAAGCGAGCGTCTCCATTTGGCTCTTTTGGCACGGACCTCTGTTTTTTTTTTTGTTTGTTTTTTTTTTTTTCTGTTACTGACGATATACAGGTCAGAGTTTTTCTTCGATCGAGCTGAAATTTTGCACACATGTACGTAACATTTCTGATTGTTGCAGACCCTAATTTTTTTGAAATCCATTGATTGGTTCAAATTTAAAAAAAATTAACTTTCGATTGGTTGTTTTGATCAAATTGAAATTTTGACAAGTCATTACCCCCAACATTGTACCCAATCAAACAAAGTTTCAGCCAAATCCTCCCATTGGTTAAAATTTAAAACCATCTTTCCTGTGTTTTTAGAAATTTAAACTATAACCGATTGAACGATCAACTTATAACTTCGCATGATGGTTGGGTCCAACATTATCTGCATTTTTGACAATTTTCATACTAATCTGTGTTTAAATCCAAACGTTATTGACATTTTACGGACTATTAGCGTGTTGGCTGTCAAATTCACGGCGACTTCGACTCTTCAGTTCAAGGCAAGGTAGTTAGAGCAGAAACTTTCAAACGCAAATGAAACTGATAATGACCGTTCAACAGTCGATCTGATATTGTGTAGACACACTTATATCATATGAGTGGTCTCAGGTATATTTTTTGAAGGAGATCCTGTGATTTTTGAAAATTAACACGGAACAGTTCAATCATAAAGGTTCAATTGATCAACTTAAAGCTTTGCATGGTTATTTGGACCAATATTTTAGGAATGTTTTGAGATTTCTATACAAATCTGTGGCGAAATTTTAGAATTATTGGCTTTTAATGACATTTTCGATAGACAGAATTTCGGTTCGAGGTGTTGCGCGTATCCGTGCTCGCTCATCAACGCGTTACTCAGATTCATTGGTTAAAATTTAAATAAATATCTCCTGATAGGCTGAAAAATGAAAACGGTCTTCGATAATTCTGATCAAACTCATATTTTGCATGATCATTAAGACCAATATTGTCTCTTATTTTACAAAATTTCATCCCAATCAGTTAAGAACGTATGAAGTTATTTACATTTTTAATATCTGTCAGTAATGAAGTATCGAAATGAATGTTTTCCAGTGCCAATTGAAAATTGATTCTGATTTGCTTTATGAACCAGGTGCTTAGATGCTATTATAAAGTTTCGATGAAAAGCATACACTTTTAAGTTGATATCATAATCAATTCCATATGGATGTATATGTTTTCTGTGCGTTGTGTACGCATTTCCGGTTCGAGAATTTGCACGTACCCGTGCTCGCTCATCAACGCGTTACACTGAGCGTTTTCCTAGTTTAGTTTATCCTTTTAAAGCAAAATTTTGAGGACCACATTTTATCATTTTTTAGTTGAGGCTGACACATTAGTGCCCCCGAACGCAAGCCTATGATTGATACCTTTGCACTAGGTAACACATTGAAATAGTTACTTAAATAGTATGTTTCGTTTGATAAAATATTCAAGAAATGTTCTGAGCTGTATTAAATATAGACTGTTAAAATTAATCGAAAAGGACTTGACCTGTCAAATCCTGTCTGGTTCTTCCATGTAAAATGGACTGTAGGTGTAGGAAATACAATCACAAACTAAGTTCAAATTAAAGGGTTTCTGCCAATAAAATTTCAAAAATAACTGGAAATTCTTTTCAGATTTTCAAAAAATGCAAGAGTATCTACCTTAGTTGTATAATTTTCTTGGTCATGAAACAAAATGACACAATTTATCATAATTCCATAGACAAGACTTGACATGACAAAGGTATGACCTTAAACTTTATTATGAGTTAGAAAGATTGCAATGCTTAAAACTGCAGAATGGTAAGTTCACTAATAGTGCTAGAAATAGACCAAATTTGTAAAAAGTAGCATACGTATTATGGGATTCAAATTGTTTTATATCATATCGCATTATTAAACCCTTGTACAACTAGGTACCTTTCTTGTGATGGAATGACACTTGTGAGCCACTCACTCCAGACAAATAAAAAAACTGACTATAATTATTCACGATCTTCAGCAGTCATTAAATTACGAGGATCAAGTAGGTTTGTTTTTGTTTATCAACGACCCCAACGAAATAATTCAAGGTAGTCTGAAAACTCTAAGGGTGCGACAAGCCTGGTTATTAAATAATGAATACATTCTAATTGACTAGATGATGCAATTACCTCGACCCTTGGTCGTAATTTCCGACATCAGTTCTTGTACAGTGACGTTATGAATCCCACGCTCTCGGATCACTTCTCGACAAAGCATCTGGATTTGGTCCCGCCATCCGCACCCAATCAAACGCGAGCGAAGTAATTCCTTGAACCTAAAATGATCAGATATGGGTGTGACCAACCTCTCAACCATGAAGCACTCAACGCACAAGGCACTGGTTTTGAGATCATAAAATGTGTTTCAAACTCTGCTATGCCATTGGTTATATTCTTACATGTCAATTATTTTTTAATAAACTATTGAAGTACGTAAGAGCATTTTCCCAATTGCATTTTACATAGTAGGTAGGTCTACCTACTAAAGTCGGCCGCATCCGATCTGTGGATTGGAAAAAGGTAATTTTACTTTCCCGTCCCCTACTTTACCTGCTTGCGCACCATGCCCCATTGTTATGCCGAGCCTTCTCTTGGGTTGAGGTCGCTATGGGGTTCGTAAAATACCGGTTTTTCAAGAAAATCCCAATCCATCAGATCAGCTGCGGTTCACTTTACTACCTACTAGGTGGGGAATGGAGCCAAAAATTAATTACATATTTGAGGTTAAATCAGGACAAACGAACTTACTTTTCCCGTTCTCCATCAATTGTTAAGCTTTGTTGCATGTTTACTGTATATAGCATTATTTTCGTACTCTTTTAATTTGAAACAGTACTGTTCATAATTGATAACAGTCACTAAAAAAGTAAATAATGGTGCATTATTACTGGCTGCAAACAAACCGAAATAAACACTTGTCAAACTCCAATCGTGAGTGAACCGTAGTGAACCAGTGAACGTGAAGGAAGTGTCAAGTGTTGAGCAGTGTGAAGGCCACATCCGTCAATCCGAATAATTAATCTCACAGGACAAGAACACACCCATGCTGTTTTATTTTCCTTTTTGATTGGGGTTTTTACTTTTTGATAAGATATCAATGGGGATTTTACGGCAATACAATAATTCATTCAAATTCCAGATTAAGAGGGCTCAACGGTTAAGTCACATCTTCCAAATGAGCTTATTTTTGGCAGAGGTATCTATAATCACTGTTTACACGATACTGTGAAATGAACAACTTCTCGTGTCTAGATTTTGAAATATTGTAGATTTAATTTTCTATTTTTAACATTGTAGTCTTATCTAGGCCATTAAAAGCATTTCCATGCTATTTTTGAGTTTTTAATTTTACTGAGGTTTAACGTTACAAAAAATGATTTCTAGATAGATAGTTGGACCATAGAGATTCATATACTTACAGAGAGGGGCAAGTAGATAGCCAGCCTTGGTATGATGCGATGTACATTGTCAGGGTAGATCTGAGCATGCTCAGCCACCATCTTGGAGATTATTTCAAAAATTACTTTAAAAATGGCACCCCCCTCGATTGTAATGTTGTTGGCAAGAGACTTGAATGTTACTTTGTACTAACCTTCAGTGCATACTTCACAGTAACAAAAAACACAGAACAAATAAATGTACAGTAAAAACAAGATATAATATTGTAATAGTCTTCTGATTCAAGTTAAAAACGTGTTTCTAGTAAGTTTAAAATTTGACAGCTCAAAGTAATTTTTTCACTGCCTTCCGAATTAATTTTCCATTTCAGTGGCAGTGAATTATTAAATATCTCCAATATGGAGAAAATGGATCTTTCAAAATTAGTCAAGCATTAACCAGTAGTTACCCCTCTCTGTAATATATCTCTATGGTTGGACATTCTATTAGGAAAAAAATTGAAACAATACCAACATGTGCTATTTTAAAAGTTATCAACCAAAAACTAAATGATTTCCTTATACTTCCTGTGTTACAGTTTTGTTCATTCTCGGAAGGCATTGAAACCTCGCTATAAGACAGGGGAAGTTAAATGACATTGATTATTTTATACTTAAATATAGTTGAAATGTAGGAAAACGTTTTTTGAACTTGTAATTTCAAGAAAAAATATTTTTGTATAGGTATGTATCGATCGAAGGTTCTACCTTAATAATTGTAATGAGTAAACGCATGAGATTTCGAGATGTATGTAATTGTTTGGGTTCCAGACGCAACAAGTGTAGATGCATACTTTAGTACATTCCGAGATAATCCCGAAAAAGCGTTTTTTACATTTTTATAGAGCTTGATTTGAAGTATGCAATTCACCTTAATCTCAAATTCCAATTTTTTGTATTTTGTTGTGTTTTGATTTGAACCTAAGCTCACATGTGCATGCATGCCTCAATACGCATTGGTAGTATAAAAAAACACTCTGTGTAAATTAAGGCGAGTTGTGTGTATTAACATGGAAATTCAATTAAAAAAACTTGGTAAACGCTTTAACGAGCTCCGAAACGCGCAGCATATCCAACCGGAATTTTGTAACTCACAGAAAGCATAATATACGTCCATATTGAATTGAAATAACGACCCACTTTTATGAACCTTATTTTCATTGAAACTGAACATTGACATCTATACACTATGGGTCAGGTCAGGGTGCCTAAAGAAAATCCACTGAGAAAATCATATCTAAGTTGCACTAGAGTTCCCATTTCGATAAAATCCCCTCGGGACATTTATTTCAAAACAGATAAAAATCGTTCAAATTTTGCATAAATAGATTTTTATGTTCTGCATGGCAAGAAAAAGTGTTCAACGCGAACTTTTTTCGAGATACATCGCTTCAAAGTTGTCATTTGTTTTCTCAGTTTGAGACCATACGGATAAAGTCATGCTGATATTTTTAAAAGCTGCTTTCCCACCATTGTTTCCCACGTATTGATGTTTTTTAAACTACTATAGCGTGTATCAGATGCAATATTTTTGTATTATAACATTTTTAATTCATAGACATTTTACCGAGCTATGAGGGACTGCTTTATTTTTCGGTTTTCCATCTGAAAAGTGCAGTTTTTTACATATAAAATTGTGTTGCCATGGTGAAACGGCTTTCTAGAAATTCGAATTTATTGGCAAATTAATCGGAACATTTCGATTTTCGATCAATAGGAATACATTTTTTTAAATTTTTACCAATAGTAGGATTTTGCTGAAACTTTGTAAAAGTTGATCAAAATGTCGATCAACATTGCAAAATTTCAAATTAATCGGATCAACCAAAGTTATTTGTATTAAAATTAAAAATTAAACCAATCAACGAATTTCAATGTTGGTATAATTTTAAAAAATACGATACGACGGCCTCAAATTTTTTTGAAAATTTTCGATTTGATAAGTAAAACAGTGTGATATAGAGGCCATTTTCATTTTTGTACCAATCAGAGGGCAGCTGTGGGATAAAAATATCAGCTGTGGCGGTCGGGACAAGCAACAAGAAAGAAATTTAAAAAAAACAGAGAAAGAGGTCCAAAAGTGCCAAATGGAGATGCTGGCTCAAAAACGACGAATCAAATAAATCTTTATACCTCCTTTATATATTTAGAATCAGATCATTGGACTTGGAGGATGTTTCTAAACGGAATATTTCTTATGGTTAAGGACTTAAATTTATATGAGAGTTAATTTGAGTATAATTTTTTACGTCAACAACATAACAATATATTTCTACAATATAAGTAATTTTTCTCTCGGGTATCATACTATTATGGACGTCACACTTTTTTGTAAGCTACTAAAACTATACTCGAGTAATGTAAATCCAAACCGACAAGAATGCTTCAAAAGTTTAGTACCTAGTTTATATTCAACAAGTATCCAACAAAAAGATACATATTTTTAAAAATATTTGTACGTGATTTTATATACATATTTTTTTAATGAATTTTTTTCTTTCATGTCCTTGTGGGTTTCGATCTTAGCTTAATTGACCAATGAGGCTAGAATCTCCTTGGAAGTACCATTGAGTCTTCTTATTTCAGTTCTTAGTTCCTGTTGTCGTTGATTAAAACCTCAGCATTATCTTGATGTTAAAAGACTAAATCCTCTGTATGATCAATCAATACCTGTTGCATGTTTGACCTTAGAACGTCGTGTGAAAGGCTGGGTCAGTTGACCTCTCCATGGCCAATTCCCCAGCCCTGCAAGATATCGGCGACGCCCGCCTTCCTGGTGACCAACTATATAAGCTGCATCAACCACTGCCAAGGCACAGTGCTCTTCAGTGTTGACTGCAGATCAACCATGAACACCCTGGTGAGTAATACTCATGTACCAGTGACTTCAGATTTCGGCCCCCCACAGGATTTTTTTATTTACTTTTTTTATGATTTTTTGTCTACATTTTTAATTGCTAAAAATATTGTCTATGCATTTTTTGTGCTTATTTTTTTAATATTTGTTGACACTTTATTACTATTGTAAATCTACTTGAGTTGAGTTCTGTGGATTTTCGTAGTAGAGAAGGTAAAATAATATAAATACTGGTCCGATTTGGGACTTAGGGAGGGCCGCACAATAATAGCGGGGTCGGACCTCGTATAAATATAAAAAAATATAAAAAAATATAAAAAATATAAAAAAATATAAAAACGTTCAATTTCACTTTTGGTTTCCATTTATAAGTTTTGTTCGAGATCATCTAAATCTCTTTAAATAACTACATTTTATTTCATTTTGATTTGCTGTGATTTTTCAGTAAGTCCTCCCGCAGTGTCACACTTAGGCCAAATTACGAGGTAGCCCATAATCTATACCAGCGGTCGCCAACCGGTGGTCCGCGGACCACTGGTGGTCCGCGAGAACATTTTGGTGGTCCGCAGATAAATTTGGAAGTTTACTTTTAAGTTTCCATGCAATTTATTTAATTTAGAAAAATGGCAATTCATTACAAATGTACTAAATTCGGACATGTTTCAATACATAATAATGCCTTTACAAAGTATTGTACGTATTCACTAGCTCTATAATGGAAATAATATCAGTTTTCGAGTATTTTTCCAATACCTGTACATAAGAGTGATTTTAAACGCTTTTTTGGGAAAAAATGTTGGCTGAAATCGCGTAGAAACGCGCCAAATGACTTCCTGAATACAAAATTTTTCCGGGGCTATGCGCCCCGGACCCGCTTACTACTGGGGGGCCCTCCCCCCAGACCCCCCATTGTCTCCCTCACATATCGTATTTCCCAGCATACCTATTTTACGCGCCTGAGTGGTCCGCGAGATATAAAATTGGCATATAAGTGGTCCACGAAGTCCAAAAGGTTGGCGACCGCTGATCTATACAGTCCATCAAACCAGTATTATAAGATGCACGAGATAAAAATTACGTTTTCTTTCTTTACAGCCTAATATTACGACCTTTATTTTTATCGATATTGTTTGGTATTAAACCCTCCCCCCCCCCCATTCGGTTACGCCAGTGTCACTCAGTTCTTATGTTTGTTTACAAACTTTGCCTTGGGCGCTGCCGAATCCTTCTAAAACCAGTCCAGTAACAAGGAAATTAATCATACGAACAATAGGGAAGTCACGTTACCTACTCTTACGTGTAAATTAAAACTATAGATAAAAAAAATGATCAAAACTCTTGATTTACTATTCCGTCATTTCAATAGCAAATCTCGTTTTCAATGCCAAAGAAGTAAATACTACTATCCAATGTGTTATAAGAATGCACAAAGTTTGTTATAAATTCAATAATATTTTAATAAGTATATAATTTTCAGCTCATAGACTATCAGAGACACAAAGACTTAGGCCTACACAATCTGTAAAAGTGCCATATTACAGGTATCAAACTACTTGTAACCAGATTTCTATCAGCGTCATATTGCCACCTGACCTTACCTCGATGCACTGATTAATTTTACAGCTGACAGTTCTTTAGGACATGCGATCAAGTGAGACATTCCGATCAAGGTTAACAAGAATTAACATAATTTTAAAAGTAGCTCCAAACATTTACCTTCAATCAATTGTGATTGACATTATAAAAGTAGTATTATCTATTGTCATCTGGAAACTACTGTTTATAAACGGGCCTAATAATAAGGATTCAGAAATGACAAATCATAGATATTTCTACATTGAAGATATTTCAGTTGGTATCCTGTGTTTCAGGATCATGTAATGGACGTCGACTTACTCTTCTTTGTCTGCTTGTAGATCGCCTTCTTTTGCCTGCTGGCCGTGGCTGCCGCGGAGCCCGGACATCTGGGACTCGCCTACGCCCACCACGCCGCCCCCATCGCCCTCGCCTCGGAGGCTCGTCTGATCGACCCCGTAGCCATCGCCGCCGGCGCTCCCCTTCCCACCGGGGACACCGTCGAAGTCGCCGCTGCCAAGGCCGCCCACCTCCATGCGCACGCCGTCGAGACCAACCGCAACATCGGCCTCCATGCCTACAACGCGCACGTCGCTCCCCTGGCTTACGCTCACCACGCCGCACCCTTTGCTCACGCCTACGCCGCTCCTATTGCTCACCACGCTCCTCTGGCATACGCTCACCACGCTCCCCTGGCTTACGCTCACCACGCCGCTCCCATTGCTCACCACGTCGCCCCCGTCGCTCTCGCCTCGGAGCCTCGTCTGATCGACCCCGTAGCCATCGCCGCCGGAGCTCCTCTGCCCACCGGAGACACCGTCGAGGTCGCCGCTGCCAAGGCCGCTCACCTCCATGCCCACGCTGTTGAGTCTGCCCGTACCGGACACCACCTCCTGTACAAGCGCGGACTTGCGTACGCCGCTCACCCTCTCGCCTACGCTCCCATCAGCTACTCCGCCGCGGCTACGCATCATGTGTCGTACCCCTACGCCCGCGCCCACCTCCTGTACAAGCGCGGACTTGGATACGCTCACCCTCTCATCCACGCCGCCCCCATCAGCTACTCCGCCGTGGCGTCGCATCATGTGTCGTACCCCTACGCCCGCGCCCACCTCCTGTTCAAGCGTGGACTTGGATACGCTCACCCTCTTGCCTACGCCAGCCCAGCTCTGAGCTACTCCGCCGTGGCTACCCGACATCTGTCCTACCCCTATGCCTTCGCGCACCATTACTAACTCCTCGACGTCGACAGGTAACCGTCAGTCAGCACTGAAGAGTCTTGGATACTACTTCAGCTGGACACATGTCAGAGCTGTAGCAAGATTCCATCACTCACTGTTTATATTGTAAAGAGACATGTTCTCGTTTTGTACATTATGTAAAAAAAACTATTCGTCTTTGAATACAAAATTATTATGAAAGTATAACTTTGTGTCTGCGTCTTGTTTTTCCTATCCTATTCAATACACTCCTCATCCCGAGATAAAATACTTGCCAGAAATCAATCAACGGCATCCATTTGTCACAGCCTTTGGAATGTACTTGACACAGTCACTTGACACTACCTACTTATGGAAAGCTGGATAAGCCGGTACGGTTCTCGTTCAATTTTCAACTAATCAAAGCGGTTTTATTAAAAAACTAGACTGTATATGCAAATTAATTTTAGAGAAGAATGTACCTCAACAGTGCTGGGGTATTGAACAAAAACAACCAGAAAATAGCGAGAAGGGAGCCAAAAGAGTAAATTTGGAAGTCGCGTCTTGGAATTTTGGATCTAGGGGTTATTCAATACAAATCTTCATCATTCCCATCAGTACGCTCCATGATATGAAGCTATTCAAAACAAATTAGAAATATTGTTTGAACGAAAGAGGGAGGAAGAGAGGTAGCAGGACAACAGGGCCCCGATTCACAAAGATTTTCTCCTGAAAATAAATTCATTTCTTTCACTGCTTTTTTTAGATAAAACAAAGTGGGGTAAATCATCAATCTCCCCCCCCCCCCCCCCCCCCCCCCCCCGGGAAGATCTTTGTGAATCCGGGCCCATGTAATAAAGAATATTCAACTTAACGTTTCTCATAATTTTATTTACTTATTCACAAAATAAAACATTTTGTATAGGTATACATAATAGGTATTGTATTGTAAATAATGTAAAATAATATATAATTTCTATCTAACTATAGTTAGGTATGTGATTTTGTACAAGAATTGAATTCCTGGGTTGCGCTCTTACTAAAAATGAAAGGGAAATCGCACTTTCAAAATGTAAAAAGGGAATTGACCAATGTAGGTGGGCGTTGCCTTATGAAAGACAAAAGTATTACCATGGTTACTCCAGGGTTCTTAGAAAAATAACAATTTTTCATTGAAACAAATGAAATTCAAAAAGATCAAATAATTTAGCTCACACGTGTTTAATAGTTTAATTTACCAGTTGAAATAGAACAATCAATATATTTAAATTCATATAAATCATGTTTGATGATTGCTGGACAATTATTACAGTGGTACAACGAAACAAATTATATTTTGTCAGGTATGTTGCCAAATTGTTTTACTTTTTAATGGCTTCTGTCACTGGATTGTTTCGTCAACTTAAAAAGGCCTTAGCTCCTATATGATAAGTTAATTGAGGCTGAACAAGATTCAAGTAGATAGTTTAAATCATTACTATTATTAATGGCAATTTGTAGATTGTAAAACTGTTAAATTCTTTAAGAAACAGCTGTTTGCTGTTAACTGACAGTTGTTTGGTCACTGACAGCTGTCAGTGACCAAACATTGACTTTTGTTTTATGACGTAGTGGGGGGAGGAGATCTACATTGGTCAACAATTAAAATTTCAAAAATATGGAATAATTTTGATAGCAGAAATCGCCCCTTAGATATTTACATAATATAATATATTCGAATTAAATTCGTTAGTTCTACCTGGTACCAATATCTACATATTAAAATAAATAAATATTTTAAAAGGATTAGCCATAACTTACAAACGTCCAGATACCTACTCACTCCTTGGGAAGACGCTCGTGAGTCTCTAAGGTCGGTGACAGGCTAAGTTGAACCCTGTTTAGCATTGCCAGGTATAGGCTGGCCCATGCTAGAGCGGGTTCAACTTAGCCTGTCACCGACCGTAGTGCATCATGAACGGGCGGGAGTTTCTAGTTCTCCCTTGTCTTAGTGCACAAATCAGTCTATACTAATCTTTTACTCTATAGCCCTGTAGATGAACCTAAATGTGTCCCGTAGCTTCCTCATGCCCTGTCCGGGACAACACTTTGGCTAAAGGGACGCATTGAGAATGTAAATAGATTCTACTCTATAGCCCTGTAGACGAACCTAAATGTGTCCCGTAGCTTCCTCATGCCCTGTCCGGGACAACACTTTGGCTGAAGGGACGCATTGAGAATGTAAATAGATTCTACTCTATAGCCCTGTAGACGAACCTAAATGTGTCCCGTAGCTTCCTCATGCCCTGTCCGGGACAACACTTTGGCTGAAGGGACGCATTGAGAATGTAAATAGATTCTACTCTATAGCCCTGTAGACGAACCTAAATGTGTCCCGTAGCTTCCTCATGCCCTGTCCGGGACAACACTTTGGCTGAAGGGACGCATTGAGAATGTAAATAGATTCTACTCTATAGCCCTGTAGATGAACCTAAATGTGTCCCGTAGCTTCCTCATGCCCTGTCCGGGACAACACTTTGGCTGAAGGGACGCATTGAGAATGTAAATAGATGTGATAGAGGGCAATAAAAAAATACAATTTCCGGATACATTATTAGGAAGGGAGGAGGTGCAATTTTATTTTCTTTCGCACTGATCTTTATCTTCATATTACATTCTAAACATTGTGAGGAAGATCTACAGACCTTCCTACTTGAAAAATGTCTTAAAGTTAATTTACTTATGCAGTGTTGTTGAACATGAAATCTGGGAATAAAATTGGTGCGAGCAATACATTCAGATATGTATTAAAAAGCACCTTGGAAGAGAGAGGTTTCGGGGCGAAGCCCCCGAGAAAATTGTCTACAAAATACACTATTTTGGAGCAATTTTGAAACGTCAATATTTAGAAAATCCTCGAAGAAAATTCTGCCGACGGAGCAATCCTGTTATTTTTTTATTAAAACTATTTGTATACAGGTATATAGATAGATGGACAAGGCAGATAGATGGACAAGGTATGGGAGAGATGAACAAGGTATACATATCGATGGACAAGGTATATATACAGATCGATGGACAAGGTATGGGAGAGATGAACAAGGTATACATATCGATGGACAAGGTACGGGAGAGATGAACAAGGTATACAGATGTATGGACAAGGTATACATAGCGATGGTCAAGGTATACAGACAGATCGATGGACAAGGTATGGGAGAGATGAACAAGGTATACAGATCGATGGACAAGGTATACCTAAGGTATGGGAGAGATGGACAAGGTATACATATCGATGGACAAGGTATGGGAGAGATGAACAAGGTATACATATAGATGGACAAGGTATGGGAGAGTTGAACAAGGTATGGGAGCGATGGACAAGGTATACATATCGATGGACAAGGTATGGGAGAGTTGGTAAAGGTATACATATCGATGGACAAGGTATGGGAGAGATGGACAAGGTATGGGAGCGATGGACAAGGTATACATATCGATGGACAAGGTACGGGAGAGATGAACAGTGTCACGTGACTGCACGATGACTCTTACTCCGATGCTCCTTGCTGCGATGCACCCACATGTTGTACTTGTTCTTGAAGCGCTTGCCACACACGGGGCAGGGCTCCAGCTGGGACCGCGTGTGTGTGGACAGAATGTGGCGCTTGATGGACGTCGTCTGCGCCAGAGTCTTCGCGCAGATGGGACACTGACGCACGGCGCGCACGGTGTCAAGCCAAGAGAGATCTGCAACCGGCATGCAACATTGCGCAAACAGAATTAGACTTTATTGAAACATATAAATTAATTAATCCCCCGACGACTGTGCACCTTAGTGCCGTGATGGGGTTTGTGTTGGCCAATGATCCACTATAGGCTAGGCCGGCGAGCATTTATGCTCATTTGTAAGGCTTACTCATGACGGTTACGTCAGTGGTGAGGCCACAGCCTACGTGCGGCAGGGACGACTCCGTCCCATACCCTCCTTCTCCTTCAAAATCGCGGTCCCTTGGCCTCCTCCCGAATTGGATCCCGGCCGAATCCTCCCAACCACCAGTTCATCCACATTCAAGCCATGTAGTCCAGTAATTGCGTGATTGTACCCACCACTAATTGCAACAGAAGCGTTTTTGGTACCGTTCGATTCAGAAAAGTGTCCTCTACAACATATCCAAAATCGACCGAAATCGCTGTACGGAAAAAGGGTTTTAATGACTTTTTAAGTTAATTTCCCATGTTAATTCCATCTTGCAAAAAAAAAAAAATTCATGTAACTCCGATTTTGACGAAACTTGGCAGAATTGTTCACCATCCTAAATGAACACAAATAGCTCTCTGAGCGTTTTCCTCTAAGTCTCATCGTTTGGGAAATATAGCCCATTGAAAAGTCATGTTTTCGAAGATTTAAGTCACTTTGAGTGAAATTTGACGTTTTGCGAGGTCCATATTTCCCAAACGATGAGATTTAGAGGAAAACGCTCCGAGAGCTATTTGTGTTCATTTAGGATGGTGTACAATTCTGCCAAGTTTCGTCAAAATTGGAGTTACATGAAAGAAAGTTTTTTTTGCAAGATGGAATTAACATGGGAGATTAACTTAAAAAGTCATTAAAACCCTTTTTCCGTACAGCGATTTCGGTCGATTTTGGATATGTTGTAGAGGGCGCTTTTCTGAATCGCACGGTACCAAAAACGCTTCTGTTGCAATTAGTGGTGGGTTATGCTGATTTTTTCATTAGAATTACTGGACTAATGGCCTTTCCTCCAGAGCAGTAAAAACTAAATGTGCGCAGATTTGCTTAGTTTTCGACGCACAATTAAAAAAATAATAATTAAATCTAAATTTTAATGAATCAGATATGTGGAGAGAAGAAGAAAATGATGAGTATGAAATGGAATTTGAGGAAGAAGAAGAAGAAGAAGAAGAAGAAGAAGAAGAAGAAGAAGAAGAAGAAGAAGAAGAAGAAGAAGAAAGAAGTGTTTTGAAATAATGTATAATGTTTAGTTTATAAGAAATGAAATGTGACAGGCTTGGCCAGCCGGCATTGTGGTATATTTATTTGTGTGGCCTATAATAATGTTTAGCAATTTATCCTACTCCATAAAATGTTTGGAAAGGTGCTTTATAATCAAGTATGCTGTGATTTTAAAAAAATAGTGAAGACAACATTCAAAAAGGTATGTGTTCAATTACACTTGATCTTAAATCCTGAATCAAATCAATTTAATTAAATCAATAAGTTCACGAAATTATTCGACTATAATTTAAAAATTGGTTTTGCCATGATCTATTGGGAATGGGATAAAATGTGATTTTGCAATGCAATCACTCAGATACTATCAATGTAGTAAACAAAGTAGGATCCTTAAGATAACATTGTTAGTTTTCATAGGTACTCGAAACATTAATATCGTGACATTAATGAATCCATAATTAGATGGGCATATCTCGACGTTATCTCAATGAAGTGGTTAAATCAAACTCAATTCAAATAACACAGGAACATTTATATATTTGACAATACGACATCAACATACGACAAAGGGCAGGAATCCTGCAACTCTGAGAAGACCTGTCAGCAGATTTGCCATCCAGAACCTGAGGTAAACTTTTCTAATAAATAAGTACAACTAGAGAGCCTAGATTGTTTAGTACAACTAGAGCTACTTATTGTAGAAGTTCTAAAGGCAACAAAAATCTAAAACATTCCTATGACTTTTCTCAGAGAAGAAAACAATAACTTGTGATCGTCTTGCATAAAACAGTATTCACATGAACATACATAATCTTTCTATCGCCTGTACACCATTATACCTGACCTAACAAACGGCCTTAATCATGGGGAGGTGGTAGAACCTCCAGCTAATCCCATATCAGTGGGGGGGGGGGGGGGGGGGGGGTCTGGAGCCAGTAGGAAGCAACGTTTTGATATGACCACGTTTTAAAGCATTTTTGAACTTCAGTTGATTTGTTGGACCTGAAATTTCGCTATAACCGACTCTAAAATAATACCTACATATTTTAGACAGACCATTCTATTTACGGTGGTGGTGGTAGAGGTGGTCGTAAAGTGTGATACAGTGTGATAAAGGGGAGGGGGAAGGTGTCAAAATAACCAAATTTTAGTGTGACGTCCTTTATGCACAGCCCCTAAAGTTTGTTCGTTTATGCTGCCAAACCCTACCACAGCTTTGCGTGGTGAGGTGCGAGGGGTTAACAACTCCGGAAATCTGGTGTACACTAGCCTGGAAATCTTTGGAAATCTTGGAAATCTTTGAAATCTTAAGGAAATCTTTCGAAATTTTGAAACCTTAGTAAATCTTAGTAAATCTTTTGAAATCTTTGGAAATCTTACAAGTCTTGGGAATCTCGGGAAATCTCGGGAATCCCGTAAAATCTTGTGAAATCTGCAGAAATCTTTCAAAAAATTTTCAAAATTTTTGAAAATCTTTGGAAATCCTTGAAATCTTTGGAAATTTTTGAAATCTTATGGAATCTTAAAAATCTTAAGAAATCTTGGAAATCTTGGAAATCAGGTGTACGTACACCAAAACTATTAGTTGTTAACTCCTCGGCGAGGTGGACAGGTACGCGACAGCAGGTTGCGACAGGTAGGTTGCGACAGCGTAGTATACGAAAACGGAAAAACCATAATTGTACGGGACGATAGATAATACTACGTATAAAAATGAAGTTTACTTTGAAACGTTCTTTCAGATCACCATGTCTCTCCACTTCACTACCCTACTAGCATGCATTGCTGCTATCACAACAATAGCAGTTGCTCTTCCCTACGAAGATCCACTGCCATCCCTAGCCAGTGACTGCATCCACGCCATACACAACCTAGACTTCTCAAGCGCTCAAGAACTCTACTCCAAGGTCAAACAGAACAACCTCCTCGACTCCAGCGCATTCTACTTGGCAGCCGCCATGAAAGAAACATTCCAAACATTTGAATTTCAGCAACTCAGTACAGAAGAAAAGCGCAAGCTGGAAGATCTAAAAGCACAGTTACCAGTGTCAGTACGCAATGTACAATTCGGCGAAATAGTTTGCATGTTGAGCGTGGAGCGTACGCAGTACTTGTACGCCCCTGGTTCAGATTTTACTCACGACCCTGAAAACCGCCACGCTTTCTTGTGGCGCCTCGGCGGTATTCTACCTGGAAGTACCTGGACTTTCAATGGCACTATGACACCAACTGACTACAGAATTACGAACATCTACGGAGAACATCTTTACGCAGCCAATACACATACTTATCTCAACCGAAGGAATGTGTACACCTACATGAATGAGTTCAGTGGCATTCCGAGTGACATATGGCGGTTAAAAGCGGATGGGGATAATGTTATTATTCAGAATACCTGGTATGCTGGTAGTGGTGAAACCATTGAGTATCTCTACGCTGCTGCTAATTTGTACAATTATGATAGCACCAGAGGTACGATATTTAGTTGGGATAAAGATTGGGGTAATGGTATAATAAATAAGGATCATTTGTGGAGACTACAAGACTGCAAAATAGATTAGACCATTTGTGGTTATCAACATAATTTTTCGGAGGTAACCTGCGAAATAAAAACGCGCACCTCGACTGGGAATCGAACCCAGATCCTTCGGGTTAACGCCCCTATGCTTTAACCATTAAGCTACCGGGGCGCATTCTTAATCAGCAGGTTGGGTTGCCATACAACTCTTGCGAGTCTGAGTATCTGAGCAGGTTACCTCCAAAACACCATTCCTAAGTGAGAGATTCACTAAATTTCCATTATTATCAAACATAATTTTTGTTATACTCTCAAAAAGAGTTTTCCTATCACATGGTGGGAGTCAGTACAGAGAAATCCTTTTTGTTGCGATTCAAGAAGATGTATGGGGAGGGAGGGTGAAGGCAGACGCTTCATTTTACTGCCTTTAAGATATCTTTGGTTTAGGGGTGGACGGCCCTAAATATTGGCTATATTCAGGCGCGTAGGAAGGGGGGGGAAGGGGGGGGGGCGGGAAATCCCCCCCCCCCTCTGATTATTCAATTCCCCTCCCTATGTTCTAATACATTAATATGTCAAGATAAAAATATGCTTAAAAAGTGTTAAAATCGCGTAAAAATGCACCAATTCATGCCTGAAATTCAAAAAAATTCCGGGGCTGTGCGCCCCGGACCCGCATTTTGCTGGGGGGCCCTCCCCCCAGGCCTCCATTGTCTTCGTAGACACTAGTATTTCCAGCTCAAGTTTTTTTACAGTTTAATTCCCCCCCCCCCCCCCCCCCTTACAAATTTAGTTCCTACGCGCCTGGCTATATTCAAGATTTTCCTGGTGGTAAGCGCACAGGACCCACATAGTACTGGAGGTATATTCTAGAACGATTTCCCAATTCCATTCTGATGAATTTCGGTCATGCGGTTATTATAAGGATCACTTAAAATTTTATGGAATCGAATTCTAATGGAATTGGGAACTTCAATTCTAGAATAGGGCCCCTGGGAGACTTCCCCTCAGTCATCTGCAGGCACGGGGGAGGGGGGAACTCGTGTTTCTCCTGACAATCGCTCACCCACTTATTATGTTGCACATTATTCAATGGTTACAATTTTTTTTTTTTAACTTTACGAACATCGTTTTCTTGAAACACAACAAAAAGTATTATAATTTTTTTCCCTTAGTATAACAATATCTAATGATCAACACAAATATTAATAAAAACATTTATCCGAAAATCAAATCTGTTTTTTATGACAAAATTTATTTATGAATTTGCATTCATAAAAATTAAATACAAATGTCCTGAGACAATATGGTGGGAAAATTATAAATCAATACTATTCAGCACACATAATTATGATTATTCATCCGAGGTCCCAATGTTCATAAACATTATTCTGTCTATATAATTTAAGGAAACTTAACTACGTATTTTATATTTATTAGAGATGGGCCGATACCGATACCGATGGGTATCGGTGGTGTCAGTATCGGTCAATTTTAATGCCATATTTGCGATACTTCGATACTTATTACTTTTTTAGTTGAAATTTTGAATTGTGGCCGTTTTCCCGCTATTGGTGCTCATTGGCATCACGTCAGTGAGCTGTATCACCATTGGCAGATGCCTCAACCAATCAGAGCCAAGGTTGCAAGTGACATTTATCTCCAAAAAAATTCTCTAGTTTTGTGAATTTTGATTGAATTGAGACTTTGGTGGACAGGAACTACAGAAATATAAAGAAACAAAAGTATCGGCGATACTATCGGTATTGCTAATAATAAAGTGAGTATCGGTATCGATATCGGTGAAAAAGTGGTATCGACCCATCTCTAATATTTATGGATTAACTTTATTGCTATATGCAACTTAATGGGGTGTTCTTAATTTGAGCTCTATACCTACACGTTTAAAAAAATACAAGGTTTTATTAGGTACTTTCCTATAGGTAGGTATACACCCGCGGTCACAGAAATTGCTTGCAAAATTTCAAGTCCTTTTCAAAACTTGATTAGCTCGACGAAAATACGGCGGTATAAAGTCAGATTTCGAGCATGTGGGGTGCCTCCATGGAAGGATTGATTGTAAGAACCATTCAGACACCACATACACAATAATTATTTCTCCGTTCAACAAATATTGACGGTAATAGAGCTCCAACTTTGCAGTTTACCGTCTATTTTTCTGACCGCGGGTGTACATCAAATTAAATAAATCGCATGAATCTTAAAAATTAAATAATGTAAATTAATATTTCTTTATCAATAACTTAACTATTATTAATATTACTTTTTATTAATATAATTTTGTACCTTACACTTGTACCTAAGTGTAATTTGATTGAACACTCTTTAGTTTACATTTAGTGTGAATTTGTTTCAAATTTAATATTACCTACTTTTGTGAAACATTGCAATAAAAAAATCACAAAATACTAAATTGATTTTTTGAAATATAGTAGGTATCTACCATTACTATTGGGAAGGGATACTTGGTATCAAATTGGTTAAGTGAGTGACAAACAATTTTGAAACTTCTCATTTATATACACAATAATAATTACAACTTTCTTAGATTAATTAATACATTACGAAGAACTCGCAAAATGAAGAGTCCAGACTTGATAGATACAGGACACAAAATCAGACATTAAATAACAAATACTTTTCCAAGGCGGTAAATATCAGTGGATCGAAAGCATCTTCGAAACTTTGAGATAGGTAGACGAAATTTCCCATCCAACCGTCTAAAGCCCAATTTACTTGGTGCAACTTCTTGTTCAACTTCTGTGCCACACTTCTGTGTCACACTTCTTGATAGAAATTAGAACATGTTAATGATATAAAAGTTGAGCTCAATTTCTGTGACAAGAAGTTGCTTCGTGTAAATTCAAAATTGCGCGAATGTGACACAGAAGTTGTTTTTTAAAACAGTCTTTGATCAGAGAATACTGAAAGTAATGACTCAGTGTCATAAAAATACACAATTGAGAATTCACAAAAGCTAAAGACGAAAATTTGAAATGAAACAAAATTGATATGGATTATATCGTGTTGTACAAAGTCACTAAGCTTATTCATTTACCTGCTCAAAGCAGCACTGAATTGTTAGACTCATGATTGGTGATTGACTGTTTTGAGCTAAGGCTTGTTTTCATTCATTTGACACTGAGCACCACCAAAAGTACCGAGATTTCTGCTCAGGGGTGCAATCTTGTGCAAGTTGCAAAATATATCTTGTGCAAAATATAAAGATAAATCCAGATGTTAGTACGAGTATTGACTATCACAACAAATGTAATGCAACTATAAGATTATAATACCTTTGCAATTCTCATAAGTCTTCTTAAACATTTTCCGAACATCAACAAATTGAGCTGTAAACAGCATGACAGTATACCTTACAACTCTGCAAGGTAAAATTAATAGAATCAGTTCTGCTTTGTTTTGCTTCTACCTTGCACTATCAATATCAAATAAACAAACTCAATGACTTAAACGAACATTCAACGCACTGACAGATCGAAAAAAAATCTCACTTAAAAATTCTCAGTCTTCAAGCCAACAAATCTCCCTCGAACTTGTATAAAAAATTATAAGCGAAAATCTCAGTATTGTTCAAATAAAATACAACTTTTTGGTACATGTTGTGAAGTACAGTTAGGCCGTGCTGTTTCAGATAAATTCTACAACAGTTAGAAACATCTCTGCGGGCATTCAGACAAAATCGTTGCTAAGGATTAAGGTGGAAGCAGATTTTGAACAGAACGTGTTTTAATTAGCGCGTTGCAAATTGGTTTTTCAGTTTCAATACCCAGATAAAAGTCAATGTAACACCAACAACAATCTATCAGTACACATAATTGATACACCTTCCAGTACCAAGCATAATGATTCCAAATACTTATTAAGTTATTATTCATTCCTAATATAGGATTTTCTTGACTTAGGGATTTTATTACCGAGTGTACCGGTATTGATGTGGGGTAATATCATCCCAAGTGCTTAATTAATAATTTGCACATAGAAGATATTATTCCACCAGTAGAAATATTTAATGAGTTAAAAACAGACAAAGCAGATAATGACTGTGTATCTGCTTTAGCTAGCATTGTATTAGAAAAAGATCGACTTGTTTTCCAATGGAGCTGTACAGTTACGTGCTTATCTTATTCCGAATTTCACCGAGATTTCTATCAGAAAAGAATAACAAGAACGGAATGAAATAAGTTCATAGCTGTTTAACTCTCAGAAAATACCATATAGGTATTTTAATACTTATTTTTAGGGGTGTGCGAATAGTGATTTTTTACTCTGAATACTAATCGAATAATTTTGAAAAATATCTCAAATATGAATGTAATTGTAGAATAACTGGAATACATTCAGAGGACATAATATCAAAATAAAAAAATAGTTACAATAGTTAAATAGTTAAGCTCTCTTTAAATTCAAAATGAAGGATGACAGAGGCACTAGTGAAATAACTATGTAATTTTTAAATCTTATTGAAACATACTGTAAGAGAAAAATAAGCAAATAGAACAAGTAGGTATCGAGATAATGAAAATGAATATTGATATTTCTAAATACTATATTTTACAATATCGAATCGAATATTCAAAGCAAATATTTGCATATAATTCAAAATCATCGAATACTCACACACCCCTACTTATCCTACATTTCACTGGTAAATTCCTGAGTACAAATCTAATTGGATTGGCATCCTAGCCAAGTCTCATGGGGCACTCTCTAGTTTCAAACAATTGGGGGCGCTCTCTAGTTTCACCCCATGAACAGCCATCATATGTCGCTTCAAGTGATGGAGTCGACTCAACATCGTCTGACATATCGGACACTGAGTCTTGCCTTTGTGAAAGTCTTTGTGTTTATATAGTGAATCCACGTTATGAAACTTCTTGTCGCAAATTTGACATTGATATTCTTTGGCAATTTCTTGGTCGAAAGCCGCGCTCGCCCATTCTGTCCGCTCGTCGCTAACTCGTCGCATTCTAGACGCTTGAAACAGAAAGCAAATTACAAAAACTTACTTTCGTTTAAAGATTATTATACGTTTCTGATATATGGTGCAATTTCAAACGCATGCATAATTTTCTAACAAAGAACAGAAGCAATGTCTACTACTGTATCTACTCGATCGATCAATGATAGTAATTACTCATTCCTGGTACTTGTTTGTGTGAAATATTGTTGTCTTGTTTTCCTTTTGAAGCAAGACGAAATTTTAGATTCCTTTATTTTGAGCTTGAGCGAGAATTGTTTGCTAGAGACGGAGTATATTCAATTGAGAATTCGTGATTGTTCATGCCATGCAGTTTTGACATTCACTATAAAAAACAACACTACCTACTGCCATATCAACTATAATGTTTCCTTATATTCGTAAATTAACTGAATAGTTTTTAAATAAGTATATTCGATTCATAGCGACATCGAGTACGAAAAACACATAGACAAATCAAAATTAACTCTCTCTGTAACTAAATACATCTCAGATGTAAAGAAAATTAAGATAATATTATAGTTGTTCCCACAGTTCTACAAAACTGATACAAAAACTGTGGAATAAATTAATTTCATGACCTAGTGGTGAGGTCGTCAAGCCACACATAGAAACATTATGTTGCTACCAACTACTTTTACCAAGCATTAACATGCAGTTTCTGGCCTACTGGATCTCAATAATGGAGATTTTCACATTGTCGGGTAATATCTTTAATTGAAGGTACGACTTTGCCAACTTCGGAAACAACAATTGAAGGTCAGTGGCATGAGGCAGTCAATTCAAAGAAATTAATTCTGAGATATTCAAGATGGCTCTTTTAAATCACATTTGAGAAGAAACAATATGCACAGAAAAATGAAAGATTTGAAGTTCATGCTGATATGCTGTATGATGCTCCTTCATTGTTCACTCTGAGTTGATCTTGATTTCAGAATAATTCCGTTTATAACTAGCCGTTTTAACATTATTTTGCCTCTTTACGAGTAATCAATCCACAGATCTTCTTGACTCCACTTCATTTCGATCATTTGAAGAGCATAGGTTCTTTTGTATATTGCGAGGTACCTAATCACGAAAAATCGGTTGCGAATATTAACAGATACCACAATTTCAAATAGCATTCTTATACCAACAAATTTTTATGATCCAATGACAATTTTTTATCGATAGAGCTTGCTTAAAAGCATAGCATGAGGCACTTTTCTGAAATTAAATTTTTTTGCATTTTAAACCTAAGCTCCTTATTTTTGGAATTAATTCCATACAGTGGAAGGTAGGTAAGCAGATGGAAAGCTACATAATAAAACTCAGGGTAAGGACCGTATTATGATCAAAACACGCTGTTTTCCTATCCTTTTAACATTGTCACGTGATAATCTGGGCGTGACCTTGAGTCGAATCGTGGTCAAATGAATGAAAATCGAGTCATCACAAAGCCCGAACTTTTGATTTTGGGCATTGGTTTGAGCTCGTTTGTTGACGCGGCATGTTTGATTTAACCCGTAAATCCTATGTTGACGTCACACGCCCAACTCGCCCCATTGTGGAATGCACCCTTAGTCTGAGCATATGGTCTGAGGTTGATGGCAGGAGACAGGATTCTTTCAAGTACTATGTTCAAGTAGTCAAGAAAACATTTTCAATGTAATAGAAGATTTATTTCCATAAATAGGTAAATACAAACTGGTACACTATTAGGATTTTTATACTTCCATGATACTTATTTCCTCAGTTTGGCTTATTGAAACCGAGAGTTAAGTATGGTACCCTAGCTTTCATTTACTAAGTATGAGGCAACTATAAAATGCGGAGATACGATGATCAATGTTAAATGAAGCACATTGACTGTACAATGATTGGACTGAATCTGAGAAATCATCCTCCTAACTTTTAACTATGTATACGAACAGCATACTACATCGCTACAGATGGGATCACAATGTTACCAATCGAAAGAAATATACCCTAGATGATTTTGTACAAACAGTATTTCATTCATTAAGGGTATTGATGAAGAGTCTTGTACAAATTGCATTTCAATAAAAAATGTTTTTACAGAAAAATAGTTTGATCTTCCTAAGAATCATTTGCAGCCAAGTTCCTACATAGTTTCACATCTAATTGTGTGATGTGCGGCATTTTCTTTAATATAGTTACGAAGTTCAAAAAATTACTATGAACATTGGTTACTGCTTAATAAATTTCTATCTTGTAATCTACTACTATAGAGTTATAACATTACAAACTAGCAAAGATGTTATGTACTTATAAAAATAATTTATCGAACACTATTATGCTAAATATTTAGATTAGACATCTGTAACATCAGCAAGTGCTAGGTAATCATTGTATTATAAATGGATGAGATAATGAATACTGAGAAGTGAGAAGTGAGCCCACCTCTAGAAATATAGTATAGGCTGCCGAAGATTAGAGTGTGGTTACATGACCAGCATGAAACATCAAGAAGAGTCAAGAAATTCAGCCGCGGTTGGCATGTCATGGCAAGTATATCTGACTACAGACAAAGATGTGTCCAAATATTGTGTCCTTATTTTCGTTCTTGTTTTGACATCCGACTGATTGAATCGATGCCGAGACATACAAATTCTTGATAACTTATACGTTCTACAGCACGACATAAAAATAAGAATGAAAATTAAAATCAGAGGATAAAATAATCATTAGGACACACCCTGAGAACTATAATGTATAAGCATTTTAAGTTATTTTTTAATAATAGAAACTTAACACTAAACAGCTTATAAAGCTTAAACCTAAACACTATAAAAATAAACTGAAGTTTTACAAAATGCATCAGTAATACAAGAGTACTGTATGTACAACATTAAACTCTCAACTAATAACTATTCACCCTCTGCAATAAGATAATTGTTATCAATACATTTAACACTTGGCTGCAGAAGTCCTGGTTAAAAAGTCTAAAATTGTGCTGAAATCTCCTCCTGACCTTGAAGAAAAACAACCCCATCTCTCAAGCCTGATTGATAAGTGATAACAATCCTACCATATCCTACTGTCAAATATATTTAATAAACTTCACCTATCATATCATCAGTGGCGAAGCGTACCTCCAAAAATTGGGGAGACACAAGACAAAAAAAAATAGAAAATAGCGTATTTTGGCTTACCTAAATTTTTTGTATATTAACTCAATTTGACGCACTTACGAGTTACGACTTATTTTACCATCTCTCTGGCTAATATCGAGATGAGGCGTAAGCCGCTTTGATTTTATTGAACACTTTTATTCGTATGAATGCAAAATATGAAATGCGGCAAAAATGTTTGTTAATAAATAAATAATCGTCAACGTCAGTTTCCATTTTAGTGATAAATAAATTATTAAATAATACACCGTACACAAACACAATACAAACGATTAACAAACTAAAATATCTGGAGGAAATAATACGTCTAATCAATGCAATTTCAATGTGTGAACTGACTTGTTTTCAAGTCTGACTCATTTTTCTAGATATTTTTAGTTTTACTGCTGACTAAGTGCGTTTATGCGAATGTCGTGTGTGTTGCACAACGGTGTAGGCGAGCGCTGCATTCAGCCACTGGATTCAGCACTGCGGCGTGTACATTCCAGTCAATCTGTTCTTGTTGCTGTCAAGGGACATTATAATAACCAAGGAGACACGTCTACCTCGGAGTCTATTTTGCAAGACTGTTATCGCATGGAATGTCCATACGCAGTATTGGCGGGCGGATGTAAGTGCGAGTGCGAGTGGGAGAAAACATATGAATGCGTGAACAACGAGTGGAAGAAGGATGCAGATACTTCTGCGTTCGCCTGCGAGGACACAAGTAGCTTATGTCTCCCGGGTTATAAGATAGGAGATGCGCGCGCAGCGGCAACACTCGCTCGCTCGTAAAGACACCAAATTGAGCATGGTTTTCAACTGACAATCAATGTGTTTCATTACAACACCAATTAATACATCGAATAAAAGTACGATACATAAAAATAAAATACAATTACAGCAAATTTTAAGGTATGAAAGATAAGAACAGCACTGTCCGCTTTTTCCAGGGGAGACACTGTCTCCCCTGTCTCCCCTGACGCTTCGCCCCTGCATATCATCAGAACATGTCGTACTTAATGTACTTTTTAATTACAAAAATAATAACTAACATCTAGGGAGTAATAAAAAATTATGATTGTTGAGTTAACAACAGGAAGATTTACGATAAAATAATAAATTATACATAAATGGCAACAAGAAATGCTTACATTCGGTTTAAAACTATCATAAACTTTAATTGTTAATAAAGCTGTCTAAAAAGTGCAAGAATAAACAGAAGGATGTTCGCATCACTTTCCCTGAGTTAAAGCCTTTCGGACACGGGTTTCATTTAAAGTGTTTTCTTTCGGTTTTCGGAATGTCGAAATAAAAGTTACTGTTTTCTAAAGCAAGGAATGAGATACTGGAAAGTTTGTTTGAGAATTAATAAGTAAATATTTGAAGTACTAAACCAATCATATTCTTTAAAAATTACGAAGATAATGTACTGGGTAATGATAATTAAAAACTCGAAACAACTCTTGGAACTACACCAGTACTGCGTTAAAATAATTAAAATAAACTGCACAATATTGGTTATTCAGTAGGCACCGGACGAAGCGAGTCGAAGCACTCGCGAAATATTGTGCAGTTTATTTTAATTATTTTAACGCAGTACTGGTGTAGTTCCAAGAGTTGTTTCGAGTTTTTAACAATCATATTCTCTTTTCATACTGTGATATTTAATTTATTTAAAGGCAACGTTTCAACAGAATGCATCAGGGCTACATCAAAGAAATGCATTGAAATTAAAATTCTGCCTAAAATGAGTAAAGCCCTTGCATCTCTATACATTTCTTGTCCATTTCAGATCAAGTTCAAGAACCTTTTATTTTATACAATAACTAATCATTTCAAACATTTCTTGCTTGATACCGATTCGCTCTTACATTACAAGATCTCAACAAAATACGAGTACATTTTATACCTAACTTAAAATATTTATAAATAAATAATTAATGAAGCGCCTATTTGTTTGGGAAGTTCTTTAGAATTCATGTTTAGATTTGAGAGAAATATTATACAGAACTCGAAACTATCAGTTGAGCTGAGCTTAAGTAAAATCATGTTACAAATAAATTAATAATATAAGAGTATTTTTAAAACACTTTCACGATGATATTCGTTTCACTTATATCAGCTTGTTACAGTACACATTCTTCCAAACATGGAACGTAAGTAAAAAAGTAAAAAAAAATCAGTAATTAAAAAATTTCTAGAAACTTCCAATAAAATTAAAGTTAATTACAAATCTTTCACTTTGGGAGGGGAGGGATCAAAGCCCCGCTTCAACGTTAAATGTCCGCTAGATTGAATAGGTATAAACGTGAACAAGGAACTCAGTTGAGAGGTTGCGCGGCGTGGGAAGCGGCGAGATGCAACATCATGGTGTATTTCCTGGTGAATATCTTGGCGCACACCGGACACTTGGTGTGACCGCGGTGCACATTCTTGTGATGTGAGAACGCATCCCGTCGCTTGAACCGCTGGCCGCACACCTTGCACACGAGGTCACCTAAAAGACACACGCACTTTGTTCACTTCAACACGTCTACAGCCGAACAACAATCTGAACAGATTTAATGGGGATTATAAATAAACAGCTAATGGTTGTTCAAAAATTACCCAGGATATATTTAATTGCTAATCAACTAATAAATTTAGTGCGATGTGGTTGGTTACATTGTTCAGAAGAGAACCCAATGAAATAATTCCTGTTTTCCGATTTCTGATACTATTTCAAAAAGTTGTCAAGTTAAAGCAGTTAAAGTAAAACTTTTGTGCATTCATCGATTTCCCGAAATTTCGCCATAATTCAGCAATAGTTCAGAAAATATGATAAAGACAGAAAGGCTACTGCTGTAGCTTAGCAAATAGTATATTTGCCAATCAAAAATTGAAAGGTTATTCCTTAGATTTGCTGATAAACCAAGTACTATTGCATCTCACTAAATGTATTCCTTAGCAAGATATTTTTTAAAGACATCTGTAACTTTTTGAAAATTGTAAAAAATAAATGTTGAAAAGCTTAGGAACTACGTATTTAAAGTACCTATCCACGATCAGAAAACGGCAGGATATTATTCAGGTTCTCTAGTACACAGTGACCAACTGCATCTCTCTAAATTTATTTTTTGGCTCATAATTAAAAAAGTCTGAGAACATATTGAACAGCCCTCGTGTGTACTTGTTCTATTTTGAATATATGAGGCAAACCGAGACATTTTACTTGGGTTAGCCAAGTTATTAGTAATTTCGAACAAGTTTTTGATTTGAATTATATTCAATAAAATTTAATTAATCAAAGAGAGAATGCGTCTAAACTCTAAATCGATAAGTACGTGGCAAACTGACTGCTGGTATGCACAAGATTTTGCCAATCGAAGGCAGTGAAGTCGTTTTTTAAATATTACAGAATGTAATAATATGTATTACCCACATTTCAATTCATATTATTTAGAAAGAAATATGTAACGCTACGCTTCCTTAACAAGTAGGTAAGTACTGCAATACCTATATTTATTTTCCAGGGATTGTAACAATACTTCAATGACAATGCCCGATTTTATGAGAAGGTTGAGTGAGACTGTATCTCCAGTGCAACTCAACTCAACCCATCGATTAGTGCATCGAATAGACTGCATTTTTCCTTCATATGTCTACTTTTCATCTTCAAACATTTATCTTTTGACAGCTCTATTCATCGAAATATTATTCAAGGCAGTAAACTGCCATACAGTACATGACACTGCTCGGATATGGTATACCTACTCTTGTAAAGGAAGGCATTTGGAAATCATTAATCAATATGCAGTGTGAATCTATTTTATTCCTAAACTGCATGGTGCATTGACAAACACGGAAACAATATAATAAATAAGAATGTTAGGATCCCACAGTACATATTAAAACAACCCGATATGAGAAAAATGGTTTCAAGTAGGTAAGTACGTATATCAAGATATTGTAAAAGAATCCTGGTTATTACTACCTATATTATATAAAATTAATGTCATCATTACAAAATGAGTGCATATAATAAAATAATACTCACTGATAGATAGTATATTTTTAAGTATCCAATTCAATAAATATACACAGTTTAAAAAGTACAATATCTCCCCTGAGTTCAGATAAAAAGAACATCACAATCACAGAAATGGAATTACAGTACACGCAGAATCCATAGCTGTACCAAGGGGTCAAAATTGAAACGAACAAATTACAATAAATGAACAAATAAATAAATTTATATAAAATAGTCTACAACTTCTTAAATGGATTTGTTCTAGTCTATAATTCTTGATTATTAAACAGGACTAGACTGCATAGAATGAAGTTTGGTGTGCAGATTGTGTTACTAAGGTCGGGTAGGACCAACTTTGGGTTAGCTAACTATCGATAGTTAGTGAGCTAATAGCCAATGAAACCCAGTTGGCGCGAATTCCACAGCCAATAGGGTTCACTAAATTCCACTTAGGTAATCCAAATTTGGTCCTACCCAGCCTAAGTACTAAATTTCACAGCAATTTAAGGATCTACAGCATAAATGCATCTGCATTATTGCAACATGGAGCTTGGCCACCAGAGCAAAAACCATTCAACACTTCCAAAACATATTAAATAAAAAACGGGTTTTGAATGCAGATTTGACCTAAGGATACAGTATACAGTATTATAATTCTGGTCTGGGGTTGTGATGACCTTGAAGTATTTCTCATTTGCTACTGAGCCATGATAACATTTCATTGCACATTGCTATGCTTGTTAGGTACTCAAAACGTTCTTAAATAAGCATGGATTACATCGGCCAATACAAATTGAACAATGAGTATATAACGGGTTTCAAACTCTGAACACATAATCAGTCACCAGACAACCACAACTCTGGTATAGGTACATTAAATGGATTTAGATCAACTTACAATAATCGTACGTTCTGAAAGGTGGTACTTATAAAATGTCATACTATGACATAAAGCACGGTTGTAATACGTCCGACATTGAAGGTTTGTTGCACAATCTTAAAGGCTCAACCACACTGCAACTTAGTAACAAACTTAAGACCTAAGCAGATAACAACATACAATATTTTCTTCCACAGCACAATGTGGACTCAATGATTGGACATGCACCTAAAGGTTAACTGAACAAAAATGTTAGCAGTACAGAGATAAGTTTAATTTTGCACTGTTAATGAAACTTGGCCCGTGTTACGTCGGGTCAACGTAGCACTTGCACAATGGTAAAACAAATAAAGTACAAAAAAATCTGCATTGAATCTGCTACACATATGATTCCTAAAATTTGCAGTGTGCCCATAATCTTGCAGTTCACCCTGTACTTAAACAATTGTGGACACCAAGGGGAAGGCCAATAATATGTACAGAACGCCCAGCGAGCGTGTAGCCTTTCCTTTCACAAGATGAGCAGTATTGTTCGACCCTTGTTCGACAGTTAAGCTCTGACAAGATACAACTCATTTTATTACCTGCCACCCCTTCCACCTACACTGTTGCCATTTTAAACAACTTTCCTTGAATTTTAAAAGCCAACTGCATTGAAAGATATTTGGCACCACAACAAAACAACCCTTTCCCGAACACCGGCAGTGGTTGAGAGATATTTACAACCGGACACGCGTCAAAACACTCCGGATTACAAGTTAAACCCATTGTTGAATTTTACACAGCATTTGATGAACTGGCTTCACGCTCGCTGGACGTACTTTACACCAATGCAGTTTACCACATTATCTAGTACCTAAACAGAGGGTTTGAACAAATTTAAGTACTGAGACAAGTGTCAAATGAAAGTACATACTCGATCAAGTTTAGAACTTGTTTCATGCAAGAAGACGTGCAAATGTAATATTTTAGTAATATTCCCAACAATGCATTACATAAAGAAATTAGTTTCGATTTTGAAGTAGGTACTCACTTAGCGAGTAAATGTAGGTAGCAAAGACCTAACTTTCAAGATCAAGCAGTATGTTCAATCAATAACCACAAGCACTGCTTGTTGACTTTCAGCAATTAACAATGTACACTGCTTAGCAGTTTGACAGTTGTTTATTTTTACACAGTGAAGGCTAGTGCGCTCCTCATGTGTTCACCGGAATACATATACGTATTACATTGTAAAATCTTAACTGGTACATAATGTACAAATTCATATTTTAATAAATAATCACTAGTGAAACACAAAAGCTAGTTCTCTAAATTTTGTCTTAAAAAATTAAAATGGAATTGATGAATTTGTCATAAAACACACAAAACAAATTATTGAGAAATGTTGTGATTTGACTTGCAAGTCCGTGCTGATGAAGATAATGAATTATTATCAATGCCAAGAGCTTGGGTGCTCTTGCTGTACTTGTCTAATGAGAGTTCAAGGAACAGGTGTTCGGTTGGGGGCACAGGGCAATTGATGCACTCGCTTGCGTCGGTTTAGTTCAAGGTCGGGGGCCGTGGCGAGCCGCCATGTGTTTCTGTAGGGCAATGGTTCGGTTCAGCACCTTGTAGCACACGGGACATGTGGTGCGCCCGCTGTGCACTTGTTTATGTTTGTTTAACGATGACAGGTGGTTGAATACTTTGTCGCACATGGAACACTCGAATCTCACAGGTAGTTTGTTGGAGTCTGCGTTCCATACATCAGATCCAACTGCCAAAGAAAAAGAAATTAATTTCATTAGAGCTTACACCTATTTTCAGAATGCATATAAGTTTCAACCTACACAATCATTATTATATTTATATTGTCAACTACTACCATATCAATATGTCGATGTAATGATATGAATTACGATGACTCAAGAGTCAATACCTAGAACAGTTTCGGATGAATTATGTAGCTGATGATTTTGAACCCGTGGTTGTAAGGCAATGTAATAGTTTTTTCCGTTGAGCGACATTATCGCGACATATTGGAGGCGTATTTCCTCTTTCTTCCACTGACGTGGCAAATCTTAATCGCTCAACGGAACAAAACTATAACACTGACATGTGCTACGTAATTTCTTGTACACTCCTGGACACTGAAATTGGCCCGCGGTCGATGTTCAAGTGGCACTACAGCTAGTATTTAACATTTATTTAATGTAATTTTTTGCACAAAGACCGGATGGCTAGTGTGAGGTCCGAAAAATTACTTTAAATAAATAAATAAATACTAGCCGTAGTGCCACTTGAACATTAACCGCGGGCCAATTTCAGTGTCCAGGAGTGTACATCTCAGAATTGAAGATAAAGGACTTATGGAAGATTCATGTACAAAACTTTTAAATTCGGTAAATAACAATCAGTGGCTCGTTCCTTTACGTATCCCATGGGAAAATGGCCCTTGCAAGTAATTTCGTAAAACCGATGTTAAAATGCTATACACAGAGTATGGGCAACACAGAGTAGAAAATTTCCACATCATTCATACTAGCTGAGAATGCAGTGATTGTGTGCATTCGTGAACGTTACGCACAAAACAGCTTAAACACAGATTAATTAGTTGACAAATAGAATTAACAATTACTGGGAATAAAATGCTTTTGGGACTGAATTTAAATAATAATGATGTCTGGTTTCAAATACAAACTATATACACGATTCTAAATTCTGTTACATTTAAAATTAAGAAAGATAGTCTATGATTTTGGACAGTTTAGCCTGCTTGAATAGAATGGAAATCTACCTACCTTGTTGGCGCTGCTTTGGACGTGTCACTCACTAGCGTTCAATCACAGCATTCTCTACTATCAAACTTATTCAGCCCAATCACATCGCAAGTCGAACATACGTGACTTGGTCGTATCGTGTCGTGATACGCGGTGTTGCACATTTCTAAGTATCTTGCCTATAAACCTACGAATTACAATAACTTAACGGAAACGGTTGAAAACAATTCGACACTCTCTTTCATTCTTCCATGTCAATCGTATAACGAGTTAAGTAAAAGTTATAATGTAACTAATGAAATATGCCGATTGTATTTGATTGTTGACATTAAGGTATTCATCAATTTCTGTTAATTCGCGATGTAATTATAACTTTGACTGAACTCGTTACGATTGACATGTAAGTGACTTGCCCGCACGTGCATTGGGTGCATTCATGATATTATACTGATACTTATACTGATATTAGCGCATTCTCTAGGCACTTTTAGTTTCGAATACGGCCAATAACACACATTAGAAATATTTAGTACAGTAACTACAACTAAATATGTAGAGATATTTTAACAAATTTAGAGTAGGTATGTACTGATATATTTTTATATTAGATTAAAACAAGTAGGTTGTTGCATTCTAGGGACTGAGAAGCAAGGTTACGGAGCAGTACAGTGAATTGTATTGAGTACACCAGAAGCTGTACTGACAAAGTACAGGCTCAAGAAGTCTTGCTGTGCACCAGAAGTTTCAACAACATCAAGTTTGATAGAAAGGGATGTACAAAGAGAAAAATATCCGGCCAAACCGCAGCTCGAATCTGGGACCTCTCACTTGGCGGGGGTGAGAGCTACCAACTAAGCTATCCGGTCTAACTGACAGTTATTTATTTCACTACTTCACACATTCCTTTCATCATCCTGACTCCCTAGTAATTATCCATAACAACCCAGTTCCTTAACATCAAGTCGATTGAGGAACAAATGTTTCCTTTATTTCCGTTGAGGGAGGAGATATCGAGCAATATGTAGGTACCTACCACATTTGATCATCAAAACTGTTGCAAAAGGCATTAAAAGTTAAAACCCACTGAAATCAATGATAAGAAAACCTGGGTTTGAATCTGTCTATCATGCAAATTCTGGAAGATAACCGAGTATCACTGTGCTCTGTTGTGCAAGGTCATTTGGTTCCTCCACTTACCCCTACAAGCCCAAATTATGCATTTATGATAGAAAATAAACACTGTGGATCCCAAATCAGAAATGAAAAATTGAAGTAACCAAAAATCAAATTTGGTCATGAGTCATGACTCATCCATCATATTGGGCTAATGAAAATGATAATTGATTGAAGTGATGGGCTTTTCACAAATCATAAATTGTTCTCACAGTATTCACGAACATTTTATTAAAGCAAATAATAATTATAAATACATAAGTTGAGAGTTAATTAATGAAAATGTCATCCATCATATTCATCACCTATCTAGTGTGGAAGATGATAAAATAATTTCGATCTTTATTTAAGCATAGACGAAATCCACATTTAGCACATTTTGTTCTTGAATATGCCTTTCTGCACAATTTACATCTTCCTTTCGCTTCAATGTGCTCAGGCCAATGCTGGAGCCCATCATAACGTACGTCCTCCACCGTTTGGGGTGCAATTTTTTCGCATGTCGACGGCTGCATCTCTATCTTCTCGTTAGATGGATGACTGCATATCTTTCTCTCTATATCAAATTTGATAAAGAGCATAAGCAATTTCAGATTTGAATTCAATCGAATGCTTGAAATTTGCTTTACCCCTGACTGACGCTTTGAATGTCTCTAATTGACATACATTAACACAAAGCCAATAAAGTGAAAAACAATTCTAAGGTAAAAGTAAAACCTTCACGTTTTTATGTCTGTGTGATGATACATAACTCTACTAGAATATCCGTTAGAGAAACCCCACTAATACTAGTCATCTTGAGGTATCGTAATGTGTCCAATGCACGTAGTACTCTTCTAGGCAAAATCATAGCGAGGAATCTTAAAAATAAAATTTGATGTTGGCCAGAAGTCGAATGTGTGACTTAAAAATGAAATTGAGTCGATTGATACCGACCGGGATGTGCAGAGTCATTAACCCTTTCGGGTCTCATTTATTTACTACTGGAGCGCTGCACAGGTCGGACTTAAAATGGGCCTATAGCAGGTGAATTTTACCTCCATAAGATGAGAAATGATAGTGGGACTTACAATCTTTGTTTTCATTACAATTTTATTTTATATTCACATTAACATACTTCTGATACATTTTGTGTCCAGTTAATTATTTATTTTATATAGAAAGAAATTAAATAAACAGTTCCAACTTGTTGCGTATTTGCCGCCATCCCCACCCAGCTCATTATTCACTAGAATCATGGTCACTAATGTTGCCATCACTATCACAATCACTAACAATATCTTCCTTGAACTTCCCATTATCATTTTCATCTTCACTAAATCAATAATTGCTACTAGAATACTAGAATTTTTCCAAATCATTGCTGCACATTCCTTTCCTATAGGTAGACGCCATATTGGATTACTAGCAAAGAAATATTTCGACTCGGTTTGTCAACTTTTTCATGGAATAGGAACAAATAGAAGGCTCACCGTGTAGAGAACAGCTTACTTCACACTACTAAATTTAAGGTGACGGCAGCAGGGCTTCAAACGTGAAATCTGCTGCAATGTTAAACTCAGACCAGGTCTATAGAATGGAATGTCATGTCACGGTCAAGTCAAGGTCTATGGATCGTACAGAACGGATACTAGCGCAGCGTTTTGATAGAAGTACAAACTAGATTTGTTTTGAATCTTACCTCGGTAGGTACAAAACCATGGTCAAACAAGGATTCACTTTTAAATCAACTCCTTCAATAATAAATAAAACATCCTTAATGAAATTCCCCGTTCTCGAGTGTTTTCATTCTCTTTTTAAATGAATTAACTGCCCAATATAACCTAAGATAACATGCATCTGACATTTAGATAAAAGATTTAATTTTAATTGACTATCAATTAATGAAGAGAGATGATGTACTGGATCTACTGATAAAACAGTTCCGGTAACTGCCAAATCGTACACTGGCGCTTGTATCCGTTCTGTATTCTCGTCCGGGGGTGCATTCCATAGCATTTCCTTCTGCGAGTTCCGCCCGTAATTCGTATTCACGGGTCTCCATGGTAAAGCAGTCATCTGCCGTCACCTTAAATTTGGTAGTGTGAAGTAAGCTGTTCTCTACACGGTGGAAGGCTGTGTGACTCGATTGCTCAGTAGATAAAATAGTGCTTTACTTCTTTATTTCGCTGATAGATAGCGCCACTTGTACGAAAATTGTTTAGAAGCAATACAAAATTATGTCGGACCTGTTCCGACATACGGCAAGAACGGGAAAATAAAAATGTCGGAACCATTCCGACTTTCGGCCTGAAAGGGTTAATAAGGCAATTGTGTGAATAGTAAACATGTACACCCAATAAACACAAAATATCGTGGTTTGTGGCGGAGTGTGGAGAACCCGAATGATCGTCAAAGATGAAACAATAAAATAAATATGCGTTTTAACTAAGTTACATGGTATTTCAGTCAGGTCTGAAACGGAACAAGACGAAATATTGTTCACTGTCACATAATTATTTGTACCTACAGGAAAAGTACATTCGATAAGGAAGCGTAGTTAAATAAGTTAGCAGGCGAATAGTGCATTCATCATGAGTCAACGTCAATTGTACATAAAGCACCATTTACACAGTCAATTTTTGCGTCAAATCTTAAATTTTTCTTCAAATTAATTTGTTTACGCAGTCAAATTTCTTTGAAGCAAATTTGACAGAAAATGAGTCTGTGTAATTGGGGATGTCCGCTTTTTGTATGATAAATTCTCTTATAAGGACTGAAATTTGAGCCAAATATTTGGTTGCAAGAGACCAACAACAAGGTTACATAAATCTCTTCTGGCTCAATTCCGTCAAAAGTCGAGATCAAGTGATCGTCAAGCCACTCTTAGGGTTCTTAGCGTTGCGTCCATCATTGTGGATGTAGAATATCATTGCAAATTGGTAGATACACAACGAATTTCACGTATTACTGGAACTTGGGAAGTTTCGATGACTTTTAAGTTTCAAACCTTAAAAAATAATCTCATATCTTCAGCAACAGAAAAGCAAGATGCAGAAAACAAAACCTATACCCCTGCCTGAGCTAAGGCATATTGGAGCACGAAGTGTAGAAAATATCTACCAAAGAATGTTGAAACCATGCACATGTAATGAGTCAGGGTATCCAGTAGTAAACAATACAATAATAACTAACAACCTCAACACATAAATCGGTTTAAGAGCATATGTGTGGACGTGGTATTTATTACTTATTAGGTCTAAGAGATGCTTATCTTGGAACCGATAAGCAACTAGAATAATCTTGACTATTTCCTTAAATGTCAACCCATCATCAACCATCATCTAGCTAGACCATTATGACGAGACATAATCCAGCTGCAAATCTGTGAACTTGATTCTGCTCTTAACATGTCTCTAATAAGTCTCAAGAAGGATCTACTAACGCAGGGTCTATGCAAGCGGTACCGAAGTTACACACAAATCAAAGGAAAATAATAATAATAATCCATCCCTGGTTCCAATTTAATGGGTCAGGGGGTGGGTATTCCCACCAACACTAGGGCCGCAGGACTCCTGGAAACCGGCTGGCCACGCCTGGCGTTTCCTCCTCTTCTTCCTCCTCTTCTTCTTCTTCCACTTCTAATTGTTCCACAAATTCCTTCCACCATGTTCTGTCCTCCCACTGTCTCTCAGCCTCCAACTCACTCCACCTTCCTCCTCTCTCCAACACATCCTCCTTGATCAGTCCAATCCACCTGTCTCTTGGTCGCCCCACTCTCCGAGTTCCCCCTGTAGCCGCTTCAAACACCCGCCTTGGCACTCTATCGGTTCCCATCCTCTTCATGTGGCCGAACCACCTAAGCCTCTCTCTTCCCAGCTTGAACACCAATCTTTCAACCCCAAGCTCTTTTCTTATCTTCCTACTTTGGATCCTATCCATTCTTGTCACCCCCTTCACACTCCTCAAAAACTTCATCTCAGCTGCCTGTAGCTGATTCATTTCCTTTCCACCTGCTGACCACGTCACTGCCCCATATGTTAGAATTGGCAGGAAATATATCTTGTACATAATGATCTTGCAGACTTGTGGAAACTTCTCATTCCACAGCAACTTCCTCACTGCTTGATAAAATGCCTCTGCTTTCTTTCTTCTTTCTTGTATTTCTGTCTACTTTAGCCTTGTTGGTGAGCAGGCTACCCAGATACTTAAACTCTTCCACCTCCTTCAACCATCCCTCTCCAAGCTTGATCCTAGCATGACCGTGTTTAAGCTTCTTTCTTTCCATTGTCATTACTTCACTCTTCTCTTCGCTTATTCTCAAACCCATCTTCTCTGTCTCTTCACTCCACTTATCAATCTTTAACTGCACTTCCTCCCTAGTTTCTCCCCACACCACCACATCATCCGCATAAATCAACGTTTGAGTATCGATCCCCTCATTCGGCTCTGCTTTCTTCAACAACTCGTCCATTACTATGATGAACAGTGTTGGTGACAACACACTCCCTTGCCGAAGCCCTTCACTAATACTAAACCATTCCGATCTCCCCACTCCCGACTGCACACAACTCACACTGTTCTGATACATACATTTGATCCGCTCAACCAAGTCCTTGCCTATTCCTCTCTTCACCAAACACTCCCAAACTATTTCCCTTGGCAACCTGTCATACGCCTTCTCCAAGTCCAAGAAAGCCATATGCATTTCCTGCCCCCTCTCCCACTGCTGCTCCATCATCTGTCGCACTGTGAAAATTGCGTCTATTGTCGATCGCCCTCTCCGAAATCCATACTGTTCTTCTCGCAACCCCTCTTCAACATAATTCTTCAATCTCCGTTCCACTATCTTCTCAAACAACTTCGCACACTGACAGAGTAAGGTCACACCCCGGTAATTATTACATTTCCTTCGATCTCCTTTCTTAAAAAGGGGAACAATAATCCCCTTTTCCCAATCAACTGGAATTCTCTTCTGTTCCCATGCTGCTCGGATCACTCTACAAAGCCATCTTCTACCATCCTCCCCTGCAGCTTTTACCATTTCTATGGTAACCTCATCAATACCAGGCGCACGACCATTCTTCATTTCCCGCATGGCTCTAGTTACTTCTGCATCACAAAGATCTTCCTCCATCTCACTGTCTTCCATTTCACTTCCAATCTGCAGCTCTTCTTCACCCATTGATACATTAAGATCCTTTTTTACATTTAAAAGATTCTCAAAATACTTCCCCCACATCTGGTTTATCTTCATTACATCACTTATCAGATCACCCTTGTCATTCTTCATACTCTTTAGATCGTCTCGAGTTCCCCTTTTTTCCTTGACTAGTCCATAGATCATCTTTTTGTTGCCATTAAAATCTTCCACCAACTTGTCTGCTAACTCCTCCATTGATTTGTCCTTCTCTTCTTCTACAATGCATGCCACATTTCTTCTGCATATTCTGTACTGATGTTTACTTTCTAACGATCTGTCTAATTCGTACTTCTGCCATGCTAGTCTTTTCTCCTTCACAGCAACTTTTACTCTGTTGTTCCACCATCTTGTCTCCTTCTCCTTCCTTCTTCCACCTGCTCTTCCACACAATTGTTCAGCCCCAGCTACTATAGCATTCTTGAACTCCTGCCATTCTTCTTCCACATCCCTCAACTCTCCAACAGGCACTCTGTTCTTGATCTTATTTCTGAATTCGTTCTTCACCGCGGGGTCCTGTAGTTTCCATCCTTTGATTCTCTTATGTGAGACAGTCACTACTGGTTTCTGCACATCGATCCTGAGCGTGCACTCGAGCAGTCGATGGTCACTGTCGAGTGAAACGGCTGGGCATACCTTGATGTCTATGATGCTCTGCCTCAAGCTGTCCCCCACACAGATGTAATCTATCACGGACTCCGATCTGTCCTCACCGTAGCCGTATCTTGTTATACAATGGCTTCTTCTCTTCTGAAACCAGCTGTTGCCTATTTTCAGTTGATTTCTTCTACACATATCCAGCAGCCTCTCCCCATCTCTGTTTCTCTCGTCTACCCCATACTTCCCCAGCACCTCCTCATAGCCCTTTCTGTCACTCCCTACCTTCGCATTAAAGTCTCCCATCACAATTAATTCATACTTTGATCTCTCCAATACCTTTTCTATTTCCTCACTAAAACTCTCTTTCTCTTCCACTGCTCGACCTGCCTGTGGTGCGTACACCTGCACAACCTCCACTGTCATCTTTTCACTTGCCTTCAATATCAGTGACATCAACCTGTCGCTGTGACACTTCACATCCACCACAAAGTCACTAACCTTCGGCCTCACTACTACCGCCACTCCATTCCTTCCCTCCAAGCCACCAGACCACCACAGCTTAAAGCCATTTCTCAAGTCCTTCGAACCACTTCCTTTCCACTTTGCTTCACTTAGCCCTAGAAACAATAACTTCCTTTCAACCATCACATCTATCATTTCTTCTACCTTTCCATTCAATGAAACAATGTTCAGCGTACCAAATGTAAATTCAATTCTACTTCCTATTTGTCTTTCTTTCCTGGTTCTTCTCTTTGCTCTGTTAGATCCTGCTTCCGGGGCTGTTTCCTGAACTACGTCACTCGTCTCCACACTGTGCGGCTCCAAAAACCCTGATGACTCCTCTCACTTGTTCTCTCTTCTATTACATTTCGTAATCCTTCACCAATTGATCGATGCCAGTCCCATTTTCCCAACAACCCCCTTTGCATTCCCCTCAAGCTAATGTTCCACACACCTTGTTCCTTACACACGGCTCTGACACAATTATTCAACTCTCTGGGACCACTCCCTTTCCCCGTCAGCATGCTAGCCATGTAAACTTTGCATGACAAGAGTTCATATGGAGTATGTAGACTGCAATGTCATTCAAACAAAGTATATTGAGAGGAAATAGGTACTCTGACTAAGTATGTATACAGATCGCTCAATAACGCTTAAAATAAGCAAAACGGCAGATCTAGTAAATCCAAAGTTATTCTGTAAAATGCTGCAGTGACCTATCTATTGCATGGATTGAGAAAATTAAGATCCCTAATTATTTTGCTTGGAAATTCCAATGTCCTATGCTCCAAAGATTATATTATCACTTATCAGAGAGATTATTTATCCCTCCTAAGAGTGATCGATCAGCCAAGTTTTGTGTAATTTTATTTAACAATAAAATAAAAACAGGTGGGTATCCAATTGATTAAGGTTGGGTAGTATATTAATACAACATCATTTAAATAGGTACGATATCCCATTTATGGAAATATAGGTATGCTCATCATAGTTTTCCACAGAATAATCTAATGTTAAACCTCACTACTAGCACTAATTCCTTGAAACGAAAACGCTTGAAAATTGAAACAACACCGCCTTTAATTCTAGCTAAAGAAGAATCTGATATCTTTGTCAAGACAAAATCTATGTAGTAGGAATGTAGCAAGAAAACCACATGTGGTGGTAGGTGGTGGCTATGAAACCATTAACAGATATCATTCCGCAAATCGGTTTTAATTCGTCTTTTCCCCCGAGAAAAAATGTATGGTTTGTTAACAATTTGTTGTCGAACCCACTGATGATTGGAGCAAGGCGGTGACATTCCTTCCTCCTCTTGATAAACAAGTTCACCTTAGAATGCTAGCGCCACAATGTCGAATGAAACAAGACTTAGTCTTGACAACATTTTGAAAAAGTTAAAAAAGTAATAAAAAAAGTCAAACCGTACAAAACAAAACGATTGTTACCCCTAGAATCTAACTAATAATCCGTGCCGCATACATGAAACCGTGAAGATGTATATAGCATAAACAAGACGGGAGACTTACCATGTGAAGTGTCGTGCGTTGTGGCGTCTGTTGAGGTTCCTGGCTGCGATAGAGTAATGGAATCTGCAACAACAAAACAACAAACTTATTATAGAGACCAGGTAGAGGAAAACCTACACGTTCCAACAAATTAGGTTTAATTATTTATTAATAATGAATTTACCACAGTAATATTCTGCCATAATAGCTGCATGATTACGATTATACTAGTCAAGGATGGAAGGTGGCAGCAGTGGCCTAGTTAGGGATTTGCGTTTTCCTCTCAACGGGGTAAACCAAACCATGAAAACCCGAGTCCGGAAGGTTTTGTAAGCTGCGGGGTTCGAACATGGGTTTCTGGAGTGCACCTTGTTAGTAGCTAAGTTACATTTAAAAATTACCAGCAAACAGGTGTTTTTATCTGAGGTCGAATACAGCTCGTCAGTGACTTCAAACTCCACTCTATGTACAATTGTAAATTATAGGGGAGAGGGGGGCACATTCGGACAGGGGGAACATTTGGACAGCTTGATTTTCCAGCCTAAACATATACCTATGTAAAAATTTCAAATAAATACAGAAAGTTGGTAGCAGTGTGTACCTTGTTCCTATGTAGTTTGAGAAGAGCAGCTGTAACACAGCAGAAATTACAGCGAAAAGTCACTTTTTGATGCCAAAAGTAAATTTGAACTGTTTTATGTTTGTAATAATATCTACCCCATAAAAAACACTCCGTGTAAAAAAACAGCCAAGTCTCTTCAACTAAAAAAAAAAATATGAAATCTAAAAATTCTGCACTGAAACGTAGTGATATCAAAAAATGAGCCAAGTCAAAACTTTATTTGAAAATTAAAAAATACTTGGCGCATCGTTTTTTTAGGGCATTGTAGGTATAGGTACTATAAGTATATGTATTTATATCTAGCCTATACTTCTAAGCTATTTATATACACGATGCGCCAAGTATTTTTTAATTTTCAAATAAAGTTTTGACTTGGCTCATTTTTTGATATCACTACGTTTCAGTGCAGAATTTTTAGATTTCATAATTTTTTTTTTAGTTGAAGAGACTTGGCTGTTTTTTTACACGGAGTGTTTTTTATGGGGATATCACTTATTTTTTTAGTTTATTTACACAACTTGTAAAACTTATTAGGGCAACAATGGCTAATTCCTTTAAAAAAATACGCCATTTCCGAATTAGTTACTAAAAAAATATTGTTTGGAGCTAAATTTAAACTTAAAGTGATATGCCATGAAGAATTGCGAAAGCATCGTTCCAATAGGTCCAGCCGTTTTCGAGATATGGCATCACTTCCGGTTTTCAAAATGGCGGCTGAAAGCTCTTACACATTGTATTAATTTGTATATAAATACTAATATTTCATTATAAGACTTCTGAATATGTAGTTGGTTTTTATATAAAGGGAAGTGAATTTAGGCAGATTTCGCTTAACTATGACGTCATTTCCGGTTTCAGTAATAAGAAAACTTTAATTTAACTATTGTTATTTCATAAAGAGGACCGTCTGAATCGATTGGCGCAAATTTCGTTCCGATCGGTTAAGCCGTTTTTGAGATATGACGTCACTTCCGGTTTCAAAATGGCGACTACCGGTTTGATTTATAAAAAGGCACCTCAGACGCCAAAAGTGCACATGTGGTAAAAATTTCAGATCGATCGGCTAAGCCGTTTAGGCTGTGGCGGTGATAGCGGTGTTTCCTGATATCATCAGATAGGTTTTAAAAGGGGTGTAATTTCACTGTTTTCACGGCCCTCTAGCTCGCAAATGGCATAACCTATTGTTCCCAAATTTAGTATATGGAGTGGGGTGGGCCATAGCTCGAAATTAAGATATTTCACAACAATGTGAGATTTTCCAATTTTATGATCCAGTAGGCCGAAAATGCCATGTTGTTGCTTACAGTAAAAGTGTTTGGTCTGCTCCTCGGTTTATTAGGCATTTACGGTATGTTGAGTGACTGTGAGTGTACGGTACGACTTGGCTGGGTGGAGCGACCGCTCCACTAGATTAGTAGAGCCCCGTGAAAATGGGTTTATTATTTTACCAATTTCGTTTTTAAAAACCCAAATTTCGTTTTTTAGCGGTTTTATAGAATTTAGTGGCAAATCAATAAAGTAATATTTCTGTCAAAAATTATATAGTAACCAATCCCTAGATTCAATGCTAAACATTAACCACTAAACATTACAGGCAATCTAAGTAACAAATAAGAACACAAACAAGAGTTTAGAGTAAATAAAAGTGTATTTATTTAAGTAGGAACTCTGAATGGCGTTTACATGCGACGTGTTTCATCAGTGTGTCCTTGCACTTGAGTTCTAGTCTGCAGTTGCAAAACCGGCACATCAAAAGTTTTCCGTCACTCACGTAAAACCCGTCACTCCTGAACTCTGAAGCCCTAGACGCGGCTGTAACTGTTGGTTTCGGCATTGTGTACAAAGTAAAAAACACAAGTAAAATTGTTTTGTGCACAATAATGATAATAATAATTTAATAATACAGTGGCACTACAACTAAAATGGCCGCCCGCCGCCATATCGCTGCCTCGTGCGATGGGGGGAACAGGAACAGCTGATTCCTAGCGCCTGCGCAGTTACCAAATGTATGAGCAGGGTTTAACCTTGAAATGTCACCAACAAGCGCGCTTGCTTTCTCCGCGGAATGTGGATATTTCCATGAATTATGCGTAAAATAAGAAGTTTTAGGTTGAGTTTCAACATTTTTTGTAAACATTTCTGAAAACTGAACAACATTTGTGGGATTTCGCGATGTATTACAAAAATATAGTCGATTTCGGTGTTATTTCGCAATAATGGCATATTTCGTTTTATTTCGCGATTCAAATCTTGCAGAATTGGGTTTAGAATGACGTAATTCGTGCTCATATTCCAAGAAAATACAAGATATAAAGATATCGCGTTATCGCGATGTGCGAAATATACGGAGCTCTATCTATTAGGTGATGACAGTTATTTGTTTTGACTTCATACATTCATTAAATCAATACTTTTAGCAATCTATTAAGCCCCTTACCTGAAACTTGAAGCACCTACCCTCATCAGGAAAAAATATTTTTCTTTCCAATGCGTTTGGGGCACATTCGGACAATCTCTAGGGGGCACATTCGGACATGCTATTTATATGCTATTTTTACAAGTCGATTTTTACAGCATGGTTTGGTAGATCTTTCTTTGAAATTATGTATTTACACAAGAAAGATGATTCCTGGAATAATATTCATCCAGTCAAAGAGGACATTTATGTAGGAATTAACCGTTGAGACCTAGTCATAAAGAAGTGGTTCAATTATGAAATTTGAAGTAAATATTACAAGAAATAAATGTAATTATAAGGATTGTTGATTAAGAGAATGTTTGAGTTCATTTCCTCCTTACAGAGTTTCGTTTTTAATTGTTTTTCAATGCAAATTACGTTATGTCCGAATCTGCCCCACCGGTGGGGCACATTCGGACAAAAAAGTATTTTTTAAAAATGCAATTATTATATGTAAATATAAATATTTACAAAATTGCTTGGAAAGCAATTTATAGGTAATAGATTGAACTTATATAAACAACAAAAATAAATTCATTTCTCTTTACAACAACAATCTTATCTGCAAAAGAAAAAAATCGTCCGATTGTTCCCCACTCTCCCCTATGCAATTAGTGCTCGCAGTGAGCGATCTACCAAACTAATACTAGCTTAAAATAATAAAGAGATACCTATGGTCCGTTTCAGACCTAGAGACACTCATTGTTCTCACTTACATTGGACCTGACCCTATCGTAAAAACGTAAAAGTATCAAAACAAACCTCAGCTGTGGAATGCTTTCTGTATCAGCTCTGCCGCAGAGCCAATAGACCCTCAAACGTGTCTACATTTTCACCCACTCAAGGTCCATTTCTTTGGAACGAATTTTTACAACCCTTAAGAGGGCTAAGAGTAACAAGGTTGTAAACGACATCGAACAAGGGACGGACAATAAATGGTTGAGGATACAATGAGAGCAAATGATTTTACGATACATTATAAACGAGAACAATGAGTGTCTCTAGGTCCGAGACGGACCATAGACAATTATTTACCATCACATCTGGTCTGAAGAATGGAAAATGACGGACTTACTGATGTCTGTGAGGCTGTCCTTTGAGTCCGTGTAGTCCAAGTGATGGTCCGCGTTCGAGTTGTTTGCGAGGAGCAAGGAGATCTGGTCCGAGTCCTCGAAGCTGCCCGAGGATCCGTCGTGGTCGTCGTAGTCCGGCGCCTCGGTCTTGATCTCTTGCGTCTGGCGGCGCTTGCGGTGCTCTGCGCTGTTGGCACGCTTGCGCCGCTTGCCGGGAGCGGTGATGGGGAACAGAGACACGGGAGGCACCGCGGGGCTCTCTTCCACGGGACTCTGCAACACCCTCCCATAAGTTAGAATATTGGAATTCCTTCAGTAAAGATTTAGTTTGTACTACCTAATATTGTCAGCTGTCAAGATTTTTTAATACCTAGGTACCTATGTATGTTCAAACCTTCTATTTTGGAGGCTTGGGTTTATTTTGAGGATATATTGTGGTGGATTATATCCAGTTCGCATTAATAAAACACCGTTGAAAATGGCATTCTCATAAGGATTTGGTTTTTAAATGTAGAAAGGACGCAACAAGCAGTGACAGTGACAAAGATTCACTCGATTATAAGTTAATTGTTGATGCCAATCATTGTCAAAATATTGTCTAATATTGCAGAGCTTTAGTTGCCAAGATGGTAGAAAGAAGATACAATCTTCTTGAATAGGTACCTTAGTTCTACTATATAATTTTGAGAAACGCATACCTACAGGTAGTATAGGTACTAAAAATAACAGCGTAGGTAAAGAGCAACAATTGCAAAAACTAGCAAAGTTAGTTTACATCCTGGATGTTTTCTGAACCGAAGAGTTGCAAGGCAGTGGTCATGGCAGAACAAGACGTCCTGACCACTGCCTATCAGCTCTACGGTTCAGAAATCATCCATGATGAAAACTAAGTTTACTAGTTTTTGCAATATGTCTCAATCTTTACCAATTCAATAATCAATACTGAGTTAAACCTTTTGGTTTAACGAATGTAATCGTAGGTAGGTACACTCGGCCAAACAAAACTTGAACGTTGACCAAATTTGAATGACTGCTGGTCATGTCCCATAACCAATCAAAGCTTGTTATTATCATTGAAATGTGAGGTCACCTACTAGAGTGAGACAATGAGATCGCTTAGACTGACTTCTGATGGTGCGATCTTACATTTATGAGCCTATCAGATTTACTTAACGTTCAAGCTTTGTTTGGCCAAGTGTACCTTGCAAAATTGAAGCATACTAATAACTTTTGTGTTACTGTTAATTGTTGACTTCAATAAAGCACATACTGGTTCTAACTCAATTAATTAAAATGTGAAATATTGAACCATGTAAACTAGGATACCTAAAGAAAATTGACAAATAGTGGAACAGTAGGAAAAATAGGGAAAATAGTATAGTAATAATTGTAAGCCATGTTTGAAGGTCCTAGGTCAGGGGTCGGCAACCTTTTTTGGTGAAGAAGACAATTTCCAAAAAAAATATAAATGAAATGATAATGGGAGCCGCAGTAGATGCAATCAAATATATACACCGAAAATAACAAATTGGATTAGGTACTAGTTTATTTTGATATTTTATTTTTGACGAAGCCCCCCAGCTGTTGCCCTCAGCCGCAGGGCATTTTTTAAAAAGAATTTCAACAATTTAAAAGTGATTCTGGGACTCAAAAATTAACAAATTGAATCAAATAACCTTCCAAATCGTTGCCACGCAGGGCGTTTTTTTCTTCTTCCTAATTTAAAATTTTTTCGATTCCAGATTGTTATTTAAATTATGAAGAGCCACTCAAAAAACATCAAGAATAGTGCGGAGGATTAGCATAAAAACATTTCAAATAGTGAAACTCTATTGCCCTTTTGCACACTTGTAGCTAACATATAAACAATTAAAAAACCGCTCAGACACAAGCTGGCAAATCACCCCCCTCCCTTCTATGACGTTTTCAAAATGGTGGCTATATTAAATCATATCTCCTGAACGAAGGCTCGTAGAGTGATGCGGTTGACGGCAAACGATTCAGGACCTTTTATTTAGTTCATAAAAAAATTGCATTACTAAGCAATTTTGATTGCAAAATGGCGGCATTGAAAAAACTTTTTTTTTCATATTTTTCAGATTAAAACTTACATACAAAACCAAACTTCAAGAAATATTTTTTTTAATTTAATATAGCGATATCTTGGTTAAATCCATAGAGTTTATTTGTTATGCTGTCAATATAAGGGTTAAATTACGATAAGCAATACAATACACAACACTTTTAATAGACTCAGGACGAAGGGCTCCCTTCGATCACAGCAGATATCGAGTGTACCAAGACTTGTTTGAGACGGTGAAAGGGTGATACATTCCAGCAACAAATGATGTGATGGTTTCTTACTAATAGGCCACGACCGCATTCTCTTTCTTCTTTATTCAGCGCACATACCATCCCAATCATTCTCGTAATCATTCATTATATCTGTTTTATATAATTGTTTGCTTCCCAAATCGTTTCTGGACATGATCTTCCCTACGCCAGTAATAACTAAAGCAATTTACATACATTCTAATTTGATTCTTCCCCCCTCCCGATCCCGACTAACATCATTCGTTGAATCGCCTCCCACCAGTATAATATTGTTGGCGAGGAGTGCGACGTTAATCACAATTGCTTGATCATTGAGTCATGTAGCTCTGTACGTCACATATAGTTCTGTACGTCACAGCTATTGTTACGAGCCACATTGATCACCGAGAGAGGTCACTTGGCGTGGGTAAATCATGCACTCTGTAAGCGCAGACTGTGGAGGTGAAGAGATAAGGTGAATAACTCGGGTTGCCCTGCTAACTGAGACGCTTTATTTCCTGCACGCGGTATCATCAAACGAACTGCACTTATTCGTTGGCACTTATACCTCGACTTATACCGCGTGAAAGTGCGTTTATCATCTTATATTACCTACCGCATAAATATTCAAATCGTCTGAACTAAAATGCAATTTTCTAAAATGTTATTGATTCATGAAATAAATCTCCATGAAGAAATTTTCTCGTGAGCTTCGCACTCAAAATCCATTTATTTTTCTTCCGCCTGTTCGATTTTCAAGAACTTGGACTTAATGCGTTATGAATCGAACTTGTCGCTAATGTCTGATGCCAACACGTGGTCTAAACGCGCCTATAAAATCACCAAGTGAAGTGTCTATTGACTAGTCATTTATGAGCGTGCGGTATCATAATTATCTTCATTCGGTTATAATGAAGTGACGAAAGGATATGAAGGATAGGGGAAAAGATACGGCTGTCGACTGCTAGTTATATATAGAACATGATGGTTAGGACCCATTCAGTATTGACATTAGGACGAGTCGGTACCCGGAGTAAGTGTATTAATCTCGTGATATTCCAGGTAATGGCACGGCGGTGGTCCCGCCAGTCATCGTCAAACCCGTGACGCGTGACATCGGTTTGTCGTGCACCGTGATCAAGCGTGACATCGACACCATGCACCGTCCCATCGTGCGTCACGTCTCCACTAGCACGGACCATCTGAACCAGAAGAACACGGCGTCCCCGCCCCCGCTGTTCCATCTGCAAGCTGTACCCAGCATCTCGCTCAAGTCCATGGATGACAAGTTCAACCAGCCAATCGAGACGTCAAAAACGACGAAAGAAAGTAGTGAGAAATTACCAAAAATCACCACGCGTGAAGTGAGTTCAGGATCAAATCTTCCAATCGAGAAGTTATATACAGAAAGTGAAGTGAAAACGTGCGTAAAAGAGTCGGTCACGATATACAAGGAAGGCGTCGAGCGTAAGAAGAAATCGAATCGGCTTGATTTTAGTGTCCAAGTGGAGTTGCCCGTTGATACCGGCGTTGTTGATAGTCCAGTCAAATATTTATTTCCTCCGGAACCAAAAGATGTAGAGCATTTCCGTTTTCGGAAATTAATAGAAAATCATTATCTTATTATAAAAAGTAATTTTTGGAAGAAATATTTTAGAAATGGCGTCGAGCGAAATTATCGTTTTTTTGGGTTTTCAATTATTTTAACTAGAACAACGTGCAAAGAGAGCAAAACGAACTATCGAAAATTGTTATTCATAGTTTACTGGATGATACCAAAAAGTTTGGTTGACCTATAATTCCTAGTTTAAAAATGGCGGCCAATTGAAGTTGAGGACACGTTTCACATAATATCTTAAAAAGTATTGCCCTTAGAACAGTGCGGTTGATGCCATTCGATTCTGGATCAAAAATTTAGTTTAAAATAAAATTGGTCAGTTTTTTGTTTTTTTCATCCCTGTTTGACTGTCTTATTGCATGTTATTTGGCATATTTAGAACATATTTAGTTTAGTACCTACTACATCACATTCACATACATGATTTGAAATAAATATGTTGATGTTCTCTATTCGTATCATAGTATAAAGTTCAGATGATTCGTATGGTGTTTCTTGGTGTTCTTCTAATTTCTGGATGTTCTAGATGCAGTAATTTTCCTTTGTTAAAGAGTGCTTAGACAATGTTTATTTTATGGCTTATCCTAGGACATAATTATTACCTACTTTTTTATTCTGCAACATATACCTAAGGGAAAACAAGAAAAGTGGTAAACTAAGCTAATCGCGTTATAATTACTTCAAAGTTCTAGTTTTCTGAAATTTAACATTGCGACCATAAGGACCACAACATACGTGCACTTCTTAACGGTTTTTAAGCTCCTTTTCCACCGATGGATTTATTTGAGACCCCGATTCAACATTTTAGATAGAAATGTTAGTGGCTGTTTTATCGAGCAATGAGAGGATTACTGCACCCTTTCGACTTATTTGCTCATGAAAAGTAAAATATCTCATGTCTGAATCAGTTGCTATGGAAAAACGGTCTTCTAGACATTCGTATTTATTTACAAATTTCTGTATATTTTAGAAGACCGTGCTCATAACGCTAGTCTAGAAAGACATACACCTCTTAAAACCTTGAATGATTATACGCTAAATAACATGCAATTTACTAGGTACCAAAAAGCTGATACTAAGTGCAGAAACTACTATATTTTAATCCAAACTGAATTTTTGATCCAGAATCGAATGGCGTCAACCGCACTGTTCTAAGTGCAATACTTTTAAAGATATTATGTGAAACGTGTCCTCAACTTCAATTGGCCGCCATTTTTCAACTAGGAATTTTAGATCAACCAAACTTTTTGGTATCATCCAGTAAACTATGAATAACAATTTCCGATAGTTTGTTTTGCTCTCTTTGCACGTTGTCCTAGTTAAAATAATTGAAAACCCAAAAAAACGATAATTTCGTTCGACGCCATTTCTAAAATATTTCTTTCAAAAATGTTTTATAATAAGATAATGATTTTCTATTAATTTCCGAAAACGGAAATGCTCTACATCTTTTGGTTCCGGAGGAAATAAATATTTTGTTGGATATTTTTTTTATATCGCCCACCATTTTGAAAATATTGACAGCATAACAAATAAACTCTATGTATTTAACCAAGATATCGCTATATTAAATTAAAAAAATATTTCTTGAAGTTTGGTTTCGTATGTAAGTTTTAATCTGAAAAATATGAAAAAAATACAGTTTTCTCAATGCCGCCATTTTGCAATCAAAATTGCTTAGTAATGCAATTTTTTATGAACTAAATAAAAGGTCCTGAATCGTTTGCCGTCAACCGCATCACTCTACGAGCCTTCGTTCAGGAGATATGATTTAATATAGCCGCCATTTTGAAAACGTCATAGCAGGGAGGGGGGTGATTTGCCAGCTTGTGTCTGAGCGGTTTTTTAATTGTTTATATGTTAGCTACAAGTGTGCAAAAGGGCAATAGAGTTTCACTATTTGAAATGTTTTGCCAATATATAGAGCTAATCCACCTCACTAGAAGCCGCAGGTTGCCGACCCCTGTCCTAGGTGGTATTATTGACTTCCTACACTTAGAAGTCACAGAAATCCAAAAAATTACAGAAAAAAATAGGTAGACTCTAGGCCAAACAAAAATTGATTGTTCAATAAATCTGATAGGCTGATAAATGTAAGATCGCACCATCAGAAGTCAGTCTAAGCGATCTCATTGTCTCACTCTAGTAGGTGACCTCACATTTTAATGATAATAACAAGCTTTGATTGGTTATGACTTATGGGACATGACCAGCAGTCATTCAAATTTGTTAAATGATCAATTTTTGTTTGGCCAAGTGTACATTATAAATTTCTTCTCTTTCCTCATGTGGGATATTAACAAGACAAGAAGTATGACATTACCTCCTTGGCTTGCGGCGTGGGTGGGTCCGCGGCATAACCGTCCGACAATCCCTGCACGGCCAGCAACTCGGCGGTTGTAAGGAAGGAAGACAGCTGCTCTTGCAACACGTTCACTTCTCCCTGGTACATGAAGTCCACCAGAGCAGACAAATCCTCGAACCTCACGTTGCGGAAGATTATCACAGGATGCTGGCACGGGTTCTCCTACAAGCATGCAAAACTTGTTAGCACTTAGGTAGTACACTACAGCCCTGCTTAGCTCTGACATGGGTATAGCCTCTATCGCTTTTATCTAACAGCAGGTATTCCTCTTCTGCTCATAAGTATGTAGCATAGGCATATGTTTTTCCTACTAATCTTGATTGTTTGTAAAATGTAAACATTGCAAACAGGACAATTTATAAAAACCCGGGTTAAATTACGATAAGCAATACAATACACAACACTTTTAATAGACTCAGGACGAAGGGCTCCCTTCGATCACAGCAGATATCGAGTGGCATCGGCTAATCGTAAGAAATCCGGAACAAATGATAGCTACCTAGGAACCCATTCTCCTTTCATATTCCGATTAAATATTGAAGCTTTTTAGAAGTCACGAATGGACCAGCTGGGATTTCCAAATGATTTCCTTTTTGTCTGGGACTTAACGTCGCACTGTTCTGCAGCGAGGCTAATGGCGACGGATGAATGATTATGTTGATTGGGAGATGATGGTGAAGTGAAGGTAAGGATGGAAGGTGGGAAGGAGGCGGTCGTGGCCTATTAGTAGGGTACCTTCCCAGCATTTGCCTTTCGACTGAGGGAAAACCACGAAAAAACCCCAGTCAGGAAGGACGGCCGCGGGAATCGAACCCGGGCCTCCGGAATACAAGTTCAGAGCGTTACCACTCACCGAAACTTTTCCGTTCCAAATGATTGAACCTACCTTGAAGAGGTCTCGGAAGTATGTGCTGCATGCAGAAAGCAGCATCTTGTGTGCTCGGATCTTCTTCCCCTCACAACTTAGCGTGACATCCACAAAGTCTTCATCACTCCGCAGACTGTCAAACGCACACGTGATATGACTCAAGTAGTTGTTCCATCGCAGAGAGAATTGTTGGCTGTCTCCCATCTTCTCAGTTCCTAAAAACAGAATTAGGTTCGTTTACACATAAATGCCTGGTGAAAGATTAAATAAGGAACAAAACAACCAACTGGTTATGGAGCTTTAGGGAACCTAAGTAAATTTACCTTTAATGTCGAAAATACGTCAAAATTTTAACCTACGTGGTACCTACTAGGTAGGCAGTAGTAGGGATGTAAAATTGAAACGAACTGTGTCCACAAATAAAACAAGTATAAGGGCTGTAATGAAGATCAAAGATAATACAGATTCTCAAATTCCCCCTTTCAGTTTAGTTTACAGCAAAAAACAAGATGGCAACCAAAATGGCGGATTAGCCCCCACCCCTACCACAAGAACGGAAATCACTAAATACGCACTATCGCCAACTGTGCAATAAAAAAATACCCTGACAATTAATAAAATTTTATTTTAATTAATGTAATTTTTCATTCAAGTCATTGAAAATTTGTTAATATCATCATGATTTTAAAAATGTGCTTAAATAATAATGCAGATTATATGTGATACATTCCTTGCGATTAATTTCTGAATGTCATCTTCTCTCAAAATATTTCTGTTAAGTTGAACAACATTAGTTCACGTTAGTGGCCCTACGAGCACTTTGGCAGCACAGTGCAGACACGAAAAATGGCTTGTGTCTTCGTACCGCACCGCTTCACTCCATGTTTGTGTGCTGAAAGTTGGCTGAAATCGACGGCAAATGTAGCAAAATTAAACTGAATTTGTGACATACAACCAATATATTACTGTTTTTAAGGACTGTCTCATTCCGAACCGAAAACTTGGAGTATGTATATAATCATCTACGAATTATCTAATACTTTACTATCAATTTATGGGTGCTGGTTTTGTTTAGGAACATAATCCATTAACCTCTTAGGTAGCTACCTACCTAGGTCCTAGTAGGTACCTAGTACCTACCTAGTTACTACCTACCTACCTACTAGGTAGGTACCTACCTACCTACCTACCTACCTACCTACCAGTACATTAATTCTTTGAATGTTCTCTGTGTGTAGTAGGTACTTACACTAGGTAAGGTACCTTACCTAGGTACATTACCTAGGTACCTACCTACCTCGATGTACCTAGGTACTTAAACTACCTAGGTACCTACCTACCTACCGTCTACTATAGGTATGTACCTAACAATAGAGATAGGTACTTCTAAAGGGCTACCCACGATTGGCTTAGCATAGCATAACACAGAACATGAATAGCGCACAAGCTACAGCACAAGAAAACGTCAAACCATGATTGACACTAGCATACGCGTAGGCATAAGCAAGCATGAGGAATCCACAGCTTCCTCTATATGAACCTTGAAACATCTACGGCCTTCTAAATTGTACTCAAGTGACACTTCATTATTTGACTGTTTTGTTTATTTGTAATTTATGAGTGAATTAAATTATAAAAACAATTAAAATGTAATTTTACATGTAAAGACCTCAAATTAGTATTTTTTAAAGTGAACCAGTCCTCATCCGTGCTGTACACTTACAAACGAACTGATTTTAATTATTCCATTCCATTACAGCTACTGAGATTTCCATTCAAGCAACAACAACCACAATCTTACAATGCGAAGGAAAAGTGAGCGAGTGAAGGACAAATCGTCGGACAAGAAAGCGGAGAAATCTCCAAAGAAGTCGCGCACTCGGTCCACTCGACGTCGGAAGAAGTCGTCTTCGACATCCCCCGAGTCGTCGGACGCCGAAGACTTTGACCCTTCGTTCGAGGCGCGAGGGAGGAGGGAGGTTGCCGTCGTGACCCCCGATGAGGAGAAGCCGAGTGGACGCACACGGAGGACCAGTAAGAAGCAGACGGCAGTGGAAGAGGTGGAGCAGCAGGCGAAAGCTGCCCAAGTTCCACTAGTAGAGGAATCTCCATCTCCAGAGGAAGTCGTTCCAGATAAAGTATGCTTGCTTCGAGTTTAAACTCTGTAATTCATTTTTACGAAGACCTTCTGCCGATTTTTTCAGAAATAATGCCAGAAATATCCTGGAGGAATTATAGGTATTTTTGTATTGAGCTGAAGTTGTAGGATGAGGGCAAACCTTGACTTCCATTTTTATTCTTGTTTCATGACCATGTATTTACCGTATTTACTCGCATATAGTCCGCACCCCCCCTGTTTTGAGATTTCAACATTTGAAATATACCCGCGGAATGCGAATAAATACGGTAATGCAACAAGTTTGCACTAAATAACTTTTGTAACCAACAGCAGTGTGAAAAGAAACTTTTTGACTTGTTTGCGTCTGCTAATATACTTATTTTGGATGATAAGAACGGGCATTACTTACACCATTTGGGGGGTGGGGGGGAGGGGGTGTATTAAAGGACAGACATGGTCAAGATACCTAGTTTGTCTTGGTACCTACCTATTGTAACATTTACCAGTAGGGAGTAATTCATGTAATTGAATGAGTGATGGCTTATTTCAGTAAGTGTAACCTTGCACCTCACAAATTATAGCGTACAGGTATGATGAGAGTATGTGACTGACTGACTGAACATCTTTTTGACCTCTAGGGGGAGGCGGCGGATGCCAAACACAAGGAGAAGGAGGGCAAGAGCTCGGTGTGGCAAGTGAAGAGCGCCGATGACAGCAGTGGCAGCGAGATCAAGAAGCTGAAGCTCTGCATCGTGCGTCCACCCGAGAACGAACCGGCGCCCCGGAAGAGGAAGAAGTAAGTCGCATAGGACTTGATTTTGACTCTGAAAAATATTTTACTGTACATCTCCAATTTTGTTATATTTTGACTGAGAGTCTGGGAGCCGTTGCAGATACTTTGTGTCGTTTCTTCGGTTGACGCTCCATTGTTGGTTTGTGGTTTTGGCCCTAAAAAGGGCCGTTTGCCACGATGTTTCGGCGAAGTTTGTTCCGCCATCCTCAGGTGTCGGAGGTCGAATGGTGATGTGTTCGACTGGGCTGTGCGCTTTTATGGGGAGCGGTGTTGTGCTCCTCTTTTCTCATTGGTCCGGTTGGTTTTGGGCCGCGTTCTCATTGGCCGGCTTGGTTTTTTCAAAAAGAATCGGAATCGCTATAGACAGGAATAGGAGAATTGCGAGAATCGGAATCGGCCCATCTCTAATTGTAAAGATAATTTAAAAGATCTGGATTGCATGTGCTAATGTGAACTGATTCTGTCTGCAGACTTAGCCGCTCCTCGCACCGAGAAGACGAGAAACTTGATGAAAGTTCGGCCCTAGAATCAGCAGGAGAGCGCCGCCACAAGCGCAGATCACTTCGCAACGCGTCGGACGATTCCGCATCACCGGAGAAGCTAAAGTCGACTGCAGATGTCGCCAAGCAAGTCGAGGAGAAGGTCATACCTCGTTCCCCAGAGGAACGATCGTGCAGTCCCGCCGTAGAAGGTAAATTTGCAGATTCCTCAGATTCCGAGGCCAAAGTGGAGACGTCGCAGCCCTCGGATCCTTTTGATGCACTGAAATCCACCGAGGTGGTTTTGTCTGTCAATAGAGATATTTCAGGTGGCGACGTCGCTCTGGCTTCGGAAACTGTGTTTGTGTCTTGTGACTCGACAGAGGAGGTGGCGAAACCTCGGCAGGAGCAGAAGCCGAGAGTTGTCTGCGATTCATCCATAGAGATTCAACATCCAGTAGAACCAGTCATTGCTCAGGTTTCCTTAAAGGAATTATCTTCTCAAACTGTACCACAGAAAATGGCGTCTGAGGAGATTCCATCGGGAGAAGGAACTGTATCAGAGAAATCACCTGTAAAAACTGTGGACGAAGGAACTCGATCAGTAAAATCACCTGTAAAAATATTGGACGAAGGAACTCGATCAGTAAAATCAACAGAACCTGAATCATCATCAGACGAAGAACTCGTGCCAGTAAAATCAACTGTTGCTGCAAAACCTGTGGGTGATAGAACACGATCAGCAAAATCAAAAGCAGTTGAAACACCATCAGATGAAGAAGTCGTAACAGTAAAATCAACAGTGGCTCCAAAACAATTGGATGAAGAAATCAAGTCAGTCAAATTGGCTGCCACTAAAAAGCAATTGGATCAAGAAACGGTTTTAGTTAAGTCACCTGTAGCCAAAATAACATCAGAGGAAGGAACAGTTTCAATAAAATCGGCTGTAGCCAAAAAACCATTAGTTGCAGAAACTGTTGTGAAGCTGTCAGAAGAGGTGCCAGCAGCAGATGGTAAAAACGATGCTCGTGGTTCTTCGGAAGAAAGATCAGAATCAAGGGAGTCTTCAGTGGAAAATGGCGCAGTTAAAAGCCGAGTTTCCAGAGAGTCGTCAGAAGAAAGTTTGGTTGCTGCAAAACCTTCCGTCGCAAGAGATGATTCAAGGGAATCTTCGCCGGAAGTATCTTCAGTAACCAAACCGTCCCTTGCAAGGGATGAGTCAAGGGAATCTTCGCCAGAAGTATCTTCAGTAACCAAACCGTCCCTTGCAAGGGATGAGTCAAGAGAGTCTTCACCGGAAGTATCTTCAGTAACCAAACCGTCCCTTGCAAGGGATGAGTCAAGAGAGTCTTCACCGGAAGTATCTTCAGCAACCAAACCGGTTGCTAAAGATGAGTCAAGAGAGTCATCGCCAGAAGTACACACAGTAACCAAACCTTCCGAAGGAAGACGAGTTACTATTAGAAGGTCCTTGGAAAAAAGTCCAATAGCTGCAAAACCAACGCAGAAGGGCAGAGTTTCGAGGGAATCTTCTGAAGATCGTCCAAGGAAGAGTTCTCGAAAGGAGAGAACTCCCGACGAGGTTTCACCTCGCAAGAGTCACCGGCACCATGAGTCTTCGGAGCGCAAACACCGACACAGCGGCTCGACAGAGGCGGCCAAGAGCGAGGAGAAGGCCAAGCCGAGGGAGAAGGTGGCGTTGAAGCGATCCACTTCCAGCCGAGCAGGGGAGGAGGAGGTGGAGAAACCACCGCGCAAGCGGAAGTGGGGAGGAACCAGCAAGAAGCCGGTGCTGTCCATTTCCACGGACTCTTTGAAGGTAATTCCTTAGTGTCTTGCACTTGTTACTGCATGTCTACATAGAGTGGGAGGGAGCTTTACACAATCAACATTGTTCCCGATCTGCCATTAATAGTGTCGGAAACAATTACTCTTTTTAAGTTGGCAGATTTATTTGCATTCTCTTTGCAAATAAAAACCATTCTACATTAAAGTATTACAATTAAATTATGTAGTCTAGATGTAAGTGTGTCAGAGGAGGGATGGGGAATATCTCCCATCCCGTAAACCAGTTGGGACTCCCGTTACTTGAGCGAGCATTTTGATTTTGAATCGACATCTACGTAAACGTAATGCATTTAAGTAGGTACATATATAAAATATTAATGTCTAATGTTGTACCATGGTAGTCTGAGAATTAACTTCAGATTTAACTGTGAAAAGTGTGTGAAATGTCTTTGGTTTCCGCAGACTTTGATTCCGGAAGCCAAACCGCTTGCCATCTCAGAGGTAGAGTTGACCGAGGAGGAGGAGGAGAAGGAAGAGGGTGAAGTGGAGCGGGATGATGAAGTGGAAGCGAGAGAGGTCAAGTTGGTGTTCCCAGTCGCTACCGAACAAAGAGGTAACATTGCATTACAGATTATAGTTTAGTATTTTCTCACATTGAATTTTTTTTAACCATAGTAAAGTAACATGACATCGGCATGAATATCATTGGTCATTACTTATCGGTAAATTGAGTTGATACATCTCTTACTGGCTACTAACTCTGGCTATGTGTGTAGTGGTGCAGCGCACGATCTCGCTGGTGGGCATGGAAGCGCGGTCCCCCAGTCCGGCGCGCAACAGGACATCGGCAGTGCTGTGCATCACCAATCTCACGCGGCCCTTCACCGTCAACCAGCTCAAGGAGCTCCTGGCACGCACCGGAACCATCCTCCCAGACGGTTTCTGGACCAACGTCATCCGATCCAAGTGCTACGTTGAGGTGAGCTAAAACTGCTGGCGTTCTGGAGATTTAGTGCCCGAGTTAGAAAAGAAAATTGTGAGGCTTTGTTTGAGTGTAATGGCCTAGAACTGAGCATGACCGATTGTTAAGAAAGCTAGCTAACGTAGTAAAACATATAGGTAACTAAAATAAATTCCTACTAATAATAATGTAGAAAATTTATAAATTTATGTAAAAGTGAAAATAATTAATACAAATAAATGGGCTAGGTAGTAGGTAGGTAAATAGCGTACACACTACACATGAATATTTCCACAAAATGATTCGTAATGTAAGCGAATATCGTGTAATATTTCCCAGTTTATGTTCGATTTCGGTGTTGTGTAGGCTTTTTTATATTTTGTCTTGAATTTTCGCAACAAGCCAAGGATGGGACACTGCTAGAAAACAGGAACATAATATTTATAACATTAAATATCTGTCGCCTATTATTTTCAACACAATGTCGAGTCGGGGGGTCGAATTCCACCTTCAATCTTTGGCCTTCACTTCAGTGATGTCGGCTGGCCGGTCCTGACACATCAGGCTCTTTTTCGGTTTGCTCTCTCTATCTCTTCTGGTTGATGCCTCTCCACCATATCCCTCCACCTCTCTTAGTCCTAATTTATTTTCAATGTAGATAATTTCAATACATTAACAATTTCGCGCTACACAAAAACAAACACTCCTGTGAGGCAAGTGCTAACGAGAGATGTTCTTCCAGTACACAAGCGAGGAGGAGGCGCGGGAGACAAGGCGCGCGCTGCACGGTGTGCGCTGGCCGGTCTCCAACCCCAAGCAGCTGTGCGTGGACTATGCACGCCGCGAGGACCTGGAGCAGGCGCGCAACTTGACGCAAGAACCCCCGGTGGTGCGCAAGAAGGAGGTGGAGCCGCGGCCGGAACCGCGCATCGCCAAGGTAATGAACTGATAAACCATTGTGGTTGTTTTCACTACTTCTCATTAGTGAGGCGCAGAGAAATGCAGAACTGTGAGACCTACTCTATGAAACATCCCCACACCTAAGTTGGGACTTAATATTGCTTATTTGATTTGGCATCGATTTGTACCTATTCTAGAAATATTGATCTGTGATTGGACATCGCTTTTAATAGGTAAAATTGGTAGGTAATCGTTTACATTTGATTTTAGCATATTGACATGGTTCACATAACATAACATTCGAGGTGTAATTACTAATTACATGTGTTGCGAGATGAGCTCTTACATCTAGCTCAGATCGTTGAGCACAGCTAGAGAGATGTATTCACATTTTCCAACTGAGTCGAAGCATTTCAGTCTTCGTTTTAATTACCTACATAAGATCTCGGACTCGAGAGAGCTATGTGGCAACTCTACCGCCCCGGTAACTTCATTGGTTAATCATAATAAATTATTTGTGATCAAATCCCAGTCGGGATGTGTGTTCATATTTTGCAGGCTCCTTATTAATTGTGGAATATGTTGATAGCTGATACAGTTGGCGGCACCGGTCAGGGAGTGGGATCTGGGCAAGACCGAGATGGGCCTGATGGAGCGGGAGCGGGCACGCAGTCACGAGAAGGAGCGGCGCATCCGCAAACATCGCAGCACCTCTCCCAGAGAAGCACCTGGTACGTTGAATCCACAGACAAGATTGATTTGGCTGCACTGGGATGTTCAGGAATCAGAGACAAATAGAAATTTGCGCCCTCATATTCAAGTGTTGGCTGCAAACGGATATTTGGGTATTTCCTCGGGAAGAGGTCCAAAATTTAACACGTGTTTTCTCATTTTATAAAACAAAACTTGTAATTTTGCTCGGAAGATTTCACTGTTACTTGGGATGGACTGGCTTGGTCATATTCCACGGCCCTACACTTGCGTAAAGATTTGTGCAGTGGTTGTGTTCCTAATAATTGTCAACGGTGTATTTCAGCTCGGAAAGTAAAGAAGGAAGAAGACGCACCAGCCAAGCTGCTCGACGACTTGTTCCGCAAGACAAAGCTGACGCCTTGCATTTACTGGCTTCCTCTAACAGCAGACCAGGTAACATACCTTTCAGAATAACAAAATGTTGTCGAGCTTTAACTTGTTGCCCCCTCCTATACCTAGGAATTTTATTGGATAAGGGTTGGGTACAGCCACGTTTATTACTTCGCAGTCTAGATTTGAAGCAACCCAAATTGCGTAGAGGTCATTTGTGTTGCCTAACCTCCAGCAAAGAGTTATTATGTAATGTTATTGACAAGATCCGACTGGCTGACCCACTAGTTGGTCTCTAATGCAGGAGGTTAGTCGAAACAACGGTCATCTGTGTAGAAGGCGCTTGTCTGCCAATGCAAGCTAATAGGGACCCCTGGCTGGCTTCTATTGATGCTCACTGGACACTATTTTTCTTGCAAGTGATATTGATGTGAGGTGATGTACCGTATTAACTCGTGTATAAGACGCACTCGTGTATAAGACGCACCCTTGTTTTGAGAAGTCTATTTTAAGAAAACACGTAGCATGCGTGTATAAGACGCAGTAAAATGATGAAAAACCTTGTGTGTTTGTATACATGATATCCATCTTAATGTTGGTTTTCCAGCTAACTGAGCTATTTGAATGAAAATCACTGCCAACTTGTTGTAAACAAACAGTAATTTCCTGCTTTTGAGAAAGGGGGGAAGGGAGTCTCTTCCCAGCAGCTGTTGCTTGCTTTAAGAGGCATGCACCTGCCTTTCCTCTGCATTCCAAAACAAACCCAACTTCTCTCCTCCCCTTCCATTAAGATCGCCATTCAACAGTGTTTTGTCTATTTTATGTCTGTCAGAGCAATGTTTTTCAGAGGTAAACATATATTTTGTCTCCTGATCTAAATGCAAGGGAAAACATTTTGTTGCAAAAATGTAATATGTTAATAGTGTTGTGTCTAGACACAGTATGAGTAGTCCAGACAGAGTGAGAGGGAAAGGCAGAGATAGACAACATGTGGCAGTCTACCACAGCTCTGTTTACAAACATCCACCTTGGATTTACTGGGAAAAAGCTTGGTATGCGTGTATAAGACGCAGGGCTGTTTTCAGAATCAAAATATTGACATATAATTGCGTCTTATACACGAGTTAATACGGTAGTATAATTATACAATGTTGATGTCATGGTTATGATTTGTCAAAAGGGTGCATATGATCTCCTCACCATAAATAATATGAATATGATTATTAGAGAAAGATTTTTATATGGTTTTGGTAGGATGAACCTATCATTCCAAAAAAGATATTACACTACTTGTGTTAACTTGTCTTAACTTTTGTTTGACATAACTTGTATTAACCCTCTGTCCTCCCTTACCACATTTACGCTAGTTGAGGCTCCTCCACCTTAACCCTTTATATGGGAAAAGTTGTTTCAGTGTGGTGGGGGGTGAATGAAGGGTCAACACAAGTCCTGCGGCCCACTGTACATACAGTATATGTAATATTCACTTGTTCACTATTAACAATATCTTTGAATTTCTTTTCAGATTGTAGTGAAAGAAGAGATGCGCCGCAAGCACATGGCGGAACATGCTCGTCGCATCGAAGAGATGCGGAAGGCCGACCAAGAACGTCACGAACGGATGCAAGGTCGTCGAGGGGGCGGCCACAGAAGTTCGGCCAAGAAATAGCTCCTTCTTCCCTCGTGGGGGCAAACTCTAGGTCCGCAACATTCACTGACCGACTGCTTAAGATGCCATGGTCGGTTCTTAGCCCTATTTAAATATTACTCTTTTTTTTGTTGTTTCAATATACAAGTAAATGCATACCTATAGATATGATAATATTCCTCTTAGGTCAAAGTTGTTTTATTATTAAATCATTAGTTCACTATCACAATTGAATGTTTCTAGATCGCTTTGGAATTACGGCGTAGGTAGTGATATTTAGGTTCAGAGTACATGTTGTTTCAGCGATAGTCAGGTAGCAACGATGCATGGTGGGCTGCGGCGTCCTTGAATCTTTTTCTTGCAGGGGATAAAGCATTTTCTTTGCAGGTGCGCCAAGCGTCGCAATAGTTTGAGACAAGCCGGCTGATTGGTTGTTTGTGTCGTCGACTCGTATTTACATCTACGTTCAAGAACAACTCCATTGCAGCAGCTCGAAAATATGAGTACAAAAGCAACAACGTGCAACGTTTCTACAGAACAACGTTGCAAGATCTCGGAAACGTACAAAGTGATAAAGTTTGGAGGAGTGGGACTATTCGCATGAGTAGAACAATAGAGCGTTTCTGTGGCTGCGTGTTGAATGTTTGGGACTTTTTAACTACTTCAAGCAAGAAGAAGTAGAGAATGCAATCAACAAATGAGCAGCAGCGAAGAGGATGACACCATATCTTTGTTGATTTTTCTGCACTCTTGACGCTTACTTGTACAACGTTTGTTTTAAACTACCTGACTAGGTTTCTCTAACCAGTAGATACCTAGAATAAACTATTCACCAAATTATCAGAAAGTAATTGTGTGTATTTATTTTCGAAATGCCCGTGTTCCTTCCCACATCCGAGAAAGACAGAAAATCACATTGTGATAGTACCCAAGTCTTGGCAACTTGCCTGAACAGTGAATACGTGCAGTAAAACTAAGGGCATTTTCGACTGGCCGCACTTCGCCGCACTAGGTTTGCAATTTGTATTGAGTTTGTAAGGTGGCGCAGACTGCAGCCCAGTGCAGACTGCAGCCCAGTCGAAAACGCCATAAATTCCATTCTAAAGTGATTAGGTAATTATAACAAATGGCTCTTCTAGTACACATTTTATTTTCTTAACATACTGACTGATACATGGTAGTCAAAAAGACTAAAAATTTAAATGTATGAAAGTTAACTCTACATTACAGGTATAGTAGTACATGAGCAAAAATAATTTTGTGGTGTTCAATGTAATGAATGTGTCTCAAAATATTTTGAGAACCCATTGACATTCGGTGCAGAATGTTTTCCTTGCCTCATAGCTTCATAATTAGTTAAATTTTAACAATATAATTTAAACTTGGTATGATGTTGCATTAAACTTCAATACTACAAAAAAATAATACCTAGTTGTCTTTTGTACCAAACTTATCACATGACGGCAATAAATACTGTTTGTATTTTTTCACACTGTTTCACATGGGGCTTGCATGCCACTTGAAACATTGGAAGTTTGATTTGGTCTGGTGGATAAAAACTTGGCACACGCTCTTAAGGCTTCTTGAAACTCCTCATTCGATGGCTCAATGGACACTGCTCGAGTCAAGTCTTGCCGAGCCGCCTCATACTCTCCTGCAACCAAGAACTAGCTCACGTCAAAGTTATAGGTAAATAGGTACATATACCTACATTTTGTGTACCTATATCAAAAACTGTGGAATTTTAATTTGGTCAGTCGAACGGAAAGACTTTCTGATCATTAGATTTTAATTTTTCAATCAAGCAATTAGAATTCCGGAAAAAATTTAAGGAATTTTTAGGTTTGTTGTTATGTTGGTGCCATCCTTGATCAGAAGAATGTCTTGCAGAAGCCTCGGAATTCAATAAAAATGGCATGACTTGCTTATAATTGGTTAAAACTGTGATGTTGGCTAGAACTGATGATCTAGAAGGCAGTGCCAACAGGAAGTGAACATAGTCTCTAGTGTGACTAGAGTGGTTACATTGTTAGTTGCTGGCTGTTTTAGAATAAAGAAGACTACCACATTATATTCTTATAATTATCTGTTTCAATTAAATAACTTATGTAGTTTATTAAGTATTGATTGATAACAACACATGGTGGCGGCGCGTGAGTAAGAAAACCAGTAAATTTACGCAGTATTACGTTATTTTCGGTGTAAGAAAAGCAAGAAAAATGGTGCTCGGAGATGAGGCCAATGTTCATGTTCAACAACAGCCATTACCTCAAGCCGATTCTACTACTCAATTACAACCACCTCCAAAATTCGACTTCACCGATCCACAAACATGGACCAGGTGGATTCGGAGATACGAGCGTTTCCGTATTTCAAGTTGTCTGGACAAAGCAAGTAAGTCAAGACAGGTCCATCATCTCATTTACTGTATGGGAGATGAAGCGGAGGATATCTTACTTTCTATGGAGCTCACTGCCCTAGAAGAAGATGATTATGAATTGGTTGTAGAAAAGTTTAATTCTCACTTTGTCAAAAGGAGAAATGTGATATTTGAAAGAGCCAAATTCCATCAGAGGAAGCAAGAAGAGGGGGAATCAGCGGCTGAGTTTATAACATCATTGTATACATTAGTAAAACATTGTGCGTATGGAGCACTACAGGAAGAACTTATCAGAGATAGGTTAGTGGTAGGTCTTAGAGACACCAAGTTATCCGAAACTTTGCAAATGGATGCAGAGCTAACTTTGAAGAAGGCCATCGATAAGGTCCGAGTACATGAAGACATTCGAGGTCAGCAGAAGATCCTGAGGGGGTTAGAAAGCAATGATGCGAATGTTGATATGGTTAAATCAAATAAACCTAAGTTTCAGCATTCAGGTGCCCGTTCTCACCAGCAACAGGAACATTTCAAGCCGTCGAGCAGCTACAGTGGTCAGAATAAATCTGCAGACCGCTGTACCAGATGTGGACGCACACCATCTCACCCGATACGAGATTGTCCAGCGAGGGAGGTGAAGTGCAGAAGCTGTAACATCATGGGCCACTTCGAGAAACACTGCCGCAGTAAGAAGAAGCAGTCAACGGTACACGAAGTGCGAACCGGAGGCCAGCAACCCGAAGTATATCTAGGTACGATAGACGGGGACACCACCGACGACCCATGGTTCGTGACACTACTAGTAAATGGTAAGCGAACACAATTCAAAATTGACACAGGTGCCGATGTAACTGTACTCTCGGAAGAGGAATACAAATCCAGGTTTTCCAAGCATAAGCTTAGTCCAACGACGAAGACACTTCTGGGACCAGGACGAGCAACCTTAGATGTCAAAGGTCAGTTTAAAGCAACATTTCAAGTAAAACAAAACAAGTCTGTTCAAGACATCTTTGTGGTCAGCAACCTAAGCAGTGCACTACTGGGCCGACCAGCAATCAGAAGTTTAAACCTAGTTCAGCAGATCCACGCGGTAAAGCAGATTGATCCACTGAGCCAAGGAGACGTCAAGAAAGAATACCCATCTCTGTTCACGGGATTGGGTGAATTGAAAGGCGAGTACAAGATACGGCTCCAAGCTGGAGCAGAACCATTCGCCATCGCCGTTCCACGTCGAGTAGCAATACCACTCTTGCCAAAGGTAAAAGAGGAACTTGAGAAGATGGAGAAAGCAGGTGTTATCTCCAAGGTCGACGAGCCAACAGATTGGTGCGCAGGAATGGTGGTAGTGCCGAAGAAAAATGGAAACGTAAGAATATGTGTAGATCTTACACACCTGAATAGAAGTGTCCAGCGGGAGCGTCATATTATGCCTGCTATGGAAGAAACCTTGGGACACCTAGGTAGAGCAACTGTGTTCAGCAAATTAGACGCGAATTCGGGATTCTGGCAGATCAAGCTTTCCGAAGAGTCACGTAAGCTCACAACCTTTATTACTCCCTATGGTAGGTATTGGTTCAACAGGGTTCCATTCGGGATAACTTCGGCACCAGAAGTGTATCAAAGGAAAATGTCGGAACTACTCGAAGGACTACCCGGAGTAGTATGTCACATGGACGATGTTCTTATCTTTGGGGAAACAAGGAAAGAACACGATCAACGACTGTCAGCAGTGCTTACAGCAATCAGTAATGCAGGTGTCACACTGAATGAAGCAAAATGTGAATTTGGTGTCAGCACAGTCAAGTTTCTGGGTTACATTCTAGGAGAGTCTGGAGTGAAAGTTGATCCCAGCAAGACATCAGCAATAAATCTCATGAAAAGTCCGAAAGATGTTTCAGGCGTAAGAAGACTTCTGGGGATGACTAACCAACTAATGAAGTTCGTTCCTAATCTGGCAGTAATGACAAAACCAATTCGCGAACTCTTGTCAGGAGACAACTTTCAGTGGGGAGCGCCTCAAGAAGAAGCTTTTACAAAAATCAAGGAGAAGTTGACGACGACCCCGACGTTAATGTTCTACGACGTCAATAGGGAGATCCGTTTAACGACAGACGCATCATCGTTTGGTTTGGGATGTGTTCTGGAACAGCTGGACGAGTCCAATGTTTGGCGGCCAGTAGCGTACGCATCCAGATCACTCACCGACACTGAAACCAGGTATGCCCAGATCGAGAAGGAAGCTTTGGGAATTGTATGGGCATGTGACAGGTTCCAGAATTTCCTCATAGGTAAACAGTTCCATGTACATACTGATCATTTACCTCTTGTTCCCATAATGCTAAAGAAGTCTCTGAGCGATCTGTCACCAAGAATTCTGAGAATGAGAATGAAATTGATGAGATTTGCATTTACTATCTCGCATGTTCCAGGTAAAGATCTACATACGGCAGACACTCTGTCCAGAGAGCCGGTAGAAATTGCTTCTGCTCAATGTTGTGAGTTTGAAGCAGAGATAAACGAATGTGTTGACCAGGTCATAGGAGAGCTTCCAGCAACGGATGCACGTCTCGACGAGATAAGGAAAGCCCAGCAAGAGGATCGTACATCTCAACAAGTCAAAAGATACATTGCTGACGGGTGGCCATCGAAGCGAGACCTAGCAGCCAATGCCGCTCCATTCTTTCAAGAAAGAGGTAACCTGACTGTCCAGCAGGGACTTCTGATGAAAGACCAACGACTGTACATACCAGGAAGTATGCAGAAGGAAATTCTACATAGAATCCATGAAGGTCACTTAGGGATTAATAAATGTAGAGAGAGAGCCAGACAGTCAGTGTGGTGGCCAGGAATGAGCCAGCATATTATAGATGTAGTTAACAAATGTCAACATTGTTTGGAACACCGGGAAAATCCACAAGAACCGTTATTGACAACACCTTTGCCAGAGCGAGCATGGCAGAGAGTAGCCATGGATTTGTTTCAACTCAAGGAACACAAGTATTTGATAATTGTAGATTATTACTCAAAGTTCCCTGAAGTATTATTGTTGGATAAAACCACCAGCAAGTATGTCATCAATCGCATCAAGTCGGTATTTGCGAGGTATGGAATTCCGGAAGAAGTTGTTTCAGACAACGGACCGCAGTTCAGCTCAGACGAGTTTCGAAGATTCGCAACAACCTACGGATTCAAGCATGTGACCAGCAGCCCAAGATATCCAAAGGCGAACGGACTTGCGGAACGGACAGTGAAAACCATGAAAGGTATCCTGCAGAAGTCAGAAGATGTATATCTCGGAATGCTAGCATACCGATCAACACCACTAGCATCAGGGCGTAGTCCGGCGCAGATGCTAATGAGCCGACAGCCAAGAACAACGCTAGTAACTGCTTCGGACAACCTACTACCTAATCAAATCAACACCCAAGCGTGGAGAAGGAGGGAAGAGGCTAGGAAAGCGAAGCAGAAGCACGATTACGACCGAAGACATCGTGCCAGAGAGTTACCACCGTTAGAATTAGGTTCACATGTATATGTTACAGATCAGAAGAAATATGGCCAGGTGATAGCAGCCGGTACCACTCCGCGGTCATATCATGTAGAGACATCAGAGGGGACACTCAGAAGAAATCGAGTCCACCTCATGCCATCACCGAAACCAGATGTGCCCGGTCCGGCAGCAGCGGACGAGCCACAGGATGAACCACAGGATGAACCAGCAACACCACCCGGAGCATATCGTTCTAGGCGGGGCAGAGTCATTCAAAGACCACAAAGATTCAATGATTATTAGCATTGTCTAATTCTAACATTTGTACTATTAGTTTGAAATTTCATAAGTTGTATTCATGTTTGTTAGTACCCAAAAAGGGGGATGTGATGTTGGCTAGAACTGATGATCTAGAAGGCAGTGCCAACAGGAAGTGAACATAGTCTCTAGTGTGACTAGAGTGGTTACATTGTTAGTTGCTGGCTGTTTTAGAATAAAGAAGACTACCACATTATATTCTTATAATTATCTGTTTCAATTAAATAACTTATGTAGTTTATTAAGTATTGATTGATAACAACACAAAAACTACATCCTTTATTACCAAGTCTGTAGCGTATTGTGCCTCGGTTGTAAAAGGCCACCGCCAGATTCTGGTTCAACTCGATGGCATTGGTGTAATCTTCAACAGCTTCATCGAAGTCTACCTGCTTATATCTCAGATGTCCTCGATCGTTGTAGGCCAAAGCCAGAGCTTCCCTAAAACATAATTACCTAGGTACTTTTCCCTCAAAATAATATTGACTCGGTCACCCCGAGTTTCATAGAAATTAATGCAGAGGAGGACGAAAGCAAACTGGGCTTACAAAGCCCATTGTAAGACAGTAAGTCATTAGTTAACTGACTAATGTCAGTTCCAGGCTTGTCAAGTAAGTTTGTCATGCACGATTGACCACATATGGGCCAATTTAGTCAACAAGTAGGTAGCCTGGTACTGCCTCTGGTATTCAAAGCTCTGGTAGTACACACAACCGGTTTACAAGTACCTAGGTAACATGAAATCCAGTGTTACATACCGTGTCAAAGAGACGGAAGGGTTCTCGATTATTTTTGTTAATTCTTCAGTTGTAATTTCACACATTGCTGGGTATTAAATTTGCCAAGGCAATCATTTGAATTGAAGTTGACTCGACCTACTGACAGCACAGTGACAGCCAGCTGACAGTGCATGATCTTGCATCCTGATTCCTGATTGGCTCAGCTCTAGTCCCTCTTTCGGGCGGGAGTAAAATTTGATTTGAATTTAGTTCACGATGCTTCTCTGTAACGTAATTGGTAGTAATCTCAAAATAATAGATAGTATGTGATCAGAAATGAATTAGAGATAGATGTCTTACATTGTTATCACTTACAATAGACCTTACCCCAACCTAACCTAACCTAAAAGTATGAAAAACATAGGCTTAGCTTTGGAAAGCTCTCCGTACCAAATGTCTATGTTTCCACACCACTGAAGCACTGAAGGTCAATTTTTTCGAAATTTATGTGCAATAAAATGGTCGCTAGAATACCTACAATGTGAGCAAATGATTTTACTTTCCATTATGAGACGAGGTCAATGGCTTATCTTGTTACTTTGCATAGGATAAAATATTGGATGTACAGTGGCGGCAATATGATCCTTGCATTCTGTCTCTCTCTGACCTATATCATAAACATGTTTTGATATGGAGCAGAGAGAGACATAGTACAAACAACATAATGCCGCCAGTGTACTACACTTTTTTTGTTATTAGAAATAAAATGCTTAGGTGTATTATACCGGCATTATCTTTTAACATCTGGCGCCTACTACAAGTGAATGTAAGCAGATGGGTTAAAAATAACATGGGGAGAACAAAACGCCATGGCATACCTACGCCGTATTAAAATCATTTCTGGATCATAAATCACAACTTTTAAACCTAAAAATGTGTGATATATGATTTTTTTGATAACCTAAAATGGGGTTATGCTAATTAATAACAATGAAATTGAGAAAATTAATTATTGTTTAAATATAAACAGACATAGATTCACAAAATTGAATAAAAAATCCGATATCGTACACTTCGTACTTCTTATCTACTACGTCGGCCGCATAGCATAGTACATAGCATGTACATTATCACATGGCATAGCATAGTACATATCATGCATAGTACATAGCATGATGACGGGAGTTGGAGAGGAGTTCGCCATGGGGACAGGCGCGTAGTAATTGAATTGCTGTGGGTGGAATATTGGAAGTAAAAGTGGCAAGAAATATGATTGCCTATTATGACAATTGGGGGTCCGGGGAGGGCCGCCAGTTTTATGCTGGCTCGCCTGTAGATTTCTTTGTTCTACGACGACCTACCCGAATTACATTGCGAAATTGTGTTGCAACTCGATCACGTCCAGAACTCTGTTATGATATTTTTTTGTTGTTGTCTTGGGCTGAACGTCGCACTGTTCTGCAGCGAGGCTAATGTCGACGGATGAATGATTATGATGATGATTGGGACATGATAGTGAAGGTAAGGATGGAGGGTGGGAAGGAGGCGGTCGTTGCCTATTAGTAGGGTACCTTCCCAGCATTTGCCTATCGACTGAGGGAAAACCACGAAAAGAACCCCAGTCAGGAAGGACGGCCGCGGGAATCGAACCCGGGCCTCCGGAATACAAGTTCAGAGCGTTAACCACTCACCCAACCCTCCTTGTTATATTATATCACTAATGGGAGGGAGTGAAAGTAACGCTAAATAAATAGTGCAAGTCCAATATGTCAAATCAACAAAAACATTTTCATGAAGTGCATATCATATACAATTTATTTGATTTGCATTGTGTAACCCTTTTTGAAATATCCAATTATGACGAAACAATTACAGCCCCGCTGCTGAACCTAAAGGAACATATTTCCTTTTTTAGCGTTTTTCTCCAATGACCTTATACGGAAAATGCAGACCTCCTCCCCCCTCACCCATGTTTAAATGTAGAAGATAGTCATTGTGCGGCAACAAGAGGGAATAGCTTTTAGCTTTGGAAACTCAGCTATATTATTTTATTATGATTTTATTTAGAAGTTATTTTGAATGAATGTTTGAATCATCCATGGTTTGAATTAAGTCACATTTTGTAACAATACCCAAACCATGGAGGTGTAATAGTACTTCAAACTCCATGCCCAAACAATTAAACACAATTCAGAACGATTATAGAAGCAATGTTAATAAAATGTCATGGAAACATTCAATCAAACTTAGAAACTTTGCGTCATAACTGATTTTTTCATTACTAAAGAAATTCACTGTCTTATTCTCACCCCACATGGTTTCGTGACCATCCTTCAGACGAGACGTCGTCTTGGCAACGAACATGATTCCGATCCTCGCCGTCTTGAACTCCGGCGCGCTGCTCTACTTGCTGACCAAGTTGTTCATGCCAGAGGCGTCGACCAACAAGATCGCGTGTGACGACAGCAAGTCAGAGGACGTCGTTAAGGCAGAGGACGTCGTTAAGGCAGAGGACGCCGTTAAGACAGAGGACGCCGTTAAGACAGAGGACGCCGTTAAGGCAGAGGACGTCGTTAAGGCAGAGGACGTCGTTAAGACAGAGGACGCCGATAAGACAGAGGACGTCGTTAAAGCAGAGGACGCCGTTAAGGTAGAGGACGCCGTTAAGGCAGAGGACGCCGTTAAGACAGAGGACGTCGTTAAAGCAGAGGACGCCGTTAAGGCAGAGGACGTCGTTCTGCAGGCAAATGACGCAGGCAAAGAGCTAGGCATTGTGACCCAGGACAACAACGTGGTTAAGGCTGAACTTGCCGTTGTGACGGAAGATGGCGTCAGTCAGCAGTCAAGAGATGCAGAGAAAGAGTTATGCCGGACTTCGGAAGACTTTAAGGAATCCGTCGAAGTGTCGCTAACGCAAGAGTGTAAAGATACTATCAAGACAGCTGGAGTTGGGAATCTGAAAGGGATTGGAGACACTTGTAAAGAACTGAATGACCGAGATGAGGCGAAGGATTTTAAAGATGATTGGACTTGCGGAGGAGGAAGTGACTGGAAGATCGAGGACGTGGAATGGGATTGGGGCGACGAGACGGATGTTGATCACAAGACCGAACAGCCGACTGTTGAAACCACGGAGTCAAATGAAGACGACTACCAACAATCCGCGTTGCAAATGGCTGTCGTGTGCAAACTGATCCACGACGTTCTTCAAGTCAACAACTTCCTGTTGACGGAAATCGACGTGGACTCCGAGTCGACGGAGAAGGAAGATGCCGAGCAAGTGGATGTGAGAATAATCAACATCGACTCGAAGCAGTCTCAAGCTACTCCCAAGACGTCGGGAGACACAGAGATGTCTTCCAAGTCATCTCTTGAAGGAGATAAAGGCGGAGAACTTGGAGAAGTGTCGTTGTGGGCAAATGATCGGAGCTTACAGCGAAAACTAACTAATCACAAATTATTCAGCTTCCCAACGATATTTGAAGAAGAGTAAACAAATTGTTAGAAATTACTTTTCGAGATTGTTGTAAGTGTTTTCAGTCTGTTGAATGTTGGATCAATTAAATTTGAAGTAACCATGCGAACAAATTGTGGGTATTAAAACCCAATATTTTCCAAATCTTACTGTATGCAAATAAATCATTATACCCTAGAAATGGTCGCAAGTCTTATGTTCCCACCAAACGTTCCTCTTATTCTTCAAGGTAAGTTACCTTAGTGAGGATTTGTATCTCATATCTCTGTGATCATACCGTGCAGTTATACGTAAATAGTACCTTCCCTGCCATTACCAGTCATTACCAATACCAATATCTACCATCAATTGAGCTATAATCACTGTTTTCACCATTACTGTCGTGCGAAAGTTTCGTTATTTATCTTTTAACGAGTATTATCGAAAGAGGGGTTGCAGGGAAAGAAATGTGTAAATTTGGGTTTGATAAGAGAATAAAGTGTAGTTACAGACTGGAGTAAAAGATCTGTAGAGTTACAGGAAAAGGTCAGCAGATGGGAGATGGTTACAGATAAATATGGTTGGGGGATTAGCAAAGAAAATATTGAATCCATAGTACCATATCTAAGAGAAGAGAGAAGACAAGATGAAACTTAAAGAGTGAGATAAGATAAAATACGTGGGAAGTATGGATTGTAGGCAAGTAGAATAAAATAAAATAGAAATCAGTTTGCAATTTGCTGTCTTGTCTGTCCTCTTTAACATTTTTAATTAAAGTAGTGATTAACTACCAAAGTGTTGAAAAGTGTTAAATTAGTCGTTCCAGGGTTGTTGGCATGGCAATAATTGGCCTTTTTTGATAATTGATGGAACAAAGGTTTTCCTTCAAGGCCTTATAGAGAAGTTATATTAATTTGAATGAATAACGAGAATCAACTCTTATTTATATGTTAGAATCATACGAGTGTTTGTTCAAAATTTCAGATCGATTAGCTGTTTCTACAAAACAAAAATTAAAAGAGACATTACCTTAAAATTCCATAGTAACCCTCGTTACGCTTGATTAAAATAATTATTTTTGTAACTTTGGCAAGAAATAGATGGGAGCGTCGTGTATTTCTGGTCTTCGCTTCTGATCAACGTCCTCGGCGCCTCCTACGCCGTGTACCTGTTGATGACGTACATGGGATCCCACCTCTTCCGCTGGCAATATTACCGCCTCCTCATCGGAGAGCTCGACCTCTTCGACAGGCGCCGCGGCGTCGATCGCGGTCCTCGAGGCGACGCCGGACAATTCGAGGACGTCGACGAACACTTTGGCGACGACGTTCACGACTTCTTTGTCGAGTTCATGAGAAGCTTTCCGATGGTCAGAATAATATAGTAGGTTGAATGAATAGACGAATTATCGTGGTATAAAATGAAGGTCCAGCAACCTCAGTTCGGAGATTTTTAATGGGAAGGAAGATTAATACTCTGCCCTTTTTGGATTGTGGCTGTCTCGTTGCAGGTAGACTGAGTTGAAAGAACTGTAATTAAGGATTATGTAGTATGGTTAATTTAACTGCTCTTTTCAAATCTGTTAAACAAGTACAAGAAGCATATTATTAAGTACAAGAAGATGAATTTGAATAAGTGAATTTTGTTAATGGATTTCAAAATGTGATTCTGATTCAGGGTTGGTTTTTCAGTATTAAATCAGATTTAAGTTTTAACAGTGGAAATTCCAGGAATGTAATTTTTTCCTAAACACCTGTTTAAATTTAACATAGCATTGAATTAACCGGCTCTATATGAATGAATAAAGATACATATCCACTTATTTTGAAATATAAGCCATGCTTCAAATCAGAAATATAATTCAATTCCTTGTGGAACAATCAAACAACAGGTACAGCCATACCCATATCCTAATTTTTGAGAATCACACGCGTTGATGAGCGAGCTTTCGTATGCAAGCAAATAAATATTCGTGGACCTTGGAAATAGAGGAAAACAATCTGATAGATTGATATAAAGGAGTGCACTGATAATGTCTTGAAAATTGTCAATAACACCTAAAGTCCATGCAAAATTGTAAGTTGATCGGTCCAATCATGTCTAATGGTTAATTTTCAACCAATCGTTAAAAACAACTACCTATACCTATAACTATGCTGAGCATAGACAGAAGGTATATGCTGAGCATAGTTATAGGTATTAGGTAGTTGTTTTTAACGATTGGTTGAAAATTAACCATTAGACCGATCAACTTAGTATGCTCTAAATATATCCCGCTCATATGACATTTAGTGTGTATGCAAAATTTCAGATCGGTTTGTATTTCAGTCAATGCCTACAAAAAAACGGAAAACAAAAACTAACAGAGAAAGAGCCATAAGACCGTTGTGACGCTCGTTCATAATTCATACGGTTCTCCAACAATTCCAGCTTGCCCGTCGCTAACCGTCGTCGCCCTCCACACGTCGCTCTGTAAGCCGCGTGCACCGCCTCCACTTCAACGACGTCCCATCAGCGTCGCGACGTCTACCACTACCATGTCTGTGAGGTTCAATGACCTTACGAGACGTCCAGCTCAATCCGACACCGACACATCTCAATGGCTAATTTACTAATTAGTCGATAGCACATTATTCCACTGTAATGCTTATAATGGTAATCGAATTCTAGTAACAATTAAACAAAAATATGTCTGAATCGATATATCAATTTTTTATTTGATAGGAATTAGTTTTATTTTCAAATTAAATGTTTGTTTTTAGAATGACGTCATCGGCAAAACTGCAGCGATGCAGTCCTAGTAAAATAAGTGAAAAGGCGCCGAAAACTAGCAATCCGTAGTGTTCATGACCCATGGAGAGTTTGTGGGACAAGACCCCCCAATTTGGACCGGCGAGAATATTTTGAAAAAATAATTACTTTCGTGATGACTTTACGCAATTGGACGAGATTTAAAATAATATGTTTTAAAATATCACAAAGTAATCACTTTTTCAAAGTTTAAGTTTAGAAAAATAATTGAGCGAGCGAAGCGAGCGACTCCATTTGGCTCTTTTAGCACGGACCTCTGTTTTTTTTTTGTTTTTTTTTTTGTTTTTGTTTTTGTATGCTAAAGGAAGCAATAGAAGTCGCACCGTTTCACCGATCGACCTGAAATTTTGCACACATGTAAAGACAACCTTCTCTGTTTGCAGACCCAATTTTTTTTTGAAATCCATCCATTGGTTCATTGTTAAAATAAGTATCTCCTGATAGCCTAAAAAATGAAAATGGTCTTCGAGAAATGTGATCAAACTCATATTTAGCATGGTCAGTAAGACCAACAATGTCACTTATTTTACCAATTTTCAGCCGAATCTGTCAAGAAAGTATGCACTTATTGACATTTTTAATAGCTGTCAGAAATGAAACATTGAAAATGAATGTCTTTCCAATGCAACTGAATCTGATTTGCTTTAGGTACAAGAGTGTTTTGATGGTATGTACACTTTTTTAGTGAAAAGCAGATATTTTTATGTGTATTGAGTTGATCAAATTTGAATAATTCAATTTGGATCATAGTTTCCAACAAATCATTTCGAGTTTTTAAGGACCTTGATTGTCTTTTCGTCAATTCGTAGTTCTGATGGCCGTGCCTCCCGTGTTTCTACTTGGCTGATTTTGCAACCAGGAGGGATTAGAAACATAAGCTCACATTTCAATAATATCATTGAGTGGCGTTTGTTCTCTTCTAGCGTTCACACGTCATTCCAAATCTCTCCTGCATTGTGCTTCTTTTCGTTGATAATTTTGGCAATTTGGTGTACTTTGTGAAGGTATTAGTAAAATTGAATCGCTTTTAAAGCATAGATATTAGGTATCTACAGTTTTTGTCCAGGGGATTGATTATTTCAAATTATTTTCTTCTTGGAAACGTTGGATTTATTCCGTTTCTGAGCTTCTGTCTAGCCTGACATTTCCTTGAAGGTTAGGTATATCTCGGATTACACATTAATGGTGGTCATACAATGACAAATTGTTTTATATTGATTCAGTGGATCGTAGTTTGCTTTCAGTTTGACTTAAAATAATGTTTTCTGTGTGTTAACGAACGCATATTCGGTTAATGTTTGCGCACGTGTCGTGCTCGCTCAATCAACGCGTTACACAGAGCGTTTTCCTAGTTATGGGTTGGAGAGTAAAACATAACAGAACATTGTAATGAAAATCTGGTTATTTTCATTCCAATTTTGTTTACTATACAACCCAAAATTAACTCTAATATGAAAACTATATGGGGATATTTTATCTTAACGCCGATTTGGGACAAAACTTTGCATTTACAACTTTATTAAAAGGGACTATTATTAACATTTCTTTCAATTTTCCGTAATATGCATGTACGATTATTTATTACGAAACATTATCTCCAGTATAGTGAACCTTATAGAGTGCAGCCAACTTTTAATTATATTTGTTCTGCCTCAAATAATTGTAGTTGTGTGATACGAACGCTATTTGTTTTAGACACCAAAATGTTGAACTACAAGGAAAAGCTCTAAATGCAGCAGCAATGAATAATTGATTATATACGTCACAAAGTGTTCATTTCCGACTAAACTGTTCGATGACAATTGCATTGGAAACAGTTCTTATAGATATATTCAAGTTACCATCAGGCAGACGTCCGACATTAAACAGGTAAGTCGAGTTAAATGTGTGATTCAGTTAATGATTCACTTAGTTTTCCTAATGTTGATTTTAATTTGTCTTGGTCTTAATTTATTGATTTCTTGATTCAAAGCAAAACATTGATTCGTCTTAGTCAGTTTTGATGTGTAGGCTGTTGGGCTGTGTTGTGACTTATCTAGATAATTATCTAGATGATCAAATAATTGATTAATTGTTAATCTTTATCTTTATCTAGATACAAATATTGTTATCAATTGGCAATTATCTAGATAAAAAATATAAAATTCAAAATGCATTTGTGTGTATGAACATGCACGAACATAAAAATTTCCTATGATGAAAAAGGAAAATCATCTCCGTTTAGTTACATTAGTTGGCTTGTTTTGACGGTCCCACTTTTTGAAAACTCGAGGTCCGAATTAAGGTTTCGAAAATAATTAGGGAACAATGTAAAAAACAATGGTAAAAAAAAATATCTATTATCTATTACAATTTATCGAGATAATTATTTTTTATCTTTATCTATTACCTAGATGATTTCATTGAAATTTATAATATATTATCTTTAGATACATTTTTGTCAGATATCTTTATCTTTATCTAGATGAAATTAAAATTATCTAACCACAACACTGCTGTTTGGTCGAGTTAGAAGGGATGAGAACATGAAGAAAGCATATATAGCATATATAGCATATATGAAGCATATAGATGCGTTGTTGCAGAATGTTATACGCCATCACCTCACCTTCGCTAATTCGCTAATTCGCGAGACAGAACTTCAAACACAATAAGCTGTTGACTTAATAGGGGACACATTATATCAATATCAAAAAAATAAAAAAAATAACAGTCGTTTTCTGCTCGTTTTGTTCTGCAAGAAATCGTTTTCCGCAAGTATAGGACTTTGAGCGAAATTTAGTATTTCTTTCCTTGAACTGTTTTGTTCTAAGCTCGGCGTGCTCACGATGAAATATCGCCTGTTATTGGATGGACTATGTTGATTAGTGGTTACATAATCAAACATAAATTATTCAGCGTTTTAACTCATGCGTTTAAATGCTCTTGACCGTTTGAATGATTCTTCGGGTAACAAATCCATTATCGGAATGATACTATCGCCCACTCACTATGTATGATATGATGCAAGTTGTTCGCGGAATCCGTACCAAAATTGTCACATATCAAATCACTCTGTTTGTGATTGAGTTATAATGCACATACCATTTATGTGGTCCCTTTTTGGAAAAGGGGGCTGAACCTGCACTAAAATATGCACCAAGATTATTGGGTCAGCACGCCACTGATTTACGATCAAATTACTTATGGCAATACTTGTCTTTAGAGCAGGGGTCGGCAACCATTTTTGATGAAGGAGCCAATTTCCAAAAAATTTATCAAGCGAGCGTAGCGAGCGTCTCCACTTGAAACTTATGGCTCGAATCTCTGTTTTTTTTTGTGTGTGTATTTGTGCATTTGGCGTCTCCTGCCAAACGAAGTAATGGATCAGGCCAATTTTTTCACACAACTTAAATTACTATTCTCGTTATGGTCAAAATGATTTTCAGCAAGTTCGCTCCATTGGTTGCATCGGAAACTTGATGTGTAGTTATAGTTAGCTTGGCAATGGGGATGAAGGAAACTCTGTGTATATAACTGCAATAGTTTGACCAATCATCACCAAATTTTGCAAGGTCATGTGTACCAGCATAACAAGTGATTTTTTACAAATCTGTAATGAGCTTCAAGAGTAATAGACATTTTACTGACATTTGTATACTTAATTTAAAACGGCCTATAGCCACACCACCATTTGACCTATCAAATGGTCTTCGATTAATCTGATTAATCAAACTCATATTTTGCATGGTCGTTCAGACCAACATTGTCTCTTATTTTACAAATTTTCAGCCCTACCGGTCAAGAACATAGATGCACTTATTGACAGTTTTAATAACTGTCAGAAATGACATTTCAAAACAGAAATTCCACTGCATTCTGGGTTGCTCTATGTAGCAAAGCAAAGTTTATAGATGGCTATTCTCAATATCAATGTAAGACAGATTCTTTTCTTAGTGGATCATATTGCAATACATAATGTAGTCAAAATCATGGGCGCCCACAGGCGGGGGCAAGGGGGGGCGCTTGCCCCCCCCCTGGATGTCAGGAAAACATAAAAATTGTATGTGGTTTAACGTATAGTATCATTTTGTAACCAAAAGAACTAAAAAAAAATGATTTCACAGTGTAAAAGATCCAAAAAATGCCCTGCGGGGCAGTTTTGAACATGTTAACTCAAAGTGCAATAATGAAAAGATATTGAATATTTCAACAAAATACACCTCAAAACGTCTCAAAATTGATTTCAAAGTGTCCAAAAACCAAAAAACGCTCTGCGGAGCAGGGTGGGGGGCGCGCCCCCCACACCCCCCTTAAACCCGTAAAATATTGTTTTCCTTGACCTGCCCCCACCTGGCAGAAATCCTGCGGGCGCCCATGGTCAAAATGTAATGTAGGTATTTCATATACATAGGTACTATAGGTATACCTTATCTAAAATAATTCATTTTACGATATGGATTGTGTTTCACAGTTATGAAAACAACGTTTTGACTAGATAGCATTCTATTTTACACATTTCCAGCCGAATCGGTCAAGAATTTAGAGACTTATTGCTGTTTTAAGTGTTTGAATATCTGTCCAAAGAGATTGATGGAAAAATATCAGTACAATAATCTGTTATTTAATTGATCCAGAGTGTTTATGAAAAGTTGCAAGGAAAATTGGTAATAAATAATGTATAGTTAGTTATCTTTGATTAATTGGATCGTGCTATGATTGGCGATGTCGTGCGTGTCGGTGCTCGCTCATCAACGCGTTACACCGAGCGTTTTCCTAGTAAATTAGATAATAATGGGAGCCGCAAGAGACAATCAAATATAAATTACACCGAAAATAATAAATTGAATTACTCGTTTATTTTGAGTTTTGACAAAGCCCCCCGGTTGTTGCCCCGCAGGGCGTTTTTTTCGAATTTTCAAATTTTTCGATTCCAGATCTTTATTTAAATTATAAAGAGCCATTCAAGACCCACCAAAGAGCCGCAGGTTGCCGACCCCTGCCTTAGAGGCTCTTCATCTGTAACGTTTCAGAGATTGGCTGAAACCACGTGACCGATGCAGCTTCCATTGTCCGCCATGTTGCTGCCTCTGACTCTGCTCACATGTCAGCAGCTGGAGTCAGAGGTCATCGTCGCAGTCAGCAGACGCTTGTTCATCAGCAACAGCTGTGTGGGTCTGCTCACTCAGCCAGGTTACTTTAACTCGCATTTAACGCATTTTTAAAGTAATACCAACATCTTGCTCCAATTCATATTTTTCTTGTTCAATTGATCAACACAAGTAACCAAAAAAAAATTTTGCTCGATTGGTCCTGTTTATCCCTGACTAATCCCGATTTCTAACATTCAATTTCAAACTTGCCGCGTGCCACGCTGACGTCATCGTGGGCTCACCGCCTAGTAGGCAGGCAGGGTAGCAGGCGGGCGGTGGCGGCGGACGACTTCAACCGTGATTTAAATAAGTTAGGAAAGTACGTACGGTCGAGTGAGCAGTGTCATCGTCTAAGTTAAAATGTCTACGAAAAATCCTTACTTATTCGAACCGACCTCTACAAACGACGAATTACACAAGATAAATTTAAAAAATATTGAAAACAGAGCCAGGGTAGAAACTTTTGGCGGCAGAGCTGGTAACCGTGATTCGTGTAGGTGCGTGTTTTGTCAAATAATGCCGACGGACATGGAATCTTTGAGTGATTAAGATGATTGCATTGTCTTGAGCGGAAGCTTCCTCTTTCTCGAACTCTCTTTACTGCAAGACGGCAAGCGAAATCAATCACATCTAATAATTTACATTTCTCAACATTTTGCAGGTATGAAGATTTTCGTCCCTTTAACAGGACCCAGATGCAAGTATACCTATTTAGAATGCATCTGGGCCAAATCCACACTTTTGTGTGATGTGTATTTTATTTAACTAACCATCTAGTCATTATACATAATAATTATGTATGCGTAAAATAATATCAGAAGTTAAACTGTACGATTTAATGAAAATGAACTCGGCGCAATATAACCACGTCGTTGATGTTCCGTTAAAACATAATAATCTAATCTAAATCTAATCTAATCTAATCTAGATTGAATTGATTCAGGTTTACCTAAATTACCGGATGGAACCATTGATGGAACTGCTGTAGATTTTAATCGGGGAATGAGTTACTTACGGGAAAAAAAACCTGTTTTGAGGCGGTTAGAAATTTCAAAATCTTCAGTGTTAAAATGATCAGAACAGACTTATGTAAATTTACTCGGCACAAATTTTTCTCGGTTGACTTTGTGTAGTGTAACCATTGCCGCTGCAGTTGAGGTGATTTTGTGAATGACGGAAGTCTATGGAATGACACACTTTTTGTGTCACTTTTGCTTTTCAAAGATTGTTATTGCACTCATACACAGATTAACGTTGAACCATGTTGATAAAATAAAACTAAATACCAAAATAAAAAGAAATTCACTTGAAAATTAATACATAAAGATACTTCGCTGCACTATCAAAACTAGAACACAAATCGAACACTCTCTGAGGAATGTGACAGGAGACTGTCTCGCCACGCGTCGTACGCATTCTTGCTGTCCATCCGGTGCGAGGGTTGAACAGGTAGAGCCCACGATGACGTCAGGTGCTGCTTTTACAAAATAGCTCCTAACTCGGCGAAGGAATTTTTTTACAATTTTTTTGTAAGGAAAATTTAGTAAGTTCGCTAAGATTATAAATTAAAAAAAATATTTGGAGCAAGATGTTGGTATTACTTTAACTTTAACTTTTTTTGTAGATTACATGGCTGCCGATTTCACACGAAGCATCATGTCAATATGTGAATAGTACTAAAATGTTGTATTATTAAAATATTATTGTTCAACGAAACCGTAACAAAATACAAATCCGTATTCACTTGATCGATGTCCTCGGTTCTCAGGGCTGAGCGGGTCGGCGTGGGGAGTCACTGCGCAGTCGCAGTTGGCGCTGCGCGGTGTGTGGAGCGCAACGGTGGAGCTGGCTGCTCTGCGCATGCGCATTAACTCGCTGAGCAAGATGTGGGGAAAGCCACTGCTGGTACTTCCGCCAGGGCCCGTGAAGATACATACGGTATGATACTTGGCTCTACTTGGCTTTATTGCTGAGCAAAGAGGCCTATTACAGTGTAAACTCAAGAGTAAACTTTGTGGGTGTAGGTGCTGTGGGGTAAAGGGGGGGGAGTAAATAAGTAGTAAATGAGCTTGGAGCTAATGTTTCAGCTCGCTACTGAGCTGCAAGTGATTGTTTCAGCGCACTACTGAGCTGCAAGTGATTGTTTCATCTCGCTACTGAGCTGCAAGTGATTGTTTCAGCTCGCTACTGAGCTGCAAGTGATTGTTTCAGCTCGCTACTGAGCTGCAAGTGATTGTTTCAGCTCGCTACTGAGCTGCAAGTGATTGTTTCAGCTCGCTACTGAGCTGCAAGGGATTGTTTCAGCTCGCTTCTGAGCTGCAAGTGGTCGGTCCGACTTGGCTTCTGTTCCTCGACAACTCCACTAAGCTCGACGCCATCTTCCATGACGTCAATATCCGCTACGACGCGATGGTGCTGGTGGCGCGATCTGTCGACGGAGGCGTGGAACTAACAGAGGTTCACCGCGTGGCTGCCGATCAGCCGCTGCAGCAGCACTGGTTCGCCTCGTGGAGCCAGCGTGGTGGACTGAAAGCCACGCCTATCACGAGCTTGTACATGCGCAGAAGCGACCTGGGGGGAATCACACTTATTACGGGAGCTCTGCATGTGAGCAATACCATAGACATTGTATATAGCCTTATAGAGCCATTGTATAGCTTTAGGCTAAACAATGTCTATGGCAATACCGACGTAATTGTTACCTTGGAAGATAGTGTCGGTGCTCCTTTCCGTTGAACCTCACCCGTTAATTAAATATTATCATTATTTCAAATCGAATATCAGCATTGCTTTATTTTAAATTCTCAAAGCAACTTGATTCATCGAGGGCTCTTCCAAAGAACCATTTCTGTTTTAATTGTGCGTCAACGAATACATTTATGTGAGATGTCAGTTGCGAAAAATATCTGGCCGAACCGGTACTCGAACTCAGGATCTCTTACTTTACGGTTGAGATTTACTATCTGTTCCACTTAGCCGGATGGATTGCCGGTTGACAAAATTAGAGAGCCTCTAGATAAAGAGTACTTATGATGAGGGTTAGAGAGCCTCCTAGGAGAATTCAACATATCCCCATTGATAGTCAATATTCAGCAGCCAAGAATGAAACGGTGGTGAATTAATGACTTCTCCTTTTGTAACGGTTAGGAACCGCCTATCATCAACCTGAAGAAGAACGGTTCGGAGTACCATATTGACAGTGGGCTTAGCGCTTTGCGGTGGTCGTTGTTGCAGCAAGGTCTGAACTTTACGTGAGTACCTACTCGATTACGTTATGAAAACATTCATACAAGGATCAATTTCCTCACAGATAAATAATGTTTGTATCCATGCTGATAAGTTGGATGTTGAAATTCGATACAATATGTTACACACAAGACGAGAATCATAACCATCTAGTGGAGCGGTCGCTCCACGCCAGCCAAGTCGTACGGCGCGCGCACACTCTCATTTAAAAAGGCTGGAGCAACCCACTTTTACTGTAAGCATCAAAGTGGCATTTTCGGCCTACTGGATCTTAAAATTGGGAAATATCACATTGTTGCGAAATATCTTAATTTCGAGCTATGGCCCACCCTACAACATATACCAAATTTGGGAACAATAGGTTACGCCCTTTGCGCGCTAGAGGGCCGTGAAAACAGTGTTTTAATGCGGTTTTCATAATAATAATAATAATAATCTCAGTAGTAGTCTCCTGGAATTCAAATCCGGTAACAAGGCCACAGCCTAAACGGCTGAACCGATTGATCTCACATTTTTACCACGTGTGCACTTTCGGCGTCTGATTTAACCTTCACCCCATGAATTTTTTGTGCCGCCATTTTGAAACCGGAAGTGACGTCATATCTCAACAACGGCTAAACCGATTGGAGCGAAAATAGCGCCAAACGATTCGGACGGTGAACTATATGCATTATCAGTAGCAAAAGACTAAACATTTTGTTAACGAAACCGGAAATGACGTCATGAAATTTGAAATACATCGATTGGCATTTCGGCAACAAAGGTTGATCCGATTATTTTGATATTTATGTAACGTATGCACTTCTGATATATCATTTGACTTGTTACAAAACCAACCGGAAGCCGCCATTGTTAAACCGGAAGTGACATCCTATCTTAATATTGGCTAAATAGATTTGAACGAAACCAGCGCCACACAATTTAGACGGGCAACTTTATGTTTTATCATCAGTAATATTTGCAGTTTCTTATAGCAAAACCGGAAATGACGTTACACATTTTAAAAATCTCACAAATTTACATTTTGATACAATCTAGTGGAGCGGTCGCTCCACGCCAGCCAAGTCGTACGGCGCGCGCACACTCTCATATAAAGGCTGGAGCAAACCCACTTTTACTGTAAGCATCAAAGTGGCATTTTCGGCCTACTGGATCTTAAAATTGGAAAATCTCACATTGTTGCGATATATCTTAATTTCGAGCTATGGCCCACCCTACAACATATACCAAATTTGGGAACAATAGGTTACGCCCTTTGCGCGCTAGAGGGCCGTGAAAACAGTGTTTTAGGGCGGTTTTCATAATAATAATCTCAGTAGTAGTAGTCTCCTGGAATTCAAATCCGGTAACATGGCCACAGCCTAAACGGCTGAACCGATTGATCACACATTTTTACCACGTGTGCACTTTTGGCGTCTGATTTAACCTTCACCCCATTAATTTTTTGTGCCGCCATTTTGAAACCGGAAGTGACGTCATATCTCGTCAACGGCTTGACCGATCGGAACGAAATTTGCGCCAAACGATTCGGACGGTGAACTATATGCATTATCAGTAGCAAAAGACTAAACATTTTGTTAATGAAACCGGAAATGACGTCACGAAATTTGAAATACATCGATTGGCATTTCGGCAACAAAGATTGATCCGATTATTTTGATATTTTTGTAACGTATGTACTTTTGATATCTCATTTGACTTATTATAAAACCAACCGGAAGCCGCCATTTTGAAACCGGAAGTGACATCATATCTCAATAACGGCTAAACAGATTTGGACGAAACCAGCGCTAAACAATTTAGACGGTCAACTTTATGTATTATCATTAATAATATTTGCAGTTTCCCATACCGAAACCGGAAATGACGTCACACATTTTAAAAATCTTACAAATTTACATTTTGATACAATAAATATACTATTTGAGACGGCTTATAATAAAATTTTATCAAGTTTAAATTATAATTCAAGGGTCAGAGATTTCAGCCGCCATTTTTAAACCGGAAGTACCGTCATATCTTGAAAATTGGTTGACTGATCGGTATGAAACTACCGCCAAACGATTCGGAAGGTCATCTCTATGGAATATGAACAGTACAAATAGAATTTTCCTATTTATGAGACCGGAAATGACGTCATTCAAATTTAAAAAATTATTATAATCCCCTCCTATATAATAAATACGTATTCAGAAAGCCTAAAATGATACACATCATTTATAGATATACATTCTATGTGGCAGTGCAGTAAGTTCAGCAGCCATTTTGAAAACCGAAGTGTTTCCATATCTCGGAACTGGGTTGACTGATTGGAATGAAACCTTTGCTATTCTTCGTGAAAGATCATTTAAAGCAATTATTTAGGACCATACGCTGCTATTCATTAGTGGTAACGAAATTGTAAAGGGTGATGATTTTTTAAAAGAATTTAGTAATTGTTCATTTCATATGTGTCACAAGTTGTTAGAATAAACTAAAAAAAGGAGTGATATCCCCATAAAAAACACTTCGTGTAAAAATACCAGCCAAGTCTCTTCAACTAAAAAAAAAATATGAAATCTAAAAATTCTGCACTGAAAAGTAATGATATCAAAAAATTTGCCAAGTCAAAACTTTATTTGAAAATCAAAAAATACTTGGCGCATCGTTTTTTTTAGGGCATTATAGGTATACTATGTATGTATATTTCATGTATAATTTATAATTGGCTTATACTTCCAAGCTATTTATGTACACGATGCGCCAAGATTTTTTTGATTTTCAAATAAAGTTTTGACTTGGCAAATTTTTTGATATCATTACTTTTCAGTGCAGAATTTTTAGATTTCATATTTTTTTTTTAGTTGAAGAGACTTGGCTGGTATTTTTACACGAAGTGTTTTTTATGGGGATACATACTATTTGAGACAGCTTATAATAACTAAATAAGATGTTATCATGTGTAAATTAAAATTCAAGGGGTCAGAGATTTCAGCCGCCATTTTGAAACCGGAAGTAACGTTGTATCTCGAAAACTGGTATACCGATCAGTACGAAACTAGCGCCAAATGATTCGGAATGCCATCTTTATGGAATAGGAACAGTCAATTCCACCTCAGAACCACCAAAAAATCGCGAAATTTTTCATGACCCCTTCCGATTTTGATCAAACTTTGTGAAGTTGTTGTTAAAAGCAAAAAATGAGACACGTATTTTTTTGTTTTGTCAATTTTGTCCCCCTTCTGGTACTTTCACCCCTTCGAAAATCTCACTTTTTAATAAACCCTTATTTACATAACTGCTTGTAACTTTGGACTTGTTTGAGATATTTTAGTGATCTTTTTTAATATTTGTACACAAATGTAAGTAGTTTCATAATACGCAATGATAATTATAATTATTTTTTAAATCAGGGGTGACCAAACCAAATTTTGACTTTAAATGGGCCCCCCAAAAAAACGGCATTTTTTAAAATTATGAAAAAAATACATCTTGTTTATCATTATTATGTTATCATTCCCTGAAAATTTCAGAGTGGAAAAATGTTTTGTTATTTTTTTATGAATAAAAGTTCACCGTCGTATTTTGGAAGATCATAAAATATCACTCTCCGTGTGGTATTTTGATATTAGGTGTGCTACAATTATTGATTAAAATGAATCAGTGATAGAATAATGACACAATTCTTTATTGATTTTGTCAGTAACGCGATATTTTTAAATAGGGGTGACCAAATCGGGAATGGTATTACAGCATTTAATGTCCACTTATGCATTCTTATTTTTACATATCTAGTACATGTTAAAACAAATAAAACATGTACTAAACTTATTTATTCTGTATTTCACCTTTCATACAAATAGAGGGATATGCCGTTAGTTGATAGGGGAACAATGTTTTTGACCACGACTTTATTCATCATGCCTGCTCGAGCTAAGGGATGCTTCGAAGAGACTAGCACGTGCTCGCAGTTACACGGCGCACCCCATCCTAATGTTGTTGTCCGTTGTCGCCTATTCAAGAGTGAGTTCTCTCAGTATAAAGTGGGGTTCTCCAAGTTTGCGGAGTTGCGCCCCAAAGAGTGTGTTCTAGCTGGAGCCAGCGGCACGCACAGTGTGTGTGTGTGCACAATTCATCAGAATTTGAAGTTGATGATGCTCGGCGCCAAGATCGCGGACCTCACTTCAAAGGATGACGTGCCGCTCAAGACACATAAAGAATGTGTGGCGGCAATAACCTGCAATCCGCCACTTCCGTCTTGCTTCCTGGAAGACTGCTCTTCATGTCCGGGAACTTCAGGGATGAAGGAGCATCTTCGAGAGCTGATGGACGAGAAGATGATAGAAAACATCACCTTCAAGAGATGGGCGTCCGTCGATCGTTGCTCTCTGGAGATAGTCACCAAGCCCATGGACGACTTCCTGGAGAGCTTCTGTGATGGTCTCGTCACCCTGAAGCGACACTCGTTCATCGCCACACAGCAAGCCGCCTTCCAGAACGAAGTGAAAGACAACTTGAATCCCGGAGAATTTCTTGTTGTTTGCGATTTTGCCGAGAACTATTCCTTTGTTCTCCAAGATGAAGCGCAGGGCTTCCATTGGAATAACTCCTCGGCAACAATCCATCCGTTCGTCGCCTACTATCGCGTATCTGGAGAGGAGCGACACGTCAGCTTCGTCGTGATATCGGACTGTCTCACTCATAATACAGTGGCAGTCCACTTATTCCAGAGGAAGCTGATGGAGTATCTGACGAGTGTCCAGGGCGCAGCTCCGAAGAAGATCATCCACTTCTCCGACGGGGCCGCCTCCCAGTACAAGAACCGGAAAAACTTCAGTAATCTGTGTCATCACCTGGAGGACTTCGGCGTCGCCGCCGAGTGGCACTTCTTTGCCACATCACATGGCAAAGGAGCGTGCGACGGCGTCGGAGGGACGGTGAAGAGGCTCGCTGCTCGCGCCAGTCTGCAGCGCCCCTACGAGTCGCAGATCATGACTCCACTGCAACTGTTTGAGTGGGCGAGGTCGAACATTGAAGCCGTCGACTTCACTTTCTGCACGGAAGAAGACTACGCAGCCGAGGGAAGACTCCTGAATGAAAGGTTTCTGAGTTCACGCACCATCACTGGAACTCAGAAACTTCATTGCTTCATTCCTGTCTCAGTTTCCATTGTCTCCACCAAAATCTATTCATATGCCGCTCAATCTAAAGATGAAATCGTTAAAGTGCCGAAATAATCCCTTTTCTCTCACATGCCAGTCTGTGGTTTTAACCTTTCCACAATATAAAAAAGACCCCATACAATGGTTGAGACCTTAGCGAGGTTATGGGGCTTTTACTAGCGTCAACCAAAACAGAAAAATTATGTGTATAGAAAAATATATAATCATCTCATTGCATATATTTTATTGAACTCTCAATTAAAACTGAAAAGAAGATCTATACAATCGTTGGCGTTTGCGAACACCAAAATGTACTGAGAAATAGCATATAATCTAAAAATTAAGAATGCATCAGTGGACATTAAATGCTGTAATACCATTCCCGATTTGGTCACCCCTATTTAAAAATATCGCGTTACTGACAAAATCAATATAGAATTGTGTCATTATTCTATCACTGATTCATTTTAATCAATAATTGTAGCACACCTAATATCAAAATACCACACGGTGAGTGATATTTTATGATCTTCCAAAATACGACGGTGAACTTTTATTCATAAAAAAATAACAAAACATTTTTCCACTCTGAAATTTTCAGGGAATGATAACATAATAATGATAAACAAGATATATTTTTTTCATAATTTTAAAAAATGCCGTTTTTTTGGGGGGCCCATTTAAAGTCAAAATTTGGTTTGGTCACCCCTGATTTAAAAAATAATTATAATTATCATTGCGTATTATGAAACTACTTACATTTGTGTACAAATATTAAAAAAGATCACTAAAATATCTCAAACAAGTCCAAAGTTACAAGCAGTTATGTAAATAAGGGTTTATTAAAAAGTGAGATTTTCGAAGGGGTGAAAGTACCAGAAGGGGGACAAAATTGACAAAACAAAAAAATACGTGTCTCATTTTTTGCTTTTAACAACAACTTCACCAAGTTTGATCAAAATCGGAAGGGGTCAAAAAAAATTCGTTGGTGGTTCTGAGGCGAAATGACCCTTTGAAGTAGAATGTTTTTATTTATGAGCCCGGAAATGACGTCATTCAAATTTAAAAATTATTTTATTCCCCATTCTATACAATGAATACATATTCAGAAAGCCCAAAATGATACACATTAATTGTAGATATAAATTCTATGTGGCAGTGCAGTAAGTTTAGCAGCCATTTTGAAAACCGAAGTGTTATATGCCATATCTCGGAACTGGGTTGGCCGATTGGAATGAAACCTTTGCTATTCTTCACGAAAGACTATACATGAATATACAACAGATTTTCATTAGTAGTAACCAAATCGTAAATGGCGATTTTTTTAAAAGAATTTAGTAATTGTTTATTTCATATGCGTCACAAGTTGTAAATAATAAACTAAAAAAAGGAGTGATATCCCCATAAAAAACACTTCATGTAAAAATACCAGCCAAGTCTCTTCAACTAAAAAAAAATATATGAAATCTAAAAATTCTGCACTGAAAAGTATTGATATCAAAAAATTTGCCAAGTCAAAACTTTATTTGAAAATCAAAATATACTTGGCGCATCGATTTTTTAGGAAATTATAGGTATAATATATGTATATGTATATGTATATTTGATGTATATTTTATATCTGGCCAATACTTCTAAGCTATTTATATACACGATGCGCCAAGTATTTTTTGATTTTCAAATAAAGTTTTGACTAGGCAAATTTTTTGATATCAATACTTTTCAGTGCAGAATTTTTAGATTTCATATATTTTTTTTTAGTTGAAGAGACTTGGCTGGTATTTTTACATGAAGTGTTTTTTATGGGGTAAGAATTAGCAGACGAGAGAGGAGAATTATCGTTGAACTGAAGTCTGGTGGGTCTGGTGAAGAGAAGCTATGCTCAACTGGGTTTCAACCCGACTCTTCTCTTACGACAATATTGCAACCCGACAGGATAATATACTTTCTATTCTTCCAACCAAACAGCGAGATGGCTCAGAGCAGATCACCAGGGTGATGCACTACTGCTGATGCTGCCACGGATATGCAACCTAGTGTAATGGTGTACTGCATGTCCTTCTGTACAGATACTCGTTGCGCACGCCTGCAGTGGGGTTCTACGGAGATAAGGCTGCGAACGGACCTAGTGTAATGGTGTACTGCATGTCCTTCTGTACAGATACTCGTTGCGCACGCCTGCAGTGGGGTTTTACGGAGATAAGGCTGCGAACGGTTCGTGGGGCGGGATCCTTGGAATGGCTCAACGCCGGGAAGTGGACTTGATATTTGCAGCGATGGCCAACGCTCCAGACAGACACGTGGACTTCGATTACGCGCTCCCGTACTACATCGTTAAGTAATTACGTCTTTCATAATCAGAACTCGTGGTTGTCCGCAAATCTATGGATACCTGTCTCATACTTTGAGCTGTTCCAATATTCCTGCATTTGTTCCCAGGATTCAGTGACGTGTTTAACCTTTTTTGTACTTCAGTCTTCAATGTACCCGAGTTCTTTATCATGGACAGAGTGCATTTGGCATAGATGCAGGCTAACATGAACAATGCACTCAAGGTCATGATTTAAATATGAATGATGACGATGAATTTAATATCGATCGAATAGGTCGATCAAAAACCTGATTCTGCATCTCCTTCGTTCCTCGCCAGGTTCTACGTGTACATCAGTGAGCTGGATGGTCGTGACGTGACTTGGTCCAACTTCCTCTCCCCCTTCACCGCGCCGCTGTGGCTAGCCACGGTCTTCACCGCCTTGAGCGTCGTCCTCACCCTCCGTTACGTGTTCCGCCGTCGCGACGCCGCCTTCCACGTGTTCGCCGCCGTCTTCTGTCAGCAGTCGCATGAGCAGAGCCCGCGCGCGGGCGCCGCCCGCCTCGTCTACTTGATCAGCTACATGCTCGGCGTCGTGGTGCTCGGCAGCTACTCCGCGTATCTGACGTCATCGTTCACAGTCATCAGACCGAGGACTCCGTTCACGACGCTGCAGGGACTTCTGGAGGACGGGACTTACGAGATCCAGGCGCAGAAGAATGCCGTCGCCGGAAAGTACTTCAAGGTACATACGACATCAATACAAAAAGACAAAGTACAACAACAGCTGTGAATATCGGAGTACTTGTTCATTCGGCATTTATTTCGTCGCATATTCGTATGTTTGACATTGGAGCTTACCAGATATAAAATTCTAATTTGCATTTCATGAAACTAGCCAAATGTAATAGTGAATAACACTCCTCTATCATACAAAAAAATATAATCATTGATTTGAACATTGTTTTGATGTGGAAAGAAACCTATTACAGTGGATGTTATACTTTAGCTATATCGCCGATGAGGTTGGTCATATTATCTTCAGTTTGTCTGACAACATTCTCCATGACTCACTGCGTCTTGGATGATTTGCACATGTAAAAAGGAATCGGGAAACATTTAAAGATAATGGCCAATCGCTGGAACACTTCTAGGATTAACAGTTGATGAATCCATGTGAGGAAGATTATCTCCATTCTCGTCACCGAATCTTATAAAATGAAATCATACGAGGGTGAGGGGGTCATTATATTGGCGGACTCAAAGGGTTATAGTAGAGATGTGAGTTTCTAGAGCACATATTAGTGCGTGTGTGTGACCCTTTTAGGCATTCATACAAAATTTTAGCGTAATTGTGTCATTATTGTATAAGATATCGCCAAATAAGTATGTCAACCTCGAAGAACATTTCTATTGACACAATTGAGTGTTGCACAATTGAGTTTGTAGAATTATCATCTCTTTTCGATAACGACACCAAGGTACTATACCTTTTTTACAACCCTTTGAGTCCTCGAATATAAAGACCCACCCTTATATCTGGATAGTCTCGATATTGTTGTTCAAATTACTGACCATTCAATTATGTAAAGGTACCTAAATAATATAATCGTGACTCCTGTGGATCTAATCCAGAACGCTGAAGGTGGTTTGCTGAAGCAGATCTACGACACACACATGGCAGCCAAGATAGCGACCGCGCCGGCGTCATCATTGGAAGCTATGCAGCGAGTTTGCGCAGGACGATTCGCCTTCATCTGCGCATCAACTATTGCTGACATCCTGCAGCCAAGGATTCCCTGCAAGCTGTTTCCGCTGCCCGAGGTCTTTGTGCGTATATCAACGACCATGGCCGTTCTGCCAAAGAACTCGCCGTACACGGGAGTCATTAACAAGTTGTAAGTATATCACTTCAAATATATTCCTTCGTGGTTACGTACGAGATGAAGGCTAATAAGTTAAGTCATAGTATAAAGATCAGCCCATTCACTTGGTAAAGTCCTGGTCGGAAAAGAATATTAATTTTGTAAATGTTTTAGTTGGTATAACCACAGACTATAGTTATAGCCTCCGGCTTGGCTATAACTATAGTCTGTGGTATAACTTAAGTTACATCATTGAATGCTAAGCACAGATTACCAAACATAAAGCAACCAACCCACAAGAAATCTGTTTCGAGAAAATTACCAAAACGTGTTTGAACCTCTGCTTTTCCAGTTGGTCAAAGTCACAAATTAAGCGCAAGCTTTAACTTGATAAATCTGTACTCAAGAATTTCTTATCTAGAACAACAGATGCAAATTGATTGACGATTAATAACTGATCTGTTTAATGTGGTTTATGTGTTATCTTGCGTGCTAGCGAACGGCTGATGTTCGTACGATCCTTATAGTTACAATAAACCCATGCGTATATTGAGTCATGTGGACGGCGGACAGATTTGACTTTCTTCGAAGACTTTCTTAGACTTGGACCAGAGCATTGAACGTCTAATTTCATGAGGCAAACGCAATTACTAAACTGCAATATTGCGAACCGGTAAAACTGTTAAAGTTTGTAAAGTAAATTTAGGAATTGTTATAATTATTAAAATATTAATCCATCATTATGATTTATGAGGAGTCTCTTCGATGAGTGTCGTCGTGCTCCCGGTCCCTTAATTTTGAGTTGGTATCAAAAGTTAGTAATCGTCTCATTACCAAAGACCAATTACAAATCGGCAGTCCTCCATACGATCTCGCCTTATTCATAGTTTGCACGTGATGTCATCTCATTGTTGCCTGCTACCATCTTGATGGCACGCAGAATAGCTGTGATGCTCTTATTTTTTTACGATATTATATAGTTTGTAGGCTCCGGAGAAATCTTTAGTACTAAGAGACCCGTCAACGTGCCAACAAAATGGCCGTCCCCAGTTGGAAACCTCAATAATTTTGCATTGCTGATATAAAACAAAAGAAGTTCGTGCAAACTATGAATTCTGATTGCGATTTGTTGTTTGATTTCAGTATAATGAGACAATATCCGTTGGGGGTTCTAAGATTAGCGGATGTGAGAGCGACCAGAAAGATGGACTCCGTGTCTGCGCCCTTCACCGGCATTGACCTTGAACAAGTCACGCCCATTCTCGCTTTCTTCGCACTCGGAGCGCTCCTGGCGGTCATTATCGCACTCATCGAAACTCTGCACATGCATAGTCGACGCAAATACTTGTTACAGAGACCGAAGAGAAGAATTAAGCTGAGATTAAAACAGATACATCGTCCGAGAGTGTGATATTTTGTTCTATAAAGTGTCGTTGATATGGATTACAATCCTTGGACAGCGTTGTTGTATTTATTTCTGTGTATAAAATAGTACGTCAAATGCTTGCAAATGTGTAGATTGATACAAAACATATGTATATTGATTTGTTGTGTTGATTTGTTGCTCTGCGCTTGTAAATCCATTTGCTATTTGCCTTAAGTGAGAATTGAATTTCAATCTTTTAGTTTAAATGGAGCTAAAATTATATTTCTGTTTGTTTAATGAAACCCCAATTAATGCAGTTTAAAGTTAATGTTTAATTTTAAGAAGATTTAATAATCTGCACTTTGTGCGCCGTTTCAAAGCTATAGTGTATACCCACTAGTATAAAATTATATTAATCCAATAGGGTATAAGAACAAAACAAACACGACTAACTCTTTTATAAGTCCAAAATACATCTTATACGGCTATACACAATTATAAATGTACGCCGGTTTCATAGCCAAAAATACACACCTCGTTATTGTAAACGTCAACACTTCACCTCACAGAGTGTAGTGAGCCGTGGTTCCACGCGCTCTTCACTCTGCACTGCACAACCGTTTTGATATCACACACATGTTTTGGAAATCACAACACTAAGAAATAATCAATCAAAAATCACGGAATATTGACAAAATCCTTTAAAACTTGAGAAATTGACATACAAATGTTAAATGTTAAGTTTGCATAAAGTAAGTAGGAACGAAGTAACAATATTTTATTTGTATTTTTCGTTTGTAACAAAACGCAAAAAAATCCAATCCAAATTTTATGAAATCAGTTGATGTGAACACAGAATTTGATGCTTATACGTAGACGCAGTAGAGGCTGTAAAAATTTACCCTGCACTGCACAGCCGTTTGATATCACATACAATTTGGAAAACACAACACTAAAAATCGCGGCCGTCCTTCCTGACCGGGGTTTTCGTGGTATTTCCTCAGTCGACAGGCAAATGCTGGGAAAGTACCATACTAATAGGCCACGACCGCCTCCTTCCCACCTTCCATTCTTACCTACTCTTCACCATCATCTCCAAATCATCATCATAATCATTCATCCGTCGCCATTAGCCTCGCTGCAGAACAGTGTGACGTTAAGCCCCAGACAAAAAAAAAACAAAAAAACAGTTTTTGTTTGGCTTATACCGAATTGCTAGTGTTGATAGTTTTCAATATAGAAAATAGTACAATAGGAGCATAGCATACAAAAGTTAACTTCTCCCCTCACACGTGAGTTGAAATCGCATCCAGCTATTAGTCAGAACCTTTCAACCGGGTTTTCATGTTTTTCTTTGGACAATGAAAAGTGGAGAATATCAGTTTTGCATCTCTAGGCCACATTTCATTCGTCAGTCGTTGTAAATCAACGGCTTTGATATTTCCGTCTCAAGGTCTTCCTCGGCATGATCTCTGTCTGGAGCTAAACTGTACTGCGTGTTGTTGGTGGCCGCCTGTCGCTTCATGTCTGGCGGGATCATCACCGTCAGCACGACGCCGACAAAGAGCGTCGCACACAACACAACATTAGACCAGACATCGCCGATACTCGACACCAGGCGGCCGTAGATCAGGATGAACGCGAAGGAAAACAGTTGACTGACACAGAGCAGGACGCCAGCTGACGTTCCTTCCGGCTCGGGGTAGGTTATCTCCATCGCCAACTCGAACCCGACGGACACGAAGCCGCCCAAGCAGAACCCGAACATTGACGAAGTGAGGTACACGAGCAGCTGCGACTCGGAGGCGAGAACGAATGTGAACGCCAACATGGCTGCGAAGGATGAGATGTACAGGGCAAGTGTTGTCTCCCTGGAAGTGGAACCATGAATATGGATCGAGTTCCCAACTTCCACTGTCCACATATGAGATTAGAGCAGGGTAGAATTATGGCATGTTGGGGGGGGGGGGGGGGGGGGGCACCGTATTCTAAGTTCATTAACTCCTTGAACACACCATCATCCACAATCTCCAGAAACAAAGCTAAGTACTTACTTGTACTTTTGTGTCTTGTCTAAGACAACTCCAACGACCACTGATCCCACCAATTCGAACACAGTTATCACAAGTCCAACGCGTCCCGCGAACGTTTCCCCATTCTAAACACAACAGAAGATTAGATACATGCTATGTCGCTAATACGTACAATCCAGTCATCTTACTTCGAAATACTTGAGGATGAGTTGGTTGAGGAGAGTCGAGACAGCGTTCATCACTCCTGAGCGCAATCCATAGGCAATCAGCAACAGTACAAAGCCCCGGTTTACCATCAGAATCTTGATGGACTTGAAAACTCCTTCCTTGGTCGTCCCCTTTTGAAGAATTTGAGCCATGCTGGGCGGGACTGGAGGAGCGTCTTTAAAGACTTATGGAAACATTACTCTTAGATGACATTACGGATTATCATGTACAAGGAATATAGCATATGAAAAGAAACTTACACAAGACTACCAATAAAAATACTAATGTAGAGAATCCAGCCATTCCATAACACAATTTTGATAAATCTGCGCCGATATCTTCAATGTTGGGGTTATTCCGAATAATTATCGGTGGTAATAAGAATCCCACAGCTACACCAAACTGAAATGAGAGATGTTACATAATCAAAGAGGATAAATATAGATAGGATTAACAAGAGCTTCTTCATTGCGAGGAATGTTTATGTCAGCTTGGAATCATGACAGTCAAGGAACATCACCTGAGTGCCGAAGACTCCAAGAGAGCAAGCTGTAGAGACTTGGTCTGCTCCGAACCACACGGCTGCTAGCTTTGGAGGCACGCTGAGGAGAAACACTTCGGTCATCCCAATGACAGCTTGTCCAAACATGGCCACAGCAAAGCGGTCGGGAGCCACGGACGCTACTTTGATCCAAGAGCCCAGAGCGTTCCCCAAAGTGCCGACCAGTATTGACACTCTCAAACCCTGAGGAGGGAAACTAATAGAAACAAACTGCATGGATAAGGCATAGACTATTGTTAAGCCCGATTTACACGGTGCAATTTCTTGAACAACTTCTGTGCCACAGTTTATCTGCTCGTGCGCAATGTCACTTTTGAGATAATAAAGTGACTCTGCACATGTGCAGAACTTTTGTGGAATAGAAATTGTTCAAGAAATTGCACCGTGTAAATGGGGCTTTAGTCCTTATTAAGAAAGAATGTTACCGAAATGAAGGATGCAGGGAAAGAACGCTATAAGTTACATTCCGATGAAACTTAGAGAAACGAAGTTTTATGTTGAAATTTATATATTCTATCTTCCATACAAATTGATATTTCAATTGCAATATTTTCTAAAAACCAAGGGTATATTCTGAAAGCTCATATAAAATCACTGAAAGAGTATACCTTAACCTTATCTTTTCAAAAAATGAACTTATAGCATTCTTTCCCTATACCCTTGAAATAGTTGAGTCTCATACCTACTTTTTGCCCAGCAGTGATGCTGATATAATTGTATGTCTTGTCTTATGCAATTAATCTATGTAAGCAAAGCTATACACAATATCAAAACAGTCTAGAGATATTTGATCTTTTCCAGAGTTTGATATAAGTTATGTTACCTTTTTATCAAGAAGGGACACAGCTGGTATGATAAGTGGAACGTATACGATGAAGAAGATCATGGAAGTCCAGTCGACGGCGTAACTGCTCACACTGTAATACCTCATCATCACATTGGCAACGATCGAATACTGTATCCAAGACATCGAACTGATCACACCAAACATCATGAAGATAGCGAGGACCACCCATCGTCGCTTGTAAACTCTATACTCATGTGTCACAGACGCTTCATTCTCCTCATCGCTTCTCTCCACAAGTTGCTTCATCTCCATGCTGTCTGTAAACTCTTTTCTCAAGCTCGTCATTTGCCTGGTGTAAAGAGATACTGGGTCCATGAAAACCGCGTAGTGTTTACATCTTTATTATAACATGTTATGTATTAACAAGTTCAAACAAGCTGCAGCTACTACGTATATTATAATTGAGAATATGAACAATCTACGGGATAAAATCACATTCAAAACATATGATATTCATTTATATAATTAGTTACTTTTAATTTAAAAATTCGGAGGTCAATTTTAATTCTGATTTTGACAAAGTTTTGTATAATACATAATTCAGCCAACGTTGGATTAAGTTAACTATATTGATGGTTAGTGGAAGTTACCCGCTAACTATCGAGCTAATCCAAAGTTGGTCCTACCCGGCCTTAGGGCCGGTCTTTCAATACACTGCTAAAGACTCAATCAACTGTTAACAGTTAGTACAACTCTGTATTTCAATTGGTTGTTGCCATGACAATGCAGTCTTAATCAACAGTTTAAAAGTTAGCAGAGTATTGAAATACTGCCCTTAGAGAGAGAATTTAAACACTGTATGATTGGAACACTTTCCGATTATCAATGCCTAGATGCAAAGCGCTTCCTAAGTGTTAGTCTGTAGTCTGAATACGTGTTATTACGATATTAAATATCAGAATCGAACTACAAGTGTATTAATAATCAAGCAAGCGCACGAACTAAATGAAACACAAATACATCGTTGTTCACAGTAAATTTGATATGCCTACACCTTAGTTGATTAAATGTCATTGGCCTACATGATAATTTCTTCGGTATTCGTTATCAACATGACGCCGATTAAAATGTCAAAATGTCCGCTTTGGTTCGGCAAAACCTTGACAAGTAGCGATGTCAAGTAATTTGTTTTGAAACCATTATCACTGGAATACTAATGAGGCTTGGGCTAATACTATAAAATTGTTATGTATTTATTCATAATCATTTTCTTTTTCAGGTGAAATCAACTCGCTACAGGATAAATTATGTTGCTTACACAATAAAACACTTTTCATAGAAATATCAAGAAATTTTACAGTAAGTAGTCAAAACAGGCCATAACATTTCATTCATTTTAACCTAAAATATGACTGAGTAAATTTACTGAAAACCCGTTTTAGCTGATGCTCGTTTTTTCTACCGTAAATATGCCAACATAAAAATTGAACTCTCTGCTCCATCAAGAATAATAACATTGAGTGTTATCAAATATTTATAATTATTTCTCATGTTTCGACATGGATTCTGGGACGTAATTTCATGTACTTGACTAATTGTGTCGGCTTTCAGATCTCATTGCTTAGGCTTGATAATCGTGTAATGAAAAGATATTATCACAATAAGTAATGAAACAATACATTCACGCACGAAACGCACTCACGCACGTACGCACCCACGCTATTGTCTAATATCGTTTGACAAAGTAAAAAGAGAATAAAACGCGCGTGATTTTGCCGCTTGTTCCAGGCACTTTTTTAGATACGATCGGAGACAAAATGGGTTGACGAAATTATTTGAAATTTTAATCATGGTTAGATTTAAGACAAACTTAAGACTATCACTATGGTAATTTTTTTAAAATTAATTTTAGTTGATTTTTGGTGAAAAATGGTCAATCAGACAATCAGACTGATCATGTGAACATCCGCAAAGATACACCCACTTATGACACAATTTTTTTTCTCTCAATTTTCTAAAACTGCCAAGCGCTTGTATCACCTTAATAATATATTCTTATTTATTGAAGTTTAATTATGATGTTTCATGATGTTTTAATGCATTCCACCCACATCTCAATTGACTCCTGATTAAATTATTGTTATTTGTTATTTTTTTATATGAACTGTTTCTTATATTACTAATGTGTGTATTTCCCCTTTTTATTTGTAGATTTATTTGGAACTCCGTGAATGCGATCTATTATTGTCACTGTTTTTTTTTGGAATCATCTCCACAGATGAGCTACTTGTAGCTTTGTGGAATTTATGTATGAATTATTTTCTAGTTATTATTAAAGGAGTTAAACAAGTGTTTGACTGAAAGGCCGCATTGAGAAATTACGTAAAGCGGCCCACAAAACATGCAATTATCCAAAGACAGTATTAGGAGAGGCGATGGGTCAACCATTCTCATTGAGGGTCGGGAAGAGGTCTCCACAGAAGACGTGGGTCCGCGGCGTAGCTCGTAAAATGTGATCTTACTCGATTGAATTTGGTGCACTTTAGGTAATTATCGTTTTTGCACCGATTTATATCTTTCTTTCGATTTTTAAAGGACGTTACCTATACATTGCTTGTTATATGGAAGCATGTTTAACGTATTGATCTCGGAATAAATTTGGTTTACAATAAATTCAGATTTTTATTAAAAAGAATCCCTGAGCAGAGAGGGTTCGGGTCCAAGCCCCCAAGATTTTTTTTTCACAGACATAAGTTTTGGTGCAATTTTGAGACACATTACGTCCAGTGATCAAGAAATTCTTTAGATCCCAATAAAAAACGAATTAATATAAATTTACAACAATGAAATCCTACATATGCCACCATTTGTAAAGCGATATTTCGCATTTCTGATCCAAAACAATTGCTATACTTCTTCCCGTGTGTAGAAAATTTATTTCCAGCTATAGCGTCTGCTTCTTCTTATAATTTTTATTGTAACCTTACCTATTTACAGACAAAGGCGTCGGGCCGCATCAAAGAACGTCGAGGGCCGCATGCCGGAAGTGAAAACACAACATAATATTATTATAATAGCTTTATTCGAAACGAAAACTTAATAATATAATAAAAACATATAATAGACAAACACAATAGGGAAGTCTCGTGAAGATTAGAATTCAGAATAATATTTATTTTATGAAAGTTGAGATGTTGCTGATCACAGATGTGGTATTATTTTTGTTGTTGGACGAATAGTTCTCATGTAATTAATTTACAAAATTTGATAGATCTCCTCTCATTTAAAAACAGGAAAATTGGCAATGACATCACAGTTTGCTATATTGCCATGGCAACAAGGGAATCCCCATGTCAACACAATGTTCAAGACTTGGAAATGACATCACAGTTCTGATTCTTGTTAAAGGCCGTTTTTCCCGCCAAAAATCATATGATATTTGCACTCGATTTTAATGAATGAAAATTTAAGATTTCACAGGTAATAAGTGTATTTGTCATTATTATTTGTGTTTATTTATAGAAATTTACTAGAATAAAATTTCATGAGACTTCCCTATTAACTCTGAAACAGGTTCCTTGTTATATAATATGTAATTAATTTCATTGATTCAAGTAATTGTGTAAGTGGTGTATCTATGACTCTTAATCTGAACTAGGAATAGGTATACTCAAGAAATTGGCAGATAAAATGCAAACTTTCACATTGCGCAGTAGATAATGCGTAAACGCTACGCCAATGTTTATTTATGTGCTTATTAACGGAAAAACTCTCTATGGGTAGACAAACTCGAACTTGCGAAAATTAAAGCTGGGCAACCTAAAAAATATAACTCTATGGTTAGGCAGAATTAAAACTTCTGAAAACTCTCTATAAAAAAGTGCGACTCCGGCCGGATTCGAACCGACGACCCCTCGCACCGTGTTCCAGCACTTAAATACTTGGGACATACGCAAGGAATGATGTGTCAATTACAGGAAAGAGGTGTTTTCAATTACACGCACTCAATTGACAAAATCGTAATGTAAATAATAAATACTTATCAAATAAAACTATGGCCAGGTTAAACAAATGAACAAGTCTTTAGACGATTCACAACATTTCAACTGTGTCCTATTGCCTCCCATTAGCAACCCAAAATTTGAGCTTCTGTAAATAGAATTCTCGGGAAAAATACAAAAACTAAGACCGATTGTAAATATTACAACTTAACTTATACTGTACTACACAATCAAAAGAACGAAAAAGAAGGCAAAAATTATTAAATGATTTTGGCTCAAAGTTTTTAGCTAAAACATTTAAACATTTGTCACTTGAATCATAAATGCCCCACTAGACCCTTATAGTCTTGAAAACCGTGACTTCTAAAAGATAAAATCACTGTGTAATCATGTGTAATCAACAAAACATTCAAACATGAAATTATTCACGCACGAACGCAATGCAATAATATCGACACATCCAGATCCTAATAGTCACAATTAGCAGCATGAAACTCGGAATCGTGCCCATTTTTTATTTTATACAATACACTTAAGTAAAATATATGTATTTATGAAAGTAAAATCTGTATCTATATAGAAAATATATATTTTGTTTAATTACTGCAAAAGGTAATCCTAGCCAGGTATACTTTTATAATATAGTGATATTTATTTTCTAAAATAATACATAAAGCATAAACTAATTTTTCCAGGGCACTGACAAATGCATTTTGACAAGTAGAAAATCAATCCCTCCGTATAATAATACAAAATGTGTTCCCACGATCATGTATCTTCCCTAGCCCTTTTCGACAATCCTTGATAAAAATGGCATATGTCAAGAAAAACAGGTGACTCATTTTTTTTCCTGTCGATGTATAACCATGGAGGTTTAACGCCAGTACTATTTATAACTCCATGGTATAACCAACACAATCTTGTTGGTTGTGTCACAACTCTTAAAATACACTCCTCTAGCAGGTGGAAAAATAAAAGTTCTATAAACATATTTATGTACCGGGATCCGAAAGGGCTAGATAATTTTTAAAATGACTTATCGTTGAGCTCCATTAGGTAGAAATAAATAAACAATCTTTCATATTTATTCAGCGAAAGGAATCATGACTCAAGAATAAAATTAAGAGTTTGAATGATTATAAAGTTCCTTACTAACTTTGGATAACGTCCATGATAAAAATTTGTAAAAAAAAAAAAAATCAAAATAATTTTGGTCCTGCAATAATTTTGCAAGCAACAGTTTTATAGACGTGAGAAATATCGGAATGGATCGGACTCTGGTCCATATCTCCTGATTCTCAATTATCAAACAACCTCTGTCTCAAGCAATCGCACAAAGAGCCTCAATTATGTAATTATTCAATATATTACAATTGACAATAGAACTGGCGTCAGAATTTTATTGTCCTTGCTTCATTCATCCCAGCTCAGTATTCACAAGTGCTTTGAGTTGCTGTGTTGACAGAGTGTAATAAATCACAGTCATATAAGATACAGCTTCAGATAACATTTTTTAAGTAAGTGACTTTGATAATTTGCCGTCAAGATCCTCATGTTGGTAGATCGGAAAACTGTTGACAATTTATGCGAAAGTTACGCATGTGTTTAGAAACGTACTACAAAAATGCATAAACCGACAACGAATAGTGATTTATCTGTGAAATATAAGTTAACGCAAGCGGAAGATTGTAAAGAAGAGCATATTGAAACACACTCGTACATTGAACCTCCAGAATGCAAAGTGTATACACAAAGATGGGTTGTGTTAGTCATATTCATGATATTTGGTGTGATAAGTGTAATGTTATGGCTTCAATACTCGATCATTGCCAATGTGGTGATGAGGTATTACAATGTGAGCAGTTACGCTGTCGACTGGACCTCCATGATCTTTATGCTTGTCTACATTCCACTCATCTTTCCAGCGCTCTACATTCTTGATAAAAAGGTATGTAGCAGAGTGTGAATACTGAAGAGACTGCCCACCATCCTTGCAAATTAACAGAATTGATTTATTCATTTTATTACATTTGAATCTGATTACATTTTATATTGGGACTGAGAATTGATATTGTTGTTCTAGAACATGTTTAACTCTATATTTTAACCTCGCGAATTGAAAGGGACATTTTACTTCTGGGGGAGGGGAAGGCATAAGGATTACCTATTTCATTGGTGTGATAACCAAATGTAATTGAGGGTCGGCGGCAAGATGTGTACAATTACCAGACATTGGGGAGCACATTATTTTAAAAATCAAAAAATAACAGGTGATTTTTTTGGAATTATTAGGTATATTAATGCCCTATCTATATACCTATATATTTATTAACTATTTATCCACAGCAAGCGCGAAGTATTTTTTGATTTTTCAATGTGTCGACTTGTCCTGGCCCATTTTTTAATATCATTGCTTTTCAATGCTGAATTTTTAGACTTTTATTTATTTTTTAGTTGAAAAGACTTGGCATGTATTTTAACATGGAGTGTTTATTTATGGGGATAATCTTTTATATCAAAAAGATATAGAGCAATTACTAAACAAAGGTGATAAAAATAAATATACATGAATCTGCTGTTCTAATTCCAGGGCTTGAGAACGTCTATCCTGCTCGGTACTCTGGCCACAGCTGTTGGTTCGTGCATCAAAGTAGCGTCCGCCTCGCCCGACCGCTTCGCTGTTGCATTTGTCGGCCAGACAGTGGTTGCAATCTCACAGGTGTTCCTACTCAGCATTCCTCCAAAACTAGCGGCGGTTTGGTTCGGGGCCGACCAAGTGTCCACAGCCTGCTCTCTTGGTGCTTGCGGCATTCAGGTAAAATACTTCAACATGAGAAAGTATATAAATCACTTTATTGATGGCTATAATTTTTTTTAAAGGCTGACCACTTGGATCCAGCATAAAATATAGTTAAAATTATTGTCTTTAAACTATTATTTTACAAATCTAATATAAGCTTAAATAGGAAAAATGAAAATGAAAAATTGGTTTGGCTATAAAAATGATTATGAAGGAATGGCAATTGATGATTTCAAAATAATGGGAACAATGCTGTCTAAAATACTTAATGAAATAGAAAAACTATTCAAAAATTTAGTGAAGAACTTGGGAACAGCAGCTCGATGAGCTGTAACAGCAGCTCTCAATGGGACACTCATCTTTAAGACTAGATGACCGTCTTACTTGCTGACGATAGATCAGGCCTGGGAAAACTACAGCCTGAGGGCCGCATGCGGACCTAGATGTTTTTTATGCTGGTTTGCCTGTAAATGGGTACGATACACAATAAAAATGAATAGAAGAAGCAGACAGCAAGTCGGAAATACATTTTATTTTCACGGAAATAAGTATAGAAAGCTTAAGAACATAAATCAGAAATGCCATCTATTTTACAATTGGTGGCATAAGTAGGATTTCATTGTTGTTAATATAGCTTTAATTTGTTTTTGATTGGGATCGAAAGGATTTCTTGAATACTGGACGTAATGTGTCTCAAAATTGTACCAAAACTTATTATGTCTGTGACAGAAAATTTCCAGTCACAGAGAATTGTGCTCGGTAGAGAGGGGGTTCGGGAGAGAGGAGGGAGAAGAGGCTATCTTCAACGAGAAGCTGACAATTCAAAACATGTCGGATTCCAACGGAGAGCAGTTCGGGTGTGCTTCACCATATTTACAAGGTCTCCTTCTCTTAGAAATGCTTAAATACTAAACATGTAATAACATTCCAGATTGGTGTGGCTCTCGGATTCTTATTACCTCCGATTATAATTCGAAATCATGACGCCATTGAAGACATTGGCAATGACATGGCAATATGGAACTACGGAACGGCAGCTTCCTCAGTTGTGTTGTTCTTATTGGTCGTGTTCTGTAAGTATTCCTAGACAATGAAGATTCTTTCTTCGTACATTATCCCATATTTACAGTGGAACTTATTTGGCAGAGCACATTCTGTATTTCCTTCATCATGGAATCAGTGGCTATCATTCATTGTACGAGAGTTAAAATCAACCCTTTCTTGTCGAGCTAATAACCATGACTAGACCTCCATCCCATACACTGATACCATTGTTTAAGTATACTCGTATGTCTATAAAGATCGATTCACACATACATTTCAAACTTCCAATGTTTTTCAAAGTTAAAAATTGCTGATACAAAAACTCCCATGAATAAGCTGGAAGTTTCAAGCTTCCGTTTGAAAACACAGTAACAATTTATTATTTTTACACATTACTAAAGAAATATGTTTGGCATCACAACAACCCCACCCTCACCACAATACCCACAGTAATTAGAGATATTTATATCCGGACTAACATTTAGACTTACATTTCAGCCGGTTTCACATAAAGCGCGTTTTGCGTTTTGCGTTTCGCGTCTTTTTTATTGATCAATCACAAGTCTCCCTTGAGCGGTTTCTGGACTTGTGATTGGTCGGTAAGAAAAACCGCGAAAAGCAAAACGCTCTTTATGTGAAACCGAGTTTAACCAATGCTTCCAGTCTTCAAGGACGCTCCTCCAGTTCCTCCCAGCGTGGCGCAACTTCTCCAGCAAGAGGCGCCCAAGGAAGGCTTCTTCCAGTCGATGAAGAGACTGATGGGCAACCGGGGCTACGTCTTGTTACTCATCTCGTATGGAATCTGCATTTCAGTCTTAAACACCGTCTCTACACTCTTAAATCAACTTATCATGCTGTACTTTGAAGTAAGTGTTGTCTATAATTTCGGAGTATTCTTCGTTCATGTTAGAGGATGAATAGCTGTTTCGTGACGTATCCATGAAATTGGATTTAAATATTGACGCCGTGTTTGTTTATTTAGGATGGAGAACAATTTGGTGGCCGCGTTGGATTGGTTTCCACATTGGGTGGATTGTTGGGAGCAGTAGTAGGAGGAGTGGTTTTAGACAAAACGCACAAATACAAGTTAGTATTAAGTATTAACCAGAAACACTTGTTAGATTAGGAAATATTATACATTTAAATAAATAACATTAAAATGCATGTTAGAGATTGAGCAAGCAGTTAAACATCTTTGATATTGAGGCTGAGTAGGCTGAGTTAACTCTCTTTGAGCATGGTCAGACAGAATAAGGTTGTTGCATCACCCTGGAGGCCAAGTCTGGAAACTTACGCCTTCAGGACGCAAACGCTATAGGACGTCAACAAGTCCCATTTACTGTAAGAATGATCGCTATTGAAACATTAATTTAAGCCACTTATTTGATTTGCATCCAGCAATCTATTGCAAACAATTTATTAACATTATAATTATAATTACAGATGTTATTCAGTCATTAAAACCTTATTCAAAATGAAGCTTGACAGTTTACAGTAGATTTCAAGGTCGTCATTCTTACAGTAAATGGGACTTGTTGACGTCCTAGAGCGTTTGCGTCCTGAAGGCGTAAGTTTCAAGACTTGGCCTCCTGGTTGCCATGGTAACATACCGCAATCTTTGATTATTTTGTTGGGGGACAAACAATTGTTCAATAGTTGTAAGCTGTGACATCAGATGAGTTTGTCATCGACCAATCTTAAAGCTAGACTTGGAGCTTAGTCAACTCATTCTGTCTCGCACGAGTGTATAGTATTTCTTTATAATGATGATAATAATAATAATAATGTAAATTTGTTCACTTCACTTCTTCCAGAGAAACGACAGTAACATTGTACGTGTTCTCATTCGTGGCCATGTTGACGTTCACATTCGTGTTGTCCTCCGAATCCCAGCTGCTCGTATATCTGACTTCGTTCCTCTTCGGCGGTTTCTTGGGCGGTGTCTTCCCCGTCGGCTTCGAGTTGGAGCTGACTTATCCAGAGCCGGAAGGAACTTCGGCGGGGATTCTCTTCTGCGTCTGTCAAGCAATGTCATTCGTCTTCACGCTGGTCTACGGCCGGCTTCTGGCGAGTATTGGGGATGTCTGGTCCAATATTGTGCTGTGCGGGACCCTCCTGGTGGGCATCGTGTTGACCGCGATCATTCCCAAGGACATGAGGCGGCAGGCGGCAGCGAAGAAGAACGCTGCAGCAGGCCTAGTGCAGTGATGAAAGCTGCCATTTAGGACCATGAATAGTTAATTTGCATCTTTGTGTCTATTACGTAATTGAGCTTCAAGCGCCCAAAGTTCTTGCAGCTATTTGAAGATCTCGTAATTATGAAAGAGGGGAAACTTTCCTATGATACTGGAATAGCAAATATAATTTTTTTTTAATTATTCTGCAGGCTTTAATTAATAACAGTACTATTTCCCCTTTTTGTGCGTCTAATTTGTTTCTGAGATTTTTATGATTGGCATATATTATTATTATACTTTTTCTAAAAATTATAATAATGAAAACTTATAATTTATATCTCTATTTATATATTAATATTGTCCAATTTATGCATAAATGTGAGAAATCATTCTATTTATCATAATAAAGCCATACATTGGTTAAACGTGTTTGCGTTTTACCCCTGACGTTCCTCTCATCACACTTCCCATTCCACCTCTCTCCTAACCGTCGCCTCGAGTGTCAAGTAATTCGAATGACCCCCAAAAATCATTTATCTCTTAAGTATAATTGAGGGACGAACAATAGGTATAGACTGGTATACTCATTCAATGTCTACAAGAGAACGTGCTCCATTATCTCAGGGTCGTGTTTGCTTCAGCTTTGTTCAACAGACAATAATTCAAAGTACAAATTGTGGCAAGAGATAATATAGTTGACAGTGTTTCAGAATTTTATTAAATACTGATAAAAATCCATAGAACTCGGGATCATGTTTGCTACACTGACATTTCAATGTAAAGTTGTCTCTGAATGCATCTATAGCTTCATCCAACGAGCAATAGCTACGAAATGACGTCTACGACAGAACTGCCAGTCAAATATGAGTTAGCAAATCTAGAAGAGAGCACAGACGACGTTATTTTAACGCCAGAGTGTAGAGTTTATAAGCGAAGATGGATTGTGTTAGTCTTATTTATGATATTTGGTACGATAAGTTCAATATCATGGATCCAGTACGCTATTATTGCCAATGTCATCATGAGGTATTACAATGTGAGCAGCTACGCCGTCGACTGGACCTCCATGATCTTCATGCTCAGCTACATTCCACTCATCTTCCCAGCGCTGTACTTCCTTGAGAAGAAGGTCAGTTCGAAATTTAATATTATCGACTTATTATAATCCTCTGAGATACATTAAATATTCGTGTGAACTAAAGATATGTAATCGCTTAACTTGTATTCCCCTCTGACTTTTTCTCCAAGTTGTATTTCTCCATTTGTGGGGAAAAGTTAAGCTCTGTGACCTGTCAAAAGAAGTACTGAGAAGACACTACTCTCGAACAATTCATCCAAATTGAAAATGTATTAAACATTTAGTTCAATACTGTATTTTTAACAATAACAACAATCTATAACCTTTATACAAAATAATATACAAAATTGGAGAGAAAATAATTGTAAATATACAGAACTTGCAATAAGCTACGAACTGTAACATTTGACTCAGTTGATTTGATTTTAATTAGGTAGAGCAAGAATGCAGTTCAACAATGTGTTTTACCACAGTTTTACCTAGTAAGGCTCAGCCTATACCCTGCGTCATAATGTTTCTGTCCAACAGGGTCTGAGAAATTCAATTCTCATCGGCACATTTGGCACTGTCGTTGGATCTTGTGTCAAAGCTGTATCTGTAGCTCCAGACCGCTACGCTGTGGCATTCGTCGGTCACACAATAGTCGGAGTATCCCAAGTGTTCCTGCTCAGCCTTCCGCCAAGAGTTGCCGCTGTTTGGTTCGGAGCCGATCAAGTCTCTACTGCCTGCTCTCTGGGATCATGCGGAATTCAAGTAAATGCGACATAACACATGACATTTCAATAGTTCAAGCTAGTTGTATAAGAGTATTGACCGATATGTTACATAAAGTTAGTTATGTAGTTTATAGTTTAATCTCAAAGAATGTGGTGTTCTCCTTGAGGAATAAAATATTCCAATTTATTTTACTTTTCCCACCATAGTTTATTTAGTCTAATTGTGATGAAGTTAATCTATATTATCAGGGAAGAGTCCTTTAACCACGAAGGGCAGATACCTCCCCCCATACAGGTCGAATTTAAAGTGTATGGGTCAACGCGCGTCTCAAAATACCGATTGCGTTGTTCGTAAACGCGTGGGGGGACAAAACGCATACAGAATGTTGTGGCCACGTTATGCATCTGTCAGGAGGTAGTGTGCCGGTACTGGTGGGCAATCGGGCACCAGGGAGTAATTCTGATGCTTGTTGTTGCCTGACTCTCCTCTACTTGTTGCTAACACTGAATAATGTGTCCGACTTTGTTCCAGATTGGAGTGGCGTTGGGATTCCTTCTACCTCCGATTATAATACAAAATCACCCGTCTTTAGATGACATTGGACGAGATTTGTCTTATTTTAACTATGGAATGGCTGTCTCTACGATTGTGCTATTTATATTGGTAGTATTGTGTAAGTACCTACCAAATTATATCTATCATTCTTTGATAAAGTATACAATGAAGATGGTTTCTGTCAGAAAAGGTTAAAGGCAGATCCGAGGGTGACGTCGAAAGTAAACGAACACCGATAGAGACTATCGAAATACGGACGGTTACAGTCAAAAAATTTAGGGTTTAGACTTTGTTTGTAGTAGATAGTCAATATATTTTATATCAGGAATATAATTTACACATATAATGAGATTCACTGTATTTTATGGTAGTAAATGATATATATGATTGTGTCCCAGTCTTCAAGGACGCTCCTCCAGTACCTCCCAGCGTGGCGCAACTTCTCCAGCAAGAGGCGCCCAAAGAGGGCTTCTTCAAGTCGATGAAGCGCCTGATGGGCAACAGGGGCTACGTCTTGTTACTCATCTCGTATGGAATCTGCCTTGGCGCTTTGAATGCAGTCTACACGTTGTTGAATCAACTCATCATGAGGTACTTCGAAGTAAGTGTTCTCCAATTTAATCGTAGAGCTCACATTTGTGTAGTATCTGTCATGGACGTAACTTGATATACTATGTATAATTTATGTTGCTACTTTAGGATGGGGAACAATTTGCTGGTCGTGTCGGACTTGTCATTACACTAGCTGGGTTGGTCGGAGCAGTGGTTGGTGGATTTGTATTGGACAGAACACACACGTACAAGTAAGACGCATTGATAAATTATTAATGAGGTATTCCTGTTTCGTAATAGTGAATTCAAATTGTTCTGATTTCATACCCATTTAAATGATTTGATGGATTCGTAATTATGTGAAAAGTCCTAGCATTTTAATGGTCTGCGATATTATTCCTTCCACTGTAATGTTTAGAATAGAATAGAATAGAATAGAATTTTCTTTATTTTGCATTATATCAGATACGGTACAGGCATAAGATTTAATACATAAAAAGTAGATAAGTAGATATTTAGATAGGTTGCAATATACCTATCTAAATACTTACATCAATGATGATTTCTTTCAGGGAGACAACACTTGCCTTGTACGTCTTCTCGTTGGTGGGAATGTTGGCCTTCACATTTGTCCTCGCAACGGAGTCCGAGCTGCTTGTTTATCTCACGTCCATTCTGCTTGGTTTCTGCTTGGGCGGTGTATTCCCCGCTGGCTTCGAGCTCGCCATGGAACTGACATACCCCGAGCCGGAAGGAACGTCAGCCGGAGTTCTCTTCTGTGCTTGCATGACCCTGTGCTTCTTGTTCACGATGATCTACAGCCGTCTGCTGCCGAGTATCGGAGACGTGTGGGCGAACTTGGTGCTGTGTGCAATGCTTTTGGTCGGCACAGTGCTGACAGCGATGATTCCAAGAGACTTGAGGCGACAAGCGGCTACGAAGATCAAGAAGGAAGACCAAATACAGATATGAAAAGTCGCAATAGGGAAGTCTCGTGAAATTTTATTCCAGTATTATTCTAATCATCAATACAAATAATAATGACAAAAACACTTATCACCTGTGAATTTATCACCTGTGAATTCTAAAATTTTCATTCAAAAAAATCAAATTCAAATATCATGGGAAATTTTGGCGGGAAAAGCGGCCTGTAACAAGAATCAGAACTGTGATGTCATTTCCAAGTCTCCAACAATGTGTTACCATGGTGATTCCTTTGTTGCCATGGCAATATAGCAAATTGTGATGTCATTGTCTATTTTCCTGTTTTTGAATTAGAAGAAATCTTTCAAACTTTGTAAATTAATTCCTTGAAAACTGTTCATCCCACAACAAAAACAATAACACGTCTGTGTTCAGCAACATCTTTACTCTCATAAAATAACTATTATTCTGAAATCTAATCTTCACGAGACTTCCCTATTGAAATGACCATTGTTCTTTAATTTTTGTTTCAATTTGATAAAATAAACTCAGTAGTTTTTTGAAGGTACCTACTTTTCCTGAAAAACCTGTTCATATAGAACATAATATAAAGAACGCCAATAGAACTGGCGTCAGAATTTCATTGACCTTGCTTCTTTTATCCCAGGTCAGTGTCAGTGTAATAAATCAGAGTCATATTTAAGATACAGTCAGATAACATTTTTTAAGTACAGTGACTGTGATCATTTGCCGTCAAGATAGTAGAGCAGAGTAGATAGTAGAGAGTAGATAATTGTTTAGAAACGTACTACAAAAATGCATAAACCGACTACGAATAGTGATTTATCTGTGAAATATAAGTTAACGCGAGCGGAAGATTGTAAAGAAGAGCATATTGAAACACACTCGTACATTGAACCTCCAGAATGCAAAGTGTATACACAAAGATGGGTTGTATTAGTCATATTCATGATATTTGGTGTGATAAGTTTAATGTTATGGCTTCAATACTCGATCATTGCCAATGTGGTGATGAGGTATTACAATGTGAGCAGTTACGCTGTCGACTGGACCTCAATGATCTTTATGCTTGTCTACATTCCACTCATCTTTCCAGCGCTCTACATTCTTGATAAAAAGGTATTTAGTAGAGTGTTATGTCTGAAAAGACTTCCCACCATCCTTGCAAATTAACAGAATTGATTGATTCATTTTATTACATTTGAATCTGATTACATATTTTTTGAGACTGAGAATTTATAATTAGGTAATTGATATTGTTGTTCTAGATCATGTTTAACTCTATATTTTAACCTCGCGAATTGATAGGGACATTTTACTCTGATGGGAGGGGAAGGCCGGAGGATAACCTATGCCATTGGTTTGATTTGATTACGAATGTAATTGAGGGCTGGCGGCATGCAGAATACAATTACCAGACTTTAGTTCTGAGTCGAGGGAGCACATTCTTTAAATATCAACAAATATTGATCGCATTATTTTTTGTGCGTTATTAGGTATATTAAGTACACATTAGGTAGCTACATTTTATTGATGTCCTATATAAAACTATTTATCCACAGGAGCGCAAAGTATTTTTTAATGTTTAAAATAAATGTGTTGACTTGCGGCCAATTTTTTGATATCACTGCTTTTCAATGCTGCATTTTTAGATTTCCTCTGTTGTTTTTTAGTTGAATAGACTTGGTTGGTATTTTTACACGGAGTGTTTTTATGGGGATAAGCTTTTACATAAAAAGATATAATAAATTACTAAACATCAGTGAAAAATATATACTGGATGGCGCAAAAAATCACCCTGTTTTAGAGGTCACTACATCAAAACTATAAAAGAAAAAGGGCTGAAACTTTCATTTGTATTGTATAAAACAAACATGAAAATTTAATTTATTCAATTTTTAGAAATATTCGAATAATGCGATAAAATTAAATGCATTTGAATAAAGACGTTGAAAATCGTTTATGCGTTTAAAAAGCGCGCGTTTGAGTAAAAACAAGAACCAGAAGCTTGTTAAAATATCGCCTGTTTTATACACAAGTAAGTTTGCATTGATCATAATTTGACAGTGTTGGCAAAGTTACTTTTAAAATGTATCAGTGTTACAGTTACAGTTACTTGTCCAAAATTCTAACAGTGTTACAGTTAAAGTTACTTAATTTTAAAAGTAACACCGATACAGTTACAGTTACTTGCATAAAGTCAGCAGTTACTTTCACAGTTACTTTTCAAAAATCTTTGAACCTGTACGTCATAAATAATACACAAATAAATATGAAATTAACCGAAAAAAAGTTAAAATGACAACAAAATTGCCTTCCAAGAGGCATTTTCAAAATATTTAGTGTTTTTTAACCTTCTGAAATTGACTTTTAAGTGTTTACCTACTTGAATATTCTATGGAAACAAAATAAATTTGTAACATGTTACAATCAGTTAAGTTACTCAAAATAAGTAACATGTTAGGAATACAAATACTTTATTTTCAAAGTAACATGTTACAGTTACTTTTACTCGAAAAAGTTAACATGTTACCAGTAACATGTTACTTTGTATCATGTTACTACTCAACACTGTAATTTGACTTAAAAATAACTCAATTTAGTAAAGCATGTCTGTTTCTTATAGAGACGTGGTTTCAAGAAGAGATATGGAGAGAAAAGTTACTCCAAAAAAGTAACTCCAAATCAGTTCATCAAACAGTTAATTCCTCTAGTTTTATCTGGTTTTTAACTCTAATTTAAATCATTTGTAACTTTTTTCCTAGAGAATGAATATATTTCAGAATTTCAGAAATTCAGAATCCTATCTTAGTTTCGATATAAAGTGACCACTCAATCAGGGGGTTTATTTGCGCCACCCGGTATATTCATGAATCTGCTGTTCCGATGGCCAGGGCTTGAGAACGTCTATCCTGCTCGGTACTCTGGCCACAGCTGTTGGTTCGTGCATCAAAGTAGCGTCCGCCTCGCCCGACCGCTTCGCAGTTGCATTTGTCGGCCAGACAGTTGTTGCAATCTCACAGGTGTTCCTACTCAGCATTCCTCCAAAACTAGCGGCGGTTTGGTTCGGGGCCGACCAAGTGTCTACAGCCTGCTCTCTTGGTGCTTGCGGCATTCAGGTAAATTACTTCAACATTAGAAAGTATATAAATCACTTTATTGATGGCTGTCCTTTTAAAAAAGGTTGACCACTTGGATCCAGCGTACTATACAATTTAAATGATTGACTTTAAACTATTACTTACAAATATATTATAAGCTAAAATAGAAACATTGAAAATAAAGATGGGTTTGGCTATAAAAATGATTATGAAGGTTGGCGATTGATGATTTCAAAGTAATGGGAACAATGATGTTTAAAATACATTAAGTATAGAAAGCTTAGGAACAGAAATGAGAAATGTCAACTATTTTACAATTGGTGGCATATGTAGGATTTCATTCTTGTTAATTTAGTTTTAATTTGTTTTTGATTGGATCTAAAAGATTTCTAGAATACTGGACGTAATGTGTCTCAAAATTGGACTAAAACTTATGTCTGAGATATAAATGATCTGTCTCAAAAATGTGTGCCGAGGTAAGGGGGTTCGGGAGAGAGGGGGAGAAAGGCTATCTTCAACGAGAAGCTGAAAATTCTAAACTTGTCGGAAACCAACGGAGAGCAGTTCGGGTGTGCTTCAACATATTAACCCCCCCCCCCCTTTACCACCCTTAACCCCCCTTAACCCTTACCTACTCTTAGAAATTCCTAAAAACTAAACATTTTATAACATTCCAGATTGGTGTGGCTCTCGGATTCTTATTACCTCCGATTATAATTCGAAATCATGACTCCATTGAAGACATTGGCAATGACATGGCAATATGGAACTACGGAACGGCTGCTGCCTCAGTTGTGTTGTTCTTATTAGTCGTATTCTGTGAGTATACCAAGACAAAGAAGATTCTTTCTTTTCTTCATACATTGCCATATTTGCAGTGGAACTTATTGGCAGGGCACATTCTGTATTTCCTTCATCATGGAATCAGTGGTTATCAATCATTGTACGAGAGTTAGAATCATCACGTTCTTGTCTGGATAACCATGACTAGACCTTCATCCCATACACTGATACCATTGTTGTACTTGTGTCTATAAAGATCGATTAGTTTCGATCTTCAGAAGTGGGTTTCAAACCTAAGTTTCAAGCTTCCAATGTTTTCCAATGATAAAAATTGCTGATACAAAAAACTCCAATATGAACTATGAAAACAGTTGAAATATGCTGGATGTTTCAGCTTTAGTTTGAAAACATAGTTACAATTTTATATTTTTTAAGACTACAGAAATCTGTTTGACTTTACAACAACCCTACCTCACCACAATGGCCATGGTAATTAGAGATATTTACATCCAGACTAACATTAAGACTGACACTTAAACAATGCTTCCAGTCTTCAAGGACGCTCCTCCAGTTCCTCCCAGCGTGGCGCAACTTCTCCAGCAAGAGGCGCCCAAGGAAGGCTTCTTCCAGTCGATGAAGCGCCTAATGGGCAACCGGGGCTACGTCTTGTTACTCATCTCGTATGGAATCTGCATTTCAGTTTTAAACGCTGTCTCTACACTGTTAAATCAACTTATCATGCTGTACTTTGAAGTAAGTATTGTCTAATTCATCAGTCTTCTTCGTTTATGTTAGAGGATGAAAATATTGACGTTTTTCTTTGTTTATTTAGGATGGAGAACAGTTTGGTGGCCGCGTTGGATTGGTTTCCACATTAGGTGGATTGTTGGGAGCAGTAGTAGGAGGAGTGGTTTTAGACAAAACGCACAAATACAAGTGAGTATTATACATTGAAATAAATAACATTAGAATGCATGATAGTGATTGACCAACATGTAAACATATTTGATGTTGTGGTTTAGTAGCTGAGTTAACTCTCTTTGGAGCAAAGGACATTGTTTTTTGGAGGTTGTTTCATCACCACACCCTGTTTGCTATGGTAACAGACATCTTTGATTATTTTGTTGGGGGCAAGCAATGTTTCAATAGTTTAATCGTATTTTAAATGTTGTGAAAGAAAGATTTTAAACTGACAAACAGAAATGGTATATAATAAAATATGGAAATTAAATGAAGAAAGATAATGATTACTTATTACTTATTTACTGAAAGCATCCGTCCCAAAGTTAGATTTTGGTTCGCTGTGGCGTCAGTTGAGATTGTCATACAGACCAACCTTAAAGCTAGACTTGGAGCTTTAACTCATTCTGTCTCGCACGAGTGTATAGTATTATCTTTATAATCACTTAAAGATTATGATTATGATGATTATAATGATAATGATGATGATAATAATGGAATACATTTGTTCACTTCTTCCAGAGAAACGACAGTAACATTGTACGTGTTCTCGTTCGTGGCCATGTTGACGTTCACGTTCGTGTTGTCCTCCGCGTCCCAGCTGCTCGTATATCTGACTTCGTTCCTAATCGGCGGCTTCTTGGGCGGTGTCTTCCCCGTCGGCTTCGAGTTGGCCATGGAGCTGACTTATCCAGAGCCGGAAGGAACTTCGGCGGGGATTCTCTTCTGCGTCGTTCAGGCGATGTCTATAGTCTTCACGCTGGTCTACGGCCAGCTGCTGGCGAGTATTGGTGATTTCTGGTCCAATATTGTGCTGTGCGGGACCCTCCTGGTCGGCATCGTGTTGACTGCGATCATTCCCAAGGACATGAGGCGGCAGGCGGCAGCGAAGAAGAACGCTGCAGCGAATGTCATGAAGAAGGAAGACCTAATAGAGAGATGAATAAGTCGCAATTGAAATTATAATTGTTCTTTACTTTTTATTACCATTTATAAAAATCAACTCAATAGTATTATCCTGAAAAATCCTGCAAAAATGTTCCTTTCCGTGACACGAATGTGTAATCGTTAAATCGGTTTTAGTATGTAACTTAATTTGACTTTCATAAATAAACCCCAGTTGTTTTGTTGATTTGTATACATTTTGGTTTATCAGAAATCGAACAGATGAAGACTTTAGAAATCCAATTTTACAAAACACTGAGTTTCGCCAAGACATCAAACTGTATTATGGACGTTCAAGGACTTCTCCGTGATGTAGACTTACAATCATAGTTCAAAGTTCATTGTGCGGCAAGATTACTGCTCGAACCCATCTTTACAACTGACACCCGAGTAAGCTTTCAAGACCAGAATATTAATTGCTAAGTAAATAAAAGAGACACTTTTGCAGTGAATGAGCAGAGGCATTGTGAATCGTGTCGTCAAGTCGCTAGGACCTTCTCCTTGAAGCTCCAAGTTCATTAGAGATGTATTCAGCAAGAAGTCCAGACATGATGTACGAAGTCGATTTACAGACACCAGGCGAAGGCAAAGAAAATCAAATGACAACGCACCCTTCTGCAACTTCACTCTCTCCTGCACATCGGGTGTACAAGCGACGATGGGTGATGTTAGTTTTCTTGATGGTGTATGGATTGTTCACTGCTATGTCATGGATCCAGTACGCTATTATTGCCAATGTCATCATGAGGTATTACAATGTGAGCAGTTACGCAGTTGACTGGACTTCCATGGTGTACATGCTCACGTACGTCCCGCTCATCTTTCCAGCCTTGTACATTCTGGATAAGAAGGTTGGTCAATACACATTTTAGTAATACTTTTATTTTTTAATCTATTAATGGAACATTTTTTTATTAATAAAATCACAAGATAATAATTTATGTCAATGATAGATATAATTTTTGTGCTGGAATAGGTGCACAGTTTTACACTTTTATGGAAATCAACCATTTAATTTTCAGAGTTAAATATTTATATAAAAGAGCGCAAAAAATCCCCCGTTTGAGAGGTCACTCCGACAGAGCTATAAATCATAATGAGCTGAAACTTTCACACATTATAGAACTCATATGAAAATTTAATAAGTGCAATTTTAAGAAATATTTGAGTGATGAGAAAAGTTACAGACATTTGATAAACAGCTTATACCAGTTTGTGTTGATGTCATAATTTTACATAAAAGATGGCTCCATTTAGTAAAGTATCTTATTGATATGTGATTTCAAGAAAGGAAATGGAGGGGAAAAGAACTGTGGGTGAATTTTCAACGAAGAATTGGAAATGGAACTCGCATTTAATGTCGTTGGACGAAAGTTAAATAAATTCACAATACACCAAAAATAAATTTGCATAGATTTATTAGGCATTAATTTATGTTTATTTATACATTAAAAATACATGTGAATTCACCTAATTCTTACAAAGAAACTCCAGATCAATCTTAAAACACCTTAATTTCGTCTGGTTTATTCTGTGTTTTCAACTTATTTCTAACTTTTCTTCATTCAATATGATTGAATAATAATTATGAAAGTAATAAAATTACTTGTAAAAAAATTACAAATACAAAAATATTTACAAAAATACAAAAATATTTACAAAAATATTTTATTACAGAATTAATAAAATTACAAGTTGATTTCCCTGACAATTACTGAATCAAAAGTATGTTACGTTGGTCACAGACGTCAAAAGGTTTTCCTCCTCAGGGTTTGAGGATGTCGATACTAATTGGAACACTCGCATGTGCGGTTGGTTCTTGCATCAAAATAGCTTCAGTGGCTCCTGACCGCTTTGCCGTGGCATTCGTTGGCCAGACATTGGTCGGGATGTCTGACGTGTTTGCACTCAGCGTGCCTCCTAAACTAGCAGCAGTGTGGTTTGGAGCCGACCAAGTCTCGACAGCATGCGCTCTTGGAGTCTTCGGAGCACAGGTGAATCTATCTACGTCAGCATTCTTGTTTCATGATTATTATTATTTATTTTAAATGAACATATAAAATACACTGTACATTTACTGGTAGTGAGATTAGGGCAAGCCCACTGATCTCCATGTACTTCCACTTCGTTGCGTGGATTGCGCATTGAATCCCTTTAGCATTAGTCCCAGTGAAGTCGAAAATACATTAGAAAAATGTTCCTAAAATGTTCCTTTTCAAGGTCATCAATTTGTAACAACCTTTTACACGATCTAAATCATTTCTAAAATCACTTTGAATCAACTAAATCATTACACTAGTCATTAGTTTACTATTTAATGAACACGTTTTAGTTACATTAGTTATAATTTGTTACAAATCCACAAAGTTATTACAGCGGCGACATAGAAAATGTTGACTTCACTCGCATAGCATTGATAAGCAATCCACGTGTTATATATCAGTGGGCAAGCCCCGTAGCACATGTGCCTCAATACCAGTTTTAATAGTAAACAAATAAACACACAATAAATAATGACATGAATACTTCGAAAATCGAATAAATGAAGGCAAGTACCTCAGATGTCACATAATAAAACCAAATATCAAACACATCAAAAAAGCAGGATATTAACATTCCCTAAGGCCCGGAATAACCAAAGTTAAATTGTGCTGGATTAACTAACTTTTGATTCAACTGTTTCAATAACTTTGAGGTATCTGATTGGCTGTGCCGCCAATTTAGTCCAATATTTAGTTAATCCGGCTCAGATTAACTTTCGTTATACCGGCCCTAAATCAATGACTCTAACTATTTAAATTATCAACAAAGTAAGCTCTAACAAGCTTTTTGAATGATTTAAAAGAGCTGAACACTTCTGAAATAAAACCCTTGTTGGTATTGAGTTGTCCGGGAAAATGGCGGAATATACCCGCCGTTATAGTTATCCCTAGACCTCGATGTTGCATACAGTAACTCGTACATACGGGTCTATTTCAACTATATTTAAAATCATTTTCTTAAAAAATAAAATGTCAGCTTCCTTTAACAAGTCATCAATGGATAAAAATGTACACAACTTAAGAAGATCTCTTCTTGACTATCAGGTCTACCAGTTATGAACTTACTAGCCCTATTTTGAATTTGTTCAAGTTTATTTACATTTACTATGGTTGAAGGGACAGGACAGCCGTATGAAATGATAGGCTTGACAAGTCCTAGGTAGTACACCGCCCCCTTTGGTCGGGCCCTTTTCAAAATCCCGGTGACACAATTGCTATAAACATGCTCTAAACCGGCTTAACATTAGTGTTTATTTCTTTCTAGTTTGGTGTTGCTTTGGGCTTTTTTCTACCTCCTGTAATAGTTCGCAACCACGCCAATGTGGAAGACATCGGAAGTGATTTGTCCATATTTAGTTACGGAATGGCAGCCTTTTCAACCACAATGTTTCTCTTGGTCGTTGTCTGTAAGTAATATCTGTAGAAATGTTCAAATGGTCAGAATTGTGAGAAAAATGAAAAGTATTTTATATGATCAGTATAAAGTAGGTACATTATGTAATGTTGTAAAACGTAGTTAGAAGTTAGTAGGTAACTATCTTAGGGCAAGCAGTAAGTACCAATTTTAAGAATATAGTATTCTGTTCCTTCAGTCTTCAAGAACGCTCCTCCGATTCCTCCCAGCGTGGCGCAAATCCTACAGAAGGAGGCGGCTATGGAAGGATTCTTTAAGTCGGTGAAACGTCTGATGTTCAACCGTGGCTACTTACTTCTGGTGATCTCGTATGGAATCATCTTTGGAGTTATGAGCTCAGTGTTTACACTGCTTAACCAACTAATCATGAAGTACTTCAAGGTATCTGTAACCATAAAAACACTCCGTGTAAAAATACCAGCCAAGTCTCTTCAACTAAAAAGCGAAAATAAAATAAATCTAAAAAATCAGCACGATAAAGTAGTGATATCAAAATATTTGCCAAGTCAAAACTTTTCAAAAAATACTTGGCGCATTGTGCATATAAATATTATAGAAGTATGGGCCACAAATCAAATATGTATAGAATCTATACATATGATAAACATACCTCTATAATTTTTGAATAGTTTTGACCATGTTTTGCCATGGCACATTTTTTGACATTATACTACTTTTCAGTGCATTTTTAGATATTTTTACATTTGTTGAAGATACTTGGCTGGTTGTTTTATACGGAGTGTTATTATGGGGATATCTCCTCCTTTTTTAGTTGATTCTTACAACTTGTAACATATATTGTGGCATAAAAGACTATAACTATAAATATATTAAAATATATCACTATCACTATAAAATAAACCTTTGATTTTGGTTGCTAAGAAAAGTTGCCCTTGTTATTGTGCTATAAATAATATGCTATGAAGTATAGTGAAAGTTTCGTTCCGATCAGTCCAGCCGTTTTTTTAGATATGATCTAACTTCCGGTTTTAAAATAGCGGCATATAAACAGTCATAACAAAAGGCACCTCAGACGCCAAAAGTGCACATGTGGTAAAAATTTCATATCGATTGGTTCAGCCGTAAAGGCTGTGCCCCTGTCAATAGGGTTTCCTGATATCTGAATCATTTGAAATATGTTTTAAAAGGGGTGTATCACTGTTTTCACGGCCCTCTAGCTCACAAACGGGATAACCTATTGATCCCAAATTTGGTATATGTAATGGGGGGGGGGGGGGGGGGGGCTGTAGCTCGAAATTAAGATATTTTGCAACAAAGTGAGATTTTACAATTTTAAGATCCAGTAGGCCGAAAATGCCTTGTTGTTGCTTACAGCAAACAGTAAAAGTGGTTGGTCTGCTCCTCGGTTTATTAGGCAGTAACGGTATGTTGAGTGAGTGTCAGTGTACAGTACGACATGACTGGGTGGAGCGACCGCTCCTCTTGATTACTGGATCTCTAGAAAAACCATGAAACATAGAATTTGTCTGTCAAGTACTCCATCACCCATTACTGACATATTTATTGATCAGGATGGAGAACAATTCGCTGGACGTGTCGGACTTCTGATAACAGTCGGATGTATGGTTGGAGGCGTGGTTGGAGGCGTTGTACTCGACAAAACGCATAAGTACAAGTAAGTACAAATCAATAACCCAAATCTTGCGATCTCGAAAACAACACGCTCTTTTCTGAATTGACCTTTTGTACTACGATATTTTCTATTTTTGTATTAACTTAACGCCTATTCAAGAAAATTTACATTATATGGCAGTATGTTAGTACATGTTCAGTATTGCATTTGGTTTCATTTTGGTTTGTTGTGGTTTTCTTTTGGTCAAGCTGGTTTTGAAAAATATACCCACAATGCATAGAATGGGCAACATATGAACCACTTCCGGTGTTTGTCAGGAATGGTTATTCAAACTTCAGGATAATGACAACCTTAAATAATTATACGATTGTGGGGTTTCAGAGAGACGACACTGGGATTGAACATCCTCGCCTTGGTAGGAATGTTGACTTTCACCTTCGTGCTGGCGTTGGAGTCCGAACTACTCGTCTACCTCACGGCTTTCCTCTTTGGCTGCTCCTTGGGTGGTTTCACGCCCGTCGGTTTCGAGTTGGCGATGGAGCTGACCTACCCCGAGCCGGAAGGAACGTCTGCCGGCATTCTCCTCTGCATCGGGCAGGCCATGTCGTTCGTCTTCACTCTGGTCTACGGCCGGCTGCTTGCGAGTATTGGGGATGTCTGGTCCAATAGTGCGCTGTGTGGGACCCTCGTGGTCGGCATCGTGTTGACGGCGATCATCCCGGAGGTCTTGAGGCGACAAGCGGCGGCGAAGAGCAAGGATCAATGTGATGATGTTAATATAAGCAGGACTACGATACAAACGATCTCGTAATCTCAAATCGGACAAGTTCGACGACAGGAAGTAATTCATTTCTATGCAAATCAGGTATAAAAACCTGAGAAAGTTACCTGATTGTTTAATTTTTTGTTTGCGAACTGATAATGACTTCTGTACCTATTTCATTTTACACAAAATTGGTTTCGCTAAGTCATACGACTGTATAATAAACTTTCAAGAAGTTCTTCATTACATAAGTAGACTCGCAATCTCACGAATCATTCCTAGTTCATTGTGCGGCAAGATTACTGATTGAACTCATCTTTCCACACACAAGAGTAAGCTCACGACAAGTGAATGCATTGTACTTAATTCTCATGATGGTATCGCAGATTGTTTGCTAAGTAAATAAAATAGACACTTTTGCATTGAATGAGAAGAGTCACTTTGTATTGTGTAGTCAAGTCGCTAGTATCTTCTTCAAGCTCCAAGTTCAATATGTATTCAGCGAAAAGTCCAGACATGATGTACGAAGTCGATTTACAGAAATCAGGAGAAGGTAAAGGACAAATAACAACGCACCCTTCTGCAACTTCACTCTCTCCTGCACATCGGGTGTACAAGCGACGATGGGTGATGTTAGTTTTCTTGATGGTGTATGGATTGTTCACTGCCATGTCATGGATCCAGTACGCTATTATTGCCAATGTCATCATGAGGTATTACAATGTGAGCAGTTACGCTGTTGACTGGACTTCCATGGTGTACATGCTCATGTACGTCCCGCTCATCTTTCCAGCCTTGTACATTCTGGATAAGAAGGTTGGTCAATATACATTTGATTACAAGACAATTTGTAACCTCTGCTTTACCTCGATTACATCAAACCACCACAGATTAGTGATTGATACTTTTCATTCAGCCCTTGTAGTTCATCAGAACCAGTTACAAAAGAGGAGAAAATATGTTGAGTTCCTATAGACTCATACCCCAACATTCATGTTGGTTATTATGTGTCTTTATTTGCATTGAAATTATAGGTACAATACAATACAAACAGGCGATATTCAGACATTGGGCCTGATCTTCCATATAACCTTTACTTTACCTATACCTAATAATAATATCTATGAATACATAACAATTTGTAGCACTCAGTAATTGACTTAGATTAAATAAAATAAAATTAAAATTAAATAAATACTAAACATAAGAAAATTTGAGATACTGGAATCAAGTAATATAATATTATCCTAATATGGATAATAATAGTAGGTAAAAAATATAAAAATATCTTAATTATCTGTAGGCAGTACATGTACATTGTTATAATGTTAATAATGATGAACAGTCAGTCGATAATTCAACATCGTTAACATTTTACATTGCAGAGTCTTTAATCATGTTTGAAATTTGGCAAAACATAGGAAAACATGGGCAACACGAACTGTGATCTATCTAGTGGAGCGGTCGCTCCACCCAGCCAAGTCGTACCGTACACTCACAGTCACTCAACATACCGTAAATGCCTAAAAACTGAGGAGCAGACCAAACACTTTTACTGTAAGCAATAACATGGCATTTTCGGCCTACTGGATCTCAAAATTGGGAAATCTCACATTGTTGCGAAACATCTTAATTTTGAGCTATGGCCCACCTGACAACATATACCAAATTTTATAACAATAGGTTATTCCATTTGCTAGCTGGAGGGGCGAGAAAACAGTGAAATTACACCACTTTGATCTTCAGATGATTCAGATGATATCAGGAAACACCGCAATCACCGCCACAGCCTAAACGGCTGATGCGATCGGTCTGAAATTTTCACCACATGTGCACTTTTGGCGTCTGAGGTGCCTTTTTATAAAACCAACAGGAAGCCGCTATTTTGAAACCGGAAGTGACGTCATATCTCAAAAACGGCTAGACCGTTAGGAATTAAAACAGCGCTAAATGATTCAGACGGTCTTCTATATGGAATATCAATAGTTAAAGTAGAGATGTACTATTACCGAAACCGGAAATGACGTCATGAAAATGAAGAACTAGATTTTAATGACCTCTTACTACAATAACTACATATTCAGAAGGCTTATAATGATACATAACATTTTTAGAAATAAATTCTAGGTGGCTGTAATTTCAGTCGCCATTTTGAAAACCGGAAGTGATACCATATCTCGAAAACGGCTGGACTGATTGGAACGAAGCTTTCGCAATTCTTCATGGAATATCACTTTAAGTGATATTGGAGGGATATTGAGCGCCAAACTCAATTTTTCGTATTAACCAATTCGGAAATGGCGTATTTTTTTAAAGTATTTAGTCATTGTTGCTCCGATGTGTGTTACAAGTTGTGTAAATAAACTAAAAAAATAAGTGATATCCCCATAAAAAACACTCCGTGTAAAAGTACCAGCCAAGTCTCTTCAACTATAAAAAAATAGAAGAAATCTAAAAATTCAGCACTGAAAAGTAGTGATATCAAAAAATGAGCCAAGTCAAAACTAAATTTTAAAAACCAAATATACTTGGCGCATCGTTTTTAAGGGCATTATAGGTATATTATATATATTTAGGTACGTTTGATTTTTGGCATATGCTTCTATACTATTTATATACACGATGCGCCAAGTATATTTTGGTTTTTAAAATTTAGTTTTGACTTGGCTCATTTTTTGATATCACTACTTTTCAGTGCTGAATTTTTAGATTTCTTCTATTTTTTTATAGTTGAAGAGACTTGGCTGGTACTTTTACACGGAGTGTTTTTTATGGGGTTAAATACTACATCAACATGGGAATCTGGACGTTATCTTTTAACACTTACATGCAGAAGCTGATTGCCAGATCCCTACGTTGATAATATAATATGGGAAACTGGTTGTTAACCGCTTATGAATTTCACTGTACTATAATGTACGCTTTACAAAAATCTTATAAAAGTTAGACACAAGCAGTTCAATTCTGAGACGGCGACAAAGTGATTTCACTGATAATTTAAGTTGGTCAAAATGTTTTCCTCCTCAGGGTTTGAGGGTGTCGATACTAATTGGAACATTCGCATGTGCGGTTGGTTCTTGCATCAAAATAGCTTCAGTGAATCCTGACCGCTTTGCCGTGGCATTCGTTGGCCAGACTTTGGTCGGAATGTCCGAAGTGTTTCTACTCAGCGTGCCTCCTAAGCTTGCAGCCGTGTGGTTCGGTGCCGACCAAGTCTCTACAGCCTGCTCTCTTGCGGTTTGCGGAAACCAGGTGAATATCCGTACCTCATTCACTCAGAATTCTCTCTTTCAAGATATAATTTTGTTACTGTAATTAATTAGATACTCTTTTTATTTCTAGTTTGGTATTGCAATGGGTTTTTTTCTACCTCCTGTAATTGTTCGCAACCACGCCAATTTGGAGGACATCGGAAGTGATTTGTCTATTTTGAGTTATGGAATGGCAGCCTTTTCAACCATATTGTTTCTCTTAGTCGTTGTCTGTAAGTAATCTCTGTACCTACGTGATTTGTAATTGTTCAGAAGTGATGCATCAAATCTCAATTCAGAATCAAGAGTTGAAAATACTTTTCAATGTTATGAGACTTATTTAAAATTGGTAACTATCCATATTACAAAAGTAATACATTTCATTGTATGGACAGTATTTTTGATAATATGTATGTAGATCATGTAAAAAAGAATCAGATACTATTTTGTTTTGTTCTTTAAGTCTTCAAGGAAGCTCCTCCGATTCCTCCCAGCGTGGCGCAAATCCTCCAGAAGGAGGCCCCGAAGGAAGGGTTCTTTAAATCGATGAAACGTCTGATGTTAAACCGTGGCTACATACTCCTGGTGATCTCGAATGGAATCGTCTTTGGAGTTATGAACTCAGTTTCAACACTGCTAAACCAACTAATCATGAGATACTTCGAGGTAGCCATCTTATTATTATCAGTATCCCTTAAGACTGAGTCCTCATAGAAAGATTTTGCGCATTGCGTTTTATGTAATATTTCTTGTAACCAATCACTATAATCCAGACCGCACATGGTAGATTTGTGATTGGTTAATAGAAAAAAGGTCTACGTGGACACAGCTTTTGATAATCTATGTAATGTACCAACTATGACTGACGTACTACATCAATCAGGATGGAGAACAATTCGCGGGTCGTGTTGGACTTCTGATAACGGTGGGATGTATGGTTGGATCCGTGGTTGGCGGCGTCGTACTGGACAAAACACATAAGTACAAGTACGTATAGAATGCAATAGTTCTCTCATGACTGCCCACACTAGGTCTGTTCACCTGCCACTTCTATAAGCACTTTCTCCCAAAATTGTAATATTAAAAAATACAATGATTTGTGAACTGCTTTACCATTTGGTTGTAATTTGTAAAATAATTGTGAAATGTGGCGACAAACGATCAGACATTTTAGTGGACTTTCATAACTAAAAGCAACAGTACGCAGTATATGAACACTTCTGGGGTGTCGTCAGGAATAATAATGTGTAGGTTTTCAGGGAGACGACTCTGGGACTGAACATCCTCGCCTTGGTAGGAATGTTGGCTTTCACATTTGTGCTGGCGTTGGAGTCCGAACTTCTCGTCTACCTCACGGCTTTTGTCCTTGGCTGCTCCTTGGGCGGATTCATGCCCGTCGGTTTCGAGTTAGCGATGGAGCTAACCTACCCCGAGCCGGAAGGAACGTCAGCCGGCATTCTCCTCTGCATCGGCCAAGGAATAGCGTTCGTCTTCACTCTGGTCTACGGCCGGCTGCTGGCGAGTATTGGGGATGTCTGGTCCAATAGTGCGCTGTGTGGGACCCTCGTGGTCGGCATCGTGTTGACGGCGATCATCCCGCAGGATTTGAGGAGGCAGGCGGCGGCGAAGAGCAAGGATCAATGTGATGATGTTAATATCAGCAGGACTACGATACAGACGATCTCTTAACATTAGTTTCTGTGTCTCGAATTCGAAAAATAATTGTTAAAGTCACATTTTGCTTTCTTGTCACTATGGTACAAATTTACTGAGGCTGGGCAGTTGGCTGTGGAGTATTTCATTTGTATGTATTTAATTATGTGTGAAAACAAAAATTAAAAAATTACTGAAAATTCAAACAGTTTTAATCTTCATTCGGTTTAGCTGTAGCTAGGAAAGCATCATATCAATATGTTTATTGTATATTTTACACAATATTTTGTGTATTGATAACACTTGTATAAAAGTTCAAGTATACGATGTAAGTGTACGATGTTGCAGCACCAGAAGTCTAGACGGGGTGAGGCGGGGGGGGGGGGGGGGGGGGGGGGGGCAAGGCTACGGGGCCCGAAAATTTAGATCGAATGAATACCAAAAGGAGAAAACACATCGAAATAAATAAAGACATAATAGGCCGAATACGGGTTTAACAAGTTGCTAACTCAATAATTTTTGTAACGTTAAGTATTAGTAGTAACATGGTTACATTTAATTATTACCTATCAGTTGAAAAAAGGTACCTAGATATTGTTTAATCTATCTAGTCGGGCGCTAGATCGACGCTGCCAAGCACCGCTCTAATACAACGTGCGAGCTACTACCACAGACTTATACCGGTATATTTAGCCACCTGACAACACCTAACCAAATATCAAAGTGCTGCGATCATCCCTTCGGGGTGAAATTTGGGCCTCAAACATGCATGGATTGACTTTCATGCTAGCTGGCTAGTTAGTTATTAGTTAGGCACGGCCGGTTTGTTTGCCCCTCTCCACAGGTTGCACGGTTTGGTCTAGAGAGTTGAAATTTGGCAGAGACATAGAGTCATATTTATAGCTGTGCCCTTTGAAAGCAAATCTGGAAAATTTTGACCGGAAGTGAAGTTATTACAATTTTAAATTTAAAATATTTTAAAAGTCAAACGGGTCCATTGAGAGTTTTGAAATTTGGCAACATTAAAGACAATTTGTATTGGTAGACACTCAATTTCAAGCAAAACAAAAATTTCAAACCGGAAGTGGAAAATTATCAATAATTAGCCTTCCTCTCTTCCTCTTTATCTAGATAAAAATTAAATACAACTTAAAAAATAAATTTAAAATTTAAATTAAAAAAAAAAAAAAAAGCTTGGCGCATTGAATTTGCACCGACCATGTAGACTTCTTCTATCTTCTTCCTACTTTCTGTCTTTCTTCGGCTCATTTATCGTCATCTTCTTTCTTATGTTGCCTTTTTCTTGACACAATGCGCCTAGCTTTATTTATTTGTAATTTTTTTTATTTCGATTTTAAATTTATTTTTTATAATTTTGTTAAAGTTAACAATGATGGTTCACTTAGATTTTATTCTTCAAATTTGGACACAACGTTTGGTTTATAGTGTTGTGCTTGGCGGCAGTAACTGGGCGAAATGATTTCACGAATTTTAAGTGCGAAAATATTAAACAATATTGCTTGGCCTTCTTTTAGATCTCAATAGTTTTAAGTGGGAAGGTGCTTGGCATTTTTTTTTTACAATTTATTGTTCACCACAAGTGGTTAGTATTTGCATAGATTGTATAGCATTCGGTTAGAAGACTATGTCCATGGTATTTGTTTAATTATGCGAGAGATACCACGGTGCTCTTATAACACTTTCTCTTTTGTTTGATTGATGTTTTTAATGTGTGTTGTGTGTATTTTTGTCAGCAGTGCCCAGGTGAAACCGTTCAACCGATCGATCTGAAACTCTGTACACACAATATAATTTCATATGAGCGGCCTCGTGTATTGTATTTGAACGAGATTCTAAACCATTTGATCGATCCATTGGGACCAACATTTTAGGTATTTGTGAACATTTTCAGACTGATCTGTCGCGGAGCGAGCGTCTCCACTTGAAACTTATGGCACAAATCTCTGTTTTTTGTTTGTTTGTTTGTTTGTTTATTTGTTTATTTGTGTTTTTTGCATTAACTTTTAAACGAAGTAAGGGATCTGGCCAATTTTTTCAAAAAGCAATAATTACTATCCAGTGCAGAAGGCTAATGATTTCCAGCAAAATAGATCTATTAGTTTCATTGGAAACTTGATTTGTAGTCTGTACTTTTCTTGTCAATATGAAAGAAACTCAACTCTGTGTGCCAATAAAACTGAAATAGTTGACCGATCACCACCAAATTTTGCATTGTCATTACTCATTGGTACCAGCATTATAAGTGTTTTTTTGACAAATCTGTAAAAATCAGTATTAAAATTCAAGAGTAATAGACATTTTACTGACATTTGTATGCTTAATTTAAAATGGCATGTAGCCACACCACCGTTTGACCTATCAAATGGTCTTCGATAAATCTGATCCAACTCATATTTTGCATGGTCGTTAAGACCAACATTGTCTCTTATTTTACAAATGTTCAGCCTTATCAGTCAAGAACATATGCACCGTTAACCGTTACCGTTAACAATTCAACCTCAGGCCGATGGCAGCCAGCCGTCGGCGGGCCGACGTTGTATTCTCATTTTGTGCTACTTGATGCCACGATACCACCCTCTCTACTGATAAAATACACTATAGATATTTTTCAACCCTGTAAGAGACACAGATTTTAGTCATTCAAGGTCAATGACATTTTGATCATCTGTTACAATGACTCGAACCTGACGTCATAGAAATTACCCAATTACCCGGACGCCTAATTAGGCTTGATAGACTAATTACCTATGATGAAATTGTTATCGTCTCACCTCTCATCTCAGTCTGTCTATTAGCCTGATGGTGTTGTGTTCGGTGGACTCTGTCACGGTAGCTAATGACTTGCGCATTCGATTTCCTCAATAAAACAACAATCATGCTCAACGAGTTTAAGAAAAGTTTCTGCATTTCTAACAAGTCAAGGTGAATCATAAGATCAGGTTCGTAATGGAGCAAAACATGGAATTGTCACTGAAAGCTGTGTCATCACAAACGGAAGAGTTAAAAAGAGAACATTTTGTCTCAACATCGAACACAGTGTCACCAGAGAGCCGGGTTTACAGCTGAGTACATTGACTGCATATATTTCACGTTGCGAAAATGGAAAATATCGACTTATCTTTGAAAGAAGTCATACAGGAAGAGGTAAACGGACGAGTTGTCACAGAATCTTCGTCTTCACCTCCGGAGTGTCGGGTATACAAGCGACGATGGATGGTCCTGGCTATATTCATGATATTTGGTGTGATAAGTTCGATGTCATGGATCCAATACTCTATCATTGCGAATGTCATGATGCGGTATTACAATGTGAGCAGTTACGCCGTCGACTGGACTTCCATGGTCTTCATGCTGGCGTACTTTCCACTCGTGTTCCCGGCGCTGTATCTTCTTGACAAAAAGGTATGTTTTATTAGATTATAGGTACTTTGTATGTGCGAAAAGGCGAATATTAAAGTTTACATTAAGCTGTTCATCTTGATTTCAAAGCCAATTAATAATAGTTAGAAAAAAACATACATCTAAAATTTTTGGATTAAAACGTGTTGATCCAAAAAATCAGCACAGTTTCAAACAAAATATTTTATTAATAATGAAAAAAATTCTTGGCGCAACGTGCATAAATTAATAGTGCAGGTAGAGCGTTTTGCAAGAAATCAAATATTGTTACAATAAACGATCGTCAAGTATTTTTACAATTTGCTCAATTCCAAAACCAATCCATTGCCATGCACATTTAGGGCGTTTGTCAATACTCTGCAAGTTGTTGTCAAAGTCATGGCCATATATTCCTAATAAACTTTTTAAAATTTAGCAGAGCAATGAGAAACGTCACTTATTCTGAATAGGGTTTCATAGTATTTTCGCTCCTCAGGGTTTGAGAGTGTCAATACTGGTCGGCACTTTGGGGAACGCTCTGGGTTCTTGGATCAAAGTAGCGTCCGTGGCTCCCGACCGCTTTGCTGTGGCCATGTTTGGACAAGCTGTCATTGGGATGTCCGAAGTGTTTCTCCTCAGCGTGCCTCCAAAGCTAGCTGCCGTGTGGTTTGGAGCTGACCAAGTCTCTACAGCTTGCTCTCTTGGAGTCTTCGGTACTCAGGTAACACGATGTTCCTCGACTGTCATGATTCCAAGTTGATAACCCTTGTCCCTTGCCCTAGTCACTTATTTCCATTCTCTGTGTTTCAGTTTGGTGTTGCTGTGGGCTTCTTGTTACCTCCAATCATAGTCCGAAATCACCCCAGCACTGACGACATTGGATCTGATTTATCGATGTTTAATTATGGAATGGCAACGTATTCTACTGTATTATTTCTATTGGTAGTATTTTGTAAGTTGACATAAAAAAATTGACAGATGTTTATTTTCAGTAGATGTTGAAATGTTTTACTTTTTAAAATAGCTGTCAGAAACGATTGTATCGAAATAAGAATTCCACAGCACCTTTATCCGATTTTCTTTATGTAACTCTTGGGGTGCGATCATCAAGAAAGTTCTCATTTTATGTGATCTCACCTATGTATAGAAGACTATTCTCAGTTTCCATAAATTAGAAACTTTTATGTTGATCAAGTGTATCATATTTCAATTCAATATAAATGTATGTTTTATGTGTTTTAAGAAATTCTGGTTCGTTGTTTTGCATGTATCGGTGCACGCTCATCAACGCGTTACATTGAGCGTTATCCTAGTTAGCTACAGAGAAAGAGAGAATTCTGGAATTACTTATAACTTCCGACTTAAGCAGTAATTCTTTAAGTTCCACGGTTTTTGTCCAGGTTTCAAAGACGCGCCTCCAATTCCGCCCAGCGTGGCTCAACTTCTTCAGAAGGAGACGACCAAGGAGGGGTTCCTCAAGTCCATCAAGCGCCTGATTGTAAATCGAGGCTTCGTTTTGCTCCTCATCACGTTCGGAATTCGCTCTGGCGTGATGAGTGCAGTGTTCACGCTGCTCAACCAACTCATTCTCAAGTATTTCGTGGTACAGAGATTGTTTGTTAACCACTGAATGACACGCCATGGGTGATGAGTTACTTGTTTACTTGAAACCTTGTCTGATTCAGGATGGAGAACAATTTGCAGGACAGATTGGACTCGTGATGACAGCGTTTGAATTAGTTGGATCAGTTCTCGTTGGAGTTGTGTTAGACAAAACTCACAAATTTAAGTAAGTAATTAGGCAATTTATTTTATCTATGGACGAAGACCAATGACATTTCCTCCACTGACGTTTACTGAGCAAAGCACAGTCACCTGACAGTTTTTTCCTTAAAGTATTCTCTATCTATTGTATTTGTTCTATGTTTTAACTCATATTTTCTTTTCAAAAAAACTATTAGAACTTTTCACAAACTATTTTTAATTATACACCAATGTTTTGTCCACGCTTCTGTGGACTTCTTCAGGATGAAACTAAACAAGTGTCATTAAAAATAGTTAGTGAAAAGTCCTAATAGTTTTATTTGAATTAACATCCAAACTGGGGAAAAAAATAATATTTTCTTTTTCAGGTTAGACATCTGAATTTAAAAGAGATATTACAATGCACATTACAACCTATTATCAAATTCTAATTTTTTCAATTTTTCCAATTCTTTTCTTTTCATTTCCAGAGAGACGGCACTCAGCCTGAACGTCTTGCTAGTCGTCGGCATGTCGGCGTTCACGTTCGTCTTCGCCTCCTACTCCCAGCTCCTGGTGTACCTGTCATCAGCTCTACTTGGTTTAGCCTTCGGGGGGTTCGTGCCTGCAAGCTTCGAGTTGGCGATGGAGCTGACCTACCCCGAACCGGAAGGAACCTCAGCCGGCATCCTCCTCTGCATCGGGCAGGCCATGTCGTTCGTCTTCACTCTGGTCTACGGCCAACTGATGTCGAGTGTGGGGGATGTGTGGTCGAACTTGGCGCTGTGTGGGACCCTCGTCGTCGGCATCGTGTTGACGGCGATCATCCCGCAGGACTTGAGGCGACAAGCGGCGGCGAAGAGCAAGGATCAATGTGATGATGTTAATATAAGCAGGACTACGATACAAACGATCTCGTAACATTTATTAAAATATGTACTTAATAAAGACTATCATCAGTTCTGTACATCAGAGGTAGAAGGCCGGAAGTACACTCGACAATTCATAAAACGGTATTTGAACGAAACGGATTGGCTGCTGGTCAGGTTCATTGACAATCAATCCTTCTTATGATCAATGAAATCAGAGCTCACCTACTAGAGGTAGATGACGAGTATATAGACTTCATCAGATGATGCCATCACATTTTTTTCAGACAATCCATTTCTTTCAAATACCGTTTTATGAATTGTCGAGTGTACATTGCAATGATTGTTGAGATGAGCTCAAAACGCAATAATCATGCATTCTTCCAATCATATTTGATATTTGTAATGGAGACATGAGTTATTGTGTAGGAGAATTGTATTTTTGACATCAGTCAAATGTCGAATGATTGAGCTTGATTTCATCATTCTATAAGTGTGCAACGCGAGAAAATGGACTTCCATCCTTTTACCTTTGAGACACAGAGTTGTTTGTAAACGAGTTTGTCATTATGTCAGCACTGGGATATGGAAAACAACTTATGAAAGTCTGTTTACCTGCAATATGCATGAAAAAATGCTAGATGTTCTGCCTTTAACTTATGTAAAATGGAAAAGTTATTTATACAATTCGTGATGAAGTCATGACCGCAATTTTATTTTTCGATAATTATGGTCAGTTTTACATGCATAAGTATGTGATAAATTTGATATTTATCAGTTTATAAGCAAATAATCTATGTACCTGACGATTTCAGTGTGATTAGAGACTACATTCTACTAATCTTTTTATTTTAGTAGATAAGACATGGAAGCATAATATATAGATGAATTTAGATGTACTACCTAGCATGAAGCTTAGTACCTAATATGAAATGGTTAATGTGAATTTTATTGGATTGGGCAACCATCATTGCAAGATTTAAAAGCCAAAACTAAAATGCAAGGTGCATCATAGGGACAGCTAAATCGGTTGATCCATTAGGTCTAAACACGGATTAAAATAGATCGTAGCAATTTTACAACAAAACTAGGTACCTGTTGCTAATTATAGATTTAATTTCACCCTGAATTGCTTACTAAATTGTACATGTTTATTTCCAAGTAAACTTTTCCTTTGAATATTTTAAATTTGTCATCAGCAATCATGAATATTTCATAACCGGGGTAAATGAGTAATATTATTTCCTTAAAAAAACGTGTCACCACATCCTGTTAATTAAAATCGCTGAAAGTAGAGCAGAAGATAAAAAAAATGTTTCTTTCTTAAATCCTGCCCCCCTCCTTGCCTCTCCTCCTCAATATCATGCCTATAAGAACAACACAATGTAATTGTCAACATTCAGCAGTGTAACAATGATCTTCCCGAAGTCTCTGGTGTTAGTGCTGAGTTATGTCTCTTTGGTTCAAAGCCAGGCTGGGTCGGAGGTGCAAGTTGCTGCACAGAGACCAGCTGGAGTGTCTGTCACAGTTAGTGGCTCACGCAATCAAACAGGACAGTGGGTGGCTGAGGTGAGATTTCATTCAATTTGAGAACAAATCGAGTGTTCCGTATCGAATGTTCTGTTTTGAACTTATGCCATGTCATCTGTATCTACAGGTGATTGTGCATCTCACAGATGATAAGAAATCTCCGTCATCTGCGTGGTCAGTCGAAGTCGAACCCAGCACTTCGAGTTGCAGTGGGTCAAAATCAACTCATGACGTCAAACTCTTGATGACTCGTAAGTTGACTCATGAGTTGCATTTCATGTTTCATATTGGATTTTCAATTCAGACTAGAAAACTAACAGAATAACCACGTCGACGAACGAGCATGGATGTCAAACGATTATTTATCAGAATCAGATTATCAGAATTAGTAATTCCACGATTTTCATGCCCAGCTATCGCCTATTGCCAAGTTTGCTATTTCACAATAATCAATATATTTCACAATAATGTGAATTTTTATAATTTTGAGATCCAGCAGGCCGCACTCCCATGTTAATGCTCAATAAAAGTAATTAGTAGTGCCGCGGTGTATAGGTGTATTGTGGTAACGCTCTGAACTTGTATTCCGGAGGCCAGGGTTCGATTCCCGCTGCCGTCCTTCCTGACTGTTTTATTTTCGTGATATTCCCTCAGTCGACAGGCAAATGCTGGGAAGGTACCCTACTAATAGACCACGACCGCCTCCTTCCCACCTCGATCCTTACCTACACTTCACCATCATCTCCCAATCATCATCATAATCGCCATTAGCCTCGCTGCAAAACAGTGCGACGTTAAGCCTCAGACAAAAAAATATGTGTATTGTAACGACTTGAGCTGTGTGGGGCAACCGCACCAGCAGAAGAAAACTTGATACACAAAGCCCCCTGTTCTTAATTTAATTATCTTCGCTTCTTATATTGCTCTCAGCGCCTCAGCAGCCTCAGCCTACAGTCCAACCTGCTGGTTACGAACTCATCCCAAGCCTGGGATACTACAAGCATCATAAGAACATCACGACATGGCCGGCTGCTAAAACAATCTGCGAGGAAGAGGGAGGGCACTTGGTGATAATAAACTCAGAGGAGGAAGCAGCGGCCATGGTGAAGCTCCACAGCAATACGAACAATTTAGTGTGGATAGGGCTAAGAGAGTCGGAGACAACTAATGGGGAATACTTCACTGTTTTCGGTAAGTATTGAATATCAATAGTTAGATTATTATATTATAGCTTAGCAGTTAGCGGCGCGTCAACGACGAGGTTATATTGTCATAAGTGGAGGACATGGGGAGGGGTCGACCTAACGGGCCCGATCCGGGGGAGTCTGAAGCTGGTTGGAAAGCCAGTTCAGAATGGTGACAGACCGGGGGGAGGGGCGGGGAGGCTTCGGGTCGGTGGGACCCGATATCAGAGGGATAACCATCTCTAGGGGATCGGCCGGCCCGGGGGGCCCGCGAATTTGGGGAGGGCATGGGACTATAGGCCGCGTCAAGGTAGCAGTCCATTCATTGGTGAGGTTATGAAAGTGGCTTAAGACGTTACTCGTTATACTTAGTTTGAACTGTAGTGCGAAAAAAAAACATAGAAGCAGACAAAAAAAACTGTCTCATTACTAACTATGGTTCACGATATCAGTTGGCCCTGACTTCTTACCCTGATATGATAAAAACAGAACTGTGGCTCCGCTAGTGGGAATCTAATGAAGAGAAGGGAGGTGAGGAAACCCTGTACCGGCATGCCTACTCCTGGCAAAAGATGCCAAGGGGCTTAACGTCCCATTCAAAGGACGGTTTAACATTTTTACATTCCAGGCCTCCATAACCGGCGCAGTCGAGAGGTCGTCACAACCACTAAACACCCAGGCTCTCTTGGGCTCTCTTGAGCTGAGTGACACATAAATACATTATGAATTAAAATAACGGCAGAAACTAGCGAGTGAGAGTTGGATATTATTTCTAAGTTGGATTGTTTCATTGTTTTGTGCAGGTGGACCGCTGGCTTCAACTGGATTTTCGCGTTGGCACCCCGGACAGCCCGATGACTCTACTCTTGGTGATGGCTTATCTATTCACCCCTCTTCAGGAGGCTTAGTCGATGAAACTTCTACTAGAAAAACTAATTTCATTTGTGAACAAGAGCTACAAACTTTCTGTTGAGCTGAGTGACAAATAAATACATTATGAATAATAATTATCATACAGTATATTATGTTAATCTTCCAAGGGTATTTTCGTAGACGAAAGTAGAGTTACCACTACCTTGAAAAGAGCTTTGAAATAACCTGAACTTATTTATTTATTACACATATCTAAAGAGCCTAAATATTATATGAAATGTAGCTTTCAGAAGAACAGCTCAGCTTAATAAAGAGTTCGATATTCGGCAGAAAGTTGCTATTGTTATTTTACAAAAGGTTGTTGTTGCATTATTCCACATAATTGATTATTTATACATGACCTAACATTCTTTGTATCACGAAGTCCAAGGAAACTCAGTATTACATAAGAGTAAAGTCCCTTTACCTCGTCTACACGATCTCTTCAGTGCACTCTGGATTCCATGTATAAAATACATTGGCTCGGACCATTCTTCTACTCGTAAGTTCGCGTAACACAACTTTGTGTTCTACTTTACAGTAAATGATGATAGATAATATCATCACTTACTACAATCAAAGATGAGTTTTTCGTACATCTACGTGATACATTCAAATGATTTTTAACTTTTAAATCACTAAAACTTTCAAAATAATATGAATGATATGTTTTTTTTATGGATTGTGGTACTTACATTATCAGGGACCCGAACCTTTATGAATAAAGGTTCGGGTTCCGGTTCCGGTTCCACAAATTTTATTTTATAAAGGTTCGGGTTCCGGTTCCGGTTCTGAAACAAATATTCTTAAAGGTTCGGTTCCGGGTTCCGGTTCCGGTTCTAAAAATTTAAATCAGACTATATTATAAAACATCAGTATTACCAATGTCAAATTTAATGGAATTATTGGATTTGGATTTTCCTATGAATGCAAGCACAGGTGTAGGCAGTGTCTGTATAAAATTCACAGGATGGTGCGCAGAGTAAATATCAGAGGAGACAGTATAGTGGCTGCAATTGTCTCCATAAGACAACGTAAACATTGATTTTTCCTGAGCTATCATATTCAAATTGTCGGCAATGCAGTTCTCATCGCAGTAGTCAGATTCAAAAATTGAAAACTCAAGCAGCGTTTGCATAAATATGAAGAATTATTATTTCTTATCAAGAATTAAAAATTTCTTCAAAAAATACATTTTGGAAATTTTATCAAAAAAAAACTTTATACAACTTTGTGAATACTAATAATATATCCAAGTGACATACATGATTTTTTATTAAAAGAAGGAACCTTAAAGAACCTTTAAGAACCTTTAAGAACCTAATTGATTATAAAGGTTCGGGTTCCGGTTCCGGTTCTTTGAGAAAAAAGTATAACGGATCCGGTTCCGGTTCTGGTTCCGAAATTATAAAGGTTCATACCGGTTCTAGGTTCCGGTTCCAGTTCCGGTTCGGGTCCCTGCTTATTATATTCTTGAACAGCTTCAGTATGTATTTAGTCTGGTTGGTACCTATACATTTCGAAGTGTCTCAGGTAATATCGTGGCAATCTGAATTTAAAGACATATGTATACTATTTTAAAATTACACTATAAATACTTCAATTCAAATATTGTAAATATTTTACTTCTTATTAGAAGGAGATAGTTCGGTACTCGTACCGTCAGAAAGGTTGATTTTGTAGTATTTATCTCAATGTGGGAATAGCATAAGGAAGCACATGGGGTACCAAATACCTTCGTCATGTTTTGCCCGCATTGTGCCAAATACTTCAAATTCGACGTGCCCCGCTAACAAACTAGCCCCTAATTAATTAATTTCCCAAAAAATATTTCCCTAACCCACTACAATACAAACAATTAAGTCAACGCACAGATCTCTCAACACTAATTTATGCATTCTCACAGAAAGTTTAAAAGAGCATCTTCCAAGTATTGATTATAAAAGGCAAATATCCAAACACTGTATCCAGGATATAAAGCAGTTCTTATGTATCCACAAATAAGAGGCATGTGCGTAAGACTCGCCGATGTCGTGAAGAAGTGTTTGGGTATCGGAAGATCGGAAGATGCAGTCGAGTCAGGGCCTCAATCCTGCCTGCGATACACCGTGGCTACTCTCCATTACATCGGTAAGTTCAAAGCAATGAGTGTTTGTTCTGAGTTAAATACAACGTGTAGCAATAACTCGCCTCACTACCTTGGTTCATTTTGCTCCGAGTCCCCACTGAATAAAATCGTAATATCCTTGTGTAGAATGTAGAACATACCAAAATCAAGAATCACGTTCCATTCCTGTGACATTAATTTCAGTCGTCTTTATTTTGGTTCTCTCATCAATCATTATAACATCACTTTTAATGATTTTATTTATTTAATCAAAACCTTTCAACAAATTTGATTGAATTCCCTTCTGTTTCCCATAATTCTCCTCTTTTCTACACCGATTTTGATTTCCTTTTTTCAGAGTTTACATCCGTTCTGCCACTTTCATTCTACGAAACAGCATCTGGCATGAATTCGCACGCATTAGTTTAAGAATTCCTTTGACAACCACATTTATATTTCCTTGCCAGGTGTGTGGCCACTTCTGGACGAGGTACCGACCACACTCGTCAGAACATGCCGTCGCCTGTGCCTGCCTCTCATGGCCGCCCCGATGGTCTACGAACTGATCATCAATATGGTTGCAATCTGCATCAACTTCACGCGCAAAGACACAATGGCTGTGACTGAAGGACTCATGAAGCTGGTGTTCATCACTACTGTGTCAGTTCGACTGGTTGCCATAGTGACAAGTAGACACAGACTTCATGCAACCATCGAGACGATCAAACTGTTGAACAGCAACGCAGTCACTCATAAATACTCCAAGAATATATTACGAAGAGTAAACCGTACCTGCGATTTACTGACTAAGGATCTGCCCGTCAAGTTTTTATCTCTGATTGGATTAATTATGATCTCCACATTTCATCTCACACTGCAAGACAAGGACAAGAATATACCGTTCGTGTGAGTAGAAACAGGACGTGACTAACTTTCTACAGTTATTATGACAACACATCATAATATGCAGGGGCGTGCAGTGCAGCCTAGGCAAACTAGGCACTGCCTAGCCAGGCAGTTGACATCCTAAGCTTAATTTTTATTTTACCCAATAATATTTTATTTTCATTAAATGTATTTTGTAAAATGAACGTACTTTATGGTATAATATGCGCGAGATGCTTAATATACACGTATAGAGCGTGGCCAGTCGTGCCCGCCAAAATTGCGATTTTTTAGGAAATGTTTTTAGAACAGATAGTAGCAAGGACTAGACTAATCGAGCTGCGCGCCTGTGTTATTGTCGACGGGGAGGGGAGGAAGAGTCGCACTCGCACTGTGACGTCACTCACGTCGCGTCATCAGACTGAACACCTACAACTGATCTCCATCTCTCTCGCACTAATGTTTCAAAGGTGTATCTCTCTTCTCTCTTTAACCAATGCTCCAACGATATCTTTCTTCTCCCTCCCTCCAACGGAAATGCTACTCGGCTAGAACAGGCGATAACCTTGGGCCGAGGCAAGCTCAAAAATGCAAGTAAAGCAAATAATGTCATGCAAGTAAATGTCCTCAACTCGGCAATAAAAATAAGCAAAATGACACAGTTCGTTCACAACTCTCATCGGGTAAACATATTGCACACATTTTGTGAAGTAAAATGAGATTGTATGTTGTGTTGTGATTTCAATTGACTTTGACTTTGATATTTCTATGATGTCAGTTTGTAGACTGCTCTCATCGATGTTAGATATTCAAAGAAGTTTATAATTTAGAAGATTTGGGAAGTTAGTTCTGATTGTGTTGTGTCGAATTTTGATTTCGATTGCGCTGGACACGGCTGGACATTGTAATTATGACATTCTTAAGCGTGTGTAATCAGTTGGATCCGTCTGTTGGATCCGTGGATCCGTCGCAGCGCCATCGAAAAGTTCACAATCAAAGTTTTTCAACACAAGGTGAGAGATTCCATCAAAATTATTGCTTCTATCAGGATTAAAATATTCTCGGTAAGAAAAATTATGTTGGTTAATTTATGCTATAAAAAAATTATAAATTAGTGGCGTGGGGGGGGGGGGGGGGGAGATACGAGTCTTTTTGGCTCGAAATGTGGCAAGTGCCTAGTCATGCTGGAAAACCACCGCACGCCCCTGATAATATGTAATCTATACTATTGTTGATTGTTGACATATGGTTCTAAGTTTAAGTAGGATTGTAAAGACTCTTTATGATGACTGGAAAAGAAAGGTACAGTGAGATTCAGAAGAAAGCGGTCGTAGTGCCCCTGTGCCAGGCAGTGTGCACAGGGGCACTCCGACCGCTTTCTTCTGAATCTCACTGTACCCCTGCATGTAGTTAATTCTAAGCACCAATACAGCTGTGTTGAATGTGCTGCCTAGATAATGAGATATCTTCCTACTGGCTATTCTGCTAAACCTGTCAAGCAGGTAATCTAACTGCAGGGGTTTCCTTTCTCCCGAAGTAAGGTACTCATTTCTTGAATTTCCATCCGCAGTACTTGGGTGCCTTATGTCTTGCACAAGTCTCCAGCGTTTGAGATTACAGCTGCTTGGGGTGTGGTTACTACTATGATCGGACTGTCAGTTCTTACTGTCTGCGATATGACATTCACTGTCATGATCTTACAGATTGAGGCTCAATACAAGATACTCAGGTACATTTTCATAGCTGCATTAAAAATTATAAAATATAGTAAATTAGAATATCAATTATTTTTTGATAATATACAGATACAATCTGGAAAATGTAAGACATATCATTGTGGAACAAGTCAAGGACGAGAATAGTTCGGTAAAGGATCATATAAATCTTCCTTTTATTATCCAGAAGATAAAAGCCTATAAACAATCTACACATATTTGTCTCACAAATATAAATGGTGCATTGCAAGGAAGCAGTGCACGCGGAGATGCTTCAACAAGTGAAGAACCACAGTTTATTAAATGCGATAGTTCTATTGGAACTGGTGATGTAAGTAAAGCATCACACTGGAAAAAGAGCGTGGTCAGAGAAAGGAACAGAATGAGTAAAGAGCAAGGAGCGGATGAAGAAAGTATTTTGTACCGCATGTATGTGAATAAGAGGATGGAATGTTTTCTCGCCGAGTGCGTTGTCCGTCATCAAACTCTCATCAGGTTAGTTGAAAATTGAATAGTGGATTAAAACTATGCCACATTCTCTGCTGTACTTTATCACTTAACGGTTCATTAAATGTTAACCAGATTATACATAGAGTTAGGAACGTATCAACTGGAAGGGTAATACTATGAAGGATAAGTCTGAAAATTATTAACTGTATAGTGAAGGCATGTCGAAGCTCGTGGTTTATTAGGAGGTGCCTAATTTTAAGAGTTTGTTCTTTAGCATGAATTTATGTTTTTATAAGATAAAATATGAAGAAGTTTGGAATACCTTGCAAACATTTTGTATTGTTTTAACTTTTATTTCAGGTTGACAGATAACATCAGCAACATCTTTCAACTCGTATTTGCAAACCAACTAGTTCTCAACCTATATTTGGGCGTGTGTTTGGTTTATATCACTCTGATGGTCAGTATAATGGCAGGCTTAAAATGTTAGCATTGCAGAGATGCAAATGCCTTATACTTGATGCTTTCTTGTGCCTCTCTCAGGTGCAAGAAGTCAACAAGGAAGTGATGCTGTTAAGCGGAGCGAGCTGTATTATTTACCTGCAGTTTCTGTACGTCTGCAGCATCAGTAATAGAGTTTCCAGTGAGGTAAAATAATACTCCTCTTTGATAGTGTGAATAATATGGATACGGATTTTCAAAGACAAGTTCAAACAATCAAGGGTTCCCATTTTCATCGATTGGCCACCCGAATGTGACAGAACAAGACACAAATACTCTTTTGGTTATAAATAATATTCTTCGATGTGGTCATCAGTATTGATACCGTTACGTACACACAATTTTCAAATTACTTTATTCTTAAAAATAAATCTGGTTTGAATTAACGTGAATGCCTATAGCTTTGTCAGTGTTGTTCATTTTTAAAGGTTTTATGTGCAGTGTTTTATGGGGATAATTAATTTTCAATAGGCATCCTGCGTGAGAAAAGGTTGCCATAGTAACCTACATAAAATTATAGGGAATAAACAAATCTGACAGCGGCAATCCAAATATCATATTTAGAGTCATTACTTGTGAAAGAAAGATATCTAGTGGAGCGGTCGCTCCACCCAGCCAAGTCGTACTATACACTCACAGTCACTCAACATACCGTAAATGCCTAATAAACTGAGGAGCAGACCAAACACTTTTACTGTAAGCAACAACATGGCATTTTCGGCCTACTGGATCTCAAAATTGGTAAATCTCACATTGTTGCGAAATATCTTAATTTCGAGCTATGGCCCACCCCACTACATATACCAAATTTGGGAACAATAGGTTATGCCATTTGCGCGCTAGAGGACCGAGAAAACAGTGAAATTACACCACTTTCTGATTCTGAAGATGATGATGATTCTGATGATATCACGAAACGTCGCTATCACCGCCACAGCCTAAACGGCTGAACCGATCGACCTGAAATTTTTACCACATGTGCACTTTTGGCGTCTGAGGTGCCTTTTTATAAAACCAACCGGAAGCCGCCATTTTGAAACCGGAAGTGACGTCATAACTCAAAAACGTCTGGACCGATTAGAACGAAATTAGCGCCATTCGATTTAGATGGTCATCTATATGAAGTATCAATAAAAAAATATTATTTTCTTATTTTCTAAACCGGAAGTGACGTCATAAATACGCAATATTTAACTTATTTCAACAAATTATACTTAAAATACGTACATAATTAACTTACATTGTAACATAGACAATACAATTTATATATTCAAGGTAGCAGTGTTCTCGGCCGCCATTCCTGAAACCGGAAGTGACGTCATATATCTAAAACGCCTGTACCGATTGCAACTGAACTAGCTCCTGCGTATTCATTCTGCTATTTATTTGAAAAATCAATTGTGAAAAATGAATAAATAAATTAATGGTACCGGAAATGGCGGCAGGAACCACTAAATGAAACCGGAAGTGACGTCATATATTACAAACGGCATGACCGATTTTACGGAAATATAGGGATTAGGAATTCAGATGGTCGTTCATGAAGGTATCAACTAGATAAAACTAGATTGTTTTCTTATTACCTATACCGGAATTCGGCCGCTATTTCAAAACCGGAAGTGACGTCATGTATCGAAAACGGCTGGATCGATTATAACGAAACTTAAGCTATTCTTCTTGGATAATCATTTTCATCTTATACCAAACGCAACTTTTCATAGTAACCAAATTGGTTGAGGCGTATTTTTTTAAAGAAATTAGTCCCTGCTCGGACATGTGCTACAAGCTGTATGAATAAACTAACAAAAGAAGTGATATCCCAGAAAAAACACTCCGTGTAAAAATACCAGCCAAGTCTCTTTAACTATAAAAAAAAATAGAAGAAATCTAAAAATTCAGCACTGAAAAGGAGTGATATCAAAAAAGGAGCCAAGTCAACGAATTTTCAAAATTTTAATCGTACCATTGAAATAAAAATATCAACCCCCGAGAAATACTTAAAAAAAGGACTTGGCGCATCGTTTTTTTAAAGACATTTTTCTATTCTTAAGCTTATGCCACTCACATACTACGTAGTTCAGAAATGCCTAGAAAAATTGGGACAAAACTTTCAAATTAAATATTGAACATTCTGTAAAATATTTTAAATTTAAATATAAGTACGCAAAGAAACATAGCATTGTCTTACAAGCAATAAATACAGAACAGTTGTGTTTGTGATTGGTAGGTACCTATAGTTTTGTGGGTACATCAACATACCTACTACAGCATTATACTTTGAACCTTCTCGCCGTGTAATTAATTGCTATTAATTAACATTTTATACCAAAAAAATTCATAAATTACATAACGTATTACTTTAGATAAAAATCTAGTCAGTAATTATTTGAGCAGCATGGCTCAGTGCACTAGTCACTTATACAAATCTCATTGACGGCCTTCTTGTAATGAGCGCTTTCGCTATTTCCCTCAGTCACGATATTGAGAAGTATGATTGATTAATATGACCCTAGAAATAGTGGCAATAACGAATAGACTAGGCCGCTTCCGTTTATTCGTTATTCGTTTATCCGTTTATTTCCTCTGAATATTGACAAAATACCAAAACTGCCAGTAGGTAAGAGTACTAGTTATATTAAAACGTAGTATGATTCGTCGATAATGAATGTGATATACTCAGGAAAATATACTTGTAGAGTTCTTCCTATACTTTTAGGATAGAAAAGTGTCTTTAAAAAAACGATGCGCCAAGTCCTTTTTTTAAGTATTTCTCGGGGGTTGATATTTTTATTTCAATGGTACGATTAAAATTTGGAAAATTCGTTGACTTGGCTCCTTTTTTGATATCACTCCTTTTCAGTGCTGAATTTTTAGATTTCTTCTATTTTTTTTTATAGTTAAAGAGACTTGGCTGGTATTTTTACACGGAGTGTTTTTTCTGGGTTTAAGTAAACTTGCAAGTTAATAATAACCCCATAAAAAACACTCCGTGTAAAAATACCAGCCAAGTCTCTTCAACTATAAAAAAAATAGAAGAAATCTAAAAATTCTGCACTGAAAAGTAATGATATCAAAAAATTTGCCAAGTCAAAACTTTATTTGAAAATCAAAAAATACTTGGCGCATCGTGTATATTAATAGCTTAGAAGTATAGGCCAAGATACATGAGAATAAAGGAGAAACTAGATTTCTTATTAAAATTTAATTTTAGGCAAATGCACGTCTAAAATGATTAAGTTGACTGAGAGTCTGGGAGCCGTTGCAATTACTTGGTGTCGGTTCTTCGGTTGACGCTCCATTGTTTGTTTGTGGTTTTGGCCCTAAAAAGGGCCGTTTGCCACGACGTTTACCTCCGACACCTGAGGATGGCGGAACCAAGTCCGCCGAAACGTCGTGACAAACGGCCCTTTTTAAGGCCAAATCCACAAACAAACAATGGAGCGTCAGTCTTAAATGATTACTAAATTCTGTAAAATTACCATCATTGAAAGAGGCGTTTAGTCCAGTGCTAGACAGGAAAGGAGTGAAATGTGATTCGGCCCCTCGACCTGACCCTCATGTATAGTCAAGGAAACTAGATGGTTCATACTCTATCTCTCTCTGCTCCATATAAAACATGTTTATGTTATGGGTCAGAGAGAGGCAGAGTATGAACCATCTAGTTTCCCTGACTGTACCCACCAAGAACTCTCCCTGCGCCGCCTCGTACTTCCCGCTGGCGTCCCGGTCTCCCTCCGTGATCCGATTGTTCCCGATCATCCAGGTGAACTGCGGCTGTGGATTGGCCAGAATCTCCACGACCACCTCGCCGGTCTGGCCGATAAGGTAGCCGAACTGCTCGATCGGTTGAGTCACGTCGCGAGGCGCGTCTAAAACGATTCACAATAAAGTCAAACTTACCAAAGCTTATGTAAATGTTTGCAACAGTATACTGTGGGGACAAATGTTTTCCTCACACAGGATATTTCCTGATTAGATTCACTTGACATTTCCTCTACAGAAGATTACCCGAGTTATTTTTACATATCCGGCGAACTTTCAATGTAACGTACCTAAGTAAGTTGAGAAGTTGAGAAAGTTGAGAAAGTAAGTTGAGAAAAGATGGAAAAGATGGCGTCTGAGCAACAGACCTTGGAATGTTCTAATTGCTTAAAACGTATACTGCAAAGTGATCAGGCCATCAAGTGTGACAAACATTGTGGAGCAATATTTCACCTTAAGTGTTCAGATCTTTCTGAAATAGAATTTAAGGTGATTTCCTCCAAGGAATGCATTAAATGGGTCTGTAAAGTCTGCACATGGGCACCTATAACCCCACTTCAGACTGAGCAGATAAAAGCACCAATTCCTACAGTGAATCCAGTTTCAGGGATACGCAAGAATCTTAGAAACAAACCTGGGAAAACTACTATGGGAAGGATTGACACTAATAGTTCTTCGTCAGCTGCCCAGACTGCTTTGGATTACGATCATGCCGATGTCTATGCAGAAGGTACAGTTTCAGTAACCCAGACAGCTTCGGGTTCTAAGCTAGCTGAAGTTTTTGCACCAGGCACAGTCTGTGAAGAAACAGGGGACATATTTGATCTGCCAGACTCGACGGCCTTAGCTCACTGCATTTTAGGTGACGTTCATCTAGGTCGTGGAATAGCAGTGTCTTTCAGAAACCGGTTTCCAATTGTCGAACCACTCAAGGAATCTAACCTGCAAATTGGAGATTGTGCCCCGGTACTTACAAAAACCAGGTTGATCTTCAATCTTGTGACAAAAAGCTTGTACGCGGACAAACCTGATGAAGAGAATTTGGAAGTTTGCATTAAAAATATGATTGATTACTGTCAAGCTAACGGAGTGAAATCTATTGGAATGTCAAAAATCGGGTGTTTCCGAGACAGACTCGAGTGGCCGAATGTAAAACGCATGCTAGAAGAAGCTATCATTGGAACTAACATAGCAGTCATTATCCGTACACTACCAAGAAGAAAACATCGAGGCAAAGGACGTGGTACGTTGATCCAGAACACTGAAAATCCGATTCCTTCCACAAGTAAGGACGAGAGGATCCCCTCAAGCCAGGACGATGGCTTCACAACAGTCCAAGGTAGGAGACGTAAGGGAACTAGCAGGACTTATATTGTTGGAACTGGCAAGAGTAGTGAAGAAGATGTTCTCAGACCTGTTCATCGTAATGTGTACTTCCACATTAGCCGCATAGCAAAGAACATCACGCAAGCCGATGTGAAGGAGTACTTAGTGAAGAAGTACAAAAGTAACGAGTTTGAGTGTGAGCAGCTGCAAAACAGAAGTGAATCATTCAATTCCTTCAAAGTCACGGCAAACCACACACTCCTAGCCAGCATGAATGATCCAGCCTCATGGCCAGCAGGTGTAATGGTCCGGCGGTTTTTTCGCGAGAGGACGAGGGAGACTCCACCATCATGAGAAGCAAAGAACATGGAACGACCAGACGCTTCAAAGTACTGCTGGTTAATTGTAGAAGTTTGAATAATAAACAACTTCTGTTTCAAGATCTTATAGAACTTCATATGCCTGATATTGTCATAGCTACAGAAACCTGGCTAACGCCAGATCATCATGACAACGAAATATTTCCTGTATCAGAGTATCAAGTATTCAGACGGGATAGAGGGAGCCGGGGTGGTGGAATAGCCATATGTGTGAAAAAGGAACTCTCAGCCCACATTAATTCATCAAGTGCTACAGCTGAACTACTCTGTGTGACAGTTATTCTACAGGACAATATAAAAGTTCAGGTGATTGGTGCTTATAATCCCAACAGGAATGACTATACCTTGATGGAGGAACTTCATACAACTCTATTAGACTTAAAGTGCAACACTGACTCGACGGCTCACACAGTCATAGGAGGAGATCTAAACCTCCCTGATGTTGAGTGGGACAGTGATAACCCAAGTGGGCAAAATCATGCGCAGTTACTTGTAAATTCATTGCAAAGTAATTTTAATATTATACAAACTGTTAAGGAGGGCACGAGGACCAAAACAGATGGAAGTTCTAATATTCTGGATGTTATCCTTGTTCAACCACCTGAAATATGGTGGGACACAGAAGTTGTCCCAGGTATTAGTGACCACGACGCAGTCATCCTTGAACTCACCCCATTGCACACGATTCCCAAGATGGAGCCCTTAACATCATGGCAGTACAAGAAAGCTGACCGACGTGGCCTTGGAGAGTTCCTGAGATGCAATTTTCTTGCTTGGAAATCAGATAATATTACGATAAATGAAAAATGGGAGTCGTTTAAGAAAATCATCATGCAAGCAAGAGACAAGTTCATTCCGCACAGAGTAATTAAGAAGAACAGTGATCCCATCTACTATAATGATAAAGTGAAACATCTGAAGAAAGAAGTTCAGAGAGCCTACTCACATCGCAAGCGGTCCCATGCTGACAAGGCACGTATCAAGACCCTTTCAAACAAGTTGATTGAAGCCAAGAGATTCTGCTATGACAAATATATGGCTAACTTATTGATGGAAGATGGAGCCCCAAGAACGAATTGGAAGAGGTTTTACAGCTACATCAATAGCAAAAAATGCAGCTCAAGATCGATACCAGCAATAAAACTGAACAATAAGATACTAACAACAAATCTAGACAAAGCCAACGCTCTCAACGACTTTTATGGAAATGTTTTCTCAACGAAGAACCATAGAGCTCCTTCCATTGTTGGAGATAATTCGAATCCCCTGGTGATTAGTACTCATGGAATATGGGATGTTATTAAAAATCTAAAACCTGGAACTACTGCTGGTCCGGACGGTATCACAGGAGATCTACTAAAAACTGCAGGATCGGCAGGACTAGACTATCTACATATAATTTTTTCACAATCGATAGAAGAAAGCACCCTACCCACCGATTGGACAATGGCAATTGTCTCGCCAATACACAAGGGTGGTAGTAAGAGCTCCGTTTCCAACTATAGGCCTATAAGTCTAACTTGTATTCCATGTAAAATACTTGAGAAGATAATTGAAAAACAAATCAGGCAAATCCTAGACGAAACTCAATTCTTCACAAGAAGTCAATTTGGCTTCCGACCTCACTACTCTTGTGAGGCTAGTCTCGTGGGTCTTACACAAGACCTAGTTCAAGAAGTGGACTTCAGAGCAAAGCAAGTTGATGCCATCCTAATAGATTTTGCCAAAGCATTTGATTTAGTGCCACATGACCTCCTTATGGAAAAGATATCCCAACTAAATCTTAACAAGGAGGTCATTAAGTGGATATGGAGCTTTCTAAATAACAGAAAGCAAGTAGTAAGGATTGAAGGAGAAATCTCCCTGCCAATTACAGTGACATCAGGAGTACCCCAGGGAAGTGTTCTCGGTCCACTCCTCTTCTTGATCTTTATGAACGATCTTCCACAGTGTATCTTGCACTCCAAAATGCGGCTGTTCGCAGACGACTGTATAATCTACAGGACTGTCAACAACACCAATGACTGCGGGCAGCTCCAGGAAGACCTCGAAGAACTAGCCAAGTGGGTGGACCTGAATCAGATGCGAATTAACATCGATAAGACCATCAAGATGTCATTCAGCACTAGGAAAACACGGATACAGTACCAGTACCAGCTTGGGAACCTACCAATTGATCCCACAAAGGATGCTAAGTACCTTGGAGTGTGGCTGTCTGATGACCTGAAGTGGAATAACCACATTGACGTAACTTCAAAGAAGGCATCCAAATCACTGCAGTTCGTCATGAGGAACCTCAAAGGTGCAGCAAAGAAGGCAAAGGAACTGGCATATCTCACCCTTGTTCGTCCACAGATGGAATATTGTGCCAGTGTGTGGAGTCCATATACCATGGTGAATAAACACCAGCTGGATATGGTACAGAGGAGGGCTGCACGGTATGTTGAGAGTTCATTCGGAAACTCTCCTGGCCCCACTGAACTCATAAAATCACTGAAGTGGGAGTCTCTGGAAGACCGGCGAGACGCATCCAGAGCTATCGCTATATACAGGGCTTACTGCCATGAAGAGGCTTGGGAGGAGCTAGGTGAGCTACTGCAGAGACCGAATTACACCGCGAGAGGAGACCACACCGAGAAAATTCGTCTGTTGCAGCCGCGAACAGACACTGGCAAGTTCTCTCTCGCAGCGCATGGGATCAGATTGTGGAACAACCTGCCTGCCAGCGTCGTGGAGCCACTTCCCCAGAACAATAAAGAATTGAGGAAGAGGATGAAGTCCGTTATTCCGACATGAACCTATAAAACTACAACAACCGACGAATAAGTGCACTTAAGAACGTTGACTATTATTAATAATTGAAACATGTATAGTAGCATTAGTCAAAGTTGTATCAATCAATAAATAATAATAAAATAATAACTGTGAATCAGGAATGGTAAAACTGGTGATATTATTAGCATATAATATAATATAATATAAGAAGCAACTGAATGATGATCCTTATAAGGGTATGACTAAAGAGGATGTACATGTTGAAACAAACCCCCAAGATTTGTCTCACGATGCTCAAGTTAAGAAAGCTAATGAAGAATTCTTGCATGCAGAGCTTGATAAGTGGATTGCTGAGTTCTCAACAGACAGTGCGACACTCGATGAATTTAGCAGCAAGGTTTCGGAACTGTCTGCATTTCTGTCACAAGCTATACAATATCTTCCAGGACCTAAGCATCCAGCAACGCGCTACTTTCAAGCCAGGAAAAACAAGCAATTCAAGAACAACAATAGACAGTATAAAGATTCAACAAATCCTGAAAGAAGATCTAAAAATGATAGAGAAAAAAGACAAGGAAAGTATCTTTATCAAAAAACGCAATATCTATATTATAATCAGAGAAAGAAGGCAGTTAATATGATATTGAAGGGGAATAGTCCTCAATGTCGAATTGCAAGTGATACTCTACATCAGGCGTTTGTTAACCGATTTTCTCAACCAAATGATGAGATAAGAGAAGAATATCCATCAAAATACACTCCCGAAGAGAGGAAACTAATTGATGACTCATTTAATCCATGCATTTCTGAAGCTCAAGTTGAGGATGCTATGAAATCTGTACGTATAGATACTGCTTCTGGTCCAGACCGAATTTTAATGAGAATTGTGAAATCACAACGTGTAGTCAAAATATTATCCCTTATTGCTACTACAATGCTGAAGAAAGGATGGGTGCCGGAATCTTTCAAGAAAGCTAGAACAGTCCTCATATTTAAAGGTGGAGATGCTAAGAGTCCATCGAATTGGAGACCTATAACAATTTTTTCCGTTCTACGAAGAATTGTCGAGAGGGTGATTGACAAAATGTTGAGAAGCTACGAATCTTTCAACGTTCATCAAAGAGGGTTTGTTAGATCTCCAGGTACACATTTGAATATCTCAATTGTATCATCCATTTTGGAAAAAGCAAAAAGCAATAAGGAAAATGTCACCCTGATATTCTTGGACATTTCAAAGGCATTTGATAATGTTGGTCATAGACATTTGATATCAACAATAGAGTCAACTTCGCTTCCTGCATGTGTTCAAGACCTCATCATTCAGTTGCAGATTGGTAACTCAACCTATATTGAAGCAAACAGTGAAAAGACAAAACCAATCACTTTGAATCGTGGTGTTATGCAAGGAGCCCCATTGTCTCCAGCGTTGTACAATCTTGCGACTGACCATGTGTTAGATGAACTCGCAGAAAATGAAGTTTCCCGGTATTATGGCTACAACTTAGTGGATACGTTGGACAATTTAACAGTGATGGGATTTGCAGATGACATCGTCATCATAGGTAAAGACAAACTATCGGCTGCTACTCTGGCTAACATGGCTCAGCAACGGCTTTCTGAGCTTGGTCTTAAATTGAACCCTGACAAATCTGTTGCCATTGTGATCGAAAGAGGTAAACTGAAACAACAAGAAGTCTTTATTGATGAAGTATCAATAATTAAAAGTATTTCAGTCGAAGAATCAATCCGTTATCTCGGAGTAAATTTCAACAATGTAGTAATGACAAATTTTCCTGCACTCATCAACGAACTCAAATCTAAACTCAATGCACTCTCCACGTCTCCACTGTTAATGGCTGATCAGAAACTGAATATTCTCAACCAATACATCTGGCCGACATTAATCTACCCACTTCAAAATGCACCGCTCAAGAAAATCCCAATGGGATACTTAGAAGACCTCGACAAGTTAGTGAGAAGTACAATAAAAGAGATTTTGTCTTTACCTGGTGATACCCCGGACGGGATGCTGTATTCAGCGAGAAAGTGCAAAGGATTAGGTACTTTCAGGGCTAAGTGGGAAGCGTTTATTCAACATTACAATATATGTCAAGTATTGGAGAAGAGTCAGGAGCCATATGTTCAAGCTACAAGAAATTTGGAAGAAGAGAGGAGGTATTGCTTGGCAAAACTAGACATTGCCCCTATAAATGGTACGAAGACTTCAACAAACCCAATCAAATTTAATAGCAAAAGTATTCGAGAAGCTTTGCGGCAACGTGAATTTGACAAATGGTGTAATCTTGTGCAAAAAGGTAGCGGCGTTATATTATATGAAGAATTTACTCCAGCAAACAAGTGGATTACAACTAAAGAAGGTCTTTCATCCGCTGAATGGCGCGAAGCTTTGAAATTTACTTGCAATGTCGCTCCAGTGAGAGCTCTCCATGGAAGAAGCCTAGACGGAACCCATTGTCGCCATTGCGACAATGAGAAAGAAACCCTTCCTCATGTGCTAGGCTTCTGTCCTTTTGGTGAGCAGCTCCGTAACACGAGACACCATAATATTCGCACTGAAATTGCAAAGGCATTATCTCAGAAAGGCTTGGAGGTCTACGAGGAAGTCCACGGAGTATCATCTGATGGAAGTAACAGAAGGATTGATATTATAGCCATCAACAGAAAGTCAATGCACGGCTACATAATCGACCCCACCGTCCGCTTCGAGACACGAAAAGAGCAGCCGAAAGAAGTAGATGAGGAGAAGAAGGCGATTTATGTACCTACAATAGGCTACTTCAAAGAAAAGTACAATTTAGTAGATATTGAGGTGATAGGGCTGTGGGTTGGGGCTAGAGGTACTATTTCTGATTTCTTTGTTAGTTTTTGTAGACGTTTTAAGTTAAATAGGAAGATAATTTATAGTATAGTTTTGTTGGCCCTCAAAGGTTCGATCCAAATTTTTAGGAATCATTGTTATAATACCGTATAGTTGATAGTTATAGTATTTTTCAATTATGGTTAAATTAATTTTTCTGTATAACCTTTTCAATTTAATTTTAAACAACTTCATAATTAATTTCATGTATTTTATATTGATAGTTATTCTGTGTTTGTACAACCTTTGTTAATAAGGCAGACTTTATTTCTCTGAAAAAATATATATACACAGTAAATTTAAAAATGTATTAAAAGCGATACAGTAACGAATTTGTCCTAAAATGTTGATCCATAAAAATGTAATTACCGTGTTTGATACTTCAAGTGTATCAACATACTCACATCTGACTAACATCTGCTTGACCGTGGTTTTCTCTCCATTTCCATACGCGAGATGTCCTCCGACACACTTGAGCTGCTTGCCGTTGTCGTTCCAGTTGAGTCTTCTGGTAAGGTTCTGCGCGGCCGTGTGGAGGTCGGTCTTGGGGTCGACGATGTCCTGCACTCGCTTGTCTGTGTAGATCGGTTCGTCGCCGAGGAACCACGTGATCGTGGCTACGGGCCTTCCGTCCTTCACCAGGCAGGTGGCGGTGATCTGCTCACCTTCACGATACTCGTTGCTGCGGCTGGAGCTCGGCGTGACGTCCAGGTCGGGCAAGTTGGGAGATCCTGGAGGGAACAATATTGTCAGAAGACGACAGGAGCTCCCAGAAATATCAAACACTATGTAGATTTTCGTTCGTAGATTTTGTAGATTTGTCACAATCAAGACAAAATAATATCTATATTAACCCGATATTTAAGGAGCATTTTAATAAGATGGTATGTGTACGACAGAATCGCATGAAAGTTTGCCAACATCAAAATAATTCCATGCTAGGCATAATATCTGGTAAGCTTCTCCCAGACCCTCCAGTGGGCACCCAAAATAAATTTCTTGTAGTCACACATTGTATCACGTTGTATTGTTCATTTTGAATCAAATTTCTTTAAAAAATGACAGGAGTAAGGGTCAGGTGATCAAATCAAAATTAAAATCAAAACAAAATCCGGGACTCCGGAATTCAAGTCCAGAACGTTTCAAGCAATCGCTCCTTTAATGATTTTTATCAAGATATTAGTGATATTACATAAATTAATATAATTGATTATTGAAAGTGATAATAAAACTCACTTATTATCGTTAACTGCATCGTCGCCGTCGTCTCCGCCGGCTCCTCCTCGACGCCGACCCCGCATGTGACCTGTCCGTTGAACTTCTCACTGACTCACGGGATGTTGACGCCGCACTGGCCGTACTCGAGCCCCGCGCCGTAGTAGTTGAACTCTCTGTTGAAGGGCGTTCTGGGCGTGAGCGTGAGCGGGCTAGCCTGGCCCGGGAGCGTGATGCGGCAGTACATGAGAGGCACGCCGGCGCGGCACAGGATCGTCACGTTCTGCGTCGGAAACGCGACGATTTGACGCGGCTCGATGTCCAGTTTCAGAGCGGTCGTCGTGCACAACAATACCAAGAGCTTTGGGGAAACACAATGGCCTCATTATAAACACTCAGTGTAAAAAGGCCAGGCAAATTTCCTGAATTAAAATAATAAATTGAATACAAATACATGTGTACGACTTCCGTCAAAAAGTAATCAACAATTCAAAAAGTGGCCAATTCAAACGATAATTCAAAAGAAATTTGTTATTTTGGTGGTTTGCAACTGGATTATCCGCGGCTTGATTATGATTGTTATGATGTTGACGTAGAGTTAAGGATGAATGAACAGTGGAAAGGAGATGGTCGTGGAACTATAGGGAACCTTTCCAGAATTTGCCACTAGACTGAAGTTAGATCTTAATTATCTGTAAGAAATGCCGGCCAAGGAAACAAACCCGGGAATCCGAGAGGAAGGGCTTTCACTCTAATCTAACTCTGAGCGCTACAGAAAAATCAATTAATTTTATCATGAACAGTATTTGGTAATCAATGATTTTACAATAAATAATCTTTTGGTTAGGGCCAGTTTATCAATCTGCTAAATTTTAAACAGTTGATTAGGACTTTATTGCCATGACAACAAACAATGACATTCCTTGTTGTTGTACACTGGCCTTTATCAATGCCTTTATTGACATAGGACACATGTACGTAAAGTCAATTAAAACTTACCCCGCACAGCAACTCTGTCAACCCTAATGAAAAAGAAAAACTAAAATATAAAGACAATTCAGAGTTATCTATTGGAATAAAGAGACGAGTAAATCGTTGGTGGGGAGGTTGTCTCATGATATTTACTTCATAAAATAAATAACTAACGTACAGGAGGGTCTATAAAGTAACAGCTCTTTTACGCCAAGTATTTTGAGAGTAACAACTCTCAAAAACTCTTTTTTTAACCTAAAATAACTCTTCCAAACTCTCAAAAACTCTTTTTTTAACTAAAAATAACTCTTCTCATTACACAAAAAGAAACTAACGAAAAATGTAATTATTTAAATATTATTGGAGATATAGGTAAGTATTTTTTATGAATGCGAGAGAGAAAGTTCAAATAAATGTAAGTTCTTCGTGACTGTTCATTCTGAAGTTATATTTCAAAATATATTATTTTTAAATCTTGGAAGCTCCATGGCCCATACTAAACTTGATCGGCTTGTGATCGCCATCATTATATATATCAATTTGATTTTTATAAGTGTCACTTTCAACTTTCCCTTCGATTCTTGCAATCACCACAATAAGTGCTGATAATACCTATATTACGCTTATTACGCCTTCCTAAAAGGTCAACGTGATATTACACTATTAGAAGGTCATCCTCTAGACAAGTTACCCTCGAAAAATAAAATTGTAAAATCAAAAATCATAATGAAGAACAAAAATAATTTCGAATTCCCTTTTGACAAACGATATTATAAATATTTCGAAGTTTGAGATTCGACGTTGATATTAGTGGAACAAGTTTTGCTACTTACTTCTTATTGTCATATTTGATGATCACAGAAGCCCTCACTGAGTCAATGAGTACTGTGCGCTGTGCAACAGGCTTGAATTTCACAGAAGGAGGTGGAGGGGTGGATGACCCCCCTCCCCCCCACCCCCCGACTTTTCAACGCTGTGAATAGAGCTGTGATATTTGAGATCAATCAAATCTTGTCCCATATTTTATTTTAGTTTTGTTTTTAAGTCGCACTCTTCATCAAGTTAGGCATGGATGGAAGATGATGATTATGATGATGATGATGATGATGATGATGATGATGATGATGAATAGATCAGGTTGGACGAAGGAAAAGAGTATAGACAAACTTGCCAGTATTTGCTTCTAGACTGATACACCACGAAAAACTTGACGTGGAATTATCTGGACCTTTTTTTTAAATAATTGGAAGAAATATTCTAGAATTTAAAAAGATGCCCCTTCCCTTTGTCTCTGAGGCTTTGATTTCATAATGGAAAGGATCGTTTTTCCTCAATCGTCCTGCCCCCCCCCCCCCCCCCCATCAACACCTCCACACCCATGATACGCTATCATTAAAAATGAATGTCGCATGTGTTAACCAGAGGGCCGATAGCTGGGGTCAACACCACGTGACCTCTATGAGGAAACAGTCGTTTGAGTGTCAGCTCTTATTGGATCAAGTTATCAAGTTCAAACAAAATTGTACTAATATTCATCAACAGGATGTTCCGAGTCGGCTGTTTCTGAATATGTTCTCATATAAATCTGTTACAATACGTACAAACCAAGCCCAATGAATATAGCATACGCTGTAGCAACTTATAGCAGTACGTATGAAATTGTAAAAATCTTAATTTAAAAAGTACTCGAGAGTACTCGAAACAAAGATACTTTCATTTGGATTGAGTGGATCGTTTAAATTCAAAGTGGATGTACATCCACTTTGAATTTAAACGATCTTTTTCTGGGCGTTACGAAATTCCGGCTCGAGATGTTGGGCGTATCGGCGCTCGCTCATCAACGCGTTACACCGAGCGTTTTTCTAGTTATTAAAATTCTATTCTGCTCCTCTCGCCCTTTTCCCAATTAATTGTCCTTCATATTTCCGCATTTCCTTGCACATCCAACGAAATCAGAACAAAAATATGGGTTGCTCAAAAAATATTCCTCAAATAATTTCACTGACAACTAATAAAATATTGCACTAGGTATTTCTTTTGTCGATGGTGAGATCATATTCGGGGTATCCCATAATATATTCGCATCGCTTTACCGTATACATCAAGAATGACGATTCACTTCTGTTTGCATAGCTCCTTAGCAACTCTGTGAGTGTCAATACAAATTGAAGAGGATGTTTTATTCTTCCATCACTTGTTAGTCTCCTGCAGATACTTCGAGCGAGTGGAAATAAATCTTGCATTTATGTTGTCTTGAATCTTGATTATAGAAAGTCTATGTGTTGTTGTGTCAAATTAGTTTGCCTGTGTAGGTATTTGGTGCGCTGATAATATCGTCGTTGAGCGCTATTGAACAAAACTTACTAGGTATTTGGTAAGTGAATATGTTGGTAACTATTTGGGGTAAATAGAGGAGTAACACGGGAGTAAATCTAGTAATATATGTTAATTTAACGACGTTGAGAAAGCTTATTTAATTTTTACAAAAACGTAAATTTAGTATTCATAAATTTATTTTCAGCTGTGTCAATTCCCTGCACACAGCCTTGTAATCTACAAATAACAAAATGTTAATGTGTAGAAGGGAAACCCCCAATGTTGAATACGTTGCACCATAAAGGTTGCACGCTCTTAGAAGGCACATTCATTGTTTTACAGTGGAATGACCTATATATTTTCAAATTTTTGAATTAATAAAACCATTTGTTGACAAAGTGTAGATAAGAGACTTTGCGTTGGAAGTCGAAGACTTGGCAATGCACCAATGTCTACAAAGATGCAGCTCTGAAACTGCATTTCAAGCGCTTGTATAACAGTGATTTATTTGTATTGTTATTTTATATTTTAAGTAATACTTTCAATGAGGTGATGGCGTTCAATTAATCACTAAGTTTTTCAAATTATTTTCAGATTTATTGCGGTTTGATTAAAAATGTCAACATTAATCGTCATAATAATTTGCGTTGTAGCATCGTTCGAATTCACGACCAGCAATATTAGTGAGTACAATAATCTGAATTATTATTATCTGATTGTACAGCACATACAAATTGCAGAAAAAACACAGTATACCAAAGAACAAGAAAATGTTTGGTTAAACTAAAAGCTATGATAATAAACTGAAAAGATAAAATAAGAAATTACCCTACCACAATGAAAAATGTAACTTAATGAGAATAGAGTGAAATGTCTTTGTATTGTTGCAAAGCATATTATTGAAAAATCAATTCTATTTCTTCAAAATCCTGTTTTCTAAGATCAAGATAATTCATTTCTTCAGAATAAATTACTTTGTTGTAAAATATTGTTACGAAAAATCAAGTTCATAAGTGGAGAATATTAAATTATAATGTTTTCAATATTTGAATTAAATGTTGATAATATCACAAATTGGTATACATACACTCAAATTACATTGTTTTAATGAACCTGAATCTTGTGAAATTACTATGTGCTTGCGAGCACTTGGACAAAAAATATGCTTAGATTAATTTAAATAAACTTATGCTCATTCTTTCAATGTGTTTTTAATTTTTATGAATCAATTCTCGATTTCTATTGCCGGTTACATATAAGGTATTTCAAATTTTCAATATACACATACAGATATAGCATTATTTTAAATTACTTTAACACGGAAGTGATTTATTTCATGATCTAAATTTGGCTGACTACCTGTCAGTTTTAATAACTAAAGCGCACTTTGATTTGTCAGCTAAACGTCAAGCACAACCTCTGTTAGTCGGAGGCAGGAAGGCAGTGGTTGGTGAATATCCTTGGCATGTTGGCATATACCGCAGAGAAGGAGCCAAGCCATTCAACCAGATATGTGGGGGGTCTTTGGTATCACTCCGCACAGTTATTACAGGTAGGTTAAAAGCTTATGAAGACACTTCATAGCTATATGGCAAGACATGTGCTTTCCTTGATTGATAATATTTTACGAAAATGGGTAAATTTTAAGTTTCAACCAATAATCATGAAAAGATAAATATAACATAAATTTATCATATTATTTGTTAAAAATTACTGTAACACCAATCAAATTCAAGTTTAAAATATAGAATTATGACAAATAAATTTTGGGAATTATTATTTTACCGGATAATATTTGTAACTCCAGTTTTGCCCAAAGAAATGGGGCTTTCATTGGTCCTAAGTTATATAATTCTCTGCCTATTGATATTAGAAACACTTTGGTGTCGTCGTCAGCTTCTTATAAAATCTTTAAATCTAAGTTAAAAGTTTGGATATTCAATACGCCTGTTTCATCTTTAAAAAGTATAATTTATGTGATGTAGTTTACCATTTTGTATAATTAGCATTTTTTTCAGTTATATAATTAAAAATACAATTATACTGATCACAATTGTTTTCAATATAATATCATGACTAATGTAGGGTTGTCTACATCTATATGCTCATTGTAATTAATTGTTTTTCATCAGGACTTTGTATCTTATACCTACATGTTTTCTATTTGTATTTACATTACATTGTTCTAATTTTCCGCATGCACCTCCGCACAGGCCTTGGCTTATGGAGGTGCCATGATTTTTATTGTATGACTATGTATGATGTGTGAATATAAAAAAAAATAAATGGAAAAAAATAAATAAAATAAATGGAAGGGGGTAATTAAAAATGTGTGCTTTTTAAAGGGAAGTATTTGTAGTAATACTGAGGGCAATTTTCAGGGGATATTTTGTCTTGAATTAATTTGCAATTTTTGAGGTTAATTTGAGGTCCACAATGAAACGAAAGTTACAACAGCTGAAAAAGCAATGACATGACATTTTTCATTGCAACATAAATTTTACTAAACTTAATTGAAAGTAAATCTAGACATCAGTGTTTGCAGACGACATTTTTGATGAAAATCAAATATTATGAAAGCGGAATAGTACACTGATATCTGAGTATAGTTCAGTCACATATGGTAATCATAATTTACATGATTTACAGCGACCCATTGCTTTCCAAGTAATGCAAGGAACACATCTGAATACCGAATAGTGGCTGGAACTTTAATTCGAAACTTCAACAACAACGTGAAGTCGAAGCAAGTGAAGGGCGTGCTGAAGATTGTGGTGCATCCCCATTACTTGACCGACAACTATCAGAACGACATAGCTCTGGTCATCATGGACAGCGACATGAAAGTCACCAACGTAGTTCATCCTGTCGGGCTGGACCTGAATGAACAGATGCCACAGACTCGGATGGGATTGGTGAGAACTTAAAGTTTTTTTAAGTTTTAAGTTTTTTAAGTTTTTTAAGTGTCTGGATGTACATACCTCTCAACCATTGCAGGTGTTCGGGAAAGGGTTCTTTTGTTGTGATGCCAAATTTGATTTGATTTGATTTTGATTTATTTTTATTTTACAAAATGGTACAGAGAGTGTGTTCACACAGTGTTTACATATTTGTTTGATATATACCCCAATAAGTCACGAAGACTTGTGTCGGGGCATATTTTACATGGATAACACATGGACATTTTACATGGATTTATATAATATACTAGAGACATTATTATACGGAATGTTATATATAGCGTAGTAGAGGAGCGTAGTTTCAAAACGAAGTATGTTAGAGTTAGAGTTAGAGTTAGAGGTGGCACTGGAATCGTCTAAATGAGCTCTTCAAGCACGTGAAGCGCTTTTGGTTCTAAAAAAATTATGTCCAATGATATTCGGTTGGCAAAACTGCCTATACTTTCAAAAGAAGGTATGTCCAAACGAATCAACGGGAGCCAAGAGCACCCTGAGCCTCACCTGAATTGTCAAGCTGCTGTCAACAATATATTCTGCAATATTTATCAATCTTTTGAAACAATTTTTTTTTGTAAAAGAAAAGTCTTTTGTTATTTTATGCCATTGTTTCAAATAGATGTATGTCCAAATTTCAAAATTTAATATTTGATAAAATACTGTGTTTTCGAATACTGACTTTAAATTTACAATATATGCGGCAATTATTTTTCTTCACGCGGTCTTATTGTACACTAAATGTGTCATTATCTAAGAATGGTGTTGGGTGGCAATAACTCCTTTTTTGAAACTATACTCCTCAAATATCTTTCAATGCAGTCGGTTTTTAAAATTCAAGGAAAGTTGTTTAAAATGGTAACAGTGTAGGTGGAAGGGGGTGGCAGATCATCACTCGGGTTGTATCTTGTCAGAGCTTAACTGTCGAACAAGGGTCGAACAATACTGCTCGTCTTATGAAAGGAAAGGGTACACGCTCGCTGGGTCCACTATAATTTTAATTTCATCAAAATGCTTACAATTAACTCATCAACATCATCAATATTTTGGTTATCGTATTGTCGTAACCAACAGAATATATTTTGAAAAAAAAATTTAATATAAAGTACATTTTGCATGGATTGAATATGCATGAGTAAATAAATGGAGCACAACATAATACTTTGGATCTCTGTCCATGGGACAAATTGGATTGAAAAGTAGGTACCAATTTAACCAAATTGAAATTGTTCAAGATATTGTACGCTCGTTCTAAGGAATAAAATGTACTTTATTTTCAACCCTTAATTTCAAAACAACCCGGAGGATGGAATGACGAACATTATGAAAACCAAAATTATAGATTGGAATGTGTCGATTCGTTTATTGAAAGACATTATCTTTTTCTTTCAGAAATTTCATTGAATGTTACAGGAGATTTTTTTTTTTTTTTTACAGTACTGCGAAGGTTAGCTAACTTGAGAAGGGTGAATCAGAAATAATGTATAACGGTTTAATGTTAGTCAACTAGTCAACTGGTCAACTAGTATTGTGTTACAATAAAGGATATGAAAATAATGATAATCATTCTGATCGCAAAGAACCCCCAAGAAATCGCATTTTCCTAGTAGCAATAACATTTATTTCTTCCCAACGTGCAGGTGGTGGGATGGGGAATTTCCAACGACGGCAAAGAGAGTCCTACCCTCCAATCTGTGAATCTCCCCTACGTGGACATCGGCACATGTTACGACTCCGTCAACAGCATCTTCAAGAAGTTTCTCACCGGCGATAAGATATGTGGTGGCTACATCAAGAACAACATATCTGCATGTAGGGGAGATTCTGGGGGCGGTTTCGTGTTCCCAGTCCAAGGTCACGACCATCAGTACATTCTACGCGGCATCGTCAGCATTGCCTTCAAACCTGCGAACTTCAGAGGGGCGTGTTACATCGACCATTACACTGCCTTCACCAAAGTCACCAGAGAGAATCTACTAGCGATGTTTCACTCTGTATCACCAGCAACGCAAAGTAAGTGTGGAGAAGGTTTACAAGCTTCAGCAACGCAAAGTAAGTGTGGAGAAGGTTTACAAGCAACGCAAAGTAAGTGTGGAGAAGGTTTACAAGCTTCAGCAACGCAAAGTAAGTGTGGAGAAGGTTTACAAGCTTCAGCAACGCAAAGTAAGTGTGGAGAAGGTTTACAGCAACGCAAAGTAAGTGTGGAGAAGGTTTACAAGCTTCAGCAACGCAAAGTAAGTGTGGAGAAGGTTTACAAGCTTCAGCAACGCAAAGTAAGTGTGGAGAAGGTTTACAAGCTTCAGCAACGCAAAGTAAGTGTGGAGAAGGTTTACAAGCAACGCAAACTAAGTGTGGAGAAGGTTTACAAGCTTCAGCAACGCAAAGTAAGTGTGGAGAAGGTTTACAAGCTTCAGCAACGCAAAGTAAGTGTGGAGAAGGTTTACAAGCATCAGCGACGCAAACTAAGTGTGGAGAAGGTTTACAATCTTCAGCAACGCAAAGTAAGTGTGGAGAAGGTTTACAAGCATCAGCGACGCAAACTAAGTGTGGAGAAGGTTTACAAGCTTCAGCAACGCAAAGTAAGTGTGGAGAAGGTTTACAAGCTTCAGCAACGCAAAGTAAGTGTGGAGAAGGTTTACAAGCTTCAGCAACGCAAAGTAAGTGTGGAGAAGGTTTACAAGCTTCAGCAACGCAAAGTAAGTGTGGAGAAGGTTTACAAGCTTCAGCAACGCAAAGTAAGTGTGGAGAAGGTTTACAAGCTTCAGCAACGCAAAGTAAGTGTGGAGAAGGTTTACAAGCTTCAGTAACGCAAAGTAAGTGTGGAGAAGGTTTACAAGCTTCAGCAACGCAAAGTAAGTGTGGAGAAGGTTTACAAGCTTGTACTAGGTTGGTAAAGAAAATAAAAGCTATCTCTAAAGCAGGCTCGGCCAAACTTTTTGACTGAAAGGACGCATTGAGAAATTAATTATGGTAGCGAGTCACAAAATTATACGATTATTCGAAGATATTGTTAGGCGGGGAGATGGGTCAAAGACCCCCAATGTCTTAGTCGAGACCTCGACGGAGACAATATGGGTCGGGGAAAGGTATCCACAGAAGACGTGGGTCCGCGGCGTAGCCCGGAAAATGTTATATTACTTGATTAAATTTGGTGCACTTTTATTCATTTTCGCAGCGATTTTTATCTTTCATTTCATCTTGAAAGGAAGGTACACTCCTGGACACTGAAATTGGCCCGCGGTCAATGTTCAAGGTGCCCTACATCTAGTATTTATTTATTTATTTATTTATTTAAAGCAATTTTTCGGCCCTAAACTCACACTAGCCATCCGGTCTTTGTGCCAAAAAATTACATAAAAATAAATGTTAAATACTACCGTAGTGCCACTTGAACATCGACCGTGGGCCAATTTCAGTGTCCAGCAGTGTCCCTATACTTGTTATATACAAGGTCGTTGAAAATAATGATCTCGGAATAGATTTTGTGAGCAATAAATTCATATATTTATTAAATAGTATGAACCAAAAGAGAAAACGAAGGCGAAGACCCCCAAAAAATGTCCTATCACAGACATAGGGTTTGGGTACAAATCTGAGACATACCCTACGTCCAGTATTCAAGAAATACTTTCAATCCCAATTAAAAACGAATTAAAAATAATTTAACGACAATGAAATCCAACATATGCCACCATTTGTAAAGCCACCATTTGTAAAAGAGATAAAATTCGCATTTTCTTCCAAAGCTTGCTATTTATTTCCTTGGGTAGAAAATGCATTTCCAGTTAGTTGTCTGCTTATTCTGATAATTTTTATTCTAACCGTACCTATTACAGACAAAGCCGACGGGCCGCAGGACATACAAATATTGAAATCAATTAGGTAGTTCTAGTCTTTCAGTGTCTCCCCTTGGAAAGGCTAGAATTGGAATACACAAACTCAAACGTCCAGCCTCGTTTGCTATAACGGTTCATGTAACAATTGTCATGCTATACTTCTACTGACCTCTCTTTTGCAGATCTTCTGCTGTCTGTGTTTGGGGTTCCGCCTGATTACGTCAATGTGCCAGGATTCGGGTTCTACCAACTGCACAAGAACCCCTCGACGTGGGGCGAAGCTTGGAAGACTTGTTTGGATGAAGGAACAAACCTCGCTGTGTTCCAATCCGATCAGGAAGCAGAAGCAGTTGCCAAACAGTTCGACCCTGTGGATAACGCGTTCCTTGGAGTGCATGATTTTTACATTCAAGGACAATTTGTAGACATTTTCGGTAAGATGAGTAACAGCTGTGTTACAATTAGAGATTGTACACTCCTGGACACGGAAAATGGTCTGCAGTCAATATTCACTCGACTCCTTAGCTAGTATTTATTATTTTTTTAAAGTAATTTTTCGGCCCTTAACTCACACTAGCCATCCGGTCTTTGTGCCAAAAAATTACATTAAAATAAATGTTAAATACTAGTCGTAGTGTCACTTGAACATTGACCGATGACCAATTTCAGTGTCCAGCAGTGTACTTTGAGATACATAAAAATTAAATTTTGAGAAAATTAGCTTCAAATGTGATTTACACTTTTTGCTTTATGCATGCACTATCAGGCACAGTCGATCTCACATCTTTCGCTCACACTAATGCCATAAAAATAGTTTTTTTTAGCACAATCCTCAGATGGTTGAAAAGTGAAAGTGAATTCTATTGAATGACCGTTCTTTTGACCAAGCTAAAATTTTACGTGATCATTGGGGCCAGCATTTTATTAGATTTTGCAAAATGTCAGCCTCCATTTAATCTTAGTCGTTTAATTGATTTGTTTGAAATAACTAGTATATGAAATTTCTCAACTTTTCGGCATACAGGGAATATTCTGTTCATCTGCATTGTTACAGGAAAACCGATTTCCTCCGGATTCGACAAGTGGCAAGCAGGAGAGCCGAATAATTTCAACAACAGCGAGCACTGTGTCATCTTCGCATTGAAACATTGCAAGTTGAATGACGACAGATGCGACAAGAAATATTACTTCTTGTGCAAAGCGTATGGATTCGTCGTGTAGAAGATTTAAATACTAGTGCATTGACTATAGTTGGTGTATTCAAGGTTTATTCATTTGAAAAGATAATAAAGCATGGTATTGGGGGTGGGGGACAGGTTCTGGGATATTATTTCAAGATATTACGTTCATCTATCAATATTATGAAGAAATAAGTGCCATGTGTCATCTATTGAATTATTGATAAGATATTACGCAATTCTTTTCTGACCAACAAAATTAAACAATGACCCTTAAGTATTGTCGAAAAATAATCTTATATAATTGGTACTTGGGTTAAGGGTGGGACAGGACCGGGTCCTTCCGTGATGTGCTAATGACGTCACTCCCTTCTCTTGGTGAGATTGAACTTGGAACCTCATCCAGCCTGCCATGGACAACAAATATCATCTTCCTATTAGAAAATCCTTAATACTTTTGTTATCTTTCCATAATATCTTCATACCTGCGTATTATAACAAAGACTTACTATCTTCGACGTACCGCAATAATATTGATAAGTGTTGTTCTAGCCCAACTTCTAATAAGACCATATAATGTTTGTTCTTTTGTCAAGAGAGTTTATAAAGCCGTGCTCTATAAAATTAAATGGTTGATACACATTCGATATCACGTATGCAAAGCAAGGATCTGTTTTAAAATAATAATGTAGAGAAGAATTGTTTGAAGCGTAAACTGCAAAGATCTCTGAAAAAGCTAGAAAATTGGAAAGATAAAGTGAGTATCTATTCAAATAAATTGTGTAGCATATTACGTAATTTTTTTATTTATTGTGATTTTTTTTTACATACAATACATCTAACTAAATACAAAGAACTAAATTAAACAAATAAACAACTTCATCAATAAATACTTGGAACAATTTATTTTATCAACTAGCAATGAAATTAAAACGAGAATTGTATATGATTTACATAAACAAATTGAAGAAAAGAATGAGAGGGGCAAATTTAATATGAAGAGTAATAAAATTATCGGTACCTGCACACTTCATTGACGTTTCACATAATTATTGATATAATGTGGTACTTTGTGTGGTAAAGAGCTTGACTTTAAGCCCTCTGCACTTACTATAAACAAAAATTACAACATCAATAATTATATGGTAACCACCAGTGGCGTGCACTCAATGGAAGCAAGGGAAGCATTGCTTCCCCTTCCTTTTCCATTCCAACAATATTAAAATATAATAATTATATGTATAATAATTTAATCTTTTTACAAAAATATTCATCACTTAATACTACTTATAGAATTCTTATTACGAACACAAATGTCACCACTTTCGCTCTGATTTCAAAGTAAACGCGGTTTCTAAAACAGGAGGTGGGCAAGGCGCGTGCGCACGCATACACTTGCCTCGGCTCGGCAGTCGGCCGGCTCCAAGGGATTCACTTTTCGAATTGCTTCCAATCCCTCGCTCTATATACGGGAGTTACGCATGCATTAGGTGATTTGCCTACAATCAAATATGTTAATCTGCAGCCACCTGAAAGTATTGTCAATAATAAAAACTTATTTTGCCATGATAATAACATTATTTGCCGGTCTAAACACAAAGCATTTCTGTGTAAAATGCGTCTATTTCTGCAGGCGTATTCTAGCCAAGGGAAGCAAATCGGAGAGTTGCATCCACAGTCCGAACGCAGCCGAACTACTCCCGAGTTGACACGATTGGAACGAACATGTGATCGGTCGGTGACAGTGCTCAAGAGCGGTTGAATGTCTAAACTTGTAATATCTACAAAATATTGCAGTTTCGGATTCTCAGTTCAGTTTACGCATTTCTACAAAGTTTTTGTATATCTGTATTTGCCCTCGTATTTGCCTTCAAAAAACTAATGATTAAAATATAAAAAATTAGTCTGAAAATCCTCCTTTGACCATTTCTTAAATTCAAGTAATCTTCCAAAAAGGTACTTTCAAAATCGTTTTTAACCATCTAAAATAAGTCAAATTTTAAAAAATTCCCTGCGGGGCTAAGCTGGGGGGCAAGCCCCCCAGACCCCCCTCCGGGTCTGGGCAAATTTCTTTCCTGGCAATTTGCTTCCCTCACTTCAAATGTCACGGCACGCCACTGGTAACCACATTGATTAAGGGGAATGTGCTGTGAAAATTTGCCAATTTTGAAATTTTTCGTTTTTTTTTACCATTATTTAGATTAAATTGTTAATTAAATTATGTCAAAATTTGGAATTTTTAAGCCTTTTATTTATGTTGTAAAAAAATTTTTTTTTGCATGTTTGTAGTATATAGCTTTGAATATAGTTAAAGTTTGAATGCTGTTATCTCCGGAACTATTTTTCTTCACATTGACTGTTGTAATTTCCTACTTCTTTTTAATGATTCAACTTAGAAGGCTGATTTTTTTTTGGTGAGTGTAGTTATTTATGATGAACAAAAATTGGCATTTTTATTGTTTATAAAATGAATACATCTAATTAAAATAATTAGGTAAAGTGTTAATTACCAATAAAAAGTGTAAAAAATTGTTTTTTATTTTTTATTTATTTTTGCAAACTAAAGTATTACATAAGAGTAAATTTGGAATGCCAACTTCATTAACCCAATCATTTGTGAACATAAAAATAAAAAAATAAACAATGTAGGTCAAGGAATAAAAATGTAGTAGGGATTTATCGTAATACATCTTTTAATAACTAATTAATTAATAAAAAATTGAAAAATTGAAAAATATTTTTTTTTGTATTTTTTTTAATTAGTTTTAGGCAACTTTTGATATCTTCTCAAAATTTCAATATTGTATTACCTAAATTCATAGAGATAGAAATTTCACAGCATATTCCCCTTAAGGCAAATTGTCATTCAGTTTTAGGCGAAATTGCCGGAGCACGAAAAAGTATATCTACTTGCAAGAAATGGACGATGCAACCATAAGGTGACAGAAGTTTATAATTTTTCCTTTATTCAATTTCAAGTATCAATTACCTACTTTCAATATATTTAAAAAAAAACGATATAGCTGACGATTAGACTCAGCGGCTAAAAATGATCGAGTCAATCCATTGGCATTCCCTCTATGTTAATTAGGTTTACGCTATTTCTATGATGAACGCCAACTAGCATACAATATTCTGGGCTTTATCAAGACTATAATTGTTACTCCATCTGTTTACTATCAGATAATGTCTATATAATACAATCAGATAAGGACTGGAAGCATATCTTTATACTCGAGCTTCTTTGACATATGGTAAAATGTAAGACACATCGTCTTACATTTTACCAGCCGTCGCACTAGGAATTTGACCTTGGTCCTTTAAGTTATCACGAGACGGACGCTTTGTCATTATACATCGACGACAGCGTTTCACATCCCTAACAAAGTGTTTGTCAATATCAACCATGTTAGATTCGATATTGAACGGAGTTCCAGAAAAGGTAGTACTCCAAAGGAACGGCGTCGTAAATTTAAACTCGATACCTAATCCTCTTTCTCTTCAACATTTCCCAAGACTGAAGACAGGATACTTGCGCCTCAAGAGTCCATTGATCTTAAAGTATAAATCTGTCAACAGAGAAATTTTCATCATAATTGGCATTATTATCGCGGGAGCAGCCTTGTGGATATCTTGCCGGAGTTGCAGGAAGATATACTGTGGACAATTGCGCTCGCCTCCGCCTGAACAATGCACAAACAGCACTAGGACATCTGAGCTTAATGTACATGTCATCCCAGTTCCACCAAGTAAGTGGGAATTCAAAAACATGTGGACATAGGAAGAAAGCTGAGAAATAAAAGTGCTGGGAATGGGACAGGGATCTTGGAGGCTGGTAAAAGATCATGATTCGAAACCCAGTCGTCTCGTCTTGCGTTTTCATTTCGCGATACTCATTTTGTCATGGAATATGCCAGAACATAAACGCCAACAGAATTACGTATTTCCCTCATAAGTGTGGGGTTCACTTGGCTCCTCTATTGTTACGGGGGAGGAAGATAGGTAGTGTAAGAAAAATAGCCAAAATAGGCGTGGAAAATAGGAATTATAAAAAAAATCGCTGCTGCAAATTCCATGATAAACGTTCTAGAACATCGTGCTGAGTGATGACTTACTAAAATTTTCATTATCATCAAGTGGAAGTTCATTGCACTTTCTGAAAATGTAAAACCATATTTTTTAATCATTTTTGAGATTATTCTGACTTTTGTTATAAGTTGCAAAGATGATGATGATGTGATTTAATGATACACAACGTACAAAATTGTGCCCATTTGTTCAGATTTTAAAACGCAGAAACTGATATATAATATTATGATGATAAGAAATAGAAACGGAAACGGAAGACCACTAAATTTTCAACCAAGATATTATTGAGAGTCGATTTGTGGTACTTAGGGCCGGTATAACCAAAGTTAATCTGAGCCGGATTAACTAAATATTGGACTAAATTGGCGACACAGCCAATCAGATACCTGAAAATGATTGAAACAGTTGAATTTAATCCAAAAGTTAGTTAATCCAGCACAATTTAACTTTGGTTATTCCGGGCCTTATAGGAATCCTGCTCGTGACGTCACAGTAGTAGAAAAATGGAGGCTGCTATGGTAGGGGAAATGTGTCAAAGCTCTAAATAATAGCAATTAATCATATTTATCAGATGAATATTTAACTTGAACATGTGTAAAGATAAATATTGCGTATTATTATTAGCTTGTATTTACTTAAATATCTTTCTTTCACAAGTAATCACTCTAAATATGAGATTTGGATTGCCGCTGTCAGATTTGTTTTTCCCTATACTTTTGTATAGGTTACTATGGCAACCTTTTCTCACGCAGGATGCCTATTGGGCCCGTATTACTAATGTTAAGCTATGCTGGATTAACTAAATATTGGAATAAATTGAGACAGAGCCAACCAAATCTACATCAAAATGATTGCGAAACAATTGAATTTAATCCGAAAGTTAGTTAATCCGGCTCAATTTAGCTTTGGTCATGCCAAGCCTTATATCAAACGGTGCTCTTCGTCTTTCCTTAAAGATAATCATTATAAAATGATTGTGATCAGATATGTTTACGGATAATCCAGGTGCAAGGCATCATGTAGCCTTCCATCTGAACCGGCTGGAACTTGAAGATTTGCCGCCTAGCTATGAGTCCGTAGTTAAAGCTCATCCTCCTGTTAGAAGCTGAAGTAAGTAGGTAACTAATATCAAATAATCATTTTAAAAAACCCAAAGTATCACGAAAAGTTGAAGCTATTCGAGCGATACCTCGTGAGTAGAAATATTAAATCTGATTTTGTCCAAACTACTGCACTCAAAGTTATGGGAAGTTATTTTCATCAATCAGTAAGTGATTCTACAATACGCATTTTCACTACAATATTTTCGTAACGAAAAAATTCCGTTTTTTTTGAAAATTAATGTTTCACAATGACTTTTACGACAGCTCGTTTTGTTCAGGTGGATGAAACCTCATGCAGCCTTCCAATTTCGATAATTGCAATCACACTTCGACTGTAGCCACTACTAAATCTGTCATTTTGATTGCAAACTCCGGTATATTAATTTATTTTGTTAAAAGTAGTAATGCAAGTGAAGTGCATGCATTGCACATTTGAAAATGTTTCGCTTTTCGTGTCACCCAAAAATGACCAATCTCAATATCATGTTACCACTCCCTCTTTAACGAATTGTGAAGAAAAAAAAGTAAATTTGTATTAAGTATATTAATTGAGTGGATAGTGTTTAATGCTTTCAGCTTTCTTTATGTGTAACGGAATTTCTGTTTGGGGTGTTACGTATTGATGCTGCGTTTCCAAGTTTACTCACAATTACTTTATTGAGCGAGCGAAGCGAGCGTCTCCTTTTGGCACGGACCTCTGTTTTTTTTGTTTTTTTTTGTGTGTTTTTTTTCTGTTACTGACGATATACAAGTCACAATTTTTCTTTGATCAAGCTGAAATTTTGCACACATGTACTGACCATTTCCGGGCGTTGCAGACCCTAATTTTTGTCAAATCCCCTGATTGGTTCAAATTTTAAAAAAATTATCTTTTGATTGGTTAGTTTGATCAAATTGAAATTTTGACAAGTCATTACCACTAACATTTTACCCAATCATACAAAGTTTTAGCCAAATCCTCCCATTGGTTAAAATTTAAAACCATTTTTACTGTGATTTTTGAAATTTAAACTAGAATCGTTTGACCGATCAACTTAAAACTTTGCATGCTCATTGGGACCAACATTATCTATGTTTTTGACAATTTTAAGACACATTTGTGTTTAAATCCAAAAGTTATCGACATTTTACGGACATTTTGCTTGTTGCTGGATCACGGCAGCATTGACGCCTCAGTTCCAATGTTCCAAAGTAGTTAGAACAGAAACTTTCAACCCATTATGACACTTACTAGGAAAACGCTCTGAGTAACGCGTTGATGAGCGAGCACGGATACGCGCAACACCTCGAACCGAAATTATGTTTATCGAAAATGTCCTTAAAAGCCAATAATTGTTGAATTTCGTCACAGACTTGTATGAAAATCTCCAACAATTCCTAAAATATTGGTCCCAATAACCACGCAAAGTTTTAAGTTGATCGATTGAACCTTTATGATTGAACGATTCCTTTTTAATTTCCAAAATCACAGGATATCGTTCAAAAAAATGTGAACCGTCATATCAGTTTCATAATACGTTTGAAAGTTTCTGCTCTAACAACCTTGAAGTGAAGATTCGAAGATTCCGTGAAATATGAAATTCGAGAAATATGATAGCCAACACGCAAAATATCCGTAAACTGTCGATAACTTTTGAATTTAAACACAGTTTAGTCTGAAAATTGTCAAAAATACAGATTATGTTGGACCCGATGACCATACAAAATTTTAAGTTGATCGGTCAAACGGTTCTGGATTAAATTTCAAAAAGCACATGAAATATTTTTTTAAATTTTAACCAATGAGGGGATTTGGCTGAAAATTTGTAAAATAAGAGACAATGTTGGTCCTAATGACCATGCAAAATATAAGGTCGATCACATTTGTCGAAGTCCATTTTCATTTTTCAGCCTATCAGGAGATGTGTATTTAAATTTCAACCAATGGATGGATTTCAAAAAAATTAGGGTCTGCAAACAGAGAAGGTTGGTTTTACATGTGTGCAAAATTTCAGATCGATCGGTGAAACGGTGCGACCTGTGTATCGGCTATTAGCAGCCAAAAACAAAAACAAAAACAAAAAAAAAAAAAAACAGAGGTCCGTGCCAAAAGAGCCAAAAGGAGACGCTCGCTTCGCTCGCTCAATAATCAACAGATTGATCTGATATTGTGTACACACACTTATATCATATGAGTGGTCCCAGGTATATTTTTGGAACAAGATTCTGTGATTTTTGAAAATTAACAAAGAACCATTCAATCATAAAGGTTCAATCGATCGACTTAAAACTTTGATTTTCATACAAGATTTCGGTTCGAGGTGTTGCGCGTATCCGTGCTCTCTCATCAACGCGTTACTCAGAGCGTTTTCCTAGTATTATATATTATTTTATTTGTTAATTATTTATTTCAGATTTTTTAATTAGATCCATCTGAATCGTATCTCTCATATTTATTCGAAATCGGACGCATAGTTTTGGTGATGGCTGATGACACAGCTGATGTTCTCTACACCTTCAGGCAACTGAGTTCTCTACGCGAGTGAGTTGCTGCTTGATATCACATTTCACAGCTGGCGTCATGTCAAGTCCAGTACAAGCGACACATCTACTTTGAACATTGGATGTTACCTTGGATTGCGAACACATCTCTATACTGTTATATGCATACACATCTCGCAGGTGTGGCCTTGAACAATTTAACATGACGTGTGTACTGGGCATAGTTGCCAGCAAATACGCAGCTAACTCATAATGTTCTCAGAGAAACAAGGTGTCACTACAACTCCTTGCTGTGTTTGAATACCGGATTGGAATCACCATTATTTATATTATTTATGTCACTGTTGGGATTCAAATGTAATTACTGATACCATAAAGTTGATGTATAATAAAACAAAATACAATTTTTCTCTTCCCCTGTTATCCAGAACATTACATTGACTTAGCAGGAACATGCAATATCCCTGTGAGATATGTACTACTGGACTCGTCATCAAAACAAAAAAGGGAAAAATGTTACTTTTTACCGCAGAAATATACGAGTTCTAGCACATATTCACATGCATGGTCCGTAGCTGGAATTCAAATGAACGTTATACCATTATCTATTAAAGGAATAATGCGAAGATTATGAAACTATAGAGAGTAATCTTTAATGCGATTAAACCAAACCAGCGATCACCAACCATAACTTCTATGTTATCTTAATGCATCAGTAATCCTACGTTATCTTGGCCTACAATTCATAAGAACAAAACAAGGCCTATCTTCTAAATCTAAACAGTGTGAATGTGCGTTGTTTTGTGTACAGTACTGTAGTAATACTTCCTTATATGAGTTCAGTAATGTGACAATGAAGCTTTCGTAGACGTGTTGGTGTTCTTTTGGTGACACTTAGAGTATATGCTTAGAGGAATAAGTGGTGGCCTCTAAGGTATATGGATTACACATTTATGTGTACTCAATCAGGGTAAGAGTATTATGGTAAACAGTTCACCGTAAATTGAGTCCTATAGAAACAAATGTCTAATTGAGCGAGCGAAGCGAGCGTCTCCTTTTGGCTCTTTTGGCACGGACCTCTGTTTTTTTTTTTTTTTTGGCTGTTAATAGCCGATACACAGGTTGCACCGTTTCACCGATCGATCTGAAATTTTGCACACATGTAAAACCAACCTTCTCTGTTTGCAGACCCTCATTTTTTTGAAATCCATTCATTGGTTCATTGGTAAAATAAATATCTCCTGATAGGCTGAAAAATGAAAAAGGTCTTCGATAAATCTGGTCAAACTAATATTTTGCATGGTCATTGGGACCAACAATGCCTCTTATTTTACAAATTTTCATCCTAATCAGTTAAGAATGTATGAACTTATTGACATTTTTAATAGCTATCAGAAATGAAACCTTGAAAATGAATGTTTTTCCACTTCAACTGCATCTGATTTGATTTAGGTACAAGTGTGTTTAGATGCTATTTTCAATTTTCAGTGAAAAGCAGATAATTTTATGTTGAATAAATGGATCATATTTTAATAACTCAATATGGAACGTACTTCCAAACAAATCATTTTGAGTATTCGCAAAACTAAGGACCTTGATTGACTTTTCGTAAATTCGTATAGTTCTGATGGCCGTGCTTCCTGTGTGTTTCATAGAGTGGCGTTTGTTCTCTTCTTGTGATCACACCTCATTTCAAATCTCTCCAACATTTTGCTTATTTTCGTTGAAAGTGTTTGGCAACTTGGTGTTCTTTGGGAAGGTTTTAGTAAAGTTTCTCCGCTTTTATAGCAGGTGAACATTATTTATCGAGAGTTTTTGTCAAAACATTGATATTTCATAATAGTCTTCTTCTACCTAGGTACTTGTGGAAACGTTGGACTCATTCCGTTTCTGAGCTTCTGTCTAGCCTGACATTTCCTTGAAGATTAATAATTATTTTAAAGGTTTGATTCATTAAGTTCAAAACATTACATTGTCTTATTATAATTGTAGAACGTTGGATTCATTCCGTTTCTAAACTAGGTAGAACTGTTTATCGTTTAATCTAGGTTTAATAACGTTAAAACGTGTATTTATGTTTTCTAGGTATGTGTTAACTCATCTTCGGTTCTATGTTTGCGCACGTTTCCGGTGCTCGCTCATCAACGCGTTTCACGGAGCGTATTCCTAGTTTAAAAATAATTTAGTTACCTAAGTTTATAAATGTTTTCAATCTTGATCGGCAACTTGTGAGTAAGCTTAAAACTCTTCAACTATAGAGTAATCTAGAGTTCAACTTTAAAGTAATCTAAAATGATGTTTTACTTCAAAACTTGTCTTCTCAAACACCAATCCACAAACAAAACGCGTCTATCCATGTATGAACAGTCTTTTGGACACAGAACTCGCCTTATCTATATGATCAAGCAAATAATCTGTAAACAGATCGAATTATGATAAGTAAATAAATAAATACACTTTGGACGCCTTTTTGAAATATATTCAATGTAGGTATTTTGGAAAACTCAAATAATTTCAAATACATAAAGAATAATATTAAGAATATCTTCATAAAACATAAAAGTTGGGATTTGATAAACTTTTTCTGTTTAAAAGTAACATCTCTCTCTTTCATAATATTCAAAACTTGCATTATCCAAAACACTTTTGGCAGGGTTATGCATAATATTTTGTTAACATTTCTAATATGTACTATTTCTCCACACCGATATTTTCTGATATTTCTTTTACCATTTTCCACCCTTTCTGAGAATTGCAATAGGATAAGGCGAGTTTTGCTACTAGGACTCAACTATATTAAATATATATCTTCGTTCTATACGTGAAGAATATAGACTTCGTTCTCAGCTGTTTGTAGATACCTATAAAGTGTAGATACATGTAGATTCTGTAGATACCTTATCCATAACATATGTGTCCACAGATTTGTGCTCATCATTATTGGCATTAATGTTCTTGTATGGATCTTGGTAATATTGAGGCTATTTTATCGCCGCTTCAAGAAGAAGTGCAAACGTCCGTCCCCGCCTGAACAAAATGAGAACAACAATACGACAACTGAACTTAATGTACATGTCATACAAGTTCCATCATGTAAGTGACAGTTCAGACATTTGCAAAATGTAAAAGGAAAATGTTGTGTCTGTGTCTGAAGCAATAAGGAGTGGGAAGTAAATTCCCTAAACATACGAGCAAAGAGCTTATGAAAGGTTATTAATGAAACAGTAAAGGAAAGAGTAAAGAGCTTATCATACTCAATATAATAAAAATTATTATTTAATTTTTTTGAGAAAGGAAAAATAAGTAAAAACTTACATAATTTTATTTAAATAGTGTGATGAGCTCCAAATTAAAGCCCGAAAATGTCATTAAGGGCCGATCTTTCAATACTGTGCTAAATTTTAAACATTTGATTAGAACTATTTTGTCATGGCAACAGCCAATGACATTCCTTTGATGATTACTAAGTAGGTGTTAACGTATTTAACAGAGTATTGAAAGACCGGCCCTAAGATGTTTATCAATATAACTCCCCAGTCTTAGTTATTTAACGGTTTGGTGTGTGAGTGTGTGGACACCGTAGGACTTGACTGCCGTGAGATGACCTCCCTACTAGATATATGATGTATGAGATACATGAATAGGCCAAGCAACGAAGCATTTAACCCGGGACAAATTGCAAGATTTGTCTTTTTCATCAGACCTTATTCAGAAAAATTCGCTGATTACAACAAAAAAAGTTTTACGCAGAGATGTGAAGGGAAATTGCCCAAAATTACGTGTAAAGTTCAAACTTTGAGAACATAAAATATTTTTTTTAAGAATCACAGGACACATTTTGATATTTGTTTTCAATAAAAAGTATGTATTTTATAAGGATACAATAGTCGAGAAAAAATTGGGTGATAATATTAATTATTTTTGGATTTATTCAATGATTTCATAAAATGACGTCATTTAAATAATTAGTCGTAGTGACGTAACTAAAGGAGCTAGAATAAATGTTTTTACAGGAAAATGTTGGTACAAAAGCCTTATATTTTTGGTATGAATATGATCAAAAGTTCACCACGCATCTACTAAATGTTGTCAAACAAAATTTTAATCAAATTATATGAAAAATTAAACATCAATATAACGCAATTATTGGCATAACGGCGGAACTATTTGATCAGAAAATGTTGTCACTTATAGAATTTTGGCGCTTGATAAAACCTAGCCCAAAGAGAGATTTGGGACGCCATTTTGAAACCGGAAGTGGCATCATCTTGAAAACGGCTCAACTGATAATAACGGAACTGGTGGCAATCGACTCCAACGGTCATATGACAGAGCAGATCAATAGTAAAACCAGAAATTACCAATAAAAAATACCGGAAATGACGTCACAAATATTCAAAATTCTTCTAAAACCCCCTATTTAACAATAAGTACATGAAATAAATACAATAATGCATATCTTTATGAAATTAATTGTAAAAGTCGCTATTTATAATGATAAAATAATAAGTTTTAATATGGTTATATCATGGTAATAAAAATATTGGTACCTAGTTATAATGCTGTACCAACATAAAATTATGCCGGCATAAGGCTTAAAACCTGTTCTAATTCCAGACACAGAGTGGTATCCACTTAATTAATTGGTATTTGATTTCATTCCAATACGTTTCCTTTTGGCTGGAAGTTAAAGACCCTGATTTCTTTATTAGTTTCTAAGTATTCCTATTATTCACTTTTTCTGTTTGTATATCAACTGTGATTGTAAATCTATGTACATGTGTGAATAAAGATTTTATAAAAAAAAACGTTTCCGAGCTATGGAATCACTTCCGGTTCCCAAAATGGCGACTGAAAACAATGCCACGTAGATTTTTTTTTAATAAATTCATATATTACATTATAACAAGCCAGAATAATGTATTTATTGTTGAACAGGGGGTTTAGAAGAATTTTGAATACTTGTGACGTCATTTCCGGTATTTGTTTTTGGCAATTTCTGGTTTTACTATTAATCTGTTTTGTCATATGACCGTTGGAGTCGATTGCCACCAGTTCCGTTATAATCGGTTCAGCCGTTTTCAAGATGATGCCACTTCCGGTTTCAAAATGGCGTCCCAAATCTCTCTTTGGGCTAGGTTTTATCAGGCACCAAAATTCTATAAGGGACAACATTTCCTGATCAAACAGTTCCGCCGTTATGCCAATAATTGCGTTATATTGATGTTTAATTTTTCATACAATTTGATTAAAATTTTGTTTGACAACAATTAGTAGATGCGTGGTGAACTTTTGATCATATTCATACCAAAAATATAAGGCTTTATTACCAACATTTTCCCGTAAAAACATTTATTCTAGCTCTTTTAGTTACGTCACTACGACTAATTATTTAAATGACGTCATTTTATGAAATCATTGAATAAATCCAAAAATAAATAATATTATCACCCAATTTTTTTTCGAGTATTGTATCCTAATATAATAAATACTTTTTATTGAAAACAAATATCAAAATGTGTTCTGTGATTCTAAAAAAATATATTTTATGTTCTCAAAATTTGAACTTTACACGTAATTTTGGACAATTTCCCTTCACATCTCTGCTTAAAACTTTTTTTTGTTGTAATCAGCGAATTTTTCTGAATGAGGTCTGATGAAAAAGACAAATCTTGCAATTTGTCCCGGGTTCGGCCTGTTTTTAGCCTTCGTTGCTTGGCCTATGAAGTGCTAATAAAATAACCTAGGTAATGTTTACAGCTGTTCCAGTTACAAGTCCCGAGCTGAGCCGGGTGCAATTTGAAGATTTACCGCCCAGCTACGAGTCTGTGGTTGCAGCATATCCGACTTAGGTCCGGTATTAACATTAGTTTAAGCTACAGTTAGCTTAAACTTTACTTCAGAAAACTCTTTGTATTACCATTAATTTAATTCCGGAGGTTATTTCCTCAGTTTACACTAACCTTAGGCTACGTTGACGCCAGTTTATTTATGCTATGCCGCAGTAATGGTAGTCCCCATAAGAAAAACACTCCGTGTATAGCCAAGTCTCTTCAACTATAAAAAAAAATTGAAGAAATCTATAAATTCAGCACTGAAAAGTAGTGATATCAAAAAATGGGCCTAGTCAAAACTTAAATTTAAAAACCAAAATATACTTAGCGCATCGTGTATATAAATAGTATAGAAGTAAGCCAAAAATCAAATGTACCTAAATATATATAATATACCCATAATGCCCTTAAAAACGATGCGCCAAGTATATTTTGGTTTTTAAAATTAAGTTTTGACTTGGCCCATTTTTTGATATCACTACCTTTCAGTGCTGACTTTTAGATTTCTTTAATTTTTTTCTTAGTATGAAGAGACTTGGTTGCCTTTTTTACACGAGTGTTTTTTTCTGGGTTTACCTTTCATGAAATACCTGCCAATTTATGTAGGGATATTATTTACAGATACTGCAACTTCAATGCCCCAGGTAGCCTGTCAGCAAGGCCGGCTGCAACAAGACGATTTACCGCCAAGTTATGATACAGTCATCCACTCATCCACTAGAAGCTAAAAGTGTGTTAGAAACCTTGCTACTTACCATAATATAGTACCAACAGTTTTAATTTGTACGTATATCGGTATAATTTGAAAATATACTATAAAAAGTAGAAGAAATCTAAAAATTCAGCACTGAAAAGTAGTAATATCAAAAAATGGGCCAAGTCAAAACTTAATTTTAAAAACCAAAATATACTTAACGCATCGTGTATATAAATAGTATACTTACTTAAAATACGAAAAATACATAAAAAGTACGTACAATACGTACTTAAAATGATAGAGTTCTTCTAGTTTTTATTTGTTATAATCACTTGTTCTTCTATGTGGGGGGGGGGGGGAACAAATAGGTGGTGGTTTATCCTATTAAATAATCAATTATTATAATCTGTCCGAAAATTAATCGTATATTTATTAATTGAAATATACATTTTTATTGTATAAATATTATCACAATTTGTATTATATAATCGTGTATAATCATGTAAAAAATGACAACTCTTGGGCACGCGCAACAATCTACTCATCTCACCCGAGGAGGTCGTGAATATTGAGATGAGATGTCACGCGAAAACAAAGTTGTCATTATATGATAGTACCCCGGGATCGGTAATCTGAGAATGATCACAAAGTTATGAATAAGTTGGGTGTGGTAGAAATCAAATTCAAATCAAATTTTTGGCTTCTTTTGGCACGGACCTCTTGTTTTGTGTGTGTTTTTTTCTGTTCCTGGTGCTAAACAGGTCACAGTTTTTATCCGATAGAGCTGAAATATTGCACACTACGTATCTCTGGGCGTTGCAGACCATTTTTTAAATCCGTTAATTGGTTCAAATTTTGAACCAAAATTTTGAGTTTTGAAAAAACTATCTTCCGATTGGTTGGTCCGATCAATTTAAAATTTTGCTAAGTCATTGCAAGTGCAACCAACATTGTCACAAATCTTACAAAGTGTCTGCCAAATCTTTCAATTTGTTGTAGCGAATCATTATTAGTGTTAAATACTGTCTTGTACAAGCTTGTTTTATATTTGACTTAGAAAGTACATTCATTTCCATATCGGAATTCTTTTAATAGTACTAGTAGTAATTTTTTTAGCTATCAAGCTATTATCACCTAGGTACAAGAACATTAAAAAGTCAAGCATACAAAGAATAAAATGCAGACAGTAGAAATGACCTAATTATAAAATACAGCAATAAAATATTAGAGTAAAACGTTCACCAACTTCATCCAAAATCAGTTAATTCCCTGATCGGGAGGCGTATTCTAGAACGTTTTCCCAATTCCATTTCTGATGGAATCCGGTCACGGCCATAAGGATTAACATTGCACCGAATCAGATTCCATCAGAATTGGGAATTTAAATGTTCTAGAATACGGCCCCCGGTCTGTGTCATTGTGTTGACCACCTACCCTAACGGGAGTCGCAGCTATGTCATGCGGGCAAGACATTAGTTTCTGGTGGAGTGTTTAGTTTTGTGTTGCACGTTTCGGTGCTCGCTCATCTACGCGTTTCTCTTAGTGTTTTCTTAGTTTTTCTTAATTATTTTGTTTGTTGAATGTTCTTCTCAATAAATAATTGTATTAATTTATTATTCGTATTTTTTTTAAACACGTAATTTTTATATTGTTCACTTGATTCTAGAGGTCAACCGTTTTTTGAGAACAGAATGAATATATTGATAATTAAATTGATTTTATATAAATGATGCTTATGTTTATTTTTACCCTATACACGTCCACCACCATTAGTCACCAAGATAACTAGAATGTATAATATAGTACACACCACATTATATCTGCCTTACCTTGTGAGGCTCACTGAAGGTCAACCGTTCCCCTATCACATGGTATCAGAAGATAGCCAGTGGTAAACTGGTGGCAAATATGTATGTTGTACAAAAACAAAAACTTGTAAAAAAAAACTGCCAAGCACCTTCCCACTTAAAACAATTGAGATCTAAAAGAAGGGCCAAGCAATAATATATTGTTTAAACATTTTCGCACTTAAAATTCGTGAAATCATTTCGCCCAGTTACTGCCGCCAAGCACAACACTAAAAACCTAATGTTGTGTCCAAATTTGAAGAATACAATCTAAGTGAACCATCATTGTAAATCTAACAAAATTATAAAAATTAAAAACGACTTCAAAATAAATTTAAAATTTAAATTTAAAAAATTAAAAATAAAGCTAGGCGCATTGTGTCAAGAAGAAGGCAACATAAGAAAGAAGATGACGATAAAGGAGCCGAAGAAAGACAGAAAGTAGGAAGAAGATAGAGGAAGTCTACAATATGGTCGGTGCAAATTCAATGCGCCAAGCTTTATTTTTAATTTTTTTAATTTCAATTTTAAATTTATTTTGAAGTCGTTTTTAATTTTTATAATTTTGTTAGATTTACAATGATGGTTCACTTAGATTGTATTCTTCAAATTTGGACACAACATTAGGTTTTTAGTGTTGTGCTTGGCGGCAGTAACTGGGCGAAATGATTTCACGAATTTTAAGTGCGAAAATGTTTAAACAATATATTATTGCTTGGCCCTTCTTTTAGATCTCAATTGTTTTAAGTGGGAAGGTGCTTGGCAGTTTTTTTTTACAAGTTTTTGTTTTTGTACAACATGTCATATGGGGTATAAGTTTATAGCAGCTTTCACTGATCATTAAGTGTTACCTATCATTACAGTTAACGCCAACAACGTCACTTCTTGTCTAAAGTTTTCTGTTTTTATTTCAATAGTTCCGAAGTTAGTATAACAAAAGGGTCCATTTCTTTTGGTTGAATTTGAGTTATATCAAATTATAATTTGTTAAAAGTTCACAGCTTTGAGTCATGTGAATAACGTAAATTGTAGGTGTATTGTTCCGGTGTAAACCGGAATTTGTGCGTTCATCTCGTAAAACGCGTATTTGTCGCCACTAGGTAAACTGAAAGGTACACGAAAGATGATTGCAAATGCGTTTCCTCATTTTTAAATTCTCCCATGTTCACTCTTTTATGTCAAAGTTCCGAAGTATAAACTCAATTGGTAAAGCGTGCAGGCTTACAGATGTTTACAACACATTTTAAATAAAATCCGGATGGTTTTTGGAAGGCAATGTAACTTAAAAGGAACTTAGTTAAGATTAACTAGCTGAGCCACCTGGTGTTTATAGTGCTGGTGGGAAGGAGTATGACGGGTGATGAAATTTACGCTACCCGCCTTACTCGCCTATGTACACGGATAGCATGGGCCGGCCTATACCTGGCATCTCCACCTCTCTGCCTCTCCCTGTCAGGTCAACTTAATGTTTACATTTGTTTGTTCATGGCAAATACGATCGATGTCCATTTAGTATTGTTGTCTTCTTCTATAGGTACTTGTAAACAGTTATCGAGCTTGCATTTTAATTAGTCCACTGATCTTATTTAGTGATTATTATATTGTTTTGTGATGTTGCTGTGGAAGATAATATTTTCATATTTTCAAACCAGGAAACAACTTCGTGCTATTGCCTAGATACTTGAAGAATATTATTGTATTGCCGATGTAAACAAGCCAGACCACTTTCGTATATAACGTTCGCATCAAAACCAATGTTTATTTTATTAGTGTCAGATTAGGAGGAACATCAGTTTCAGTTTCATTTATTTCCATTAAACAATGTCACTTGATGAGACTTTGACTCACAGTTTGGAAATAAATCATGACAATTTAAAAGCGTTTTATTATTCTAACTTTTTAACGTAAGCATTGTTGGATGATGAAATGAAATTTAAATCTCTCATACCCACAGATTTCCATTAATTATCATGGACCATTTAGTGTAGTTTCTTGTTTATTGTAACCGAGCTTCTAAGATTGACAGATTACAACATCTGAAATAATGAAATAATTTTTACTAAGTTGTAAACACCTAATAAACCTAGTAATGGAGCCATTTTGTGTGGTTTCTTGTTTCGTATCTGAACCATCAAGATCGACAAATTTGCATAATTAAAATAATTAAATTTATTTTAGAAACTTAAAGTTGTGATCACGTAATGGATGCACGTAATGGAGCCTTTTTGTGTGGTTTCTTGTTTCGTGTTGTTCTTGTTTCTTGTTGAGCCACCAATATTGACGAATTAACTCTATTTTAAATAATATATAAGTGTGACAAATGAAAAGTTGTAAACACGTAATACACTGAATATTAGTAATGGAGCCTTTACTGAATTTTACTATTTACTAAATTACCTGAATTTTACATAATTAAATAATTCGGATAAATTAAAAGCTGTGACAACCTTATGCACCCAGTAATGGAGCCTTTTTTGTGTGGTTTCTAGTTTAGTAACTGAGCCACCAAGATTCTGTTGATTAGCATGACCACGAATTGTTTTATTGCACAACTTTACGTACAACGTGTACATTGACAATCATTACTAGAGTCCAATGAGTATGATATTAAAAAGAGTAGCTATGTAATCGTTGAATGTATTCGGATTAACATTTTGAATATATACACAAGAAGGTTAAACATTTTTTAAGTAAATAAAAAGATAAAAAATAAAACGTTTGTTACGGGGATCGAACCCGGCAACGCCGTGATCGAAGTCACTTGCCTCATGTGACCGAGCCAATTCGCCACACTGAAATATAAACCTGTGTAGTATATCAAAGAAGAAAGGTGGAGCGTAAAACGACGTGCGCAATTCCTGATTCCCTGATATCTTCAGTGTTCACGATGGCAACTGGCGTGCCGCGATTGCGATGTTTCGGTCTATTGATGATCTTCACAGCATCCCTGGACCTCTCATTTGAATATATATCCATGAAGGTATCATCGCTTATACAAATTAAAAAATAATATATGAAAAAAAAAGTTTTCCGGGATCGGGAATCGAACGTGTTATGCAGATGTCGAAGCCAGCTGCCTTCCTAACATGAGCTATCAGTCCGATGGGAATTAGAGCCGCTGTTTAGTGTATCAAAGAAGAAGGGCGGAACGTAAATATTGATAATTTTCCCACTTCCGGTTTAAATTTATTGATTTTTCTTGAAGTGGAGTGTCTAGCAATACATTGTCTTTATTGTTGCCAAATTTCAAAACTCTCGATGGACCCGTTTGACTTTTAAAATATTTAAAATTTAAAATTGTAATAACTTCACTTCCGGTCAAAATGTTTCAGATTTTCTTTCAAAGGGCACTGCTATAAATATGACTCTATGTCTCTGCCAAATTTCAACTCTCTAGGACAAACCGTTCAACCTGTGGAGAGGGGCAAACAAATTGACCGTGCCTAACTAACTAACTAACTAACTAACATGAAAGTCAATCCTTGCATGTTTGAGGCCCAAAATTCACCCCGAAGGGATGATCGCAGCACTTTGATATTTGGTTAGGTGTTGTCAGGTGGCTAAATATACCCGATAACCATGGTTTTCAACTTTCATTTCTAAATGCTTGCATGCGTACTGACACCCCGAAATCGGGCCCGAAGCGCTTGCAGTATAAGTCTGGTAGTAGCTCGCACGTTGTATTAGAGCGGTGCTTGGCAGCGTCGAGCTAGCGCCCGACTAGATCAGTGTAGTGGTGGCGGACAGAGATATAATTTTACATTTAGAACGTAATTATGTTAACTTTTATTAAGTCGAGTTTTTCAAATACGTCGGTTGAGGTCTGTTGACAAGAGTCTTGCCGTCTACATAAAGATGATGTAAGTTTGATTTATGCACTGCTTGAGACACATTCCGGAATCGGATAAGTAAGCACTTACAAGAATAACGTTAGACTATTCCAGCGATATCACATGCATTGCTAGTAGTAAACACGATATTGACTAGAACACAACTGACACTCAAAGTGAGAGGTTTCTTTCGTCATTCTAAAAGGGAGGTTTTGCTCAAAGTGGCTCCAGTAATAGCATTTATTCCAAATTAAATCATTTGATTATTTCTGCATCTCGGAGTTAGAAAGAAAATTTTCTCGAATTTTAGTAGCACACGTTTGGAATGATGTAATCAACCTCTATCAATTGCAATTGACTAATGTTAACAATACAGTTATATTGACTCATGTCACCGTTACAAATATGATTGGATGAAGACAGAATTACCGGTCTTTGAGCCCATCTCAATAATCATTGAAACGGACTTCCGCCCTTCTATCTCTGAGTAGAAGATTTCTGATTTCTTATTTGATATTGAATTAAATGGTTCGCTCCCTTCTCTGTAAATTGGATTGTACCTTAAATCCCATTGGCAATATGAATTATTTTAATAATTTCTATTTCAATTTCAATTTCTACGCATAAAAATTGAATATGGCACCATCGAATTCCATAATTGGCCGAATTAATGTTTTGTATGCATGGATTTTTAAATTTTTATTACTCCTAAATTTCACATTACAAAGTTATTTCGAGGAAACCTGCGCCTTCCAGTCCAGCCTTCTATCAAACCAACAACCAGATACAATTTTATCTGGGTATTTATCCGGTCAGATTACACGACCTAGGTATTACGTTTCGTGTTCTTCATTTGCAGGGAGTTATCGTATATCATCCTCCTATTTGTAGGAGCCACGCTGTCTATAATAGGAGGTATATTACGATCCTTGTGTGTGCCGAAGCCTACAGTTCTCTACACTGTCACTGTACCAGCACGAGCACAAGTACCTAATCCGGCGATGACAGACAATACCTCTGTGGTAGAGGGTAAGTTTGTGCATAACATGAACTTTGTAAAACATGTGTATAAATATAGTTTAATCATGCTCCCTGTGTTTAATATCTATGTGAATGATATTAGTACTCTTAGTACATTGTACAACAGTCACGTGAATATTCTTGAAATCGATTTTTTTGTCTGGGGCTTAACGTCGCACTGTTCTGCAGCGAGGCTAATGGCAACGGAAAGTGAGTCTACTTTACGGAGGAAGAATCTATGACTAAAGACTGAATTAGAACATGTGAAACTTAACAAAATATTATATGGTTCTGAGCTGGATTTTATCCTTGCCGTAAGTAACACTGTGAAAAATTTATCTGTGCCGGAGGAAAAGCAAATTTAACTATCATGCGATTTTTTTTTGCGCGACGAAAATTTTCAGTCGTGTCCCCCGAGATGAGAGTCTCGCAGAGTAAGTTCTGAGTCACTGAGGCAATAATGTCCAGTTATCGACAAATATGATCAAAGATCAGTTTCTTCCAGGTCAGTTCAAGGTGCTGGTCAAAGTTTTGTGACACTTCCTGAACAATTTCAGGTGCAAGAGCGGTGCAAGAGCTAGCGATTTTGCCGCTTGCAGGCACTTTTTTGAAACGATTGGAGACGAAATGGGTTTACGAAATGATTTGAAATTTTAATCATGATTAGATAAAATACAAACTTTGGATCGTCACTTCGTAAATTTTTAATTAGCAATAATTAGTTGATATTTGGTGTAAAATGGTCAATTTTCTTGTCTCGCTGGGTGCCGTATGAAATTATATTTTAAAAATGTGCCAAGGAACCCTACGTTTGTCCTTTATCTAATTGTGATTAAAGTTTGAGATCAATTGGTTAATGGGTAGAGGTCTCCAATCGTATCGGAGATTTCATATATTTGCGCGGTTTTGTTGAATATGTTGAATAGTTGTTGAATAGTTGAATAGATGTTGAATAGAATATGTTGAATAGAAGGCACGAAGCAAAAATGAGAAAGTGCTAACAATCATGCCTGATCATATCCTATCAAAGTTACATCCACTGATGAAACAATTTTTCTCTCTCAATTTGCTAAAACGGCCGAGAGCTTGCACCACCTTTAGAGGTTTCCCCAGCTTGTACTGCACATACAATTTTAATTGTTCTTACATTATAAAAGATCGTTATCTTGCAGATGCCCTACCCAGCTATGAAGCATCCGTAATGAAATCTCCACCGCCGATTTCCTTGATGCGGCCATCAACACCTCCACCAGGTAATTTCAAATACCATCATGCGTAAAGACTCGATGGTATTAAATTGAACCAGCAAATTGCCAATTACAAAGTATCAGTCGCACACTTGACAATCTGTAATCACTTCAAAGATGTTGAAAGAAAACATAAAAAACGCTGATAATTCAAATGAGTAAATTGTATTCGAATGATTTTCCCAATTGTTAATATTCTTGCATAGTTGCATCAGAACACTCATGGTAAAATAATATTCGTCGTTCCTTTTCAGAATATTCCAGAGATTAAGGTCGAACCATGACCTATGCTTGCATCGCTCAAACGACGCCTTGCTGAAGATCTCATCATCTATTTACCAAATTTTCTTTCAATTCACACAAATGTTCATGACTGTAATCACTCACTGGGACATACGAGTATACTAAAATATAAGTCAAACTATTTTAACGGACCATTCAAATTATGAAAAATATGGAAAATAATAAGCAAGGACAATTTTTAAGTAATATTTTTAGTCAATATATACATCAACCACAATAATTGTGCTCAAACTCGACTCAATCAAAGCTGAATAAATATGTACATTTTAGCTTAAGTCTATAGTTTGGCGGGGCGCAAATAATGTTTTGATTGGTGTTATATCATGGAAGGTCAGCTAAACATTTAGTTACGTTTCCACATAAGCATAATTTGAATCATTCAGTTATGGCAACATTTAAAGAGAAATCAGGATTATCAATGTGAAAAGTGTCCTAGGTATGTTTATTTAAATATTTTTTAAATATCCAGTGAAGATGGGGCGTTTTTATAACTTTAATAAATTTATCTCATTGTTGTGTGTTTGTGTGTGTGTGCTCTTTTGTGTGTTTAGTGATCTTTAGGTTTGTCAATAAAATCAATATAAAACAGGAAAATAACAATAAATCATTTAAAAATATATGTATTGCGCACAATTCAAGCTCAATAAACTGAATAAACTACAATAAAAACCACATAGGGGATTGCGTTATGACTAAAATGATATCAATCGTTTCTAACGTTTTGAGAAAGTAGCAGAGGTTGGAACTGGTCGTTTATATAGTTTATTGAGAATGAATAAAATAAGTTCTTCCAAAATGGATTCAAGATGTTTTTTCCTTGATTTTGAAAGAACTTGATGCGAAGGCATGTGGACTAATTTTTTTCAATCGAAATTTTCTTCGAGGTTGACTTACTTATTCGGCGATTGAAGTATTGAATTGAAGTTGAAGTATGAGCACTAGAAACTCACACCCTCCTATAACCCTTCCAACCCGGGAACTTCGTCACCTCCCCTCCCCTCCCCTCATATCGAGCAAGTGCTCGATTTTTAAATTTTATTAGTGTGAAGACTAAACTCGAATAACTAACAAGCGTTGTCCTTCCTCTGGCCTTTTTAATAAAGCATAAATATGAACCGAGAGTTATTTGTTGTAATCTTAATCACCTTCTTAATACAACCATAACCTTGTCTCAATCATTATACGTTTCCGTACAAGCTACGTAGGAGTACAAAGTGACTGATATCTCACTATCTTAATCCTTCTGGTAATTGCGTGAAGTTTTATGGTACTTATTGCAATGTATTGGCACCAATCACTTGGTATTCATTGTCAGATGATTGTTGCATTGGTTTGGTTGTCATTGGAGGCTGAGAATGATGATGCTGGTACGGCTGTTGGTTCTTCTTAGTACTGCTTGGAGCACCGGTAAGACAATAATTCAAATACTTGTTATATTAGCCTCTTCAAAAATATGTTAGAAAAACAGTTCATTCTTCATGCATGCGAATTTGCCTAATTTCGCAGAGTACTCCTCTCCAAATAAGACAATTCCTTTCTTTTAAGTAGTATTTGTTCAATCATTGGACTCTCATTTATGAGTATTAAATTATGTTTGCATTTGATGTGAACAGGGTAAGAACTATAGGAAAACGCTCAGTGTAATGCGTTGATGAGCGAGCCTTCGTACTGAATAATATTTGATATGCGTTTGCAAGAATCAGCTGCTCTACAGGCTTTGGAACTCGAAGCATCAAGAAGGCAGGGATGGACATTTAGTAAAAAAAAATCAAATCTTTCAAGATTATTGAATAAAATGTCCTTAAAATAACAATTACTTTTGAAAATAACGACAGATTAGTCTTCAAATTGGCGAAAATACCTAAAATGTTGGTCTCAATGACCATGCGACGTTTTAAGTTTATCGGTCAATCGGTTCTAGTTTAAATTTCAAAAATAACAAATGTATTATACACAAGATCCTGTTCAAAAACGATCCCAGAGACCTCATAGATTACATAAGTATGTGTCCAAACTTCAGATCGATTGGTGGAACGGTTTGACCTGGGCAGTGAAAAAAAAAGAAAACAGAAAGTGTTAGTTCAAAGTTAAACGCTCTGAAAAGCGGAAGTACGATGATTATGCATTGACAGTCCAAGTTTAAATGTTAATTTCGTGGAATTGTGACAATATTCCCACCAACGAGTGCTAATATTCTGAAGCTCATTCAAACTGCTACCAGGGGTGCGATTACATAAAATGAGAACTTTCTTGTCACGGTGACAAGCTTCTCATCTCAATGTTATTCACTGCCTTCTAGGGACTTGTCACCGTGACAAGGAAGTTATCATTTTATGTGGTCCCACCCCAGATGACAGATGACTTCCTATGGACATGTATGCTTCTAGCGGGTGACATGTGCTACGGGCCGTGTGTTGACTTCCAACTCAACTGCAATAGCACGGGATCGGCAGAACCGTCTTCACCGCTTCCTTGTGGCTTTGCACGAACCTGTTGCTACGACGTTCATGAGTGTTGTCTGAACACGTAACTATTACCATTTGTATAACTCTGTGTACATGCATTCATGAAACCTACCTATTCATGATACCTTCATGAAAAGTACAAATGTATCTCGAGATAATGGAGACACTCTTTCGCAGTTACCTTCCAAACACCTTCCGAAGTGAGAGATTCGCTATATTTCCATCATTATCATATAACACCCTTGTTAAATACAAATATTTGAACCGAAACACTGGTATTGTGAAGATAAAATAAATTAAAAAGGGTCCAATACCAGTGTTTGACAATACCAGTGTTTCTGTTCAAATATTTGTGGTTCCTGGTATATAATCTTCTTCTTTCTTTTATTAAATAACACAATTGTTGTGATTATTTCTTGTACTGAGGCATTTTACAAGCTTAAGTTTAGCTATAAAGCCAAATGCCCTATTCTATAACTTTGAAATTCCCAAATCTGATGTAATTCCAACATAGCATTGAATTGAATTCTAGCTGAATTGGTAATGTAAAGTTCTAGAATAGGGCCCCAGAGTATCGCCTGCACCGCAGAGCTCAGTACCGCGGTGCTGTGACAAAGCTCAAAGCTGTGGATCAAAAATGTGACGATGGCTCAGACTTAAGAAAGTGGCAGACATACAGATTGGGTTACGTTTCTATCCAATCTAAGGTTATTACAAATTCAATGGCCACACTCTTTTTATTGATTTTTCTAACACATTAATTTTTCAACCCAAATTGAAATATTTGGACAGACGTCCTCTCGACTCGGGGCAAAATGTTGTACTGACACAATTTGGCATCACATCACTTCAGATGAATTCTAGTGCGATCAGCTCTCCTGTTGGCAACTACGACAAAGTTCGCGAATATAATATTCCAAGTGTTTCCTCTTAGAACTCTGATCGTGATCGTTGCGCTTATCGTGCCGCTGCTGTCGCTGGTTGTGACGAAGATCTGCTGCCAGTGTTGCAAGAAGTCATCGTCAGCTCCAGACTCCAGGCAACATCCGCCGCAAACGTGCATCGGCCACGAGTCTGCGCAATGCACGCATGTCATCGAAGTTCGATATGGTGAGAATCATCCAGGTGGTTGGGAATGTACCATTCATAGTTTGCACGTGATGTCATCTCATTGTTGTCTGCCACCATCTTGATGGTGCGCAGAATAGCTGTGATTCTCTGCTTTTTTGACGATATTTTATAGTTAATGGGTACCTGGGAAATTGTATAGGCTCCGGAGATATCTTTAGTAGGAAGAGGAATCACTCACATTACAAAAGTATCATCGATTTACCTCAATAAAGTTATAAATCTGACCCGTCAACGTGCCATCAAAATGTCCGTCCTCATGTGGAAAATTCAATAATTTTGCATTGCTGTTGCTGATATAAAACAAAAGAAGTTCGTGCAAGCTGTGAATACAGAAGTCACGTGGTAGAGGGAACATTCTGAATACTGTTTAGGAGATAATGGTCTACGTGACTTTGGTCCACTAAGCAAAATATATGAACATGATGTACAGAATAGAATAATTCTGAGCAGTACTCAATTTTCCGTGAACGTTGTAACAAGAAATCAAGTGCCAGAAATGTTTATTGCTGCATAAATGCCACAGTTTTCATCTCCGGAACACTAAATTGTATAGAAAGTTCCGTCTATATGTTCTCCTCGTTAAATCATTTTTAAGAATGTCCAACATATATATTTTAAGAGAGTTATTTCAAAAAAAGGGTCTTGCCCCGTGTGGACTCTTGCCCCGTGTGGACTCTTACCGCAGACTACTCTCGTCGTCTTCCCATCTCCCTATCATTATCGTCATAATTCATCGCCTAGTAGCAGCGCAGAAAGGAAATCGATCAAAAGGAAAAAATAACCCAGATATTCTTGATGAAAGTTTAGTAATAAATGAAGTAACTGTGGACTTGTATATATAGTATTTCCACACCTTGAAGTTTTATCAGCCTTATTAGCGGCTTTTCTTGTTGTTATGTGAGTTATAGGTATATTTTATCTCTTAACCTTTTATAAAGAAGGTAATACATTATATTAATGTAGCGAACAAGTAGGTATTAATAACATTTCTAAATTATCACAATAAAAGCTATATTGCAATGTATTATCTACACCAATTAAAATGTGTAATAGTTCAATGCCTTAGCCAAGTTTATTTCAGTTGTTAGAATCAGTATGACTTGTGTAAATTGTGAAATCAGTGTGACTAATGCCCCCAATGTTTCCAGGCAATGCTGTCTACCAGCACAGGGACCAGCAGATGCGACAACAAAGACTCCAGCAAAGACTTCAGGAAGAGCATCTTGAAGATATGCCACCTTCATATGATGTAGTCATTGCGCAGGTATATCTTCAGACTCCAAGCGGTTTGCAAAAGCAACAAATCCCTCCTCCAGGTTAGTAATCATTGTCATTTTTAGTAGTAGAGGATATTGCTTTATATTTAATTTTACTCATATTTTGACGCCATTCAGAGTTCCTTCATAATTTTTCATTTTGTGGAGATAATTCTTCGTATCAGAAGAGGTATATGAACATTTTATACTAGGAAAACGCTTTGTGTAACGCGTTGATGAGCGAGCACGGACACGCGCAACACCTCGAACCGAAATTATGTCTATCGAAAATATCATTAAAAGTCAATAATTCTTGAAATTCGTCAGACTTGTAGGTATAAAAATCTTTTTTTTTTTTTTTTTTTTTTTTATTGGTTTTTACAGGATACATTTATACACTAAAAAGTAACTGAAGCCCCACAAAGCCACGTAATGGCTTGACTGCGGGGCAGAATTCATATATTATTAAAAAACACAAAAACACATCACGAACTCTTCTAATAATAACTGTATCAGTAAACAATACATAATACATACATAAGGCATTCATACAACAGACTCAATACAGATCACATAAAAACTATATCATACTCTCTTCAAGAAGCCATTTTTTGAGTGGCTTCTTGATATCGGAAACTTTATCAAAACCATAGAAAACATTTGGCAAAATATTAAAGAAGTGAGGGACTAAGAATTTTCTTTGCTGTCGACCATGCTGTGCTGTCTTTGCTGTTCGTGAAGTATTAGTCCCAATAACCATGTAAAGGTTTAAGTTGATCGATTGAACCTTTATGATTAAAATGTTCCTTGTTAATATTCAAAAATCATAGGATCTATTTAAAAAAAATATACCTGGGATATGGAAAGCAAACATAAAAAGTGACAGCATTGAAACTTAACTTATCTAGCTGAAAAATACAATTAAATGTAATCATTGCTAAACTACATAATCAAAGATCAATTAACTACAGGCACACACAAGTGCATACACATTACTTTAATTGTTCTTCCTGAGAAAGTAACTATCCATAAAATACTTCAAATAACATAATATTTCAATTTAAAACCAGTTTCCCACTCAGCATATACCACGAAGTCTACCAGCAAGCTTGATAGCGATAATTGTTATTGACGTAATTAGCATTATGTCACCATTAGCCCTGATCAGTTACTGGCACGCATTGCGTTGCGTTATCACCGAGCAATTATCATAACGGCTAATTACGTGACAGTATGATATGATCATACTGTCACAGTCATATGATAAAAGTGTGTGTACTTACACAATATTAGACGATCTGTTGAACGGTCATAATCAGTTTCATACGTTTGAAAGTTGCTCTAACTAGAACTATAAAGAGTCGAAGTAGCCGTGATCAACATTTTTGCCTCAAAGCGAACTGAAAAAGGGCGTGTCACTATGTGTGACCACTCTTAGTGCGCATGTTCCAAGTCACTTAAATGTCAATCTTAATGAGTTCAGTAAAAGTTATAATTACATCGCGAAATAACAGTAATTGATGCTTACCTCAGTGTCAACAATCAAATACAATCAGCATATTTCATTTAGCACATATTCATTCAAATTCTTGTGAAAACTAGATGTCTGTTCACCAAAATCGCCTTTTGACAGATTGCAAATGTTTTTATCACGTTCACGGCCTTCTGATTCACGGCCTTCTGACATTTTTGTTGACGCCTCGTGCAAAACAATTGCAATCTGTCAAATGTTGCTTTTGTTGAATATACATCTAATTCTCGCAAGAATTTGAATGAATTTGTGCTGAAATGTAATATGCCGATTGTATTTGAATGTTGACTCTGAGGTAAGCATCAATTTCTGTTATTTCGCGATGTAGTTAACTTTTACATGCTTCTACTGAACCATTGACATGAAAGTGCGCACGCAGTTTTAGTTCCGAATAGGTTAGTTCAAGGTCAAATGTCACACATAGCTGGAAGAGAAAATGGCGGATTGGGCATGCGCGTTTAGTTTATGTTTTGGTCTATTGACAGCCAACACGCAAAATGTCCGTAAAATGTCAATAACTTTTGGATTTAAACACAGATAAGTCTGAAAATTGTCAAAAATACAGACAATGTTGGTACCAATGACCAAGCGAAGTTTTATGTTGATCGCTCAATCGGTTCTAGCTTAAATCTCAAAAATCATATGATAGATTTTTTTAAATTTTAACCATTGGGAGGATTTGGCTGAAACTTTGTATGATTGGGTACAATGTTGGTGGTAATGACTTGTCAAAATTTCAAACTGATCGAACCAACCAATCGAAAGATATTTTTTTTTAAATTTGAACCAATCAGTGGATTCGACCAGAAATGGTCCGTACACGTGTGCAAAATTTCAGCTCGATCGAAGAAAAACTGTGACCTGCATAGCCTCACCTAGCAGAAAAAAAAAAAAAACAGAGGTCCGTGCCAAATGAGCCAAAAGGAGACGCTCGCTTCGCTCGCTCAATAAGATGGAAAATATGAAACTTTGTGACACAAAATGTATTTCCGTTTTGCAAAACTAATAATTAAGAAGATCTGAAATCTCTGTTGCATGTTGCGTATTGCATGTTGCGTGTTGCATGTTGCAATAATGTTAGTATCCGTATTATCTTTCAGATTATTCTGCGTCGACTTCTGATATTTGAGCAAACGCCTCAAAATCAACCATCAAGTTTGGTTCAGTTGTTGAAACAGCCGAGAAAGTTGACAAGAACTCGCATTGCGTTGGTCGGATGAACTGCTAGAAAAACATGAACCTTCAAAGTGCAACAACATTGGATCCTAAAATGATCTGGTTTAAGAGTGTTCTACTGGTATATTTATAGCCTGGACCTTATCGAAGTAATTACTTGCAACTGGGCGTACGTTTTGTTCGGAGGAGGTTCAATTTTATTGCTTGGAGTTTTCTGTGAAATTATGAGCACACATGGAGTACCAAACTGCATGGCGTACGACTGCATGAAGCACGATTGTCGAAGTCCATGCTTGGTTTGCGCTGAATTATATCATATTTTTCAGATGGAAATTGAGGAGTTGTAGAGTGTATAATGTAAAACATGCAAAAATAAAGCATTTTTTAATATACCTAATAAGGATAACTCTTTTTGATACACGTTGAAAAGCAAATCTTTGAATATCATGTAAAATTAATATAGTATGTGAGAATAGCTGCTATATTGACTTGTAAATCAGGTAGTGACAAATATAATGATTGCAATGATACGTTGATTATAAAAAGTCCGACAATTAACGGTATCGGCCGATTTCGCAGAAAATTGGTAAAATCTAATGAAAGTATTGGTCCCAATGACCATACAAAATTGCTATGGCAATCTCTGACGTCATAGCTGACTACAATCTAACTAGGGAAAGTATAATCATTATCTCTTGATTTAATTTCCTCAACTAGGAAAACGCTCTGTGTAATGCGTTGATGAGCGAGCACCGAAACGCGCAACATCTCCAACCGGAATATCGTACGCACAGAAAACATAATGTACATTCATAGTGAATTGAAATACGATCCACTTGATCAAAATAAATTTACCTGATCTTCATTGAAACTGAGAACATTTAACTGGATGTATGGAACTACATTCATAAAGAAAATCAGACCTAAGTTGCACTGGAAATTATAGTCAATAAAATCTTTTCTGACATTTATATACATTCTCTACCGATTGGGCTGAAAACTTGTAAAATAAGAGAAAATGGTAATCTTAATGTCCATGCAAAATTTTAGCTTAATTGGAACATTTAGATTTTCGACCAATCGAGAGATATTTTCATTTTTGAACCAATCGGAAAGCATCTCTCAAAAACTATACACGATTAAGTTAGAATGATATTAGAATGTGTGCAAAATTTCAGTTTGATCAGAAAAAATTGAGGCCTGTGGCGTCGGGCCAAACAAAATTACAAACACACAAAACAAACAGAGAAAGTGTCCAAAAGTGCAGAATGAAATGCTCGCTTGGCTCGCTCAATTATTTCATACAACTTTTGCCTTTCTTTTTCATATCTTTCTTCCACAACTGTATATAAAATGCGATTTAACTATTGAAAAATTGTTTGTTCCACAACAAAATAAGAAAGATTGAGGTATGTTACCATACAACAAGCGTTTTACCTCTATGTTATAACCTTTACCCTGTTGCAAATCTGTTTTACTTGTGTACATCTTCATGATATGCAATATAAATTGTTAATTTGCACTTTCACTTACAAGATTGATTATGGGCAAGATTGGGAAGTAAGTAACAATGCTGCATTTAGATCTATTGGATTTGAACTATCATGCGACACCACGATCATTCTACCTGCCTACAAGGCTCGAACTCAGAACTCACGTTCCTATTAATGAATCAAAATCAACGACCAAGTTCATCATTCATAAATAAATGTAGATGCATTACAGGGAAGAAAATACCACAAAATTGTGAAAATCGTAAAGAATTTAAAAATAATACCTAGAAGAACTTTGAAAATACCGATAGAACGTGATGATTGATGAACTGTGGGAAGGAGGCGGTCCTGGACAATTAGTAGGGAACCTTGAACCTAGTCTGAATCTTCCTATTGGATCACGACTTAGGGAAGTTGCGAAGAAACCTCAGACATGACGGCCGGGGATCGAACCCTTGAACTTACATAGTTCAAGTCCAGGGTACTTGTTGCATATCGTTTTTTTTTATCTCGTTTTGACATAATTCATTTCACTGCCATTAGGATAGCATTACGCTGACGTGAATTCGGTCGTAACGTGATCAAAAAGAGATATCTAGTGGAGCGGTCGCTCCACGCCAGCCAAGTCGTACGGCGCGCGCACACACTCATTTAAAAAGGCTGGAGCAAACCCACTTTTACTGTAAGCATCAAAGTGGCATTTTCGGCCTACTGGATCTTAAAATTGGAAAAATCTCACATTGTTGCGATATATCTTAATTTCGAGCTATGGCCCACCCTACAACATATACCAAATTTGGGAACAATAGGTTACGCCCTTTGCGCGCTAGAGGGCCGTGAAAACAGTGTTTTAGGGCGGTTTTCATAATAATAATAATCTAAGTAGTAGTAGTAGTAGTAGTCTCCTGGAATTCAAATCCGGTAAACAGGCCACAGCCTAAACGGCTGAACCGATTGATCTCACATTTTTACCACGTGTGCACTTTTGGCGTCTGATTTGCCCTCCCCCCCTTGACTTTTTTTGTGCCGCCATTTTGAAACCGGAAGTGACATCATATCTCGACAACGGCTGAGCTGATTGGAACGAAAATAGCGCCAAACGATTCGGACGGTCAACTATATGGATTATAAATAGCAACAGACTAAAATTTATGTTAACGAAACCGGAAATGACGTCATGAAATTTGAAATACATCGATTGGCATTTCGGCAACAAATTTGATCCGATTATTTTGATATTTATGTAACGTATGTACTTTTGACGTCTCATGTGACTTGTTATAAAACCAACCGGAAGCCGCCATTTTGAAACCGGAAGTGACATCATATCTCAATAACGGCTAAATAGATTTCAACGAAACCAGCGCAAAACAATTAAGACTGTCAACTTTATGTATTATCATCAATAATATTTGCAGTTTCCCATACCTAAACCGGAAATGACGTCACACATTTTAATAATCTCACAAATTTTTATTTTGATGCAATAAATATACTATTTGAGACAGCTTATAAAATTGTAATCATGTTTAAAATATACTTCAAGGGGTCATAGATTTCAGCCGCCATTTTTAAACCGGAAGTAACGTCATATCTCAAAAACTGGTAGACAAATCGGTATGAAACTAGCGCCAAACGATTCGGAAGGCCATCTCTATGGAATATGAACAGTACAAATAGAATTTTCCTATTTATGAGACCGGAAATGACGTCATTCAAATGTATAAATTATTATAATTCCCTCCTTTACAATAAATACATATTTAGAAAGTTTAAAATGATACACATCATTTATAGAAATAAATTCTATGTGGCATTGCAGAAAGTTCAGCAGCCATTTTGAAAACCGAAGTGTTGCCATATCTCGGAACTGGGTTGACTGATTGGAATGAAACCTTTGCTATTCTTCGTGAAAGATCATTTAAAGCAATTATTTAGGACCATACGCTGCTATTCATTAGTGGTAACCAAATTGTAAAGGGTGATGATTTTTTAAAAGAATTTAGTAATTGTTCATTTCATATGTGTCACAAGTTGTTAGAATAAACTAAAAAAAGGAGTGATATCCCCATAAAAAAAACACTTCGTGTAAAAATACCAGCCAAGTCTCTTCTACTAAAAAAATATATGAAATCTAAAAATTCTGCACTGAAAAGTTATGATATCAAAAAATTTGCCAAGTCAAAACTTTATTTGAAAATCAAAAAATACTTGGCGCATCGATTTTTTAGGGCATTTTAGGTATACTATATGTTTGTATATTTTATGTATATTTTATATCTGGCCTATACTTCTAAGCTATTAATATACACTATGCGCCAAGTATTTTTTGATTTTCAAATAAAGTTTTGACTTGGCAAATTTTTTGATATCATTACTTTTCAGTGCAGAATTTTTAGATTTCATATATTTTTTTTTAGTAGAAGAGACTTGGCTGGTATTTTTACACGAAGTGTTTTTTTATGGGCATAGAATAGTTACTCTGAGCATCTTTAGCCTTCACATTTTTTTAAACTTGATTATTGTTTTTGGTTTGTTATGTTTTCCATCTAACCTAATCGTCACTTCAATCAAATGCAATGCAAGGTTTGTTTGGTGTAGCTATCAATGTCATTGCTACTATCATCACTATCTATGTTCATACTTGATCATACTGTCATGCTATTGCGTATTGCAGTCTTTATCTGCAGCTATCAACTGATTAGTTTGTCATTCGATTGCTCTCATGTCCAATCAAGTGGGAAGATAATATTGATCTCAAGATGAAAACTTCAGTCACTGCCAAAAATAAACTTCACATATTTCATATTCGATGACGTGGTGGCCATGACGCAATATCAAATCTAGGAGTCAAAGGAGTGATTGTCAATGATGGAATGATTATATGCACATGGAAACTTGGTTAGTTGTACAACTCAACAATACTTATGCTATAAACACACTTACATCCAGAGCCCACATAGAACTTTACCTCTAGAGACTAGATTGTGTTTATGTGTTTAATCATTTGTATTTGTAAGCATACTTTACGCAAAAGGTCAATTTATTCATATTTCCATATTTTTAATTGTTAACTTTGTATACCTACCTAGATCTCATTGACAATCTCTTAAATACCTGTCAACTCTCAATATTTTTAAATAGTTAAACTGTAACTGTATAATATTATGTTTTAGATTTAGTTTTAAATTTAGATTGTCTAGATTATTCTCATGTTTTTGACAACTGTTTCAACTGAAACATTTGAATACTATAATATATTACTTCAGCATATATCTCCCCGACACAGGTATTATCTTATAGGGGAGAGAAACTACTTATTTTCCTGTATATAATTTCAATGTATTACCAATAAATAAAAAATAAAAAATAATAAATAGCCACAGACAATTCTGTTTGACATAAGGTGTCTTTTTTAAGCGACGAAGATTTAAATAAATAATTAATAACTGACATGCGTGGACTACATTTTTAAACCAAATTGTTTTACAAATTTCATATTTTTCTGAGTTTCAAAAACAACTATTTTCTGAATTTTAAACTCGTATACTATCTTCAACTAGACGGTCAAAGTCTAAAATATGACCGTTAGAGGGTGACCCCCCCCTCCCCCCACACCAATACATATTATTATATTTATATTATATTTGGAAAAAAGTATACGCGATTTGCGATTTGCGATTTGCTATTTGTCTTTGATACTTATTGTTGCGTTTATGTAAAATTGTCATATACACCCAACAAATCATAAAACGGTATTTGAACGAAACAGATTGACTGCTTGTCAGGTACATTGACAATCAATCCTTGTTATTATCAATGAAATCAGAGCTCAACTACTAGAGGTAGATTACGAATTAACATAGACTTCATCGGATGATGCGATCACATTTTTCCAGCCAATCCGTTTCTTTCGAATACCGTTTTATCATTTGTTGAGTGAACCTACGTACTGTATACCCATAAAAAAACACTTCGTGTAAAAATACCAGCCAAGTCTCTTCTACTAAAAAAAATATATGAAATCTAAAAATTCTGCACTGAAAAGTAATGATATCAAAAATTTGCCAAGTCAAAACTTTATTTGAAAATCAAAAAATACTTGGCGCATCGTGTATATTAATAGCTTAGAAGTATAGGCCAGATATAAAATATACATAAAATATACAAACATATAGTATACCTAAAATGCCCTAAAAAAATCGATGCGCCAAGTATTTTTTGATTTTCAAATAAAGTTTTGACTTGGCAAATTTTTGATATCATTACTTTTCAGTGCAGAATTTTTAGATTTCATATATTTTTTTAGTAGAAGAGACTTGGCTGGTATTTTTACACGAAGTGTTTTTTTATGGGGATATCACTCCTTTTTTTAGTTTATTCTAACAACTTGTGACACATATGAAATGAACAATTACTAAATTCTTTTAAAAAATCATCAATCATCAATCATCAATCACCCTAAATAATTGCTTTAAATGATCTTTCACGAAGAATAGCAAAGGTTTCATTCCAATCAGTCAACCCAGTTCCGAGATATGGCAACACTTCGGTTTTCAAAATGGCTGCTGAACTTTCTGCAATGCCACATAGAATTTATTTCTATAAATGATGTGTATCATTTTAAGCTTTCTGAATATGTATTTATTGTATAGGAGGGAATTATAATAATTTATACATTTGAATGACGTCATTTCCGGTCTCATAAATAGGAAAATTCTATTTGTTCTGTTCATATTCCATAGAGATGGCCTTCCGAATCGTTTAGCGCTAGTTTCATACCGATTTGTCTACCAGTTTTTGAGATATGACGTTACTTCCGGTTTAAAAATGGCGGCTGAAATCTCTGACCCCTTGAAGTATATTTTAAACATGATAACAATTTTATAAGCTGTCTCAAATAGTATATTTAGTGCATCAAAATAAAAATTTGTGAGTTTATTAAAATGTGTGACGTCATTTCCGGTTTAGGTATGGGAAACTGCAAATATTATTGATGATAATACATAAAGTTGACCGTCTAAATTGTTTTGCGCTGGTTTCGTTGAAATCTAATTAGCCGTTATTGAGATATGATGTCACTTCCGGTTTTAAAATGGCGGCTTCCGGTTGGTTTTATAACAAGTCACATGAGACGTCAAAAGTACATACGTTACATAAATATCAAAATAATCGGATCAACCTTTGTTGCCAAAAAGCCAATCGATGTATTTCAAATTTCATTACGTCATTTCCGGTTTCTTTAACATAATGTTTAGTCTTTTGCTACTTATCATGCATATAGATGACCGTCTGAATCGTTTGGCGCAATTTTCGTTCCAATCGGTCCAGCCGTTGACGAGATATGACGTCACTTCCGGTTTCAAAATGGCGGCACAAAAAATTCATGGGGTGAAGGTTAAATCAGACGCCAAAAGTGCACACGTGGTAAAAATGTGGGATCAATCGGTTGAGCCGTTTAGGCTGTGGCCTGTTTACCGGATTTGAATTCCAGGAGACTACTACTACTACTACTACTACTGAGATTATTATTATTATGAAAACCGCCCTAAAACACTGTTTTCACGGCCCTCTAGCGCGCAAAGGGCGTAACCTATTGTTCCCAAATTTGGTATATGTTGTAGGGTGGGCCATAGCTCGAAATTAAGATATATCGCAACAATGTGAGATTTTCCAATTTTAAGATCCAGTAGGCCGAAAATGCCACTTTGATGCTTACAGTAAAAGTGGGTTTGCTCCAGCCTTTTTAAATGAGTGTGTGCGCGCGCCGTACGACTTGGCTGGCGTGGAGCGACCGCTCCACTAGATTTGAGTATGTGAATCCAATCTGTTCACAAAGGATAACAATATGTTAGAGCTCAATGTATCATTTGACAGATAGCACTTTGATTAGAGCAATATACAAAATCCCCTCTAGACGATATCAAATTGATATTTTAATCCCATAATCTAAGTACAGTTTAATAATGATTCATTGCTAATATATTTTGTATGTAAAATACATTTAAACAAAATAATGCTAGTGTATGATTTCTGTTGGAATGTCTCTTTTTAATGAAACGAAAGCAAAATGGTATGTAGGCTACATAATAATATTATGAGGAGAGGGAAAATATAATAGGGTTGTAGATATACTGTACATTTTTAGAACAGCGTATTAAAAAAATGTGTTTCCATTTATTTTTGACTATAAATAACTGTTACCTACTTCGATAACCATAATTACATTAGAAATAATTTACCCAAATGGTGAACAATCAGTGTATAGACTCACGGAAACATATCATAAGGATCGACCTTATTAAAATTCATCTCTAAGGTCAAAATTATAATTCCTAGTTGCTAGAAATTCACCCTAATAGCGAAATAGCCATTTGGGTCAAGTATCTATGAGAATATGTTTCCGTTACTATACCAAAGAAAACAGATGCTTCCAAGTAGTAAAATGTAAAAAAAAATATTCCATGTGCTACAATAGACTTGATCGCCAATAAAGGATGTTTGTTTAAACTAACATTTATAGAATACATTTAGCGAACTTATATTTTTACTAATAGTATTGAACGAATGCATACCATCAAACTATTATATAACTATTAAGTTGCATATTTTTTTATTTCTTTGTCCACATTTCAATACCATGGCTTAATAAACATGGTATTTTTCTACCCTAACTACGAAACTGGGGCCCCATTCTAAAACATTATTTTACATTTCCAATTCTGCTGGAATTTGATTCTATGTTTTGTTAATCAATATGGCCTCGTGAATTGAATTTGAATTCCACCAGAATCAGGAATTTAAAAGTTCTAGAATAGTTTCCCTGATTATCATTTTACCTAATTTCCTGAGAAGAAAGAAAATCTAGATTTAATGAACATAACTAATGAAGTACGTATACGTGTAGGTATGTATATCTAAACAACTAATGGTAATCAAAATAATAGTAATTTTTATTTAAAGCTTATATACTGAGTTGATCACAGAGTCAATAAAAAGGTACACAACATAAAAAATTCTCAAAACAACAAGAATATATTTTAAAACAGAGCCCTAGTGTCCGCTGGCTGTAACTTTGGTTTTTTCAAAAACCTGTATGAAGCATAAAGTATTAAGATAATAAGAATAAAGATAAGGATACTAGAGCCAATTATAAGACCAGTTGAATGTGGGGCAATAGGGGGGGCTAGAGTCGTTGTAGAGGAACTTGTGTCAGGTGTAGTTATGACAGGTGTAGTTATGTCAGTTGTAGTTAAGTCAGGTGTAGTTATGTCAGTTGTAGTTATGTCAGGTGTAGTTATGTCAGATGAAGTTATGTCAGGTGTAGTTATATCGGTTGTAGTTAAGTCAGTTGTAGTTATATCAGGTGTAGTTAAGTCAGTTGTAGTTATGTCAGGTGTAGTTATGTCAGTTGTAGTAATGTCAGGTGTTGTGATGTCAGTTGTACTTGAGTCAGGAGTAGTTTCATTTGGATCTGGTGTAGTTGTTGAACTTAAGTCAGTAGTAGTTTCATTTGGATCTGGTGTAGTTGTCGAACTTGAATCAGGAGTAGTTTCATTTGGATCAGGTGTAGTTGTCGTACTTGAGTCAGGAGTAGTTTCATTTGGATCAGTTGTAGTTGTCGTACTTGAGTCAGGAGTAGTTTCATTTGGATCAGTTGTAGTTGTCGTACTTGAGTCAGGAGTTGTTTCATTTGGATCAGGTGTAGTTGTCGTACTTGAGTCAGGAGTAGTTTCATTTGGATCAGTTGTAGTTGTCGTACTTGAGTCAGGAGTAGTTTCATTTGGATCTGGTGTAGTTGTCGTAGTTGAGTCAGGAGTAGTTTCATTTGGATCAGGTGTAGTTGTCGAACTTGAGTCAGGAGTAGTTTCATTTGGATCAGGTGTAGTTGTCGTACTTGAGTCAGGAGTAGTTTCATTTGGATCTGGTGTAGTTGTCGTACTTGAGTCAGGAGTAGTTTCTGTTGGAATGTCTGTGGTAGGGCTGTCTGTAGACGTTGAAGTCGAAGTTTCAGTGGGGATGTTGGTAGTAGTGTCTGTCGGGCCTATGGGCGTGGTCGACTCCGTTGGCTCAAAGGTATCTGTAATTTCTGTTGATGTTCCGGTAGTTGGCTCTAGAGTTGACGCTGTATCCCTGCATCCTTGCAACAGATCAAACTCCTGTCCATCTGCACACTGGCGCAGCTCTGGATAGAGGAACCTTGTGAGGCCCTCCAACTTACAGAAGAAGTAATGTTGTGGATTCTTCGGATGAGCGTTGAAGTGCCAGTTGTACGCACATTCCGGCACAGGTTCGTAACACACTTCGTCGTCGACGGAAAGGTCACATTCACCTGTGACGATGTTGTACGCAAGGTCACCGCAGTCGTGGACCTCCGAATAGCTGCCGATGTCAGTACACGTATGGTAGATGGTGCAGAAGTAAGGATCTGGATAGACACCCGCTTGCGCACACATCAACGGGGCTCCGAGACATCGTGGATACTTGGAACATTTTGCGATGCCCGAGAGTGGGTTGTGACAGTATGATCCGGTTAGTCCACAAGTGTCTTGAGTGGTGTTACTTGGGTAGTTGATTGTGTGCCTGCAATCCTCAGAACAGGTTACGCTGTCATGAGGTATTGATGTAGTTGGAGGTCTTGTTTGAGAGGTTGTGATCGTTACAGTTGTGGTTGTTGGAGTCGTTGTTGTTTGCTCCGTGGTTGGTGGAGTTGTTGTTGTTTGCTCCGTGGTTGTTGGAGACGTTGTTGTTTGCTCCGTGGTTGTTGGAGTTGTTGTTGTTTGCTCCGTGGTTGTTGGAGTTGTTGTTGTTTGCTCCGTGGTTGTTGGAGTCGTGGTTGTTTGCTCCGTGGTTGTTGGAGTTGTTGTTGTTTGCTCCGTGGTTGTTGGAGTCGTGGTTGTTTGCTCCGTGGTTGTTGGAGTCGTTGTTGTTTGCTCCGTGGTTGTTGGAGTCGTTGTTGTTTGCTCCGTGGTTGTTGGAGTTGTTGTTGTTTGCTCCGTGGTTGTTGGAGTCGTTGTTGTTTGCCTGGTAGTTGTTGGAGTCGTGGTTGTTTGCTCCGTGGTTGGTGGAGTATTGGTTGTTGGAGTCGTGGTGGTTGGAGTCGTGGTTGTTGGAGTCGTGGTTGTTGGCGTCGTGGTTGTTGGAGTCGTGGTTGTTGGTGTCGTGGTGGTTGGAGTCGTGGTTGTTGGAGTCGTGGATGTTGGTGTCGTGGTGGTTGGAGTCGTGGTGGTTGGCGTCGTGGTTGTTGGAGTCGTGGTTGTTGGCGTCGTGGTTGTTGGAGTCGTGGTTGTTGGAGTCGTGGATGTTGGTGTCGTGGTGGTTGGAGTCGTGGTTGTTGGAGTCGTGGATGTTGGTGTCGTGGTGGTTGGAGTCGTGGTGGTTGGCGTCGTGGTTGTTGGAGTCGTGGTAGTTGGAGTCGTGTTTGTTGGAGTCGTGGTTGTTGGCGTCGTGGTTGTTGGAGTCGTGGTTGTTGGAGTCGTGGATGTTGGTGTCGTGGTGGTTGGAGTCGTGGTGGTTGGCGTCGTGGTTGTTGGAGTCGTGGTAGTTGGAGTCGTGGTTGTTGGTGTCGTGGTTGTTGGAGTCGTGGTTGTTGGAGTCGTGGTAGTTGGAGTCGTGGAAGTTGGTGTCGTGGTAGTTGGAGTTGTGGTTGTTGGTGTCGTGGTAGTTGGCGTCGTGGTAGTTGGCGTCGTGGTTGTTGGAGTCGTGGTTGTTGGAGTCGTGGTTGTTGGAGTCGTGGTTGTTGGCGTCGTGGTTGTTGGAGTCGTGGTTGTTGGAGTCGTGGTTGTTGGAGCCGTGGTGGTTGGAGTCGTGGTTGTTGGAGCCGTGGTCGTGGTAGGTGTAGGTGAGGTAGGTGTGGTCGTGGACTCCGTACTTGTTCCTCCTTCACAGCCTGCATCTGGGTTGAAGGTACCTCCATCGGGACACTGACGCAACTCCGGGTACAATATCAACACATCTCTTCTACACCTGTAGTAATAGCTCGGGTTGGCTGCTAGAGGTCCGAACTGCGCTACACTTGTGCATTCCGGAACCAGATTATTACATATCGGGTCCTGAATGTCAAGGTCACACTCTCCGGTCGCGATGTTGAATGCATTGTTTCCACAATCATGCACTTCTGAGTAGGTTGCCGAGGAGCAGGTATGGTAGATTGAGCAGAAGTAGGGATCTGGAAATATTCCGGGTTCCACGCATAATAGAGGAGCTCCAAAGCATCTCGGTGAAACAGAACATCTGGCAAAGGATGAAGGAGGGTTATGGCAGTACTGAGAGAAATCCGAGCATGCGCCAACCGTTTGGTTGAGTGGATGTAGGATTACGTGGGTACAGTCTTGAGAACATGTTACAAAGCTCTGAGGAGAAGTTGTTGTTGATGGACTATCTGTCGTTGTGACAGTTGAGGTCGACTCGGAGGTGGTCGTGATTGATTCGGTAGTTGTTGGAGTCATGGTGGTTGGAGTCGTGGTGGTTGGTGTCGTGGTGGTTGGCGTCGTGGTTGTTGGAGTCGTGGTAGTTGGTGTCGTGGTGGTTGGAGTCGTGTTGGTTGGTGTCGTGGTGGTTGGCGTCGTGGTAGTTGGTGTCGTGGTGGTTGGCGTCGTGGTTGTTGGAGTCGTGGTAGTTGGTGTCGTGGTGGTTGGCGTCGTGGTTGTTGGTGTTGTTGTGGTTGGAGTTGTGGTGGTTGGCGTCGTGGTTGTTGGAGTCGTGGTAGTTGGTGTCGTGGTGGTTGGAGTCGTGGTGGTTGGAGTCGTGGTGGTTGGTGTCGTGGTGGTTGGCGTCGTGGTTGTTGGAGTCGTGGTAGTTGGTGTCGTGGTGGTTGGCGTCGTGGTTGTTGGAGTCGTGGTGGATGGCGTCGTGGTTGTTGGAGTCGTGGTTGTTGGAGTCGTGGTAGTTGGTGTCGTGGTGGTTGGCATCGTGGTGGATGGCGTCGTGGTTGTTGGAGTCGTGGTGGTTGGAGTCGTGGTTGTTGGAGTCGTGGTAGTTGGTGTCGTGGTAGTTGGTGTCGTGGTAGTTGGCGTCGTGGTGGATGGCGTCGTGGTTGTTATAGTCGTGGTGGTTGGAGTCGTGGTTGTTGGAGTCGTGGTTATTGGCGTCGTGGTTGTTGGAGTCGTGGTTGTTGGAGTCGTGGTAGTTGGTGTCGTGGTTGTTGGAATCGTAGTTGTAGGAGTCGTGGTGGTTGGTGTCGTGGTAGTTGGTGTCGTGGTAGTTGGTGTCGTGGTAGTTGGTGTCGTGGTATCTGGTGTCGTGGTAGTTGGTGTCGTGGTAGTTGGTGTTGTGGTAGTTGGAGTCGTGGTAGTTAGTGTCGTGGTAGGTGTATTTGTGGTAGGTGTGGTCGTGGACTCCGTACTTGTTCCTCCTTCACAGCCTGCACTTGGGTTGAATGTATCTCCATCAGGACACTGACGTAATTCCGGGTACAATATTAACAAATCTCTTCTACACCTGTAGTAATAGCTCGGGTTGGCAGCTAATGGTCCGAACTGCGCTACACTTTTGCATTCCGGGACCGGATTATTACATATCGGGTCCTGAATGTCAAGGTCACACTCTCCGGTCGCGATGTTGAATGCGTTGTTTCCACAATCATGAACTTCTGAGTATGTTGCCGAGGAGCAGGTATGGTAGATTGAGCAGAAGTAGGGATCTGGAAATATTCCGGGTTCCACGCATAATAGAGGAGCTCCAAAGCATCTCGGTGAAACAGAACATCTGGCAAAGGATGAAGGAGGGTTATGGCAGTACTGAGAGAAATCCGAGCATGCGCCAACCGTTTGGTTGAGTGGATGTAGGATTACGTGGGTACAGTCTTGAGAACATGTTACAAAGCTCTGAGGAGAAGTTGTTGTTGATGGACTATCTGTCGTTGTGACAGTTGAGGTCGACTCGGAGGTGGTCGTGATTGATTCGGTAGTTGTTGGAGTCGTGGTGGTTGGTGTCGTGGTGGTTGGTGTTGTGGTGGTTGGAGTCGTGGTGGTTGGTGTTGTGGTGGTTGGAGTCGTGGTGGTTGGCGTCGTGGTTGTTGGTGTCGTGGTGGTTGGTGTCGTGGTAGTTGGTGTCGTGGTAGTTGGTGTTGTTGTGGTTGGCGTCGTGGTTGTTGGAGTCGTGGTTGTTGGAGTCGTGGTTGTTGGAGTCGTGGTAGTTGGAGTCGTGGTAGTTGGTGTTGTTGTGGTTGGCGTCGTGGTAGTTGGTGTTGTTGTGGTTGGCGTCGTGGTTGTTGGAGTCGTGGTTGTTGGAGTCGTGGTTGTTGGAGTCGTGGTAGTTGGAGTCGTGGTAGTTGGTTTTGTTGTGGTTGGCGTCGTGGTTGTTGGAGTCGTGGTGGTTGGAGTCGTGGTAGTTGGTGTCGTGGTTGTTGGAGTCGTGGTAGTTGGTGTCGTGGTAGTTGGTGTCGTGGTAGTTGGTGTCGTGGTGGTTGGAGTCGTGGTGGTTGGCGTCGTGGTTGTTAGTGTTGTGGTGGTTGGAGTCGTGGTGGTTGGTGTTGTGGTGGTTGGAGTCGTGGTGGTTGGTGTTGTGGTGGTTGGAGTCGTGGTGGTTGACGTCGTGGTTGTTGGTGTCGTGGTGGTTGGTGTCGTGGTAGTTGGTGTCGTGGTAGTTGGTGTTGTTGTGGTTGGCGTCGTGGTTGTTGGAGTCGTGGTTGTTGGAGTCGTGGTTGTTGGAGTCGTGGTAGTTGGAGTCGTGGTAGTTGGTGTTGTTGTGGTTGGCGTCGTGGTAGTTGGTGTTGTTGTGGTTGGCGTCGTGGTTGTTGGAGTCGTGGTAGTTGGAGTCGTGGTTGTTGGTGTCGTGGTTGTTGGAGTCGTGGTTGTTGGAGTCGTGGTAGTTGGAGTCGTGGAAGTTGGTGTCGTGGTAGTTGGAGTTGTGGTTGTTGGTGTCGTGGTAGTTGGCGTCGTGGTAGTTGGCGTCGTGGTTGTTGGAGTCGTGGTTGTTGGAGTCGTGGTTGTTGGAGTCGTGGTTGTTGGCGTCGTGGTTGTTGGAGTCGTGGTTGTTGGAGTCGTGGTTGTTGGAGCCGTGGTGGTTGGAGTCGTGGTTGTTGGAGCCGTGGTCGTGGTAGGTGTAGGTGAGGTAGGTGTGGTCGTGGACTCCGTACTTGTTCCTCCTTCACAGCCTGCATCTGGGTTGAAGGTACCTCCATCGGGACACTGACGCAACTCCGGGTACAATATCAACACATCTCTTCTACACCTGTAGTAATAGCTCGGGTTGGCTGCTAGAGGTCCGAACTGCGCTACACTTGTGCATTCCGGAACCAGATTATTACATATCGGGTCCTGAATGTCAAGGTCACACTCTCCGGTCGCGATGTTGAATGCATTGTTTCCACAATCATGCACTTCTGAGTAGGTTGCCGAGGAGCAGGTATGGTAGATTGAGCAGAAGTAGGGATCTGGAAATATTCCGGGTTCCACGCATAATAGAGGAGCTCCAAAGCATCTCGGTGAAACAGAACATCTGGCAAAGGATGAAGGAGGGTTATGGCAGTACTGAGAGAAATCCGAGCATGCGCCAACCGTTTGGTTGAGTGGATGTAGGATTACGTGGGTACAGTCTTGAGAACATGTTACAAAGCTCTGAGGAGAAGTTGTTGTTGATGGACTATCTGTCGTTGTGACAGTTGAGGTCGACTCGGAGGTGGTCGTGATTGATTCGGTAGTTGTTGGAGTCATGGTGGTTGGAGTCGTGGTGGTTGGTGTCGTGGTGGTTGGCGTCGTGGTTGTTGGAGTCGTGGTAGTTGGTGTCGTGGTGGTTGGAGTCGTGTTGGTTGGTGTCGTGGTGGTTGGCGTCGTGGTTGTTGGTGTCGTGGTAGTTGGTGTCGTGGTGGTTGGCGTCGTGGTTGTTGGAGTCGTGGTAGTTGGTGTCGTGGTGGTTGGCGTCGTGGTTGTTGGTGTTGTTGTGGTTGGAGTTGTGGTGGTTGGCGTCGTGGTTGTTGGAGTCGTGGTAGTTGGTGTCGTGGTGGTTGGAGTCGTGGTGGTTGGAGTCGTGGTGGTTGGTGTCGTGGTGGTTGGCGTCGTGGTTGTTGGAGTCGTGGTAGTTGGTGTCGTGGTGGTTGGCGTCGTGGTTGTTGGAGTCGTGGTGGATGGCGTCGTGGTTGTTGGAGTCGTGGTTGTTGGAGTCGTGGTAGTTGGTGTCGTGGTGGTTGGCATCGTGGTGGATGGCGTCGTGGTTGTTGGAGTCGTGGTGGTTGGAGTCGTGGTTGTTGGAGTCGTGGTAGTTGGTGTCGTGGTAGTTGGTGTCGTGGTAGTTGGCGTCGTGGTGGATGGCGTCGTGGTTGTTATAGTCGTGGTGGTTGGAGTCGTGGTTGTTGGAGTCGTGGTTATTGGCGTCGTGGTTGTTGGAGTCGTGGTTGTTGGAGTCGTGGTAGTTGGTGTCGTGGTTGTTGGAATCGTAGTTGTAGGAGTCGTGGTGGTTGGTGTCGTGGTAGTTGGTGTCGTGGTAGTTGGTGTCGTGGTAGTTGGTGTCGTGGTATCTGGTGTCGTGGTAGTTGGTGTCGTGGTAGTTGGTGTTGTGGTAGTTGGAGTCGTGGTAGTTAGTGTCGTGGTAGGTGTATTTGTGGTAGGTGTGGTCGTGGACTCCGTACTTGTTCCTCCTTCACAGCCTGCACTTGGGTTGAATGTATCTCCATCAGGACACTGACGTAATTCCGGGTACAATATTAACAAATCTCTTCTACACCTGTAGTAATAGCTCGGGTTGGCAGCTAATGGTCCGAACTGCGCTACACTTTTGCATTCCGGGACCGGATTATTACATATCGGGTCCTGAATGTCAAGGTCACACTCTCCGGTCGCGATGTTGAATGCGTTGTTTCCACAATCATGAACTTCTGAGTATGTTGCCGAGGAGCAGGTATGGTAGATTGAGCAGAAGTAGGGATCTGGAAATATTCCGGGTTCCACGCATAATAGAGGAGCTCCAAAGCATCTCGGTGAAACAGAACATCTGGCAAAGGATGAAGGAGGGTTATGGCAGTACTGAGAGAAATCCGAGCATGCGCCAACCGTTTGGTTGAGTGGATGTAGGATTACGTGGGTACAGTCTTGAGAACATGTTACAAAGCTCTGAGGAGAAGTTGTTGTTGATGGACTATCTGTCGTTGTGACAGTTGAGGTCGACTCGGAGGTGGTCGTGATTGATTCGGTAGTTGTTGGAGTCGTGGTGGTTGGTGTCGTGGTGGTTGGTGTTGTGGTGGTTGGAGTCGTGGTGGTTGGTGTTGTGGTGGTTGGAGTCGTGGTGGTTGGCGTCGTGGTTGTTGGTGTCGTGGTGGTTGGTGTCGTGGTAGTTGGTGTCGTGATAGTTGGTGTTGTTGTGGTTGGCGTCGTGGTTGTTGGAGTCGTGGTTGTTGGAGTCGTGGTTGTTGGAGTCGTGGTAGTTGGAGTCGTGGTAGTTGGTGTTGTTGTGGTTGGCGTCGTGGTAGTTGGTGTTGTTGTGGTTGGCGTCGTGGTTGTTGGAGTCGTGGTTGTTGGAGTCGTGGTTGTTGGAGTCGTGGTAGTTGGAGTCGTGGTAGTTGGTTTTGTTGTGGTTGGCGTCGTGGTTGTTGGAGTCGTGGTGGTTGGAGTCGTGGTAGTTGGTGTCGTGGTTGTTGGAGTCGTGGTAGTTGGTGTCGTGGTAGTTGGTGTCGTGGTAGTTGGTGTCGTGGTGGTTGGAGTCGTGGTGGTTGGCGTCGTGGTTGTTAGTGTTGTGGTGGTTGGAGTCGTGGTGGTTGGTGTTGTGGTGGTTGGAGTCGTGGTGGTTGGTGTTGTGGTGGTTGGAGTCGTGGTGGTTGACGTCGTGGTTGTTGGTGTCGTGGTGGTTGGTGTCGTGGTAGTTGGTGTCGTGGTAGTTGGTGTTGTTGTGGTTGGCGTCGTGGTTGTTGGAGTCGTGGTTGTTGGAGTCGTGGTTGTTGGAGTCGTGGTAGTTGGAGTCGTGGTAGTTGGTGTTGTTGTGGTTGGCGTCGTGGTAGTTGGTGTTGTTGTGGTTGGCGTCGTGGTTGTTGGAGTCGTGGTTGTTGGAGTCGTGGTTGTTGGAGTCGTGGTAGTTGGAGTCGTGGTAGTTGGTGTTGTTGTGGTTGGCGTCGTGGTTGTTGGAGTCGTGGTGGTTGGAGTCGTGGTAGTTGGTGTCGTGGTAGTTGGTGTCGTGGTAGTTGGTGTCGTGGTTGTGGTAGGTGTGGTCGTGGACTCCGTACTTGTTCCTCCTTCACAGCCTGCACCTGGGTTGAAGGTACCTCCATCAGGACACGTACGTAGTTCCGGGTAATATATGATCGACTGATCTCTTCTACACCTGTAGTAATAGCTCGGGTTGGCAGCTAATGGTCCGAACTGCGCTACACTTGAGCATTCCGGAACCGGATTATTACATATCGGGTCCTGAATGTCAAGGTCACACTCTCCGGTCGCGATGTTGAATGCGTTGTTTCCACAATCATGCACTTCTGAGTAGGTAGCCGAGGAGCAGGTATGGTAGATTGAGCAGAAGTAGGGATCTGGAAATATTCCGGGTTCTACGCATTTTAGAGGAGCTCTAAAGCATCTTGGTGAAACTGAACACACGGTAAAGGGTGAAGGAGAGTTATGGCAGTACGGAGAGGATCCAGTGCAGAAGCTTACCGTGTGGTTGGATGGTTGTAGGATGACTCTGGTACAGTCTTGAGAACATGTTACCAAGCTCAAAGGAGAAGTTGTTGTTGATGGACTAGCAGTCGTTGTGATAGTTGTGGTCGGTTCGGAGTTAATCGTTGTTGTTGGCGTCGTGGTAGTTGGCGTCGATGTTGTTGGCGTTGTGGTTGTTGGCGTCGTAGTGGTCGGCGTCGTGGTTGTTGGCGTCGTGGTGGTTGGCGTCGTGGTGGTTGGCGTCGTTGTTGTTGGCGTCGTGGTGGTTGGAGTGGTGGTGGTTGGCGTTGTGGTTGTTGGCGTCGTGGTGGTTGGCGTCGTGGTTGTTGGCGTCGTGGTGGTTGGAGTCGTGGTGGTTGGCGTTGTGGTTGTTGGCGTCGTGGTGGTTGGCGTCGTGGTGGTTGGCGTCGTGGTGGTTGGAGTCGTGGTGGTTGGCGTCGTGGTTGTAGGCGTCGTGGTGGTTGGCGTCGTGGTGGTTGGCGTCGTGGTGGTTGGCGGCGTCGTTGTTGTTGGCGTTGTGGTTATTGGCGTCGTGGTGGTTGGCGTCGTGGTGGTTGGCGTCGTGGATGTTGGCGTCGTGGTGGTTGGCGTCGTTGTTGTTGGCGTTGTGGTGGTTGGCGTTGTGGTTGTTGGCGTCGTTGTTGTTGGCGTTGTGGTTGTTGGCGTCGTGGTGGTTGGCGTCGTTGTTGTTGGCGTCGTTGTTGTTGGCGTTGTGGTTGTTGGAGTCGTGGTAGTTGGAGTCGTGGTGGTTTGCGTTGTGGTTGTTGGCGTCGTGGTGGTTGGCGTCGTGGTGGTTGGCGTCGTTGTTGTTGGCGTTGTGGTGGTTGGCGTCGTGGTTGTTGGCGTCGTGGTGGTTGGCGTCGTGGTCGTTGGCGTCGTTGTTGTTGTTGGCGTCGTGGTTGTTGGTGTCGTGGTGGTTGGAGTCGTGGTGGTTGGCTTCGATGTTGTTTGGGATGTTGAAGGATTGGTCGTGGCTTCAGTAGGTATCATAGATGTGTCAGTAGTTGTAGCTGCTGGCGTCGTTGTTTCTGTTGTTGTAGATGCAGTATTTGGAGTAGTTGTTTTTGTTGTAGTAGGTTCTACTGGAAGAGTTGTGGTTGGGATTGTACCAGAATTAGTTGTAAACTCTATTGGAATCGTCGAAGTTTGTGTGATCGTGGTGGTTGAATCAGTGGGTTCTATTGGTGGAGTCCTCAGGAGATGGTTGCATTCTCCAAGAACTTCGTTGAAAGTATCACCATCGTTACAACGATACAAATCATGGTACTGGCTATGGGTGTCGTGCAACCGACATACATAATAATAGTTACTGTTACTGGGAATCATTCCTTTCTGTCCTTCCATTATACATTCAGGTACAGGTGGCTTACAACGAGGATCGTCAATCTCTAAATCACACGTATGTGTAGCAAGGTTGTATCCGAATCCCTGGGGACATTGTTCAACATTAGAGTAGCCCCCAGCTCCATCACAGTTGTGGTGGATGTCACAAAAGTAAGGATCCGGGAATGTACCTTGCAGGTTGCATTTCAAAGGAGCTCCGTGACAGCGGGCAGCTACGGAGCACTTGGCATTGCCGGACGGTAGTTGGTAGCAGAAGGGATTGACTGTTCCTATACAGTCCGCCTGGGTGACCTCGCTGGGACAAGACACGGTGTGCCTGCAGTCCTTGGAGCACACGTCCACCACGGACTCCGTGTTGCAGACGGACCTTGGAGGCGCCAGGGGCTCGTAGGGGTTCCAAGTGACGTAGTTGGTCGGATTTGCGGTTGACAGAGCAGCAATGAGCAGGAGAACCTTGACAGAGACACATGCGTTCTTATATCAGATGTCACAAGGACCACTTGACTGAATGGGAGATAAGTAGAGAACTTTGACAGTTATCTATAACGAGATTTTCGTTTCATGCACCGAGGCTCTTGTGACGTAGACTAGGAACACTGACGTATTGATAGTTTGTTTGCGGTGGTTCCCAGCTACGTCACAAACATTGGGGAGCATTTATTTACGAACATACCCTTGGATAGAATTGTTTATGACGCTAGTTTGTGCATTTTTCAAAGTCAAACATTGAGCAATGGGGAACCGACATTTTCAATATATCATACTACAGTAAAAGTGGGTTTGCTCCAGCCTTTATATGAGAGTGTGCGCGCGCCGTACGACTTGGCTGGCGTGGAGCGACCGCTCCACTAGATAAAGGTATACTGAGAAAATGTAAGAAAAACTTGAAATAAAAAAAGTTTTATTTTCCTTTTGTTTTCCGTTTAATTTTATAAAAATAAAACTTTATTGAATTGAGCGAGCGAAGCGAGCGACTCTTTTGGCTCTTTTGGCACGGACCTCTGTTTATTTTTGTTTTTTTTCTGTTCCTGAGGCTATAGGCACCGAGTGTTCGCCACGAGTGAGAGAAATTAGCAACATTTGTGGGAAGATCGTCTACTGTTTCATTTCTCATTGGCCGTGACCTAGCAACCGATCAGATGTCAACAAATGTACTCAAAATATTTCGGAATCAGAACTTAGTCGCGCAAATTAATATTGTGATCAGATTCAGTGAAATTGTGAACACTTTGTTGTTAATATTTTGTAGGCGAATAAACATTAGATAAACTTGTGTAAATTTTAAGAATTGATAATGCGTAATATGTGCAGCAACATAAAACGTATAACTGCAGCGACTTGGACGCCTTGCCAAAAGGTAAGCTTCCTTCCCACAGATTAGGTGGCTCTGTCTGTACTTTTGCAGTGCCATCTGTTGTCTAAACACGCTGCCTATACAGGTTAGAGTTTTGCTTCGATCGAGCTGTAATTTTGCACACATGTTCGGACATTCTCTGGGCGTTGCAGACCCTAATTGTTTTGAAATCCATTCATTGGTTAAAATTTAAATAAATATCTACTGACAGGTTGAAAAATGAAAACGGTCTTCGATAAATGTGACCAACCTTATATTTTGCATGGTCATTAAGACCAACATTGTCTGTTATATTACAAATTTTCAGCCCAAACAGTTAAGAACGTATGCACTTATTGAAATTTTTAATATCTGTCAAGTACTAGCGAAATGAATGTTTTCCAGTGCCAATTGAATAGACCAAAACATAAACTAAACGCGCAGGCCCAATCCGCCATTTTCTCTTCCAGCTATGTGTGACATTCAGGCAAGGCACTTATATGTCAATCGTATAACGATAGTTCAGTAAAAGTTATAATTACATCGCGAAATAACAGAAATTGATTCTTACCTCAGTGTCAACATTCAAATACTATCGGCAATTTTCATTTCAGCACATATTTATACACATTCTTGTGAAAACTAGATGTCTATTCACCAAAATCACCATTTAACAGATTGCAATTGTTTTTATCACGGCCTTCTGAATCTTTTCTGAATGAGCTCATTCAGAAAAGATTCAGAAGACCGTGATAAAAACAAATGCGTTTGTCAATTAATGGTGATTTTGGTGAATAGACATCTAGTTTTCACAAGAATGTGTATGAATATGTGCTGAAATGAAATATGCCGATAGTATTTGAATGTTGACACTGAGGTAAGAATCAATTTCTGTTATTTCGCGATGTAATTATAACTTTTATAACTTTTACTTGATATCGCAAGATGGCGTCGATGTGAAAGCAACAGGCCGTGCTGCTCCGTGGATTTTATTCTTATTCAGTGATTCGAAGGTGATTTACGTGTTATTTCCGCGCGTAGGAGTGACATTTTGTGACGGGTGTTAAAGTAAAAGTAAAGTAAGTGTGATTTTTGATCTCTGAAATGGTTAAAAACAAGAACATTAGTGTCGAAAGAAATGCAGACCATGCGGACCAGGGCCCCAGCTCGCAGACGCAAACACGAGCGAGCGTGGCAGGTGCTGCCACCTGCCTCGGCGGCGGCAAGAACGAGCCCACCATCTCGGACCTGTATGCATTGATGAAGACCCTGCAAACTTCAGTAGAGTTCCTCTCAAAACAATATGACGAAATAAAGGAGGACACGGTCCTCATCAAGGCCCTAGTGTCTCAAGTAGCAACACTAAAAAAGGAAAACGAAATACTGAAGGAAGAAGTGGCAGATTTGACAGACCGTATGAACCAGACAGAACAATACTCGCGCAACTTCAACATCGAGGTCCAAGGTGTACCTGTGACAGAAGATGAAAACACTTACAAGATTGTGGCCAACGCGGTGGCGGCTCTCGGCATTCAAAACATAGGCACAAGTGCCATCGAATACTGCCATAGAACAAGAAAATCGACCAGAGACTCATCTGACAAACCTCCTGCTATCGTAGCCAAACTATACTCCAGACAAGTAAGAGACATTATCATGAAGCGGAAGAAGGAAGTTCAATACATTGACGCAAAGATTATTGGATAGGATTCAAACAACAAAATTTACATAAATGAACACCTGACCACAGCAAACAAGAATCTCTTCTGGATGGCAAGGAACGCCAAAAAACTGGGATACAAGTTTGCGTGGACGCGAAACGGACGAGTCTTCCTCCGACAACATGAGACGTCTCCAGTGATCTCCATCAAAAAACCCTCGGACATTCCTGACAAGAATTGTGGACCCATAAACAGTGCAGCAGGTAGTTATTAAGTGAAAAGTGTAAAGTGTGCAAACGTTTCTTGTTATACACCATCTTTTTAACTGAAATGGCGAATGAACCCCTATCTGATGATCCATTCGATATATTTGATATAAATGTAATGTCTTTAGGCAATAACACTAACTTTAAAATTTTCCACGTAAATATCAGAAGTATAAGAAAGCACTTTGACGAACTAGTCGTAATTCTAAATCAACTCACATGTACATTTGATGTTATTGTTTTGACTGAAACGCAGCTGCTAGACGAAGAAATGTTCAATATAAATGGGTACAGCTCCTATCTTTTCCCAGCTAAGAACTCGAGCCATGACGGCATAGCGATTTTTATTAACATAAATTCCATTAAAGACTCAAAATTATATCGCGATGTAGCCATGGTTTCCTCTAATTCAATTCATCTCAACTTCTCAATAAATAACAATAACTTTCATATACTAGCAATATACAGGTCCCCTTCCACTAATATTCAGCAATTTACTGATGAGCTTACTCTAACACTTGACAAACTGAAACCTAGTGCTCACAACATTGTAATAGGAGATATGAACATCAATATTCTAGGCCAAAATCAAAATAAACTTCAAAATGAATATTTGAACGCACTTCTCTCACATGGGTACATATCTGTTATAAACTCACCAACCAGGGAAACTGCAACCACTAGCACTTGTGTAGATCATATATTTCTAAATTCAACATCCTCCGACATTATTTCAGGAACTTACAAAATTAATATAACGGACCATTACCCAACAATTCTTAGTATACCCCTATTCTCAAACCGCGAAATTACACATCAAAACGCACCCGCAACTTTTCGCAAAAAAGTTTTAAATTCCAAGAATTTTACAGGTCAACTTGAAATAGAAACATGGGAAAATATTTTAGAGCAAACAAATGTAGACACGGCAACCGATTTATTTATAACTAGTCTTAAAAAACACATTGAAAACTGCTCTGAATCTAACATTAAATCTTGCGCAAAATTCAGAAAACTAAAGCCATGGATTACGAAAGGCATTATCGTCTCAATCAGGAAAAGAGATCACCTTCATAAACAACTACATAAACTAGAAATAAGATGTATTAAAAATAACACACCGTTTAATAAAGAACTCAAGGAACTTAGGACTAGGTATAAAATGTACAGGAACTTCCTAAATAGATTAATTTTTAATGCTAAAAACTCTTATTACTCAAATTTAATTGAAAAAGCAGATGGAAACCCAAGAAAAATATGGACTACTTTGAATAATATCACAGACAGAAATAGGAAACCTGCGCAACAGATACGAGAAGTGTCTGTAGGCGGCGAGACTTTCAATAGCGCCACTGAACCAGAGAAAGTTGCGAATTTGTTTGTCCAACACTTTTCAACAGTAGGGAGTAAACTGGCAAATGAAATAAAAATAAAAAATTCGAAACATAAATTAGATGCGTTTATGAATGATTCAAAAGCAACACTACGACCAGATATTACAGAGGAAGACCCTTTCTTAGAACCAATTACCCAAAATGAAATACTCAAATTTATTTCGGAACTGAAAGTCGGGTCAGCCACTGGTATTGACGACATAAGTGCAAATGATTTAAAAATAGCAAAATTTCATATCTCAACGCCGTTGGCCCACATATTTAATCTTTCCTTGGAACAAGGTATCTTCCCTTCTCAATTTAAAAAAGCGACAATCATACCAATCCATAAAAGCAAAGAAAAAACCAAACCAGAAAACTATAGGCCCATTTCAATTTTGACACACCTCTCAAAAATCCTAGAGAAATGTATAAAAGGAAGACTAATGAAATTCCTTGAAATAAACAATATTCTGTCTGAAAATCAGTTTGGTTTTCGACCAGGACTTGGCACAGATGACGCGCTTCTCCAACTAACTAACAACATATATAATGCAATGGACCAAAACCAAAAAGTCCTTACATTATTCATTGACCTCGCGAAAGCGTTCGATACAGTTGACCATTACTTAATGCTAGAGAAGTTAAAAGATATAGGAATTAAAGGTTCTACTCTGAACTTATTTAAAAACTATCTCTTTGGTCGCAATCAAGTAGTTAGAATAAATAATGTTATAAGTGACACAAAAGAAATCAACTGCGGAGTACCTCAAGGTACTGTTCTCGGCCCAATTTTATTCATCATTTATATAAATAACCTGTGCAACCTTGAAACAGATGGAACAATAATTACATACGCTGACGATACAGCTGTTACTTTCCGTGGAAAGACCTGGTGTGAGGTATACAAAAAAGCTAACGCAGAAATGAAGAAGATACACATATGGCTAAATAAGAACCTACTCACACTTAATGTTGATAAGACTGTACATATACCATTTTCAATTTCAAGAAGGTCAGAGCCTAGTGAAGGAAAACTACTAAAGATGCACGCGCCACATTGCCAACAAACCGATGACTTTAGCTGTGCCTGCGAAATTATTAAAGCCGTTGACACTGTAAAATATCTCGGAATCTCAATCGATAAAAATTTAAAATGGAATGACCATGTCGCTGTTACTTTGAAAAAACTTCGTAATGTATTATATATATTTTATAGACTTAGAAATATAATCAGTTTTAAATTATTACTAACTGTATACACAGCGCTTGCGCAATCAATTCTCCAATACGGTATTCTTGGATGGGGAGGCGCTGGCAGATCTGTTATACAACCATTATTAATAATTCAAAAATTAATCCTAAAAATTATTTTAAAAAAGCCCAAATGTTTTCCTTCCAATCAAACCTATATTAATACAAATGTTCTAGACATACGACAGATTTATATTAGAGCATCCCTAATTTACATTCGCAAGAACTATGAAAAATTCAAAAAATCTAGCAGCTGCACCTCTTCTGTAAATACCCGACACACTGACAAATATACTCTTGATATGCCTCGGAAATCTAAACAAAAAACTCAACAAAATTTACAATTCATCGGACCCCGCATTTTCAACAAATTACCACTAGATATAAGAACAGAAGACAATATCAAAATTTATAAGTATCGAATAAAAGAATGGATTATGACATCTGGCAGAGACTACTGTAAGAGTCTATTATATTTTTAATCAATAACTATTTTAATTTTAATTTGTCTATTAAACTATTTATAACGTTTTGTACTGTATAACTTCATATATATCAATCAATCAACATCACCTGACGCTATCTTGACTTTTAATATATCTTTTCAACTTAAATCAGCCCGCACACGGAGTTCACTCTATGCGGGCTTCTTATCCTGTTCAACCAAGTGCTTATTATTATACAATGTATGTACTCCTAATAGATAAGAATAAAATGTAATAAAAAAAAAATAAATAAAAAAAAAAAAACTCATTAAGATTGACATTTAAGTGACTTGGAACATGCGCACTATTGAGTGGTCACACATAGTGACACGCCCTTTTTTAGTTCGCTTTGAGGGCGACACTAGTTTATGTTTTGGTCTATTGAATCTGATTTGCTTCATGTATAGCAGATGATGCTATTTTCAAGTTTCGATGAAAAGCATACTTTTATGTTGATTGAGTGGCTCATATTTCAATTCAATATGGATGTATATGTTTTATGTGCGTTGTGTACGCATTTCCTGTTGGAGAATTTGCACATACCCGTGCTCGCTCATCAACGCGTTTTCCTGAGCGTTTTCCTAGTTTAAATATAGTTCTTAATTTTTCTCAATAGTATTGCGAGATAATGGGTATCAAAACTACCTCCCAAAGTTGTATAATAGTGGAGTAAATAATGAGCCTTGGAGAGACTTTGTTATTTTGGGAAAATTTGACGCAACCGTCAGTTTCCATAGCGGTCTCCAGGACTCCGATTCCACGATCTGATGTAACACGAAGCCTGAAGCGTATTTTCCATAATTGTCACCAAGTTTCTAGTTCTAGCTCAAATGAAGTCGAAGCGCTTCAGTCTTTGTGTTTCATTGAGCGAGCGTAGCGAGCGTCACCACGGTACCCTTATGGCACTTTCTCTGTGTTTTTTTTTTTTTGCCTACACTGCCCAGGTTAAACCGCTCAAGCAATCGATCTGAAATTTTGCACACATACTAACGTAATCTATGCGGTCTCTGGGATCGTTTTTGAACGGGATCCTGTGATTGGTTCAAATTTTAGAAAAATTATCTTTCGATTGGTTGGTCCAATCAATTTGAAATTTAGCATAGTCATATCAACCAACATTTAACCCAATCATAAAAAGTTTCAGCCAAATCCTCCCATTGGTTTAAATTTGAAACCATTATTCCGGTGATTTTTGAAATTTAAACTAGAACCGATTGACAGATCAACTTCAAACTTCGTATGGTCATTGGGACCAACATTTAAGGTATTTTTGCCAATTTTCAGTCTAATCTGTCATTATTTTCAAAAGTTTTTGACATTTTAGTGACATTTTATTCCATAATCTAGAAATATTTGTTAAGCTTCTGCTCCACCAAGGCCTGTAGAGCAGCCAAGCAGTCCACAATTTACAATAAAACTAAGCGCATATCAAATCGGATGCATTACGAAGGCCAAATCCTCCAATTGGTAGTTTAAATAATTTCTTCTGATTGGTTGACAATCAAAATGTTCCGATTACATTCAAATTTTGCATGGTGATCAAGACCAACATAATCTAAAAATTTACACACTGTAAGCCCAATCAGTCATTTATTAATTGTAATTTTACGAGTTTAGTATGGGTTGTCTAAAGCTGGAAAAAGTATGTAGGAAAGTCACGACACAATGGATCTGATATTCATCCAGAGTATTTATATGGAGATTGGAAAAGTTGCAGAGAAAATCGTCTTGTGCCGCATCGTGTATCGTGCCTGGGGATGCTGCATGTTCTGTGCTCGCTCATCAACGCGTTACACTGAGCGTTTTCCTAGTCAGATGCTACCTACCTACAAAAGGCCAACACGCCCAACAGAAGACAATGTAAAGAATGCGAATCTTTACTTTTGGGTATGATTTTTTATTAGAAGATGTGTATTCCTATATTGAAGTACTTAGTCGAGTTCAAAATCATGAAACAAGTGCCAACTCGACTATTATTACACAGAACTAGTAAATTGTAAATGAAACATAATTAAAATGTAAAAATTGATTTATGTAAAAAGGTTCTAGTTACTTTCGTCCATAGAATTGTTATTGTTGGCGCCAATAGAAAATTAGTTGAGAATGTAGGTTTCTGTGGAAAATTTCCATGGAGTCAGGATGATATGAAGGGATGTGCGTTGTGAAAAATATCCGACCGAACCGGGGCTCGAACCCGGGACCTCTCACTTGCCGGGCGAGAGCTCTACCAACTGAGTTACCCGGTCGGACGGACGGACATTAGACGGTTTTTGAATGTTTTTGTCCTACAAAATTCAAACAATGTGCATAAGCCAATATCGCAGAATTAGTAAAGGCTCGAAATTTTATGTTGTGTTATTCATAGCTTGAACGAACTCTTTTGTTTTACGTCAACAATTCAAAAAATTGTATCCTCCTAGGTCGGATATTATGATGGCACGTTGACGGGTCAGATTTAACTAATAAATGGAAGTAAATCGATGTATTTTTGTAATGTGAGTAATTCCTCTTCACATTAAAGATTTCTTCGGAGCCCACTATTGCTCAAAGCATTAAAACTATCAAATATAATCATTCAAAATCACAGAATGACAGGTGACATCAAGATGTGTAAAAAATTAGGGATTTCTAAAGCAATCTATGAATTGAAATTGAATCCGCCAGTTAAACTAATTTATTTTAGTAAACGATTTGCAATTTACTAACAAATGCAAAAATCAATCAATGTAATGTGTCTTATATTTTAAATAAATTATAAAATATACTTGAATATTTAATAAAAATTGTAATTCGCCTAGAGGTTTAGAGCTTTCCAATTTGACGACTTACCTTTGAAAAAAGCCAAACAATATATAGAAAACATTGAAACATTGGTCTTTCGTTTGTTTGGGAAACTCGAAATCATGGCCAACCCAACGACAATGTTACCATAGTTACAGCTTTGTTGCAAAGGAACGATGTAAATTTTACAAGCAAAACCGATTTCGACAAAATATCCACGAAATGTATTTCTTTTAATTTTGAATTAACAATTTTAGGTGAAAACAATGGTGTTGCTATTTTGAAATGTAATATACAAATACATACATCTTCCATGAATTTAAATAGTGATTTAAAATACTTACCAAAGTTACTCCTCGAGTATCCATTTGAAACGGCATAAGTTCGGGGCATGCAGCTGCACTGATCGTTCACATGCCAATGGCATCTGCAACTTCAACTCAATCATTCCTAGATTGTCCAATATCTCATTGAAGATGCGTTCTCCAGATATTATGACAAGATGCATTAAGATAGATTGGAATTTACGTGTGATTAGGTACAGATATGACATCATCATAAATTGTGGACAGAAATCTACACATTCAATCAATATCTAATATGTATTCATGATAACAATTGACTTTGATTTTTACTGATGATTCATTTTGTTCCGTGAGAGATATAAATGTATATTTTTTTTTTCAAATTATGTTGCAAGCTTAAAAAGCGTAGTCGAATGTTGTCAGAGATTTTTTTTTAAATTTTTATCCAAACCATTATTACTTGTGGGGTCGACTTTCGACTGGACATTTGTTTAAAATTGTATTATTTAAAAGTTATGGGCGGATTTCATATTCGCAATAATTCATGATGATATTGAAATATATTGAAATATTCTTGTCATGAAAAACTAACTGCTAAAACTTTAAAAGATCAATTAAAAATAATGGTCAACGCTTTTCAAATACAAATGTGTGCCTACTACTATGTCGATTGTCGATCCAGCATATGCCTATGAATTTAAATAACGGCTTACAATCCAAGAAGAGGTTTATTCTCTCGGAGGGCATTTGGGCATATTATTCTATTTCAGAATTCAATAAAAATAAAACTATTCAATGAGATATTGCAATGGTAGAAACACGACAGTTATCTTCTTGCTCCTTTATTGCTAGATCAATTAAATTTATGATTGAAAAAATACAGATTTCCAAAATGCAAATAGATAAATCTGTTCAAGGTGCAATGAAGTACCTACTTATTTAATCAAACTTTTCCTTATTATTAAATTTGTCCTGTTATATGGAATATATAAATCTTTATTCATAATAAAATAAAGTCTGCCTTTGTACATAAAGGTTGTAAGCACACAGAATAACAATCAATAAAATAATACATTAATTTGATATAAAACATAAATGAAAATGATTTGATTAAACAGAAAAGGAAAATCTAACTAACAACTAATTACTATAACAATGGTTTCTAAATATTTGAATTGAACCCTTTAGGGACAATAAAACTATATTACATTTGTCAGCATTTCCTTAGAAAACATTATCTGATGTAGATAAGGCCGATGCATAATTGACACGAACGGGAACGCAAAACTAGAACGATGTTCAACCAATGGTTCAACGTCTAAGGGCTCAACTGTGCGTCTCGCGTTTGAATGAGACCTGGAGGTCTATTCTAGAACGATTTTCAATTCCATTCTGATGGAATTCGGTCACAGCCATAAGGATTAACACGGCATGGTATTGAATTCCATTGGAATTGGGAATTTAAAAGTTCTAGAATAGGGCCCCAGAACGTCCTGCCAAGAAAAAGGGTAAAGAGAAAGATAGGCGAGGGAAAGATAGGCGAGGGAAAGATAGGCGAGGGAAAGATAGGCGAGGGAAAGATAGGCGACATCCACGGGAAAATAATTCAATTAGATCAATTATCAATTAGATTTTTCAATTAATCAATTATATTGTTAGATTATATTTATACTTATACTGTGTTTTAAATAATTTTATTTGTAACTGGAGATTTTAGTAACTGTTATGTACACATTTTAAAATTACAATATATATTTATTATTGCTGAAATAGTTGTAACCTAATTTGTTAACAACTTGTTCCCATTTCCAATTATCTCAATGCACTGTTGTTCCTACCATGATGACTTACAAGTTTAATTTGAAAGCGCAAAATAATCTTGAAAATGTATTAAATTTTCTTATAAATATTTATCTATCATTTTCACAATTTTCATACATACCTACCTTTAATCAGAACCTCTTTGTGTTGGTACCAATAACCTCTCAATAAGAATAACTGAGCAAAATAATACAGCATTGAGGTAAGAAATACAAGTTCTGGGGGTAAAAATTCCTCCATGTTCAATTTCACCGTCGGCGAAAGTTCCGTGCATTTTGGAATATCGGTAAAAGTTCCGTCAACGAAAGTTCCGTCGACGAAACGTCCGTGTACTCCACAGACGCCTCATGTTTTCGTGCGCAAAACTTGTATTCCTTTACGCTGACAAGTTTCCACCGGAAAACGGCAACCCCATCTGACGTCGCACAGCTGTTTTAACATCTTTCACAGCTGTATTTAAAATAACTAATAAACTATTGAAAAATAGACTGTCCCCCAGCAAAATAAACAAGATTTAGGTTTGTTACCATAGCAACCAGGGTGAAGCAACTTCCCTATCATAATTTAATACATGTTTTCCTATACCGTACTTACAGGGTATCTGTCTCTATTTCTGTATGCCATTATATTTGGGATGTTAGAGTATATATTGTTATTTTACCTAATTGATTGAATAACCCAGTTGTCAATGTCAACTATGATAATTATAAGTTTTCATGCTTCATGTGTATGGTCGGTGACAGGCAAAGAAGAACCCGCTCTAGTATGGGCCACCCAATACCTGGCAATGCCAAACTGGGTTCATCTTTGCCTGTTATTAGCGTATTTGCTCAAGGTCAAATCCAAGAGTGCTGCTGTGTTGTGAATGCTGTTGCTGTTGTTAATTCTGTTTCGGTTGAAAATGATCGGCGAGTTTCAATGTCTTGTCTCTCAGCGACAGCCTGTTGACAGATAACACATTTCTAGGAAACACAATTGCAATACGTGATAAGCAACTTACGTTCTCTTGCAATAATATTGCCAAGTAAATCAACCCTTTAGAAACACAGAAGTTCCACTGACCAAACACTCTTGCCGACCACGACGTGGACCCCTGACACAGGGAAGCCGTTGAACGTTGACGCTGCACCCCTGGTGTAAGCGCCCATGTCCCGCACCTCCAGCCAATCCCCTGCCTCCATCTCAGGGAGGAGAATGTGTTGGTAAATCACGTCCTTGCTGCTCAATGTAGGACCGAAGATAGTGGATGACGTAATTGCGCCAAGAACAGGCTGTGAATAAATATTCCACCCACTGATAACTCATATCTATCAAATCTGCCATTCAGAACCCCTATTTTCGAGATCGTTCGAGTGCTCGTATCATCGAACATGACATTAATAAAGTGACGTCATTCCGAACGAAATAGCATTCAATCTTTAAACCACACGAACTCTTGGACATACACTGGTATCGTTACAAATTAAAATTATTAAATACAACACAATATTTCGAAGATGTTTCTACCTTCTTCGACGCGAAAACCACCTCGACCGCTAAACCTCAGATGAAAACAGCTGATGTATAAACAACAAAACCGGTAGCATTTAAAAATATTTCAGTAATCAAATGATCTCTATATAAAGTACGTAAATTAAACTTTAAAATTAGTAAATACAAATAAAAATGTTGTATTTCAAATGCTTTTGAAATGTTTCTCGCGGTTACACATTATGTTTTGATCAGGATATATTGGTAACAACATTTTGTGACAGATTTCATTACCTAACGATGAGTGTACCGAACGATTGTCTACGCCTGCAGCCCTGGGAGAAACGCTTTCCACAAACTGCAATTATAGCGGTACGCAGAAGTAACAAATATGAACATGCACATTGTATCATTATTTAAATAATATGCTTTGTCGATCCCACTGAAATAGTCAAATTATTTAAATGTAACACATGAAGTATTGAATAATACCAACTGCAAGATGAAAAGATTTACCTCCTCCGGGCTTTGAACCCGGCTCCTCTGAATGTCCAGTCTAGTCCTTAGCCCAGTTGGTAGAGCACTGGACTGCACATTCAGAGGAGCCGGGTTCGAATCCCGGAGGAGGTAAATCTTTTTATCTTGCAGTTGGTATTTATTCACAACCACCTACCCTAGGTCACAAGTAAAGCCATATTTTAAAACATGAAGTATTGTTTCTCATAGCTAAATGAATTAGCGAAAATTAATCGTTGACTTTCAAGGGTCAACAGTCCAAAAAACAGTTATGGCTAATGCGATGAATGCATTCCATCATTCCATGGCATACGAAGTAAATACATGTTGCATAGATATCATTTGATTTTCGATAAATTTGGCTTATCTTTGATGCCAAATTGCGACAAAATAGCGATAACATTTCACAATGATAATCAATTTAGTATTGCAGATTGACTACGTATCGCTAACTATAGGAACCAAACCAACATAATAGTTCAATTACAGATGAAGTATCAAACACTCAGTTCCTTCACATATAACGCAACATTACTTTTGTAAGAAAAAAGGGCCCCTATTACCACTAAAAAAAATATATATATAAAAAATGTTTTAACCTGGCACACTTAAGTCAAATTATTTGAATGTAAACAGGTAGTTACCTATATACTATAGGAAAACGCACAGGGTAACGTGCGTTGATGAGCGAGCACAGATACGTGCAACATCTCCCGCCAAACGCGATACACGATACGACACGATAATAATATTTTCTTTGCAACTTTCCAATTCCATATATACTTTCTGGTTCTGGAAGAACAGAATAGCAGATCCATGTGTCGTGACTTATGTTCTTTTCTAAAAATCTCTTTTGACAACTCTTTCTAAAATGGCAACAAGTCTGTAAAACTTGACTGCTTGGATTGAAATGTGTAGAATAAGTGATTGGTAATATTGGCCTTGATCACCATACCAAATTTGAACTTTAATCGGAGAGTGTTGATTATCGACCAAGGCCGGATGATTTTTTTAAATTTATTTTTACCAATTGAAGTATAAGCTTTGTAAATAACTTTGTAATATTTTAATGTTGGTCTTAATAATCTGGCAAAATTTAAAAGTGATCGGACCAACTAATCGAAGAATGTATTTTTTAATTTGAACCAATAAACGGATTTCAAAATAATTAGGGTCTGCAAACATTTGAGGTGGTTTTTACATGTAGGTGTGCAAAGTTTCAGCTTGATCGGAGAAAAGTGTGATCTGTATGGCCAACGATGTGAAAAAAACAGAGGTTCGTGCCAAAAGAGTTTAAAGGAATCGTTCGCTCAATAAAAATAAGTATTATGAGACAAATCTCAGTTACCTACTCATTTAGTGCATCGTAAATAAGGCTCATGGTGTGTCTACTTACTTGGACGGGTGTAGGTGCAGCGATGGGAAACGCATAAGTTGAGAATACCCCGAAACTGCCGTGCGTCCCATCGTTGACAAAATAATTCACATGTCGTCCATCCTCGGTGAGAATCTACACAGAGTAAATACCTTAATCTAATGCCGAGTACGTACAGGTTTCACCATTGAAATAAATATCTAGAGTCATGGTCAGAAGGTGGAGCATTTCTCTATCTTTATAATTTTACCGTATTCGATACAAGTAAACGAATATTTGTACAAAAACAAAAATTTGAGCACCTTCCCACCTAAAAGGATTGAGATCTAAAGAAGGGCCAAGCAATAACATTGTTTAAACATTTTCGCATTTAAAATTCGTGAAATTATTTCGCCAAGTTACTGCCGGCAAGCACAACACTATAAAACTAACGTTGTGCCCAAATTTGAGGAAAAAATCTATGTAAACCATCAAAGTAAACTATAAAAAAATTATAAAAGTTAAAAGCGAAAAATACAAATTCTAAAACATTTAAAAATGAAACAAAATTATTTGTCAGATAGCCCCGAAAAGCATAGTTTTCAACTTTCATTTATAATTGCGTGTATGTTAGTCGACACTTTAAAATCGTCAGTTAAGCCGTTCCAGTATAAGTTTATAAAAAGTAGACCTCATAATGCAACGTTGCTTGGCATGGTCGAGCTAACACCCGACTAGATTAAATATTTGGAAGAGAGCATTTTGAGCATTGTCACCCACTCTCCACTTTTGTCTTTTATCTGCGTACAGAGCGTGAACGCTGATGCAGCCAAGTAACATTCTAATTGTGTTGAACAATAGGGGAGACAGTGGTGACCCCTGGAGCTTGTACCCACCTCTCTCTTGGCTTGTATCTGTAAGTAGATCGTGAACGCTTGTACCCACCTCTCTCTTGGCTTGTATCTGTAAGTAGATCGTGAACGCTTGTACCCACCTCTCTCTTGGCTTGTATCTGTAAGTAGATCGTGAACGCTGATGCTGCGAAGAATGTCCCTGGCTCAGCGATCACTTGCAGCTCCGGATCAGGGAACAATTCACTCAGAGCAGAGTTTATGACAATGGCACTCTGGAAGGAAAGAATCATGAGGAAGAAAGAGAGGTTTGGAACGAGCTTTACACGGTACAGAATACATTACTTTTCGTCCTTGCGCACACCATTCACTCAACGACAACTTATTGTAGAAGTGTTACCACTTATTCCTCTAAGGTGTTACTATGCCATAGTTATGTATGACTATACGCAGGGACCCGAACCTTTATGAATAAAGGTTCGGGTTCCGGTTCCGGTTCCACAATTTTATTTTATAAAGGTTCGGGTTCCGGTTCCGGTTCTGAAACAAATATTCTTAAAGGTTCGGTTCCGGTTCCGGTTCCTGCATAAAGGTTCCGGGTTCCGGTTCCGGTTCTAAAATTTTAAATCAAACTATATTATAAAACTTCAGTATTACCAATGTCAAATTTAATGGAATTATTGGATTTGGATTTTCCTATGAATGCAAGCACAGGTGTAGGCAGTGTCTGTATAAAATTCACAGGATGGTGCGCAGAGTACCTAAATATCAGAGGAGACAGTATAGTGGCTGCAATTTTCTCCAAAAGACAACGTATAAACATTCATTTTTCCAGAGCTATCATATTCAAATTGTCGGCAATGCAGTTCTCATCGCAGTAGTCAGATTCAAAAATTGAAAACTCAGCAGCGTTTTCATAATGAAGAATTATTATTTCTTATCAAGAATTAAAAATTTCTACAAAAAATACATTTTGGAAATTTTTTCAAAAAATAAACTTAATACAACTTTGCGAATAATATTATATCCAAGTGATATACATGATTTTTTATTAAAATAAGGAACCTTACAGAACCTTTAAGAACCTTTAAGAACCTAATTGATTATAAAGGTTCGGGTTCCGGTTCCGGTTCTTTGGGAAAAAAGTATAACGGTTCCGGTTCCGGTTCTGGTTCCGAAATTATAAAGGTTCATACCGGTTCTAGGTTCCGGTTCCGGTTCCGGTTCGGGTCCCTGACTATACGGACACAAACTCGGTGCGTTCTCTAAGTAAAATGGCTTGGATAAAGATGCTCAAATAAGGCGATCAACAAACCTCGGCTATGGAAGAACCTAAAAATCCTGGAAATCCCCCTCCAATATCCAGGAGCATCATCTTGAATCCCATCCGCTCTGCCTCGTCGAAGAGACCCCGGGCCAGAACGAGGGCTCGCCGGTAAACCTCCAGATCGCGGAAGAGGCAGCCGACGTGGAAGCTGACGCCCACCAGGTCGCCGTCGAGCTCCTTGACCTGGCGGATGAGACGAGGACCCTCGAGCAGAGCATCGCAGCCGAACTTGTGAGCCAGCTTCGCCCTGGCGTCGGCGGCGTCGCAGTGAAACCGGAGAACGAGTCTGAACAGCACATCGGTTTGCTTAACAATATTTCTTGAAGACGGATCTTCAGTACCCAGTAGCCATACAATATATCCGATCCATAAATGATTTTGATGTCTCAATATATTTTTAATTAGTTACATAAATGATTTTAATTATTCTCAGTATAGCCTTAAATTGTTTTATAAGAGTATGTTTTATAACCATTGTATTAATTGGGCGTCATTTAAAGATAGACATATCAATACCTATCTCTGACGAATCTATTAAAAAAGTGTAAACCAACTTAGCCGCCGGGTCGAGGGTGAGCGTCTTGCGCAGCTCGATGTCGTTGTCGAAGGTCGTGAGATGGACGCCGAGCGCCGCGGCGTGACGTATGTGCGACGCCGACTTGGCGGGGTTGGCGTAGATGATGCGAGACGCCGGGACGCCGACGCTCATCACGTCATCAATCTCACCCTAAGCAACCATATGAGCAACCATATGAGAATTAGAATTAAGATGATAAGATTAATTAGATACCATGTAATTACTGCATTTACATATTCATGATCATATTCATAGCTATTTAAAGTCGTGTTGCAATCATTTCAAGTATTGTGCAATCACTCCTTGGTGGTCATCTCAAGAATTCCACTTTCATATATTATTATTCAATTTCAAACTGACAGTTTTACAACCCTGACTAATTTCCTACTCTGTTTTTCCATGCTTCTTCCATCCTGCATTTATGACCCTCTCAGATCAGTAAGACCACTGTCAAGCTTTGACACTTGAAAGTACAATCTCAATCAACCGGAAATGAATGTCAAGAGCTTTGGTTTCTGAAAAGAACCCGATAAACTCTCATCTCTGACATTGACTGTGGATTCTGTTGTGCAGAATGGCACCAGGCCATTGTGACGTTATCATCCCCTGCATTTAGCGTGTGACAAATTTTCGCGTCAAATTTTCCCAAAAAGCCCTCATTATGGCTCATTATTTACTCCACTGTTATGCAACTTTGGGACGTAATTAGTTACTACCCAATTTCTACAAATGCTATTGAGAAAATGTAAGAAATATTTATATGAAAAAAGTGTTACAACATATTATGTTTCACATATAAAACATCTTTCCTTTGGAACCGGAATCGGAACCGGAAGCAAAATTCATTTGGGTTCCAATCCCTGCTTCAAAGACTATTTCTCCTCCAACTTGTTATGTGTAAGAAAACATTTAAAAGTTCACAGCCAAAATATGGGAAACCGGTAAACAATAAAAATCGAAACTAAATTCTAGGACAAACAAACTTATTGGAACCTACCTACATTTAAATTGTCCATTCAAGGTATTAATATTATATTACTAATCATGTATGCGAAGATCTAAAGCCATGATTTACACATTAACATCACTTAGCATACGCAAGGTAGTTCTTGTTAGTTGTTAGTGCGTGAGTTTAGCCAAAATGTCAACAACTGCAAGTGCCAACTGACACTGACACTGACACTGACACTGACACTGACATTGTGTGATGTACTGGATTTACTTTAGGTCACCTCAATTTGACCGAGGTGGGAATCAATTGATGAGATATTTCACGACAGGTTGTTCACAGTATCTGATATTTTGTATACATACAAAATATGTAATCTAAGGGGCCATATTACAACTACCTAGTGTAATCTTCAGTTTAGTTAAGCTCCACAACGGGAAATGTGGTGTATTACCATTTTGTACTGCGGCATAGCTTAAAAACTGTCAATGTAGTTCAAATTAATTTAAAAGATTTGGAATTAAATTGCAGTAAACCGGGTGGCGCAAAAAAAATCACCCTGTTTAAGAGGTCACTATATCGAAACTATTATAGATGAGATTCTGAAATGTGTACACATATTAGAAAACATACAAACATTTAATATGTGCAAGTTTCAAAAACATTACTCTTGTAGGAAAAAAGTTACAGCTATTAAAATTTGGTTGTCAAAAAATTGATTAAACGGAGCTCAAATAGCGCGCGTCCAGAAAACTTCCAATGGCCGGGGTGCTGTTTCTTCAAAACTACGCACGATATCAAGCTGAAAATTTCAAGTTATATTGAAAATAGATTAAGATCGATTGTGTAAAAATTTCAACCAATTTAAACAAATAGAACGAAATTTATGGAATCTTGAAGTTGAGCGTAAAATCACTAATCAGAATATGTAGATTATTTCTAAACTTTTATTACACACGTTGTAAAAGTGCATTTTTTCTCACTATACTGTTTTCAAGTTCCATTCCTTTAAATTAATTGAAACTTTTACACAATCGATCACAGCGTCCTGGCCAATGGAAGTTTTCTGGACGCGCTCTATTTGAGCTCAGTATAATCAATTTTTTGACAACCAAATTTGAACAGCTGTAACTTTTGTCCTACAACAGTAATGTTTTTGAAACTTGCACATATTAAATTTTGGTATGTTTTCTAAAATCTGTAAAAATTTCAGAATCCTATCTATAATAATTTCGATATAGTGACATCTCAATCAGGGTGATTTTTTTTGCGCCACCCGGTATAATGGTATAATGCACCGAGTTTTCTGAAGTGGAGCTTACGCTAACTGTAGCTTAAACTACCCTAAACAAATGGTGGCTTCCGAGAAGCCGATGGAGCATAAATGACACACAACGAAAGCTAGATTTATTTATATTATATATTTATATATTAAATTATAACATATATTATATTATTTATTATTTATTATATAATATATTATAATGATATATTTTACCTTTGAAGCGCAATCAAATCCTGTTCCAAGCGCTGCTAGAACCCGGATCATCGCTAAGTTTGGCTGACACTTAACAGCTATGAACAACAAAATTCATTAATAATAATATTAAAAACCGCCAAGTTTTTGTGATTTTTTTTACATATCATTTGTGACACTATACAAACAGGCTACTTTTAGGCTAAGTTTAGTAAGTATACTATTCCTTTATTTTAGAATAGAGTGGACTTGGCTGCTCTAATTAAGAACGGTGTGTTTTTTTGGGTTTAAATTTATTGCGATAAAATGCTTCGTCGCCTCAATGAAATCAATCATTTTCATAGAAATCCTTCTATTTATATGCTCATCAATTAATACCTCGGAAAAAAATCTTTGGTACTTAAAGATTCCAAAGAAAAAGACTTAGTGGAAATTAGTATATCTTGTTGGCTATGGAATTCCCGCCAAATGGATTCATTGGCTAACTGCCCACTAATTATCAACAGTTAGCTAATCCAAAGATCCCAGAGATCCCACCTGAGATCCCAGCATTCTTGTATCTGATATATTTATATATATATATTTTTTAATGATGGAGTTTCCATTGATATTTATTTATTATCATTAGAGTATTTTAAATTCCTGACCGTAATAAGGACGAACTCTTGGCATTTGTCGCTTCCATTCCTCGTGCTTCTTGACGACGTCCCCAAGATCCAGGATGTAGAACGCTTCGTCCTGCTCACCCGCCAGACAGATATCTCGACCAACTTTCAGGACGTCAACGTTATTCTCCAGGACGTGAACGAGGTCCTGATCTCCTGATTGCCCTACTTTCAGGACGTCAACGTCATCCTCCAGGACGTGAACGAGGTCCTGATCATCCGCCTTCTCCATCCTCATTGATCTACTTCATGCTACTTCTGTCCAGAAACTAAGCTGTATCACGGCATCAGTTCAAGGGAGGTTAATTTACAAATGTATACTCATCAATAATTGGTCTTAACGTCACCTCCATGTGATCTGAATTATTTACCTAACAATTTTGGTGGATAGGTGAAGTAAATAAACAACATTATGTGTGCCCATATGCTCCGGTAAAAATTAGTTGTTACTAATGCATGTTTGTATATAATTTTATTTTATTAAATTTGCTACCTATGTTATAACGAAAGCAGGAAGTTTATTTCTATACACATTTAAAGAAAGGAACAATAAAGGAAACAAGAACTAATTCATTGTAAATTGCCAAACTTCTATAACTTCTATACTTCTATAATTACTTTATGACCTTACAACGTTCATTGAACTGTAAATTACCTACAAAACTAAATAAATTCAGAATCATGACGAAATAAAAAATATATCTCACATATGATATAAAAACATGTACATACCTACTAATATATAATTTACAAAACAAAACAAAATAAAAGTATTATATTTGAATATCTGTTCAATTTGACTACACTGTGTAGTTTTTGACATGAATTCCTATAAAATCAAGGGTGGTAGCAACTTATTTATGATGAGATGGCTTCAACCACCAAACAATATTACAAACATAACTATTGTATGTATTTATTGCTGACAAAGCAATAATGTTTCTTTGCGTAGGTAACTACATTGTAGCAGAAGTTTTTTAAAGGATGTGTAAGTGTAATATTTAATTGAAAAAATGTGTTCGCTTTTTCCAAGCATTTCTATATGTCGGTAGTATTGAGTAGTATAATGCCTTTGAATAGAAAAATGATTGTGTAAATAAAATGTTTCCCTATGCTAAATGCATTGGAAACCACGCATAATTCAATTAATTGAGCGAGTGACTCCTTTTGGCTCTTTTGTTGGCTCTTTTGGCACGGACCACAGTTTTATTTGTATGTTTCTTTTCTGTTACTGCCGATATACAGGACACATTTTATCTTCGATCCTGCTGAAATTTTGCACATATGTCTCATATTCATATGCATGCACTTATTCTCTGGTGTTTCATATCCCTACTTTTCTTAAATACATTGATTGGTTCAAATTATAAAAAAAAAATGCTTCCGATATCTTTCGAAAATTGAGACAATATTGTCTCAAATTTAACAGAGTTTCAGCCAAATCCTCCAAATGGGTAAAACTTTTAAAAAAATCTTCCGATTGATCGAAAATCCAATTGCTCCGATTAAGTTAAAATTTGACATGGTGATCAAGACCAACATTATCTCAAATTTTACACATTTCCAACCCAATTGGTCAATATTTAAGACTTAATGTCATTTTAGACAAAAGAGATGTTTGGAAAATCCGATCCAACATTCCAAAATATTTATTTTTTGAAATAACTATCATAAATTACTTTTTCCAACATTTAAGCTATATTTAAGTATAAACGAATCATAAAATTTCATTTAACTTGCAACTCCTGTCTTATAGCGAGGTTTCAATTTATTGCTTTCCGAGAATGAACAAAACTTTAACACATGAGGTATAGGGAAATCACTTAGTTTTTGGTTAATTACTTTTTAAATAGCACACGTTGGTATTGTTTTCATTTTTTTTCTAATAGAATGTCCAACTATCTATCTAGAAATCAGTTTTTTGAAAAACGTTAAACCTCAGTAAAATTCAAAACTCAAAAATAGCATGGAAATCGTCATGATTTTAATGGCATAGATAAGACTTCGTGTTAAAAATAGGAATTTAACATTACAATATCTCAAAATCTAGACACGAGAAGTTGTTCATATTTCACAGTATCGTGTAAACAGTGATTATTTATACCTCTGCCAAAAATAAGCTCATTTGGAAGATGTGACTTAACCGTTGTGCTACCTTAAGTGACGACATATTGATCGGTTCTTAAATTCTTCCAGAACCAGAGTGTATGGAGATTGGAAAGTTGCAAGTCGTATCGTATCGTGACGTGTTTGGCTGGGTGTGTTGCATGTTCTGTGCTCGCTCATCAACGCGTTACACAGAGCGTTTTCCTAGTATAGTGTTCATGCTCAGGGCCGGCGCAAGGGAAAATGGCGCCCCGGGCAAGACTAATGTATGCCCCCCCCCCCCCCCCCCCCCCCAAATATATAAAACTTTCAACACCGCACGACCTCATTCGGGTCCGGGGCGAATAGCCCCGGGAAATTTTGAATTTCAAAATAGGAATTAGTGCATTTTGGTGCATGCTATGGGCACCGGAAATCACGTGCTTTCTCCTGTCATAAAATACAATTTTTTTTACCATGATTTCATTGTTGACGCACTTTTACAGGAGAAAAATTATAGTATTGACAATGTTATGGGTGTGGATTAAAAGAAACATGTGTGCGCAGGAGAATTGCATCATTCAGGCGTATTGCAAGGGGAACACTTGTCTGGGGGAAGCAGACCCAAACGCGTAGGATCTACTTTCACCATGGGGGTGGGGAATGTGACACCCGGAATGTGGGTCGGAATGGAGGGGGGGGGGTGGGGGGGGGGGGGGGCAAAGCCCCCAAGTAATAGCCCCGCAGGGCGTTTTTTTAGAATTTAACCATTTAAAAGTGATTCTTGGGCTCAAAAATGGTACGAACTGAAGCAAAATACCAATATTTTTACACTTTTGACATAGGTATCATATGCAACCTTATGATTTTCTCAATACCTATTTTTGGTATTTGAGACTGGAAAATAAGTGCTTTTCTTTCTGATTGAATGGTTACAAACCTAACCAAATCATGTGTCCTGGAATACATTTAAGACGGACAATAATTACAAGCTTATTTATAAAAACACAAGGAGGAGTAGGGGGTTGAGAAAATTTTGTATCAAGGCCGATAATTTTGGTGCAATTTTGATGCTAACTTCACCAGATTTTGTTGGGGGAAAAGCACGATATTTCTATAAAGAATTTTAATTTTGTTTGAAAGTATGAACTTGTTTTCGTGATATTTAGCGCCCCCCTACACCTTCATTAAATAAATTATATATTTTGGAAGTACCTATAAGCATTTGTTTTCATGATATTTTCTTATATTTTGAACGTGAAATTTTATAAATTTTGTAAATGATACGTCTAGGGGTCGTAAGCGCCCCATCCAGGAGGGCGCAAGCGCCCCCCTGGACCTGGCGCCCCGGGCGGTCGCACTCCTCGCCCGCCCCTCGCGCCGGCCCTGTCATGCTTTATAGGTCGGGTATCAGCTCATTCGCCTCATGATCATGTCCAAGAATACTGTTGTAGGTGCCGTTGCCATTGAAACCTCCTTGTTGTTGCCTCGGTTGAAAATGATATGCGAGTCTTCCGTGAAACTTATCTCTCAGTGACAGCCTGTTGACAGATAATATATTTCTTAGAAACACAGCTGCAATAAGTGATAAGCAACTTGCGTTCTCTCAATGCAACAATATTGCCAAGTAAATGAACCGTTCCGCCAGAAACATAATATGTTACTGACCAGACACTCTTGCCGACCACGACGTGGACCCGCGACACAGGGAAGCCGTTGAACGTCGAGGCTAACTCCCTGGTGTAAGCGCCCATGTCCCGCACCTCCAGCCAATCCCCAGCCTCCATCTCAGGTAGGAGGATGTGTTGGTAGATCACGTCCTTGCTGCTGCATGTGGGACCGAAGATGGAGGAAGACGTAATTGCGCCAAGAACAGGCTGTGAATAAATTAATTTATTCCCTGATAGCTCAATCTATAAAATCTGCCATTCCGGCTCATAATAAAATCATTGTTGCTGGAAAATAGTCAAGTATCTACCTAAGTGGCCTTAAAATTATATGATTGTATCAGTGGTGTAACAAGAGAATGAAGAAGAGTATCTGGCGTCATATTTTTTCTCTAGCCAACCGATAGCTATATGCCACTGGAATGTATACGTTTAGTTTTATTATATTTTTGACTAAACTCTAGCGGAAAATGTTTTGTGACACAGCATTTTTAGAAAAAATCAATAATCTAATGAACCCTACATATATGTAGGAAGTACAAAACATTAAAGCTGGTAAAGATAGAAAAATTTTGCTTTCAGATATTTTTTAAATATTTCACACGAATAGTATACATTACCTATGCGTTTCTCAGGATGGAGGGAAACATTTTATTACAGATTTTACGAAGATGAATATTGTATAATTATTTAAAATTTATGAATTAAGTATATAATAGTCGATTCCACTAAATAAGTCGAATTCTTTAAATGTGACACATTAAGATTGTTTCTAAATGAATTAGTGAAAATTAATCGTTGACTTTCAAGGGTCAACAGTCAAAGAAAGAGTTGTAGTTTATATGGCCATAATGCATTCCATATCATACAAAGCAAATACATGATTAAATGCCAGTACATCGTTTGATTTTCAATAAAATCGGATTATCTTTGATTTTCGATTGGGTAACAAAATAGCGTATAATTTGATATTATTGATTATCTATTATGTTGCATAATATTGACTAACGTATCGCAAACTAGGAACCAGCAACTATAGTTTCAATTACAGGGCCCAGTTTTTCTAAACCCTGCTAAATTGGTTAGTTAAGTTTGACAGGTACCTTACTGAGCGGTTATTCAAAGAATGTAATTGGTTGTTTCCATGGCCATTGAGTCGGATTTGAAATAATGAAATTAAGGTATCAAACATGTAGAACGTTTACCCATAAAACACAACATTATATTTGAAAGAAAAGAGCAAAGAAAACTGTGAAAAAAAATAAGGACTGGTATTTCCCAGGTATGCCGGATTAACTAAATACTACATTGGCGGCATAGCCAATCAGATACTTTAAAATGAATAAAAAGGTTAGATAATCTGGCACAATATAGTGAGAAAATCTCACTGACTCTTTTCAGAAAAGCCTCACGAAGTACTCATCTTGGACGGGTGTAAATGCAGGGAGAGGAGACGAACTCATCGCGAATATCCCAAAACTGCCGTGTGTCCCATCGTTGACGAAATACATCACGTGTCTTCCATCCTCGTTGTGAATCTACGCAGAATAAAGAACCTAATCTAATGCCGAGTACGTACAGGTTTCATAATTGAAATGAATACCTTGTCATGGTCAGAATGTGGAGAATTTCTTTATATTTTTTTAATTTTGTACCTTATTCAAGTAAACGAATGTTAAATCATTTGGAAGAGAGTATTTGAAGAATGGTACGACAAGGAACTTCCCACCTTACTCCTGGCATGTATCTGTGCAGCGAAGTATTGTACATGTGTTGAACAATAGGAGAGACAGTGCTGACCCCTGGAGTTTGTACCCACCTCTCTCTTGGCATGTATCTGTGTGTAGAGCGTGAACGCTGATGCTGCGAAGAATGTCCCTGGCTCAGCGATCACTTGCAGCTCAGGATCAGGAAACAATTCACTCAGAGCAGAGTTTATGACAATGGCACTCTGGAAGGAGAGAATGAGGAAGAATGAGAGAAGAAACATTAAAGATGAGTTTGAGATGAGCTTTACACAGTACAGAACATGCCTTCCGTCCTTTGCTCACTCCATTCATTCATCGATAACTATTGCAGCGAACACAAACTCGGGGAGCTCTCTTAGTAAAACGGCTTGGATAAAGATTGTTCGATCAACAAACCTCGGCAATGGAAGATCCTGAGTGTCCTGGAAATCCCCCTCCAATATCCAGGAGCGTCATCTTGAATCCCATTCGCTCTGCCTCGTCGAAGAGACCCCGGGCCAGAACGAGGGCTCGCCGGAAAACCTCCGGGTCGTTGAAGAGGCAGCCGACGTGGAAGCTGACGCCCATCAGGTCGCCGTCGAGCTCCCGGACCTGACGGATGAGACGAGGACCCTCGAGCAGAGCATCGCACCCGAACTTGAAGCCCAGCATCCACTTGGCGTCGGCGGCGTCGTATCGGAAGCGGAGCACGAGTCTGAACATCGAACAAGTTGCATAAACGCTCTCTCGAAGACTAACATCGTCAAAACTGGAAAATATATTTTGGAATTATATATATTATGTTTCCATAATCTGTTACGGAGCGTAGATAAAGCTTGGATACGGTTCATTCGGTGTACTACAACTGACCCATCTGGCCCATAAAACTTTTTCATTTCTCCAATATATTTCAAATCAGTTATATAAATGTTATTTAGTACCACTCTCTTGGATTATATTTTTATTAATTGCATTTTTAATAGCTATTAAAAAAAATAGCTTTTACTAGCTATATCTTAGTAAAATACAAATATTTGAACAGAAACACTGGTATTATCAAGATAAAATAAAATTAGTCAAAATATTTCGTCGATACGTTCGATCGACTGTATTTTACTAGTTGGTTCCTGGTATATTATCTTCTTCTTTCTTTTATTAACTATATCTTATTGTAAGTGAGACTCAATTATACAGAGTAGTAGATGATCTATCTTATTCGACAAGTGTAAACCCACTTAGCCGCCGGGTCGAGGGTCAGCGTCTTGCGCAGCTCGATGTCGTTGTCGAATGTCGTGAGATGAACGCCGAGCGCCGCGGCGTGACGTATGTGCGACGCCGACTTGGCGGGGTTGGCGTAGATGATGCGAGACGCCGGGACGCCGACGCTCATCACGTCATCAATCTCAGGCTAAGCAACCCACAAATTTGATATAATTTTCTAAATTCAGAGGAAGCAAGATAAAAAAAATTGATACTAAAAATAATTCTTATTAAAATCTTACTTTAAAATTTAAAAGCACTTCTGATCAATACCATAATTAAAATGTAACTTATTTTCTTTTGAGCCAATTGGATGGCTTGTTTTTCGCGTCGGTTATTTAATCGCTCTTGTTCTGCTAATGATAATCATCGTTTTGTGAGAGTTAGACAAATATTATAAACATCTAAAAAAAATGCTACAGAATGTTTCCTTTTTCACTTATTTTGAATACCTGTTAAAGATAATGGATCAAAACGCAAACAATGGCATATATTTATTCCTTTGCTTCGTTACATTTCATATTTCAATTTTTTTGATATTTCTGTTAAAAGTATAGTTGTTCCTATAGTGGAACCAGTTTTTCGCGATTATCTCGGAATATACAAAATGCAGTAGCTGAGTTTTGCTCCAAAGCTCCTCACTTGTACACAGGAGCTCAACAAAATATGCCATCGTTCCGCCTTTGGGAAATATGTCGGATATCTCGAGAGGCATATGAGGCACAAAATGGCACACGAAACAAAAGTTATTGAGATAGACACTCCGAAAAAAATATGTATATAATATATCTTCTGCGATTGGTTGATCCCGTCAATTTGAAAGTTTTCAAGGTTATTAAGGTCTTATCAAATTTTACAAATTTAACCCAAACCTCCAAGAATATCTCCGATTATCCGAAAATAAAAATGTTCCGATTAATTTCAATTTTCTCATGGTGACCATGCCTAACATTGTCTCATATTTTACATCAGAGTAGAAGGACAAGTATTTACTGACTGGCTGCCATATAAAAGAGCTAAGGGAGATTCATCGTAATGTAGTACCAAACATACACTATACATGGATCTGCTATTCAATTATTCCAGAGCTGTATTGTGACTTATCTAGATAATTTTATGTAGATTAGTTATCTAGATAATATTTTGATATCTATCATCTTATCTAGATAAATTTGTCAGTGATTATCTTTTATCTTATCTAGAAAAATTAATCGTTTATCTTTTATCTAAGATTTTTATTATCTAGATAAAGAAAAAAGGAAAATGCATTGATTTCTTCCGTGTTCTGAAGAAGCTTGATGAGAAACGTTCAAATATTTTTGTGAATCAACAAACCATCAGGAATGCATCGACCCTTTAAAATGTGCGTGCATATAATAATTCCCAATGAACAACACAAGTATTTACTGACTGGTATACCATTTGAAAGAGCTGTCAAAAGAGATTCGTCGTAAAGTAGGTTTCCTTTCAAAAACGGAATATATTTTTAAGCCCTTCTCAACAATTAATTTATTTTATCTTTATCTAAACTAAACAATCTAGAAAAATTACGAGTTATCTTTTTCTATATCTAGACACAAATTTTAAACATGTATCTATTATCTTATTTAGATAACATTTTTGTTCGTTATCTTCATCTATGTCTAGATAACGAAAATAGATTATCTGTCACAACACGTTCCAAAGTATAATGTCCAGTTATTCAATACTCTGCTAAAACAAATAATTATAACTTAACATAGCCATTCTAGGAATGGCATTGGTTGTTGCCATGACAATACAGTCCCTAATCAACCGTTTAAAAGTTAGCAAAGTATTGAAAGACTGACCACTGACCCTAATGTGGTAACTGGAAATTGACTACGTTATCTTTGATTCTTTGATCGTTGATCTTTGATCGTTTTTGGTTAAAGATGTTGCACATATCAGTGCTCCCTTATCAACGCGTTACACTGAGCGTTTCAAGTTTACCTTTGAAGCGCAGTCGAAGCCAGTTCCAAGGGCCGCTAGGACCCGGACCATCGCAAAGTTTGGCTGACACTTAAAAGCTACAAACAACAACAATAATAGCAAAGCACAAGTTTATTGTGATTTTGTTTTTTCAGTGCTTACTGTTGAGTTTTAATTCTTATATTTTTAGTAGAGTCGACTTAATGGGTTTAAATTTGCGGTAAAATGCTTGAGAGAAATCCTTCTTTTAAATATGCACATCAAATACATGTACAAAAAAACAGATCAAACGACTCAGATCAGGTCGAATACTTTAATAAGACATCAACGCCTTATTCTATCTGTTAATTTAAACTCTTTTCTGATGATGGATCTTCCCATGATATTATTTATCATTAAGATTATAATTTAAAATTCCTGACCGTAATAAGGATGAACTCTGGGCATTTGTCGCCTCCATTCCTCGTGTTTCTTGACGACGTCCCCAAGATCCAGGATGTAGAACGCTTCGTCCTGATCTCCCGCAAGACAGATATCTCGACCAACCTTCAGGACGTCAACGTTATCCTCCAAGACGTGAACGAGGTCCTGATGTCCTGACTGCCCTACTTTCAGGACGTCAGCGTTATCCTCCAGGACGTGTACGAGGTCCTGATCTCCTGACTGCCCTACTTTCAGGACGTCAACGTTATCCTCCAGGACGTGAACGAGGTCCTGATCATCCGCCTTCTCCATCCACATTAAAGCGTTCAAGTAGACAATCGTTCACAGACTGAGCTAATTTTGTACATTCAATGATGCAATTGCATTGCCATGACAATAGTTGAACCTAGGTATTAATAGTAGATCATGAGGCAGCCAAAAGAGACCCTACCAACCTTGACACGGAAGGTTTGGAAACTCTTTTGGGTACCTCCAAAGTATGCACATTATACTTTGACTTGTGTGGCATCGGTGCGTTGGTCGGCCCCAGTGGGGTGGGGAGGGGGGGGGGGGGCGTAAAGGTCACATTTTTGCTTTTTTCGGACAGGCATTATTTTATTGTGGGACAATGATAGGACAACACATCATTAAAAACAGCCTGGAATCACAATATAGGAGAAAATCTGTAAGCATTAACTCAAAATAAGTGAAAAAGGAAACAAGGTGCGTGGCCATTGAGACTAACATTTTAGGTATTTTTGCTAATTTGAAGACTAATCTGTCGTTATTTTCAAAAGTTATTGCAATTTTAAGGGTTAGTATCAAGTGATTTGATCTGTGATATAGACATTTTTAATGTTTATTTTAGTGATTTTAAAGACTCTGTTGACTTGTTTCTGTCCAATGTTTTTAGAACCGATTTAGTTGTAATTTGTTTTCATTGTTTGTGATATGCCCGTTGTTTATTCAGATTTATTTATTTCTCATGGAGACCAAGCCATATTTTACATATTTTCAGTGTAGTAGGTCAAGTATTTACAAACTGGTTGCAATTTTAGGAGATTTTTTGTTCACAATTTATTTTGAGCTCCTGTGTACAAGTGAGGAACTTCGGAGCAAAACTCACCTACTGCATTTTGTATATTCGAAGATAATCGCGAACAACTGGCTAAGAGTTTAGCAGTACAAGTACTACACCTACTTTTAGCATAAATATAAAAAAAATGAAATATGAAAGGCTACGAAGCAAATTAGGGAATAATATATGTCACCGTGCGTTCAAACCCCAGCGCCACAAGTGAGAGAAATAAGCAAAATATATGGGAGATGATCTTCAACTGTTTTATTTCTCATTGGCCGTAACCTAGCAACCGATCAATCATCAATTCGAACATCATCAATTCGAACCACGGCGCGGAAATTATTATTGTGATCATATTTAGTGAAATTGTGTTCACTTCATTATCATTTTGATTGCGAAAAAACTTTTGATAAACTTTTGTATATTGTAAAAAAAACTTTTGTACCAACCTTCAGGACGTCAACGTTATCCTCCAGGACGTGAACGAGGTCCTGATGTCCTGACTGCCCTACTTTCAGGACGTCAACGTTATCCTCCAGGACGTGAACGAGGTCCTGATGTCCTGACTGCCCTACTTTCAGGACGTCAACGTTATCCTCCAAGACGTGAACGAGGTCCTGATGTCCTGACTGCCCTACTTTCAGGACGTCAACGTTATCCTCCAGGACGTGAACGAGGTCCTGATGTCCTGACTGCCCTACTTTCAGGACGTCAACGTTATCCTCCAGGACGTGAACGAGGTCCTGATCTCCTGACTGCCCTACTTTCAGGACGTCAACGGTCCTCCAAGACTTGAAAGAGGTTCTGATCTTCTTACTGCCCTACCTTCAGGACGTCAACGGTATCCTTCAGGATAGCTGATCTAGGATGTTGCTATCCGATTCTCAAATTATATTTTTTTTAAACCTGTACACTCGAACAAATAATAAACGGTATTCGTAAGAAAAGGATTGGCTGATAAAGGTTTGATGGCATCATTCTATTAAGTATGTGCTAATGCATCATCTTACATCTTATCATCTTAAGCTGATTTCATTGATAATAACAATGATTGTTGTCAAGGAACCTGACCACCAGCCAATCCGTTTTGTACAAATACCGTTTTTATTGGTTTATTAACTAACTAGAGAACCCCGCCAAGTAATACATGACCCAATAAGCTCTCTTTCTGGGCAAGGCAATGCATAACTGAAGATGGACCACATTAAAATAAAACTACTCTGATATGCTGGCAAAGAATTGTCTCTCGTGATAATTTTTTTCAACTCACGGAATGACCGATCATAAATGCAAATCAAGGCTTTTTTATAGTTATATCTGTGGAAGGTGCATACTAACCCCACACTAACCCCAATGCACACCTGTAGTGTACAATGTAAATGAGAAAAAAAGATACCATGTGTAACTATTTTTAAAATATTTAAATATATCGTGAATAACTCAATATTATTATTTTAAGCATTTTAAGCATTATAAAAATATGAACAGTACGACTCAATGTTAAATAAAAACAAAAACTTCAGTTGCATGGTATATAGAATTAAAATGATTTTATAATATTTGAAACACAACAGAATAAAATGTATCTATATGATGATCGAATTCAGGTTCCAAAATTTTATTTAATCGAATCCTGTTTACAATTGAATTATTGTGTCAGGAGATGTACACCATAGTCTAGGGTATTCTTCTCCGCAACCGATCAACGCGACTGGCCAAGTCCATCACGGGGGGGGGGGGGGGGGGGTCAAAATAAGAATACATATTTGAAACTGAATTAAAACAAATAGGCGTGATTGATATTTAAATGGAATATGATTTGATTTGCAATTATGATGAACGAAAGTGGTATTGAGATTAAATCGAAGTTCGTCACTTTTTATGTAATAACTTAAAAAATTACGAAATTTTCGATATACAATTTTATGCATATTTCCACTTTCTAACTTATCCTGATTATTTAATCGTTCGCATATTCTCTGCACACATGAACACATCAACGAACGATTCAGTATTAGGTATGTAGGTGTACCAATTAAAATCTTTTGATAAAATGCTAAGTTGTGAAGTAAGCAGAAAATGTATGTTCTTGCTTGCTTGATATTTGTTTATTGAGCGAGCGTAGCGAGCGTCACCACGGTACACTTATGGCACTTTCTCTGTGTGTTTTTTTTTTTTTTTTTTTTTGTGTTCACTGCCCAGGTCAAACCGCACAACCAATCGATCTGAAATTTTGTACACATACTAACGTAATCTATGCGATCCCTGGGATCTTTTCTGAACGAGATCCTGTGATTGGTTCAAATTTTATAAAAATTATCTTTCGATTGGTTGGTTCGATCAATTTGAAATTAAGCAAAGTCATTGCAACCAACATTGTACCCAATCAAAAAAAAATTCAGCCAAATCCTCCAATTGGTTCAAATTTAAAACCATTTTTCCTGTGATTTTTGAAATTTAAACTGGAACCGATTGACCGACCAACTAAAAACTTCGCATGGTCATTTGTACCAACATTTAAGGTATTTTTGCCAATTTTCACTCTAATCTGTCGTTATTTTCAAAAGTTTTTGTCATTTTAGGGACATTTTGCGTGTTGGCTGTCAAATTCACGGTGACTTCGAATCTTCAGTTCAAGGCAAGGTAGTTAGAGCAGAAAGTTTTAAACGATATGAAACTAATAATGACCGTTCAACAGATTGATCTGATATTGTGTACACACACTACATATCATATCATATGGGTGGTCCCAGGTATATTTTTTGAACGAGATCCTGTGATTTTTGAAAATTAACAAGGAACCGTTCAATCATAAAGGTTTAATCGATCAACTTAAAACTTAGCAAGGATTGGCACCAATATTTGTGGAGATTTTGGAGATTTTTATACAAGTCTGTGACGAAACTAAAGAATTGTTGGCTTTTAATGACATTCGATAGACATAATTTCGGTTCGAGGTGTTGCGTGTATCCGTGCTCGCTCATCAACGCGTTACACAGAGCGTTTTCCTAGTATAGTCATATCAAATGAGAGACGTAATATTGGAAATTAGGTCCAATATCAAAAGGTAACAATAAAATACACTCTGGACAGAAATGTTACCTTGCGCCGCCCCCCCCCCCCCCCCCCCCATAACCCACTCCAAAAATTTCAGCATTTATTCACATGAAATGTTGGTTTGCCATGATTCTAGTCAAGGTCTCCAGTGGAAATTCTAATATTTTCTTCACTGCCAAATGGATTCACTCCTACATTTGGAAAGTTTCGAAAAAAGTGACTTTTTCAATGACAATTTGGTTTATATTTAGTATCTCTCTAAATACTTATCGGATTCAAACGAAACTTTTTGCTTGCCAGTTCGCTTGAAATTATGTACAGGAAAAGTCATTTTTCGTTGAAAATTGTGCTAAATTCGCGTCGAACAAATAAGCGATACGTGATGGAGCCACTTCTGGCAGGAAAATTTTTATATGCACTTTTTTGTTTTGATGTTCGTGTTTCCACAAGGCAGTGAAAAAGGAGAAACAAATTAAATGTAGATTTAGTTACAAGTTTACTTTTTCAGCCATAACAAACAACTAAAGCAAATTTTATATCATTTATTTACATAAATAAACCCTTTACAACCGCCATTATCATAGTACCAAAGAATCCACCAGAGGTCAGTCATGTTCCTTATTTTCTCGAATAGACTTGAATCGTAACGCAACTTCCGATCTCCGGATTCCATGGCCAAATATTGTTCAGGTCGATTTGTGAAAATTAGTTTCACTGCCTACTAAAATTGATTTTCACTGCACAATTGAAATTGACGTTTAAAATTAAGAGATCAGAAAAGGCGATGTTTTTCACGAATAACTCGGTAAATACTGAACAGAATGTCACGAAAGTGTAACTATAAATCAAGTCACGTAATTTTGTACATTACTGGAGAGTTTCAACTTGATCGGTGGAAAATTAAAGATTTGTATAAAGAACGAAATTTTCAGCCACGTTGCTACGGGGACGACGTTCTTCTCTTTTAAGCGTATTATAGTAAAGGATTGATAATTTACAAAACAAAATAAAAGGATTATATTTGAATAGCCTATTCAATGTGACTTCACTGGTAGTTTATGACATATATTTCTATAAATAAGGAATGATAGCAACTTATTTGATATTTCATTATGATATGGCTTAAACTACGAAACAATATTACAAACATAACTATGTGTATGTTATTTTTATTGCAAACAAAATCAACAATGTTTCTTTGGGTAGGTACACCATGGACGGGTACACATTGTAGAAAAAATGTGTCCGTCTTATTTTAAACATTTCTTAATGGCGGTAGTATGTGAGTAGAATACCCTATGAATAGAAAAATGATTTAGGGAATAAAATGTTTTTCTATGCAAATGCATGAGAAAATGCGCGTAATTCAATCACCATGGAATACTTATTATTGAGCGAGCGACTCCTTTTTTTGCTCTTAGCACGGACCACTGATTTTGTGTATATGTTACTTTTCTTTTACTGACGATACAGGTCATTTTTATCTTCGATCCAGTTGATATTTTGCACACATGTACTGACTATCCTAGAGTTTCCAGACCCTATTTTTTTAAATCCATTGATTGGTTCGAATTATAAAACAAATCTTCCGATTGGTTGATGTGAGCGTTTTCATAGTATAGTGTTCATGCTTTATAGGTCGGGTATCAGCTCATTCGCCTCATGATCATGTCCAAGAATACTGTTGTAGGTGCCGTTGCCATTGAAATCTTCTTGTTGTTGCCTCGGTTGAAAATGATTTGCGAGTCTTCCGTGAAACTTATCTCTCAGTGACAGCCTGTTGACAGATAATACATTTCTTAGGAACACAGCTGCAATAAGTGATAAGCAACTTGCGTTCTCTCAATGCAACAATATTGCCAAGTAAATGAACCGTTCCGCCAGAAACATAATATGTTACTGACCAGACACTCTTGCCGACCACGACGTGGACCCGCGACACAGGGAAGCCGTTGAACGTCGAGGCTAACTCCCTGGTGTAAGCGCCCATGTCCCGCACCTCCAGCCAATCCCCAGCCTCCATCTCAGGTAGGAGGATGTGTTGGTAGATCACGTCCTTGCTGCTGCATGTGGGACCGAAGATGGAGGAAGACGTAATTGCGCCAAAAACAGGCTGTGAATAAATATTCAACCCCCTGATTACTCAAAATATAAAATATGCTATTCAGGTCACTAATAAACCCATTGGTGCTGTAAAATAGTTAAAATATCAACCTACGTGGTCTTGAAATCATGTTTGTATCAAGTTTTCAGTCAAGTTTTCAGTATGACAAGAGAATGAAGAAGGCCAACCGATAGGTATACACCACTGGAATGTATACATTTATTTTTATATTATTTTTGACGAAACTCTCATGGAAAATGTTTTTGGCACAGCATTTAAGAAAAACCAATAATCGAATGAATGTCGTAAATTATAAAACATTTAAGGTAGTAAAAAAGTACACATTTTGCATTTCAGATGCTTTTGAAATGTTTCTCGCGATTAAACATTACCTATGCGTTTCTCAGGATGTAGGAAACAACATTTTGTGACAGATGTTTAGTCGATTCCACCTAATAAGTCGATTTCTTTAAATATAAACACATCAAGTATTGATCTAATAGTGATATCTTAATGAATTTGTGAAATCTTATAGTTTACTTTCAATGGTCAAGAGTAAACTAGGAAAACGCTCAGTGTAACGCGTTGATGAGCGAGCACAGAACATGCGACATCCCCATAGTTGAGCGAGCGTAGCGAGCGTCTCCTTTCGGCTCATTTGGCACGGACCTCTGTTTTTTTTTTTTTTTTTTTTTTCTGTTGGGTGAGGCTGTACAGGTCAGAGTTTTTCTACGATCGATCTAAAATTTTGCACACATGTAGAGACAACCTTTTCTGTTTGCAGGCCCCAAATTTTTTTAAAATCCATTCATTGGTTAAAATTGAAATAAACATCTCCTGATAGGTTGAAAAATGAAAATGGTATTCGATAAATCTGATCAAATTCATATTTTGGCTATACAGGTCAGAGTTTTACTTTGATCAAGCTGAAATTTTGCACACATGTAAAACCAACCTTCTCTGTTTGCAGACCATAATTTTTTTGAAATCCATTAATTGGTTAAAATTTAAATAAATATCTCCTGATAGGCTGAAAAATGAAAACGGTCTTCGATAATTCAGATCAAACTCATATTTTGCATGATCATTAAGACCAACAACATTGTCTCTTATTTTACAAAATTTCATCCCAATCAGTTAAGAACGTATGAACTTATTAACATTTTTAATATCTGTCAGTAATGAAGTATCAAAATGAATGTTTTCCAGTGCCAATTGGATTGAATCTGATTTGTTTTATTTTAACCAGGGTTCTTAGATGCTTAGATGTTATTTTCAAGTTTCAATGAAAAGCATAATAATATGTTGTGTTGATAATGATTGAGTTATCATATTTCAATTCAATATGGATGTATATGTTTTCTGTGCTTGTGTACGCATTTCCGGTTCGAGAATTTGCATGTCCCCGTGCTCGCTCACCAACGCGTTACACTGAGCGTTTTCCTAGTATTAAGTTGGTCTTGATCACCATGCAAAATTTGAACTTAATGTGAACATTTTTATTGTCGACCAATCAGAAGACATTATTTAAACTTAAACCAATTAGAGGATTTGGCCTTCATACTGCATCCGATTTTATGCGCTAGTTCAAAAATGCTTTCATTTTACCAAAGATAATTAAAGCAGGAAGATGTTTCATGTAATGTTAAAATCTCTCTGTGAGAATTTGTGAAAAAAATCAAAGTCCCATGTCTCATAATAAACCTCACCAATAGATGTCTCTGATTCATATATGTCTGTCTCTCTCCCACTTATGTTATTGGACTTCAAAACCCTCAAATACAATGTTGCAATGTCTATCTAATACAATTCACAGTTTACCTTGAAAAGTCCAAGCTGGTTCTGAAGTTGCTTCAAGTTCCATGGCTCTGGTAATCGGCATTTACTTATTAAATGTAACTTTTAATGTACACAATTTCGAGCTGAATAAAGTGCAATTGATCTCATGTCATTTCGTTATGTATTGAGAGAGAAATTAAATAAAACCTAAGATTTCATGGCAAAGAAACTTTTGTTTGCTATTTTTAATTTTATCTGGCCATGGAATATTTCATAAGAAAATGCTGGTAGAGATAGTTAAAAACAGTCTATGAACCTTGAAATCTTGAAATGCAGTGCTGCCAGAATGATCCCCAAACACAGAGACATCTATTGGTGAGGTTTATTATGAGACATGGGGACTCTGTTTTTTTTCGCAAATTCTCACAGACAGATTTTAACATTACATGAAACATCTTCTTGCTTTAATTATCTTTGATTTTACTGTACATTGTGGATAGCTTGCCTGCTCTACAGGCCTTGCCTTGGAACAGAAGCTTAAAGAAGGCAGGGATGACAATTTAGTATACATTTTTCAAGATTATGGAATAAAATGACCTTAAAATGACAAAACTTTTGAAAAAAACGACAGATTAGACTGAAAATTGGCAAAAATATCTAAAATGTTGGTACCAATGACCACGCGAAGTTTCAAGTTGATCGGTCAATCTGTTCTAGTTTAAATGTCAAAAATCACATGAAAAATGGTTTTAAATTTGAACCAATAGGAGGATTTGGCGGAAACTTTTTATGATTGGGTACAATGTTGGTTGCAATGTTTTTGCTAAATTTCAAATTGATCGAAGCACCCAATCGAAAGATAATTTTTTAAAAATTTGAACCAATCACGGGAGCCCATTCAAAAACGATCCCAGGGACCGCATAGATTACGGTAGTATGTGTACAAAATTTCAGATCGATTGCTTGAGCGGTTTGACCTGGGCTGTGACCACAAAAAAACAAACAAACAAACAAACAAACAAACAAACAAACAAACAAACAAACAAACACACAGAGAAAGTGCCATAAGAGTACCGTGGTGACGCTCGCTACGCTCGCTCAAAAAACAGTTATATTTAAGATGGCTAATGCATTCCATATCATACAAAGCAAATATACTTATGATTAATTGCATAGGTATACATCGTTTGATTTTCGATAAATTTTGCTTATCTTTGATTTTCGATCATATTCCACAATACAATTCAAGTCGGACAATTTGAAATTCTAGACAATGAAATATTGTTTTGAATGAAACTCTGAAATCCAATTGGCTTATGATTGAAATTGTACAATTTGAATTGTATTGCGATAAAAAAAATAGCGATAAAATGTTATATGATAATCGCTGTTGCATATCATTGACTAACGTATCGCATATTATAGAAACCAGCAACTATAGTTTCAATACAGATTACTAAAGTTACTTAGCTGTCATTCTAGAAATGTAATTGGTTGTTTCCATGGCAATCGAGTCGATAATCAACTGTTTAAATTAAGCAGAGCTTTGAAAACCTGGACCTAAAGTATCAAAACATATTTTACCCATAACGCAACATTACATTTGTAAGAAAAGAGCAAAGAAAAGTGTGAAATAAAATATTAAGGGCATGGTATTACCAAAGATAAAATTGTACTCACTTGGACGGGTGTAAAAGCAGGGAGAGGAGACGAGCTCATCGGGAATATCCCGAAACTGCCGTGTGTCCCATCGTTGACGAAATACATCACGTGTCGCCCAGCCTCGTTGTGCATCTACGCGGATTAAAGAACCTAGTATAATGCCGAGTACGTACAAGTTTCGTAATTGAAAGGAATACCTATAGAGTCAGAAATGGTCAGAATATGGAGCATTTCTTAATCTTTTTTAACTTTACCTTATTCAAGTCAACGAATCTTAAATCATTTGGAAGAGAGTATTTGAAGAATTATACGACAATGAACTTCCCACCTCACTCCTGGCATGTATGAGTGCAGCGAAGTATTGTACATGAGTTGAACAATAGGGGAGACAGTGCTGACCCCTGGAGCTTGTACCCACCTCTCTCTTGGCATGTATCTGTGTGTAGAGCGTGAACGCTGATGCTGCGAAGAATGTCCCTGGCTCAGCGATCACTTGCAGCTCAGGATCAGGAAACAATTCACTCAGAGCAGAGTTTATGAGAATGGCACTCTGGAAGGAAAGAATGAGGAAGAATGAGAGAAGAAACATTAAAGATGAGTTTGAGATGAGCTTTACACGGTTCAGAACATGAATTCCGTCCTTTGCTCACACCATTCATTCATCGATAACTATTGCAACGAACACAAACTCGGGGAGCTCTCTTAGTAAAACGGCTTTGATAAAGATTGTTCTATCAACAAACCTCGGCAATGGAAGATCCTGAGTGTCCTGGAAATCCCCCTCCAATATCCAGGAGCGTCATCTTGAATCCCATTCGCTCTGCCTCGTCGAAGAGACCCCGGGCCAGAACGAGGGCTCGCCGGAAAACCTCCGGATTGTTGAAGAGGGAGCCGACGTGGAAGCTGACGCCCACCAGGTCGCCGTCGAGCTCCCGGACCTGACGGATGAGACGAGGACCCTCGAGCAGAGCATCGCACCCGAACTTGAAGCCCAGCATCCACTTGGCGTCGGCGGCGTCGTATCGGAAGCGGAGCACGAGTCTGAACATCGAACAAGTTGCATAAACGCTCTCTCGAAGACTAACATCGTCAAAACTGGAAAATACATTTTTTAATTATATCTCATAATGTTTCCAAATCTTTTACGGAAAAATCGTAATTTGATAAAGCTTAGATAAAGCTTGAATACGGCCCATTTGTTGTACAACTCCGTACCCATCCGATCCATACAACGTTTTCATTTCTCCAATATATTTCAAATCAGTTATATAAATGTTATTTAGTCCCACTGTCTTGGATAATTTTTACTTAATTACATTTTAAATAGCTATTAATTAAATTGAGATTAATTTTAAATAGATAGATGATGTATCTTATTCAACAAGTGTAAACCAACTTAGCCGCCGGGTCAAGGGTCAACGTCTTGCGCAGTTCGATGTCGTTGTCGAAGGTCGTGAGATGGACGCCGAGCGCCGCGGCGTGACGTATGTGCGACGCCGACTTGGCGGGGTTGGCGAAGATGATGCGAGACGCCGGGACGCCGATGCTCATCACGTAATCAATCTCAGCCTAAGCAATGCAACACATTTGATAGTTTTAACGTATTCAGAGGATAACCAAGTATCGTCGAGAACATTAGATGAGCTTAAGATCAAAACGCAACTTCCGAAAAACGACAATTTTGAGATAAAGGATGGCTTATAATAACGCGATGCAAGCTCTATCTTTTAAATAGTATTTGATTTTGATACTAAAAATTAATTCTAATTCAGATCTTACTTTAAATGTACTTCCGATCACATCATAACCATAATTTAAATGTAACTTTTGTTCACTTGAGCCAATGTGATGGCTTGGTTTTCGCGTCGGTTATTCGATTACACTTGTTCAGCTAAAGATAAGCATCGTTTTGTGAGATACAAATATTATGTACTTTATCATTTGAAACAATGCTACAGAATGTTTCCTTGTTCACTTATTTTGAATACTTGTCAAAGGTAATAATAAATAATACTTTTGAATTACTTTGGATCGAAACGCAACTGTTGCATTTATTGCAACAGTTTGCAACAGTTGCTTATACCTTTCATTTTTTTATATTACTGCTAAGTAACTCTGAACCTGTTTTTCGCAATTATCTCGGAATATTGGTACATAAAATGTGTCTTCGTTCCACCGGGGAAATATGTCGGATATGTTGGCCAACATTGCCGTCCTAAACCTTAAGGCCCTTATTTAATATCCATTAAGCTGGATCCACATAGACCGTTTTTGCGTTTTGCGTTTTCCGTTTTTTTTCTTACAGCCAATCACCAGTCCAGAAACCGCTCACGGCAGACTTGTGATTGGTTAATAGAAAAAAAACGGAAAACGCAAAACGCAAAAACGGTCTATGTGGACCCAGCTTTAGACTTTGACTTCAGTGGTGGAATAGCATTGTTCTCCTAGTCCAAGGCTAGTCCCGCAATGTTATTGATATATAGCTATGACCTGTAGCCTAAATGGATATTAAATAAGGGTCCTGAGGCACAAATGCCAAACAACACGGAAGTTATTTATATAGACACTCCGAAAAAACATACCTTCTGCTATTGGTAGATCCAGCCAATTTAAATTGTTACAACGTTTCAGCCTAATCCTCCACCATGCCTCCAACCAGTTCATTAAAAATATCTCCGATTATTCGAAAATAAAAATGTTCCGATTTATTTCAATTTTCTCATGGTGACCAAGCCCAACATAATCTCATATTTTACATATTTTCAGCGTAGTCGGTCAGTATACATTACAGAATGGTTGCCATTTTAAGAGTATTGAAAGAGCTGTCAAAAGAGATTTATCGAAAAGTACCATAGATGTACTGAACATGGATCTGCAATTCAATTATTTCAGAGTATAATGTGGTAATTGGAAATTGACTCTCAGAAATAATGTAGTTGTTATATTTGATTCAGTGGATCGGATTTGGTTGGAAATGTTGCACTTCACGTTACATTGAGCGTTTTCAAGTTCACCTTTGAAGCACAGTCGAAGCCCGTTCCAAGCGCCGCTAGGACCCGGATCATCGCGAAGTTTGGGTGACACTTTACAGCTATACGAACAACAATTACATTCATAAATAACAACATTAAATAGCAAACCACAAGTTCATTGTGATTTTGTACTTTCAGTACTTAATTTTTAGTTTCCATCATTTTATTTGTAGTAGAATGGACTTTATGGGAATAAATTTATTGCGATAAAATGCATGAGATAAATCCTTCTATTATTGAGCGAGCGTAGCGAGCGTCATCACGGTACTCTTATGGCACTTTCTCTGTGTGTTTTTTTTTTGTTTTTTTGTTTTTTTGTTTTTTTGTTTTTTTTGTCCGCACAGCCCAGTTTAAACCGCAAATTCAATCGATCTGAAACTTTGCACATATGCTAACGTAATCTATGCGGTCCCTGGGATCGTTTTTGAACGGGCTCCTGTGATTGGTTCAAGTTTAAAAAAAAATATCTTTCGATTGGTTGCTCTGCTCAATTTGAAATTTAGCAAAGTCATTGCAACCAACATTTTACCCAATCATAAAAAGTTTCAGCAAAATTCTCTCATTGGTTTAAATTTGAAACCATTTTTCCTGTGATTTTTGAAATTTAAACTAGAACCGTTTGACCGACCAACTAAAAACTTTGCATGGTCATTGGTACCAACATTTAAGATATTTTTGCCAATTTCCAGTCTAATCTGTCGTTATTTTCAAAAGTTTTTGTAATTCTAGGGACATTTTGCGTGTTGGCTGTCAAATTCACGGCGACTTCGAATCTTCAGTTCAAGGCAAGGTAGTTAGAGCAGAAAGTTTCAAACGAAATGAAACTAATAATGACCGTTCAACAGATTGATCTGATATTGTGTACACACTAATATCATATCATATGAGTGGTCCCAGGTATATTTTTTGAACGAGATCCTGTGATTTTTGAAAATTAACAAGGAACCGTTCAATCATAAAGGTTTAATCGATCAACTTAAAACTAAGCAAGGTTATTGGGACCAATATTTTTGGAGATTTTGGAGATATTTATATAAGTCTGTGACGAAATTTAAGAATTATTGGCTTTTAATGCCATTTTTGATTGACATAATTTCGGTTCGAGGTGTTGCGTGTATCCGTGCTCGCTCATCAACGCGTCACACAGAGCGTTTTCCTAGTTAAGCACATAAAATACTTGTAAAAAAATCAGATCAAACGGCTAAATGCATTAATTAACATTACCTTAATAAGACATCAACGCATAATTCTATCTGATAAATTTAAACTCTTTTTTGATGATGGAGCTTCCATTGATATTAATTATCATTAGATTATAATTTTAAATTTCTGACCGTAATAGGGATGAACTCTGGGCATTTGTCGCCTCCATTCCTCGTGTTTCTTGACGACGTCCCCAAGATCCAGGATGTAGAACGCTTCGTCCTGATCTCCCACCAGACAGATGTCTCGACCAACCTTCAGGACGTCAACGTTATCCTCCAGGACGTGAACGAGGTCCTGATGTCCTGACTGCCCTACTTTCAGGACGTCAAAGTTATCCTCCAAGACGTGAACGAGGTCCTGATGTCCTGACTGCCCTACTTTCAGGACGTCAACGTTATCCTCCAGGACGTGAACGAGGTCCTGATGTCCTGACTGCCCTACTTTCAGAACGTCAACGGTATCCTCCAGGACGTGAACGAGGTCCTGATCTCCTGACTGCCCTACTTTCAGGACGTCAACGGTATCCTCCAGGACGTGAACGAGGTCCTGATCTCCTGACTGCTCTTCTTTCAGGACGTCAACGGTATCCTCCAGGACGTGAACGAGGTCCTGATCTCCTGACTGCCCTACTTTCAGGACGTCAGCGTTATCCTCCAAGACGTGAACGAGGTCCTGATGTCCTGACTGCCCTACTTTCAGGACGTCAACGGTATCCTCCAAGACGTGAACGAGGTCCTGATGTCCTGACTGCCCTACTTTCAGGACGTCAACGGTATCCTCCAGGACGTGAACGAGGTCCTGATCGTTCGCCTTCTCCATCTTCAGTGAAGCGTACGAGTAGACCTTCGTGCACAGACAAACCTAATCGTGTACATTCAATGCAGAAACTATGCATTGCCATGATAAAAGTTGAAGTGAGAAATTGTACGTGCGACATGCTAATGATGTATGCTTTTATGTACAAAAACAAAAACTTGTATATTATAGACTGCCAAGCACCTTTCCCCCTAAAAGGATTGCGATCTAAAAGAAGGTCCCAGCAATAATATATTGTTGAAACATTTTCGCACTTAAAATTCGTGAAATCATTTCGCCCAGTTACTGCCGCCAAGCACAACATTATAAAGCAAACATTGTGCCCAAATTTAAGATTGAGAAAATCTCTATGTGAACCATCATAGTATAAACTTTAAAACAATTATAATCATTTAAAACGAAAAATAGAAAGTATTCAAATTTTAAAAACGTTAACAAAATCAATTTAAAAACATTTTTTTTACATAACTTAAAATACAAATAAAAAAAAATATTAAAAATTAAATTTAAAAAAAAATTAAAAGTAAAAAAAATAAAAATAAAGCTTGGCGCATTGTGTCAAGGAGGGGGCAACATAAAAAGAAGATGTCGACCAAGGAGACGACGAAAGAAAGAAGGAAGAAGAAGATGATGATGAAGGAGAAGAAGGAAGAAGTCAACATGACGGTCCAAAAACAATGCGCCAACCCAGTCAACACCAACACGTAAAATATACGTTTTATATACGTCATGCTCTGACTTTCCGACGTCGTATTTACATCCATAGGTTCGAGTATTACGTCTATACGACCAACTTAAGACGTTTTAATGTCCATCCCACGGAGGTCTAGATAACGTCAAATACACGTCCAATGTGACTTAAATGGAACCAATAATAGACGTCACATATACGAAGAAAACATACGTCTAGTATACGTCATTATCTGACGTTGTATATACATCCAGGAATACTAGATTTCTTGGTCAGCTCGCTCAAAAATACAAAAGTTTACTTCGATAACTCCTTGAGTTTAACACATATTTCAATTCTGTGAATGGAGTTTAAGAGACAGTTACATTTATGATCAATACACAAATGCAAATTATGATGACCCGGACCAGCCTCGAACTCACGTTCTTCGGATTAGTAGACCGACGCTCTAACCACTGGACCATCTGGACAGCTGAGGGTGATGCCTGCTTAGACTGGCTTTGAGTTAGTTTGAATCACCATTGTAAACAAGTCTACACATTACATACTTCATACGTCTGATTGCAACCTGCCTACGACGTATGAATCTGACATTTATTTAACGTTGCATAGACGTCGCATCAGACTTATTGTTTCAAAGTACTAAACAAGTCCACATATTACATACTTCATACGTCTGATTGCAACCTGCCTACGACGTATGAATCTGACATTTATTTAACGTTGCATAGACGTCGCATCAGACTTATTGTTTCAAAGTACTAAACAAGTCCACATATTACATACTTCATACGTCTGATTGCAACCTGCCTACGACGTATGAATCTGACATTTATTTAACGTTGCATAGACGTCGCATCAGACTTATTGTTTCAAAGTACTAAACAAGTCCACATATTACATACTTCATACGTCTGATTGCAACCTGCCTACGACGTATGAATCTGACATTTATTTAACGTTGCATAGACGTCGCATCAGACTTATTGTTTCAAAGTACTAAACAAGTCCACATATTACATACTTCATACGTCTGATTGCAACCTGCCTACGACGTATGAATCTGACATTTATTTAACGTTGCATAGACGTCGCATCAGACTTATTGTTTCAAAGTACTAAACAAGTCCACATATTACATACTTCATACGTCTGATTGCAACCTGCCTACGACGTATGAATCTGACATTTATTTAACGTTGCATAGACGTCGCATCAGACTTATTGTTTCAAAGTACTAAACAAGTCCACATATTACATACTTCATACGTCTGATTGCAACCTGCCTACGACGTATGAATCTGACATTTATTTAACGTTGCATAGACGTCGCATCAGACTTATTGTTTCAAAGTACTAAACAAGTCCACATATTACATACTTCATACGTCTGATTGCAACCTGCCTACGACGTATGAATCTGACATTTATTTAACGTTGCATAGACGTCGCATCAGACTTATTGTTTCAAAGTACTAAACAAGTCCACATATTACATACTTCATACGTCTGATTGCAACCTGCCTATGACGTATGAATCTGACATTTATTTAACGTTGCATAGACGTCGCATCAGACTTATTGTTTCAAAGTACTAAACAAGTCCACATATTACATACTTCATACGTCTGATTGCAACCTGCCTACGACGTATGAATCTGACATTTACATAACGTTACATAGACGTCGCATCAGACTTATTATTTTACGTGCTAGTGGGACGTGCACAGTACGTATCATCTACGTTTAAATGTTACGTACCAAAAATTAGACATTGCGACTTATGTGGTACGTCGAAAATACGTCTGGTGTTCACTGGGAAGCTTCATTTTTTTTTTTGTTTTTTTTTAATTTAATTTTAAATATTTTTTTTTTATTTGTATTATTTGTATTACTTGTTTTATTTGTATTTTTATTTGTATTTGTATTTTTTCTGGAAGTGGAGTGTCTAGCAATACATTGTCTTTAATGTCGCCAAATTTCAAGACTCTCGATGGACCCGTTCGACTTTTTAAAAAAAATTAAAATTTAAAATTATAATAACTTCACTTCCGGTCAAAATTCTCCCGATTTTCTTTCAAAAGTAGGCGTGAGAAGGGGGACTCTATGTGTCTACTAAATTTCAACTCTCTAGACCAAACCATGCAATCTGTAGAAAAGGGCAAGCAAATCGACCGTGGGCAGCTAGTACTAACTAACTAACTAACTAACTAACTAACTAACTAACTAACTAACTAACTAACTAACTAACTAACATGAAAGTCAATTCTTGCATGTTTGAGGCCCAAAATTCACCCCGAAGGGATGCTCGCAGCACTTTGATTTTTGGTTAGGTGTTGTCAGATGGTTAATAATACCCGATAACTATGGTTTTTAACTTTCATTTCTCACTGCATGGATGCCATGCGACACCTCGTTTCGACCACTTAAGCCGTTGCGGTATAAGTCTGTAGTAGTAGCTCGCACGTTGTATTAGAGCGGTGCTTGGCAGCGTCGAGCTAGCGCCCGACTAGATCAGGGCCCCTTTCTAATGACACAAATTACTGCTTGTAGTATCCAGTAGTTTCTGATTGGAGCTATGCCACTGCGAAACTGTCCTTGAACTAGGTTAGGAAAATAGTAATTACCAATGAGTCCAAAAATAAGTCATTCATTAATTACAATATTGTTAAGTTAATTAATGCTAAGAGGTCATGCTACTACAATGTTGCCATTTATGACTAATCTAACGACCTGGGTTCGTATTCCAGAGATGGATTACTATCTTTTCAATTTGCAGTTGAAATTTAATAGCATATTATGAGGTCATCAGAGAAGCCCATAATTCCAGAAGCAACCATGCCAGGTTCAGTAAATAATAAAAATGTAAACTTGTATTGCCTACTGAAGAAATAGATTATCGAGTTCTAAAAAGCATAAAAGATTACTCTTTTTGGTGGCAGATGGTGTGCTATTTCCAGATACAATCAGATTTCCGATAGAGTACGAAGCGTATTACTTCTTTTGGTTTTAGTTTTTTATTACTAAAACATATTTAGATTGTGACTTTACAGATGGAATAAGATACTAAAGCCCCATTTACACGGTCCAATTTCTTGTACAACTTCTGTACCACACTTCTGTGTCACACTTCTTGAATGGAAATTAGAACATGTTAAAAGTTCTGTGACAGAAAGTTGTGTCCTGTAAATACAAAATTGTATGAAAAATGGGAATGTGACACAGAAGTTGTGCAAGAAATTGCACCGTGTAAATGGGACTTAACAAACTATACTAGAGAGAGCTTGCCGCTTTTAAGGAAGGGTTGTGGTAATAGGATGAAATGAAAACGAGTGACTGATAAAAATATATTTAAGTTACGCATTCGCTATTATATTTGATGGTGAAGTTTTGAAGTCGGGTCTATTGAAATTATTTTGGGATTGGGAAAGTATACAGTATGACTATTTTTGACTCATTTTATATTATTAATTCGTAGAAATAATAAGTCACAATTTAATGTTTAACACATTGTTTATTTTTAAATACAAACCAAGGTTCAAGGGCTGTATCGTAAATGTATCACTACAAACCTATAACTGTGTATACAGAACTTTAAGTCTTATTTATAATATATTAGTTGTTCGTGCTCAATGATTTAAAATACTTCAGGTGCATACGTTAATTAAACAGTCTTAAACAGAGAAGCCATTCATTACGACATGTGTCAATTAAACAAAACAAAATGTTGATAGAAACTAGTTCTCTGAATTTTGTGAAATACTAGTGGAATGTTGCTCTCGCCAACAAATTGCTAGGTCACTTTATTCAACCATTTTTCTTTGTGTCACATATACTCTCGCTATGTCAGAGTTTATCGTTCTGATTTTTATTTTAATTCCTATTTCGACGTCATGAAGTAGAAGTATTATGGTTTTGTAGGAACTTTGTTGTTTTATCAATCGTGATGTGAAAATACGAATTAAAGTAGGAATCATAACGAGGATGCGCATTCGAAAGTTCAGTCGATATTAAGAACTAACTTACGTTGATGTCTTCTTCAATTGAGTTGTGGATAGCTGTAAGGTAGGTTTAAGGAACTCAATATTTCTGTACCTCAGAAGTAGATGAGCGAAGATTTTCTCGATTTTGAGCTGCGTACACGTTTGGAATGGCGTAAGTAAGCTCAATCTCAATTGCAATTTGACTGATGTTAACAAATACAATTATAAGGAAGTATATTCTCTTACAGGATGACTCATGTCACCATTAGTAAATATGATTGAATGAATGCAGAAGTATGGGTTTATGAGTTCACTTCCAGAATCATTGAAATGAATTTCCGCCCTTTTACTCTTAAATCAATGCTTCTACCTCTAAGGTACACTCAACAAACGATAGAACATTGAGAAATAAACGGATTGACTGAAAAATAATGTATGGAATCATCCGCTGAAGTATATTCAAACTTGTTTTCTAACTCTAGTAGGTGAGCTCTTATTTCATCATAATAACAATGATTGATTGTCAATGAACCTGTCAAGCATTCAATACGTTTCGTTCAATTAGCGTTTTTTGTTTTGTTGAGTGTACAAATATTAGGCTGACATTTGTAGAAGTTCAAATTGGAAGACAATTCCGTGAATGGCTCCTCTGTTAGCGAAGCACCGACACCCGACCTAGACAAGATGGATGTTCTTGTACGGGACTTTGCTGTAGACGCGATTGCTGATCTCCTTCAAGATCTCTCCCAGAGCCTCCTCGATGGACGGCTGTAGCTCACTGAGGATGTCGCTCCAGTTCTCGTTGAGGAAGACGATCATGTTGTCGCCCAGCCTCTTGTCCCCGTTGAAGAGGTTCTGGAGGTCGATGTACAGCCGCTTTGTCTTGAAGCTCAGCTTGAGGTCGTCGATCTTCATGTAGTCCTCGCCGTCGCGCTCCTCGACGTGGCCCTTGAGGATGATCTTCGCGTTCACGTCGGCTGTAAGAGAGTAGAACGCTCGGTTAGACAGTTTATCTTTGGAGTTTTATTTAAAATGGAAAAGCAGCTAATCCTTCAATACCTAAGTATATTCATATTTTGTTTTTAAAAAGTATCAGAAGTATTTGATCTTTGTCTTTGTCTACTGGAAACTCTATCAAGAAACCAAGTCTGAATATTCTTGCAAAGGAATATGCAGTTGTCGAATCGGTGTGTCATGTTATGGGACACGTTTAATTTATTGCAAATTTTGTACCATTGAAATCACAAACAAAAAAATTATCATAATTTTGTCGAACCAAACTCTAATACGACATGCTTCATGATGACATGAATGCAACATTGAAATAATGAAAACTTCACACTCAAAACAGTCGTATTGGAGTTTTGTTCAGAGAAAAACATCAAATTGGTTTTTATTTGCGATTTAAAAAGTACAATTTACAATAAATTAAACATCAGCCTCATGACATAACATAACGAATCGACAATTACCAATTCCTTTACAATTATACACACCGATCGTTTTCTCGAAAAAGGGTCTTCATAGTTTTCATTGAGTTTTCACCACAAACATTGGAATTTGACATTACCAGCGATCCATGCACACCCACTTCCAATAGTTCTTATGCCGGTTTCCCATATACCAACATGAGGATTTGGCTGGCTTCTTTTGACGCTTACGCTCTATAGCTACTTATTTGTGATATACAAAGGTGCCTGTTCCCGCGCTACCCTGTACACAATAATGAACACGGCACGACGTATGTCTACTTACTGAGTGTGAGGTTGTCTTTGCCCTCTCCCTGGATCGGCAACACCAGGACGCGACCGCCGACGACGTAGTCTCCTTCCAAGGTCAACCTCGGGATGTCACCTCGGATCTCAATCTTCATCGTCTTGTCGGCGAACTCGCCTCTGGTGACACACAGAGAGGCGTTGTGACGTGGAGGTCAAGAGGACACAAAGTGTTCGAGAAAATAAGGAACACGACTGACCTCTGGTGGATTCTTTGATACTATCCATAATGGAGATAATGGGAGATATAAAGGGTTATTTATGTAAATAAATGATTTAAAATTTGCTTTAGTTGTTTGTTATGGCTGAAAAAGTAAACTTGTAACTAAATCAAAATTTCATTTGTTTCTCCTTTTTCACTACCCTATGAAAACACGAACATCAAAATTAAAAAGTGCATCTAAAAAGTTTCCTGCCAGAAGTGGTTCTATGACGTATCGCTTATTTGTTCGAATAGAGGTCAAGAGGACACAACGAATGCTTATTGCTATATGCAAAGTTTTCATTTAGAAAAGTAATTTTAGAGTAAGTTTTAGAGATTTAGAGTAAGTAAAGTTTAGTTGGAAAGTTGGTCCAACATTTAGGCGCTTTTGTGAATTTTCAGGCTAACCTACATTATCTGCAAAAGTATTGAAGAGTACAGGGAAGAACGCTATAAGTCATACTCTGATGAAACTAAGATAAACGAAGTATTATGTTCAAACTTTGTATCTATCTTCCATATAAATCGATATTTTAATTGCGTTTTTCAAGACATTGTGGCAATATTTTCTAAAACCCAAGATATATTCTGAAAGCTCATCAAAATCACTGCAAGATTACACATTCGCATTTTTTCATAAAATGGACTTATAGCGTTCTTTCTCTGTACCTACCCTTTATTTGACATTTTATGGACTTTTTATACGTTTTTGAAAATATTTGACACGTTTCTTGAAGAAAATTACAGATATATTTTCACTACGCCTTAGACTCAATAGGGTTGTTCACGCAAAACTATTGTAGATGGCGTTGCTGTCCTAACCGTAATAAGAACCAATCAAAATGCTGAGAAAGAGCCAATCAAAATGCGGAGCGGAATGGAATATTTTTAAACCTTAGCGGGAGTTTGATTCAGAGATCTTGGATTCAGAGACCAACCAATCAGAGAGAGACTACTCCATTGCCGCTAGCGCTGCGAGTGAGAGCAAATGGTAGTGAACAACCCAATTAGTTTCGGCTCTCTTCAAGGTCTGTAGAGAAGAAACTTGCAAACGCATATCAATTCGCATGCAGTACGAAGGAACGCTTATCAACGCGTTTCACAGAGCGGTTTCCTCATTATGTTCACGTCAGTCAGTCTGTCAAATGTTTCGTGGCTCCTCCCACTCACTTGGCGTAGTTGATGTTGCAGTTGGCGATGCCGATGATGTCCTGGTTGCGGAATGAGAGCTTGATGCTGACTGGTCCTGTTCCTTGGTCGATGTTCATCTCAGTCACTCGCAGGGGGTCCACGCTCAGCACGCCCAGCTTCGGCAGTCCTGGAGACATCACATGGCGGTAACACATGGAGATAGCTTGGGGAAGCATGGGGATAACATGGAGATAACATGGGGATAACATGGGGAGACATGAGTTTGTCCGTGTGTACTGCTCTCATAAAATATATCAGACCACTAGAAGAAAGTATTGCAGCCTCCGTATACCCCTTCCCTTTGTTATCCCCATGGAACACCTTATTATTCCAATATGTGTCAACCCTTCTTAGATACATTGTGTTAACTCCATATTTCATATGTAATCCCATGTTTTCCCAATTCTATACCCAAGTATAATGTAAAATTGACAACATTCGATTTTATGTCCACTTTATTAAAATTTGTCCTGCTTCTGCCACCAATTGTTATGCCACATTGTCTCGTCTGAATGATTCTTACTCAGTGATTATTTGAATATGAACAAAGACAGAATAAAGTTTTGACACAATTGGTAAAGCATCGTTTCTTAAGAATACTTATACCTAAACTCGTCCTATTTATGCCACCATTATTGTAGTTTAAAAAGATAGTTTTAATAATCAAGATCATGAGATTGGACAGTGTCAGTTATTCAATACTTAATTTGACGAAATGTACAAAGAATAGTTACGTTATAACACTTTGTGAAGCTCATCCTACTTCTGCCACCAGTTGTAATGCTGAGCTAGTGTCAGTTATTCAGAGCGTGTTTCAAGTAATATTACTCACCATTCTTGAACGACGACAGCGCCTTCTGCACGGCTTTCAACAGACATGCGTCGTCGGCTCGCTTGCACAAGTCAACCTCCTTCGCTGTAACACAAGCATATGACGTCACTTCCTGCTACCAGTCACGTGACTTCGCAGCGTCCAGAGAAACCTTGGAGAAAACTCACTTGAATTTTTCACTACCCAAATATAGTTTCTTCACATTAGTAATATTCTTTGAAGATATTACTACCTTCCTTGAAAGGGAAGCTTCCTTGCAGCTTCTTTCCTTTTTGTATGGGATTATAATTATCCTTACTGACTTTTTGGTTCTTTTAATAAAATAAATAATGTCAATAATACTTTGTTAGTATTATAAATATTATTTATATAATAATTGTTGATAATAATATTTTACACATATAATTTCTTACCTTGTGTTTTCATTTAATTTTAATTTTTCATCTGACAAAATTTAGTAATGGAATTACCAAAATATTAGAATAAGGGTAATAAAATTAATTAATTACTTGTATTGTGTAACAAATACGTATACCTAATGTTGCAATTTTTGTATTTGCCCACTGATGAGCCTGTCAGGCTTTGTGGGGTATTTAATGTTCTGTTTATTTTTCTTGTGTGGTTAGTGTGCAAAAAATATAACTAATATCGTGTGTTTTAATCTGGTAAACATCTTCATGCTACGGTGAGACCTTGGTTTGTAATGAACAAGACCCGAGTCTAATTTCTTCACAGTTTGATGCGTCTTATTTTGATTACTCGATGTCTTTATATTTTGCCAGCAACCCAATTCCAAATATTATAAATTATAAATTATACCACAGACGATTATACTCTTCGAATCTTATTCAACTCAACTAGGGTTTCCCTACTTTCAACAACTTTCTGAATAACCTATATTCAGATGAGTATCCACCACGAAACTCTTCTGACTTCTCTGAGTGTTTGTTTTTTGTTTTTGACAGCAACGTGCCCAAGTAAAACAGTTCAACCAGTCGATCTGAAATGTAGCACTACTAATGTCATCTGAGCGGTCTCGTGTATAATTCTTGAACACAGGGCCAGCTTTAGGCATAAGCGACGTACGCGACCGCGTACGGTGGCACATTTTGAGCGGTCTCGTGTATAATTCTTGAACACAGGGCCAGCTTTAGGCATAAGCGACGTACGCGACCGCTTACAATGGCACATTTGGATAGGCGGCACTTTCAGCAATTTTCGAAAATTTATTATTTTGTGTCATCATGTTATTTGGCCAATATTCAAGCTCGGAAGAAATAAAATTATTTTTGGGGAAACGACGACTGTGTTTTATATGTCTCCAAACAAATCTCGTTCATGTTATGTTAATACCTTCTCCTAGATAAGTTTCAGAACTATTTGTTTGCGCATGAAAAATTGCCTAGAAAAACTTATTTCAATGTTGCAGTATTTTACCAGAAACGCGTAGATTTACTTCAAAATGACCATGAAGTGTAAAAAATTCGGGAGCGTCCCCCCCCCCTGAAATTAGAGCATCATCTGAGAAAGCAGCACATTAAAAATAATATGTATGTAAACAAAAAAATAAAAGAAAGAGGCAAATCATGTCGAAAACTTACCAAAATGATTGAAATTATTTGCGGACATTGGTAATTTATATTTCCAAAATAGCTAATCTGCTATTCAAAATTGCACCAAATCGAATGACTTTGAACCAAAATTATCTCGGGAGCTGTGCCCCCGAACCCCCCTATTCGACCGTAGTCTTTCAAATGATTAAAAATGTCCGCCTCCCCCCCCCCCCCCCTCCCCCCATAGAAATGTCATCCTGCGTATGCCCTTGATAGGCGGCATACTCATTTTTCGCGTGCATCAAGAATGTATCTTAAAGTGGTTCCATCGTTTCGGCATAGGAATGAGAATTTGCTGTAATTCACACCAAAGATTAATGAAACCATATTACATACAACTAGCAAAAAATATTTGCCCCTTACGGTATGATATAATTAGATATTCTTGATTGAAGATCATCTTTTCCCCCATAAGATAACACAGGGAGACATGAAATCGTCCTGGAAAATTGGCCTTAAATTGCTCCTAAAACCGCAAGAGGAATGACAAATTATTGAAACTAGTCTCAAATTAAAGATAATAATTTTTAGAATAAGACTGCCGTTTGAAAATATGGGGTCACGGGCCAAATAAGAAAGAAACTGTGTACCATGTGTAAAATTTACCATAAATCTGGCAACATTGCACTACAAATATGAATTATTTTGGGATAGTGTAATTGGAACTTCAATTAAAAACATATAATTGGAGCGTACGGTAAGATATAATTGTTTTATGCTGTTGTTTGAGGTATTATTTCATCAGAGATTTGTATGAATTACGGCGAATTCTAAGCACCTTGGCTGGAGCAGTGGGACCACTTTAAGCCGGCCCTGCTTGAACAGGATCCTGTGTTATTTTGAAATTTTAAAAGAAACCGTTTGACCTTTTAACTTCAAATTTTGCATTATTTTAGGTATATTTGACAATTTTCAGGCTAATCTGTCAATTTCTTCAACAGTTATTTACATTTTATGCGTTTTTGGAAATATTTGTTAATTTATTTTCGAAGGACAAGATATTTTATCCCTGCTTATTTGACGCATTTCGTTTCGGCCTTTCCAAGGTCTTTCGAGCAGACGCTTTCAAACACTAATCAAATCACATGCAATTCTCGCTCATCAACACGTTAGACAGAGCGTTTTCCTGGTACTTTATTTTGCATATATTAATCCATAAACCAAATACTTTCTCGTGCTATCTGAGGTCATCAAAATGTTAATTTCAAGGTCAAGACTCAAACTTGATTCTGAAAATCACTAATTGATGCATTCTGCAGTTCCTGACTTCTGTGATTTATATTCCCAGAAAGTTGTAACTTTGTTCACATCACTCGATTTCCAATGTAAATAACTCTTTATTCCCAAGAGGCAAAGCGCAGGATAAAGTTTCACAATATACTTTATATTTATACAATAGGTATTAACAGTATTGTTGATAGTTTATTGTATACAACAATAAACAATATATTATATATTTATATAACAGGCTTATACAATATTTTATAGTATATTGTAAACTATGTCTTGAGTTGTAACATGCATCTTGGAAATAAAGAGTTATACATTGGAAATCGGGTGATTGATATGATATAAAATTACGACCTTCAAGTCAAGTCAAGAACTGCATAATGCATCATAATACATTGTTTTCAGAATCCAGCTTGTTTCTTTACCCATATACCTACCCCAACCAATAGGGGGGTTTTAAATGGGTTTTAACAAACAATTACGTGTTTATCATACTATATTATCTCATTCATCATAGTTCCGAGATCCTGAAATATGTCAATGCTTCAAATGTATGGCTTCGTCAAGTTTCGTGTGAAAATTGATTTTTGGCAATATTGATAACAAAATTTGATGCTGGAAATTGTGTTTTTATATTGGTTATTGTTTAATGTTAGCAACACTAGAAAAAAAAATCCTTTCGCCCGTTTTTGTGTAGGTACTTCTCAATGTGTGACTCTTAAAGCTGTTCATTCATTCATTCCTATTTATACACGTCGTACCTTATTATTGTTTTTTTCTGTACTTCTTATACCTAATTCTATAGACAATAACGTCGGCGATGTATGAATATATTTTTTTTAATTAAGTGGTCCAGAGATAAGCCTTTGTGGCTTTGTGGTGTTCTTTCTGTACACTATACAGGAAATACATACGATATAGGAATAAACACTATGTATATTTTTGTATGTACGTTTTTGTAAGTCAATAAAAAAATATAGATTTTATTAAGTATATTCTCAAAAGAGCCGAGGCTCCACTAGCGAGAATGTAATATAGAGAAGGAAGGAGGAAACCCGGTACCGGCATAGCCCAAATGTACAATATGTATAACTAATATTGTAATGATCTTGGGCATAGCAGCTACTCCTGACGAGAGATACCAAGGGGGTCAACGGAAGGTGTGACATTTACATCACGGGCCTCCACAACCCGCGCCGTCCAGAGATTGATAACAGGTGGACCGTGGAGGGTGGTCACACTAACCCCCAACCACCCAGTATCTCTGTTCCAACGGCAGCAACTAGCAAGCCAGAGTTGAACGATCATGCATCAGCGCTCAATGTTGCGATCTAACGAGAACCGTGGTATCCTATGGCAATACACCAGCCGTTGCGTTTAATTATTACGTTATTATCATACTATATTATAACATATTTCTCATAATTGATTTCGAGATACTGAAATATGATATCAAGTTGTGACGTAAAAATTAATCGTATTTCCTCCATTATTATTTTTATATTTAAACACGAAATTGCTTAACACCATAAATCTGTACCTCGGAGACCTTATCAAATTACACAAGTCACTATTACGGTCACAGTGAGTGTTACCAAAGATTAGAGAGTAGTAAACTTTGATGTTACGTATAACATTCCAGGATTGTCCTTGGACTAGGAGAACAATGATATTTCAAATGGAAGAAACGAGGGTCCAGCGGTAGGTCAGCTGTTTCAATGATTCTTGAGGTGAGCTTAAGAATTCTAATTCTTCTTGCGTCAAATCATATTCGTAATGGTGACATGAGTTGTGTAAGAGAATACATCAATAAAACGGTAGTGTTGACAATGGCATGAGATGTATTTCGTCCGAGCTGATTCTAAAATCTAAACTCAATGGTTCCAAAAGTGTGTAACGCAAAGTCAAGATAAATGGTCTTCCGGCATTCTATTTCAGAATAATGTTTATATTACGAAATACAAGATTAAGACATTTTAGATGTGCCTAATAGATTTTCAAAAGTTGTAGATTTCTTCTAATTTTAAAACAGAAATATCATATTGCCAATATCATTGGCATTGTTGGGTCATTGTTAGGTACGTATGAAAATGCATTCCAATTCTGTAAATCGTCACCAACTCTTTTTTCCAGTTATTCCATAAAATTGAATTAGATTTTTTTTTAACTTTAAAGTTCGTTGGGTGGTTACTATGTTTGTTATGAAGTCATTTTATGTTAGTTCTGGGGATCGCTGTAGAACTTACGGCTGCATCTAATTTTCCCAAAATACGGACATATAATATCCTAGGCTTATTATCTCCACTGTTATGCAAATTTGGGAGGTTGTTTCGATACTCATTTTCTAGGAAAATTAATGAGAAAATTTTAGAAATATTTAAAGGAAAAATTAAAGGAAAAATATGAAAAATAAAGATTTTACATTTTAAGTGTTTCTTAAATTTTCTTAAATGTAATAAATTTTTAAAGGAAAAAATCTTTATTTTTCATACTTATATTTCAGTAATAACATGAAAAATTATTTCTAGTATTTCATAAATTTTCTCAATAGTATTCCCAGAAAATTGGTATCAAAAAAACCTCCCAAAATTGCATAACATTGGACTATTCTACAACGATCCCCAAGACTCTACGCAATATCTACTCACGAAGAGCATGGACTTTCGTCCCCGCTGCCGCCGCCGCTCCGCAGTACATCACCACCACAAACACGGAGGAAAACAGAACCTTCATCTTGACAGTGAGGCGAGATCAATGTCTTGATTTCAACATTGCGTCGCTCTTATATACTCCCAAGCCGGATTGGCGTCAGAAGAGCAGCAGCGAAACCAGGGACAAAAAACACAGCACTCGTGGTGAGCTACAGGCCAGCGAAGGTCGGTAAAAAATTACGAAAAATAATGTACACTTTTCGTCCGTTGATGACCCTTTTGAGGCGTCAAGGACCCGGGATGAAAGGGCCCCCGTAAAAAGTAACTAGGAAAACACTCTGCGTACAGTTTCATTTTAATTGCTCTTTGCAAGTTCCGTAAACATTCGATAAAAACAAACCCCAAGTGTTTAATTTGAGAGAGTCACTTCTGGCAATAACTTTTGTAGTTCCTGACTGTTTTTTTTTTAAATTTTGATCACTGTATCAATGCAAAATTTCGAAGTCTACACTTTGCATTTATAGAGGGAACAAAATATCGACTTCATTCGACAAATGGTTAATTTACGATTCACTTTTCGACCAATCAGATATTTTGCCTCAAAACTATATAGTGACAGCTGACATAGCCTTAGCGCTTGCGCAAAATGTCAGAACTATTGGTTGTTTGGTGAAACCAGGGCAGTGCAGGCAAAGACACGAAAAGCAAAAAGAACGGTGGAAAATGTCGTACAACAAAACAATCGTTACACTGGCTAAAAATACACGAAAAACAAATAAAATTGACTTAATTAATCCGCACCGAGACTCGATCCCGATCCAGTCAGGCCTGCCCGGACCGGTCAGACCGCGCATCTGACCACGATGACGTTTTGCCACACAAAAACATCAAACCAGGATTATCTGATTATTTGAAATGTGGCAGGTGTGGCTGGTCAAGGTGGATTTTAAGTGAATATAACTTGCATAATTTAGTAAATTAGTAATACAAGTTATTGGTGTGACATTTAAGTTTAATTTGAAGTATGTATAAGATGTTCTACCGATGCATATTCAACCTTGATCTCCTTAAATAATTTAGGTACGTGTTTTATATCTGATACCCAGAGCCTAGTACATAAAAACAGTACAGTGTTACATAAAAAGTAAAATATCTGCAAAATTGAACTCGCTATTCTTTTCTGCTCTTGTGACCTGATTTTTTTCTGTAACTTCCGATATACAGGTCACATTTTCTCCGATCTTTCCGAAATAGTGTACACAAAAGACTAACCAAAATGGTATTCAGTTTGGAAATTTACAAAATGATCAGTTTGAATAATATTTTAAAAACATTGCATCTTATTTGTTGAAACTCCAAAATGCCTGTGTTCAAAAGTTACCCAAAAATATCATATCAATCAATGTACCAAAGAGTACGAAAGCTTACCAACAACTATCAAATTATTTTGTATATGTTTTAATTTGTTTTCAAGTTCTTTAATTTGCTAAAATATTCCGCAACTGACTGTTTAATAATGTACGAATTTTTTGCTTGCGGATGATTATATATTTAATATTCTACCTGGAATTCCCACCCCGACTCATCCGAGCTATCTTGCAATGAAGGTCAGACATGATATATTTAAACCTCTTTTATCGCCAATTCGCCAACACCAGATGTATAGCTCATGTTCATGTATATTTTGATATTATGTAGCAGAGATTATCAAGGTTTTGTAGATTGTGTAGGATTCCTAAATCGTGACTCCAAACAGACTTCCCCCCAAGGAACACTTTTAACTATTCGTTTGATTGACCTCAGTCGTATGTAGGGATGCACCCGGTAAAATTTACCGGTAAATTAAGGTAAATTTACCGGTAAATTTACCGATTTTTAATTTACCGGTAAAAAAATGGTAAATTTTGTTTTTTTGATCCTTTCCAATGTATTAATGGAGATATCAAATTTTAAGTAAAAACTATAAGTAAACATCAGTGTGACAACATTAGCAGCTAGGCATATTTTACGTTGATTTTTGGTTGTCCTCAATCATTCAGAATGATAACTCCATCCATATACCATTACTTCCAATGTCGGAATCTCTCTTCAGGTTTGCTTGTTTAGCAGACACAGATTGTAACTTGATCAAATTGGTGGTCGACAATTCCTCTTATGGGAGAATAACACAGGCATGGCATAGCCTACACTAGATTGGTCGAATCAATGCTATTCGGCGATATCATCCCTTATCAATATGGAGTATTGTCATTATTAACATTGATTTTAGATGTAGGTATTGTTATTGTCCTGACTGCGGTAATCTTTGTAAATTGATCAAATAATAAAGTAGGGTAATTTTTGTATTTGGTATAGTCATGAATTAGTATCTGCCATCATTTATCAAAATTTACCGATTTTTTCAGACCCGGTAAAAGTGCCATCCCTAGTCGTATGTATCGTAAAGATCGACAATCTCAAGCAAAGATTAACAAAGTCATTGAGCGATCGTAGCGAGCGTCACCACAGTACTCAGCTCTTATGGCACTTTCTCTGTGTGTGCGGTTTGTTTTAAGAACTCTATAGCGTTACCATGGTAAAATTTTGTTTTTCATAAGGCAACGAACGCCCACCTTCATTGGAGATGTTAACATTGTTTACAATTTGTATACACAAATCGAAATTACATATTTAAAATATCTGTACAAAAACATTTTACCTATATATTTTTTTTCCAAAATTTCAGGATACTTTGCTAAAAGATGTATTATTAACCACAGAAAATGTCAAGTGTAAAAAAAGGAGAAATCGTGGTCGTTCCGAGAGAGCATGGCAAGAGGAGTTGGTTGAGGCGATGAGGAAGAGAGAGGACCAATGGCTGGATAGAGATAGGCATGGCAGTTGGGGTGCGGGACACAACAGAATGATGTTGTAAGCACTCGCAAAAACAATCAAGTTTGGGAAATCATAGCTTTCCTAGAAAAAAGTGTTTGCGTCCTTTACGCAGCTTTGCGTTCTCACCTAGAACACAATTGATGTCGCTGTATATCAATTTGCTTCAATTTACGTCAAAATTTAGGGATATTTTGTCCGATGATGCATAAAAGTAGACGCTGAAAATTTCAAGTTTGGGATTTCATAACTTCTATAGAAAAAAAATTTTCCCTACAAGCGGCGGTGCGCTGGAGGTATGCTCATTCGATGTCGCTGTTTGACATAAACATTGTATATGTCCGTTGTAAACTATATTGTAACTTTATTCTACTTATATGCAATTTTAAAAATACAAAAATTCGAAAATTCAAAAATTATTTTAAAACTTTTTAAAGCTTTTTAAAAACTTAAAATCTTTTAAAACTTGTTTTAAACTTGTTTAAAACTTTGAAAATTAGATGGATTATTTTTTTTAATAGAACATTACAGCTTATTGACGAAGAGGAATACCAACAATACAACCTTATTGTGTAATAACGACATTGACGTTGTTATAAACTAAATTATTACGTCATCGTAACAAATCAAATAGTTGTCCAAAGAGTGTATTGTACTTATTTGTTAGCAAATATAAACAGACATGTTGATCCTGTATTGATATACATGACAGAACACAAAGCGAACGCCAAATCGGAATTTGTCAAACAATTGATATATCACCAAGGGTGCTGCTGCTGTGTAAAGTGAAATCATAAATGTGCCTAAAAAGCACGTTTAGAGAGAAAATCAATTTATTGACAGCTGTCAATAAACATGGTTGACTATAAAATCCAGCTTACTAATCAATAATAAATTACAATTACTTTTAAATTAATTAAAATTACAAACTATTTGTATACAATGTGAATAAATTAATAAATGCAAATCGCAAAAATCTGGATAAAGGATATACCTATAGGCTACACTATTATAAAGATGATTGTGGATGATAATAATAATATAACAACGCCTGAAAATCTTGATGTTACACCAAATGTTTGCGAATGCGATCAAGCTAGGGCACCGATTGGAGTGGTTATTTTTGGTGTCTTCGTCATCATCATCTTCAAAACCCCCAACCGGTCGCCATCGACGTCAAAGATGATAAAAAATTGTTATTTCGCGCTAAAGTACCGACCCTATGGTCATACCTCATGACGTGGTAATGACGATGTTTGACGCGTGTGCTGACCCGATGAGGCAAGTGGAGTTGGTGAGGTCGTCTCGCTCATGACGCAAAGAGCTCAAGGTGGCTCTGGTAATGATGCGATTCCGTGTGGCGGCAAATCTTTTACATGCATTTCGTAGAATCTTGCCGGTCCGAATTGAGTTCCATTCGTCCGTCCGCCATGTGGCCACCTGTGGCTGTAGCAAGTGACGTTGTGAGAAAAGCGAGAGAAAAATAGACAGTTTATTTAGTTTTGTTGTCCATGTTAATAAGTGGAGATGATGGGGTTGCTCCTTGCTCCTTTTTCTCGATGTATGCGCAAATAAAAGAGTGATAAAGAAAGAGAGGGGGGTAGAGGGAACATTCCCAACATTTGCTACTCACCGATGAACCCAGACATACTATGATTTATGAGCCCACTTCAAGAAAGTGAAATATCCACCCTTCTGCCTCTTAGGAACAGATGTTATAATTAGAATTGTCTTACAAACTTAATATTCATAACTCATGTCTTCATCATCTCACAAAAGAAAAAAAATCAATTTATTAACCAATTAACAAAACTGTTTACATATTTGGTGCTAAGAATTAATAGACCGGTTGATAGATTTTCCAACTAAGAAATAACAGTAGGAATATCCATCGCATGTATACACATTTTTTAATTATACCGATTACAAGGGTCTGTCTCTCCTCAACAATATGCAGTGAAAAATGTACCTATGTATAATCATACTTGAATAGCACGCATTCAGAATTGCCACTTTGTCAGTGCAAAAAGTGATCAATTTGTTGTTCTAATCCCCGGACTAATTAGTAAGTAAATCCAATCCAAAGCCTATTTTGGAAGGAGTGATGCCGCAATGCGCACGCAAGTGATTTTGTTACGAGCTGCATAAATGAGGGTATAATACATTCAAATGCATCTTAATTGCAGTTTGCCATCACTTAACAAATTAGCCAATTACCTAATTTGAAATTTTCAGTAAAATTAACCAATGTCCACGTTTTAGCTTTGAACTTGAAAATTTTGCGATATTAAAATACCCCACCGACTGCTGCCACCTTAGCGCAGTTGTGGGGTTTGTGTTGGCCAATGATCCACTGCAGCTACGCCGGCGAGCATATTATGCTCATGTGTAAGGGCTACCATGCCGGACAGGTCAGTGGTGAGGTCCAGACAAAGAGCAGCCAGGGTCGACCTATCCATGCCCTCCCTTGAATTTGGGGTCCCCACGGGCCAGCCTTCGCCCTCGAGATGGTGATCTACCTGAAATCGGGTTCCGCCGGCCCGAATCATCTCACCCCCCGGTCCGTCCCCATTCCGGCCTGGCCTTCCCACCACTGCTGGACTCCCCCGGATCGGGCCCGTTAGGTCGACTCCTTCCCATGCCCTCCACTTATTATCAACAAAGTTAAATTAAAAATTAATGTGCGCAATATAACTTCGACGTTGACGCGCCGTTAAACCATATTAATCTAAATCTAATCTAATCTAATCGATATTAAAAACAGTTAGTAATCTATGTTTGAATCTACCAAAATTTTAGTATTTATACATATTTTCATAATTACCAGGCGATTTTTCGGTCAAATATTTGATAACGCATCAAATTGAATACCAAACAAACATTTAAAAAAATAGAGTTCGATACTAATGTCAGTCTTTTGCTTCTGACAAAAAAGATCCAAAATAAGTATTTGCTGATTTCGAACTAAATCGCCCTTACCACTTCTTCCCACCCTCTAGCCACTATGTCAAGCTCGCCTGCCGCTTCTTCCAACCCTCTAGCCACCATGTCAAGCTAGCCTGCCGCTTCTTCCCACCCTCTAGCCACCATGTCAAGCTAGCCTTCCGCTTCTTCCAACCCTCTAGCCACCATGTCAAGCTTGCCTTCCACTTCTTCCAACCCTCTAGCCACCATGTCAAGCTAGCCTGCCGCTTCTTCCCACCCTCTAGCCACCATGTCAAGCTTACCTTCCGCTTCTTCCAACCCTCTAGCCACCATGTCAAGCTAGCCTTCCGCTTCTTCCCACCCTCTAGCCACCATGTCAAGCTAGCCTGCCGCTTCTTCCAACCCTCTAGCCACCATGTCAAGCTTGCCTTACACTTCTTCCAACCCTCTAGCCACCATGTCAAGCTAGCCTTCCGCTTCTTCCCACCCTCTAGCCACCATGTCAAGCTAGCCTGCCGCTTCTTCCAACCCTCTAGCCACCATGTCAAGCTTGCCTTCCACTTCTTCCAACCCTCTAGCCACCATGTCAAGCTTGCCTTCCGCTTCTTCCAACCCTCTAGCCACCATGTCAAGCTAGCCTGCCGCTTCTTCCCACCCTCTAGCCACCATGTCAAGCTTGCCTTCCGCTTCTTCCAACCCTCTAGCCACCATGTCAAGCTTGTCTTCCGCTTCTTCCAACCCTCTAGCCACCATGTCAAGCTAGCCTTCCGCTTCCACTCTTCTCATCATCACCTTCTACCTTGAGGCGTCGACTTATAATTGGCCATAATTTTTGCAAGAGATTTGTTACTGACATTTCTTCTGACATTTCCTGGCATTCCTGATGTGTTAAATCCTTGATCCTCGCCAACTACTTCTCAAGCAATCTATTTCTACAGCGTACCTATATCTCCAAATAATCTCTCAAGTCTCGAATCAGCAATAAATATTGCAGTATAACAAAATACTCCCAACATATTGTTCCATAGAACATTAATTGTTGGCATTTTTCCGTATTTAGACATTTCTCAATCAATTTGAGTCAATTGATTACAATTATTGATTATCTAAGGATTTTTTTCATAAACCGATTTGTAATGTGCAGGAAGTAGTCCGTGCTACTTTTTCATATGGATGAAAAAATCATGAATTTGTTGAAAAAATGTGTGTCATCGGCATTTCATTTTAGAAGGAATTCACTGCATATTCATATTTTCAAATAGTAATGGTCCTGTAACTCTCATCCTAAGAGTGTTAGGTTATGACGGTTGGCGACTCAATAGTGCTGAGTTGAAGAATCAAATTTATAATTAAATTTAGAGATTGTATAATACTTTAGTGTGTTTATAGTTTTAACTAATTAAACCTATCCTTGAATGATAATTTACTATTTAACCCAATGTTTTAAACTGAATAATAGATAATATCATTCGTAAGTACACTTAGCCAAAAGAATGATATTTGAAAGAAACAGATTAGCTAAAGATTTGATGGCATCATCCGAATCATACATAAACATTAGCAATCTTGTATGAACCCAAATCCAAGTTATTTTTTTATTTAAAAATAAAATCTCTTGTATTATTATTATCGCGTGCGAGGAAAGCAGACTCACATCTCACCGCTGGCGGAATAATAATTATACAATAATGTAATGAGTTTGATTAGTCGTTATGTTTTAAAGAGAGGTCGTAACGGTCCTTGCTCCTGACCTTGCTCGTTAAAGACGAATATGTGTGTAACAAGTTTCATTTTCAGTAAGTAATTCATGCTTATTCTTCCGCCGTTGTGTAATGTAACATTGGATGAAATGTAATGTAACTTGGGGCTCTGAAGGTCGGATTGTTCTATTATTATGATTGCGTGATAACTCAAGAACAAGCAAGTTGAAACGTCGGGAATACCGTAATATCTTCGGGAAATGGGAATATTATTCGAGATTATTTAGGGAATTCGTGTTTTTATAGAACTAGGAAAACGCTTAGTGTAAATAACGCGTTGATTAGCCAGAATAAACTTGACAAATATTTAAAAATGTCCATAAAATGTCAATTTCTCTTGAAGTTTTTGACAGATTTGTCTGAAAATTGTCAAAAACAACTAAAATTTTGATCCCAATGACCATACAGAATTTGAAGTTGATCAGTAATGCAGCTTCATTTTTAATTTTCAACCAATCACAAGATCTCATTCAATATCAGCTATACCGTGATCGCTTTTATGACATTAGTGTGTGTGCAAAGTTTCAGATCGAATGGTTGAACAATGAACTGTGTGACCTGGGCATTGCCTACAAAAGCAAACACACACAAATTTAACATTTAGTACCTACCTACCAATTTAATAATTGTAATTTGTATGCCATCCTTTCCAAATTTACTTCGGGTACGGGTTTACAAATTATGCAATCCTACTCAATATTATTTAAAATATAAAAAATTGCATAACATTTGATTGTCATTTGATAATCTTATTTGAACATTGTAATTATTTATTTTAAATATTATGACGGATTCTCCAAACTTATTGTACCTGTTAGATCTATCAGTTGGTTGTTTGTTGCATTACCCATTTAGTTAAAATTAGAAAATATAAATGAAATATCATCTCTAAAATACTTTTAGAAACCCAATTCAAAGTTTTCCCGTGGCTGTCGCCCCATGTATACCAGGGCCAAAGATACTAATGGTACACATTGCATCAGCTTTGAGCAGGCTCTGTTGAAGTACTCGACAACCCGACCAAGTAATTATGTTGATCACCATTGTGAAACCATGGTAATTAACTATGCTTGATACCTTTATATTCATTTAACATAATTTCAGTTGAATTTACTAATTTTTTGCTAGTATTATTCATGGTTGGTAATGTATAAGAAGTAATAATGGCATAAGAGATTTTAAAAATTATAATGTGCATTATTGATGGTGAATTATTATAAAGATTTATTTCAATTAGTATCATTAAATAATATTGATTATGATTACATTTGCTTCAAATCAAAGAATAGGAAAATATTTTAAACTGAAGTTAGCAGAGTCCCCAGGAAAAATGTTAATCAGACATTATTTTGTTTAATTCTGTGAAATTTGGTTAAAACGTTTTGCAGAACTGATTCCAAAGTACTACATAATACAAACACAATATGATTGCATATTGAATTATGATAAATTACCTTCGTTATTATTCATTAGACTATTAGTTTCGAGGGTGCTTGGGAATCCCAGATGTTTGACATGCATGACCCTCCCTAGCTCTTGTGAGAGGCTTCGCATCCCCTCTCCACTCTCTCTGTTTTCATTCCTAACACCTGTATACTACTAGTTGGCTACTAGGAAAACGCTCTGTGTAACGCGTTGATGAGCGAGCACGGATACACGCAACACCTCGAACCGAAATTATGTCTATCGAATGTCATTAAAGGAGAACAAAATACGTTAAATACGAGAAGTATGCAATGTAATATTTATTTCTATGAATTTTAGTGAAAACCGCATATTTTTTTAAAAAATCCTGATTTTTTTATGATTTATTTCATGTAGCGCGCAACGAATATTCATCTCATACGTGACGTACGTGGTGCGCGGCCATGTGTTCTGAGTCATGAGTCGCAGCGCGGCCGAGCACATGGCTATAAACAAAATCAAGTGTGACACTCATCTGTTCTTTGCGCAACACACATGCAGTTCGTGTCCAACACGAGACGTAGAAACACTTCTGTGTCTAATATTGTGCATTTATTTTATGAACTAATTTCTAATACGCTAACTGCATTATTCTTGCTGTTAACCATTCACTGTACAATAGGATAATGAGTAGAGACAACTATATTACCGCATCAGTTTGAACCAGAATATGCATAGACTGATCTAGACAGTGTTGTTTTAGTGGACGAGAACGATATCACTGTTCAGATTATATTCGGGACGAAAAGATATAATAATTTATGGTGTAAACGTGGAATGTGCAAACCAATGCCGAGTGATTTTGAATGTTTGTGTTCTCAGGAAAGTGAAACATTGGTACGGTTAGACGGCAATTTGATTGTGTCACTAAAAACCCCTTTTTATTATTTTAATTATTTTGCGAGTAGGTACTGTACTTACTGTTTCTGTTCCATCCACACATTTTTAAGTTCGTTTTGAAAATACATTTTAATTTGTTGATCAAAATAGTGCGTGAAAAACAAATGCCTTTGGGTTGATTGCCCTTCATAGTCTGAGATTGCCAGTGTAATTTATGACCTGCTTCACACGTGGTCGTCACCCCTAGCATAGCCCCTCGACTCCACCTGTCAGTTTTTACAACCAGTGTCCCACATTCACGGCACAATCTAAACAGGGTGGACAAATAGCACCAAAATACAAAATAAAATAAATGTTTAGTAGTTATCACTGTCACTGTCATTTTCACTGTCGGTTTGGAATTCTCACTATCTGATGCTTCTTCTTCTGGGTCCAGTCTAAACTAAACATCCAAATCTTGCGTTCACTTTCCGATAGTAGAGGTGATCTATTTTTATTTGGGTTGCGGTATGATACCCGAGGCACTTACTTTTCTGTATTATTAAAACCCTAAAACGAACACTGAGTCATTATTAAATCGGATTATACTAATATTATATATTTGAATTACACTTTCTTCACATCCTGACTCAGTGACTGCAGGAACTCGACTGATTTTCATGTGACGAAAAAACTTACGCCTACAACTCATAAACATATCAGGGCCTCTTGGGTGCATTGCTTGGGTGAGGCGTCAAATTCCTGAGAGCTACGCATGCAAGTTTCTCAAGTGTATAATGATCTCATCTAAATTTATTACTACGAGCATTTTTATAGTTTAACTCGTAAAACATTCTGAAGATGGAATAATGAAACTAAAATAACGCAACCAATGTCGAGTGATTTTGAGTGTTTGTTGAGTGAATGTTTGTGTCGTCGGGAAGGTGAGACAATTGATGAGATAAGACGATATAATAGAATGCGTATCTATAAACCCATCTATGTGAACGTGATAATTTAATCATTTATATCATAAGATCAATCAGTTTGTGTTACACTAATACTTTGAGACGAAGGAAGCTTTGAATGAGCTTTGGATTTAGCTTTCAAAACAGTGAATCGTTTCGGCGCTTTCTTTCTATTAGGGAATCGGTGTTCGCGGCGATGGCATGCATGCCGTTTCCTTACTATTACAGCTGTAAACAAACACTTTGGCATTATGAAATAGTATGATACTATTATTTGATCTTTAAATTGCATTGTACATCATAAGTAAGTGCATGAATGAATATATACTGACTTGCATGCATGTATACGAACTCACGCGGCACCCATAAAACCAATGCATAGCCACTTGTGCGACGCCCCAGTGACGTCATCGTTCTCGTAGCGTTGCGCAAGAACGTCTGTCAAGGTGTGTTCCGATTTTTTTTTTATAACCAACAAGCATGTCTATGTTATATGAACAGATACAACATTCTGACACTGAAATATCACTAAACTTATTTTGTTCTCCTTTAAAAGCCAACAATTCTTTAGTTTCGTCACAGACTTGTATAAAAATCTCCAAAATCTCCACAAATATTGGTGCCAATCCTTGCTAAGTTTTAAGTTGATCGATTAAACCTTTATGATTGAACGGTTCCTTGTTAATTTTCAAAAATCACAGGATCTCGTTCAAAAAATATACCTGGGACCACCCATATGATATGATATGTAGTGTGTGTACACAATATCAGATCAATCTGTTGAACGGTCATTATTGAGCGAGCGTAGCGAGCGTCACAACGGTACACTTATGGCACTTTCTCTGTGTGTTTTTTTTTTTTTTTTTGTGTTCATTGCCCAGGTCAAACCGCACAACCAATCGATCTGAAATTTTGTACACATACTAACGTAATCTATGCGATCCCTGGGATCTTTTCTGAACGAGATCCTGTGATTGGTTCAAATTTTATAAAAATTATCTTTCGATTGGTTGGTTCGATCAATTTGAAATTTAGCAAAGTCATTGCAACCAACATTGTACCCAATCAAAAAAAATTTAGCCAAATCCTCCAATTGGTTCAAATTTGACACCATTTTTCCTGTGATTTTTGAAATTTAAACTGGAACCGATTGACCGACCAACTAAAAACTTCGCATGGTCATTTGTACCAACATTTAAGGTATTTTTGCCAATTTTCACTCTAATCTGTCGTTATTTTCAAAAGTTTTTGTCATTTTAGGGACATTTTGCGTGTTGGCTGTCAAATTCACGGTGACTTCGAATCTTCAGTTCAAGGCAAGGTAGTTAGAGCAGAAAGTTTTAAACGATATGAAACTAATAATCAACAGATTGATCTGATATTGTGTACACACACTACATATCATATCATATGGGTGGTCCCAGGTATATTTTTTGAACGAGATCCTGTGATTTTTGAAAATTAACAAGGAACCGTTCAATCATAAAGGTTTAATCGATCAACTTAAAACTTAGCAAGGATTGGCACCAATATTTGTGGAGATTTTGGAGATTTTTATACAAGTCTGTGACGAAACTAAAGAATTGTTGGCTTTTAATGACCTTCGATAGACATAATTTCGGTTCGAGGTGTTGCGTGTATCCGTGCTCGCTCATCAACGCGTTACACAGAGCGTTTTCATAGTTAGTTTCATTTCGTTTGAAACTTTCTGCTCTAACTACCTTGCCTTGAACTGAAGATTCGAAGTCACCGTGAATTTGACAGCCAACACGCAAAATGTCCCTAAAATGACAAAAACTTTTGAAAATAACGACAGATTAGAGTGAAAATTGGCAAAAATACCTTAAATGTTGGTACAAATGACCATGCAAAGTTTTTAGTTGGTCGGTCAATCGGTTCCAGTTTAAATTTCAAAAATCACAGGAAAAATGGTTTCAAATTTGAACCAATTGGAGGATTTGGCTGAATTTTTTTTTGATTGGGTACAATGTTGGTTGCAATGACTTTGCTAAATTTCAAATTGATCGAACCAACCAATCGAAAGATAATTTTTATAAAATTTGAACCAATCACAGGATCTCGTTCAGAAAAGATCCCAGGGATCGCATAGATTACGTTAGTATGTGTACAAAATTTCAGATCGATTGGTTGTGCGGTTTGACCTGGGCAGTGAACACAAAAAAACAAAAAAAAAAAAAACAAAAAAAAAAAAACACACAGAGAAAGTGCCATAAGTGTACCGTGGTGACGCTCGCTACGCTCGCTCAATTATGTGGTGATAAGCACTTCAAAATTACATTATAAAATCAATAAATAAGCTATTAACACAAAACTGTAGGTATACTTAATTTTGTATTTGGTTTATTTGCAGAGAACAATAAAATTTGTATACAAACATAGTTAAACACCAAAATGAACATAATAAATAACATGAGACAAGTCAAGTTAAAAGTCAACATTAGGTACAAGTAAAAAGTAAATGTTTACTTAAAAAGAAAGAATGATCGATTAGAAACCTCTGCATTCCTGCACTGAATATTCTTGACATCTTTTGCCATTAGTTTAACCTACAGTTAGCTTAAACTCCACTTCAGAAAACTCGGTGTATTACCTTACCATTATAATATGCTGCAATTTAATGCCGGAAATTATTTCCTCTGTGTACATAATAACCTCAGGCTACATTGACTGAAGTTTATTTATGATATGCCGCCGCAGTACATAATGGTAATACACCACATCCTGAAGTGGAGCTTAACTAAACTGACGATTAAACCAAATTAATTTGTTGGTCCCTAACCTAAGCAAACATGCTTAAATAGGAATGCTCCTAAGATGAAAATATAACATAATGTTGGTACCTTTAAAACTCTACAACTTTGTAATAATAATTTTTTCGGTAAAAAAATTACTTTGGCCGTGGGAAGCGAAATTAAGATAATATGGCCAGTCCGCCACTGCTGACGTCATGTACGTTGCTCATTAGAGAGTTGCTCATAATAAGCGTCTCAGCTCTCCCTATGGGTTTAGTTCTTACTTCTAGCGCAGCGCAATAGGACATTTTTCTGGCGATATGTTTGTATAATATTGTGATGCACAATTGACCACGTAAGAAAACAAGAATGTACCTATTACCCTGCTTACTTTATGCTAATTTACTTACCACGAAATATTTTCAATAGGTCGGTTACCAACCTAGGTACCATTTTGTCTTCTAAATTAATATGCACTTAATTACTGAGTGATCTTAACTAAAATAACACACCTAAACTTTAGGTAATAATACAATAGTAAACATGCAACCAGTTATTCGTTTTCGAATGTCTACTGAACGTCGTCGGACATCACCTACAATAACAATGATACGCGGTACAGTGGACGCTTGCAACTCGGGTATTGGGGGAAAGTGGGCATGGAAAATGTAAATAAACACGATAATATTGTGTTCTTTTCTATTGCATGATGTTTTAAAGTATGGAAATAGATTTCTACATTGTGGGAGTGGGCTTTTGAGTCGCCTGTACTAAGAGGTAATTACAATTGGAGCTAGGAAATATTTCAAAACTTTTTAACCTTTTTTATAGCCGATCTTTCTTAGCATTATAAACACCAACTTATGAAGACAATATTTGTGCCAAACTCGCGGAAAATCTGATAAATTAGAGCAATTTAATATATAAAAAAATAGACACAAAAAATCGTAAATTGAGTGGTACCGTGGTACGAAAGCTATGACATATTTAGGAAAATACACTTCTAGTAGGTACCTACTAAGTACCTACTAATGAAATAAATCAAATCCTGTGTAACAAGTTGATGTCAGTAGCTGTATAACATCACTATGTGGATAAATTACTCTGATAAGACCATTATTTATCAGTTTATCACAGTTCAAAATGGACCTCTTTCGCTAAGAAATGGAACTCACAAATGCACTGATAAATTAACAACAAAATTATCACTGGATCTCCAATCTCGGTTTCCTATTTCATGCTATGACCACATCGATCTTTGGCCCACAGCCAACATCCAAATGATCAATGTCAATCTATTATTTTATTAGTCATTTGAGTACTTGCTTTGTATGAAGGGTCTGAATTTCTACAGCACTATTGAAGAATATTTATAAAATAACATTGCACTAACTGTGTGAAGAATAAGGGGAAAAGATTCAAAGAAGATTCAGAAGATTTTAAGGAGATTCCAGGTGGGGGTATGACTTTAATTTCAGGGTAAATATTGTAAGTGGATGACAGCTGAGCGAAATCGAAATCAACCCATTTTGGATAGTCAAATAAATATCCGGGACGATCCCAACTGGTTCAAGACGATTCCCAGAAAAAATCGAAATTGAATAACCGTTCAACATAGCAAGCTGAATTACTACTTGGCATGAATAATCATAAAACATACCTATAGGGAGTACTAAAGTCCTTTTTCTGTATTTTTATTGCAATTTCTCTACAAATAAAGTCGGTAGGTTCCTGATTTTTCGTCGAGAAAACCCACATTTATTGGTGCCTGTGGCCAGGTTAGATATAAAATTATTGACAAAAAGAAACTTAGTGCCAGTATGTAGAGTGAAAATTGCGCTCGCTAGTATTTTTTTTTCATGCATGCAACAGCAATATTCGACAAAAAAAATTACGGACCAAAATATTGGAGGCGAAAAAGGTCAAGTGGGTTGTAGAATCACTTATAGAAGTTTGACCAATTTCGTGTTTTATATGTTTAGTCACGTGGTACCACTTGAAGACCCTAAAAAAAAGAAATAATGTTGCTGAACTTTTCACAAATTAATTACCACTATACTCTGGTATAATTTTGAGCAAAATTGGATTCCTTTCATGATTCTAAGTGCGTTGTAAACGGTGCTCATTTGTCAACGCGTTACACAAGAGAGATTTCCTAGTAATATGAGATAATAATTGTGTTCTCTATGTTTGAATCTGCCGCCTACACTGGTCAGATCCGAATCCCAGTGGAACAAGCACCGAGCGAACGAACACGAAAATCCGCACTTTTTTCATCAGGCGCTCAGCAAAGGCGGGAAGTTACGCGAGGGAAATTCAAACGCGCAGAGAAATGGAACGTTTGAACGGGACAACAAAAATAGATCAGTTAACAAATTTGAAGACTGCTCTGCTCTGCTGGTCATGTTCTGTATCAATCAATGCCTATTAATTGAATAATTGTCATTGAAATGAGAGGTCACCTACTAGAGTGAGACAAGGAGATCGCTTGGATCTAAAATAATTTTTTCAAACAATCAGTTTTATTGAACGATCAATTTTAGTTGTTCCAAATATACGTATGTTATGTACCTATGTATTAATGTTTACATAAAATCTTCTACGGTCTATGGGTGCCCAAAGGTTTATGCCATATTTTACCTACATTGTGGGTGGCCCCCAAAACCCTCAATTGTCACAATACATTGCTAAATGAGTCATTGTCAGTCAGAACTTTCCGAAAACAAATCAGTTGCTCGGTTCGGTAGGTAGGTATCATTTTTGAGAGATTTTCTGGATTTTGATAGTAATTTTAAATTTGTCAGTTCATGGAAAAGAAAATACAAATAAATGAATGACTAGCCAATATTCACAGAAAATATGAGTTAATTATTAATTATTATTGATTATTAAATGGGATTCATTATTCGTGAGTATAATTAATAATAAAATATTCTTCATATAAAAATATGCCATACTTATTACATATTTATTTTTATTTTATTTGCAGTATTATTACACTTTCAAGACTGTGTGGCTCTTTTGGCAATGTATTCTTCTATTCTGTATTAATTATTCTTATAAATTGCGAAATGTATTGCGATGTTACAAATTACAATAATGTTACGTTTAATTCTATGTTAGAACATTAGTAGTCGACTAGCGGCCACTGGAACTTGAAAATTTATGTTATTGTTATATGTGTGATTCCCAAGCAGTTATTAAATAAATAATAATAAATAACTCAATAAAATAAAATTAATTGAACATAATATTATAATCTCAGCCGGGTATTTATGCATCCCGCGAAACATGGTGAAACCTGCGGGATTTGGCTCAGAGGGTAGAACACAAAGAATCAGCAATATTATAATTTGTTTATTATAGAGAAAATAAATGTTCATTGATGTGAAAAGAGCAATCAAAAATTATGAAACAATATTACGTTCGATACGTCGGCAGTAGTGATGATGTCGTCTGGTTTGTTTACTTCCGCGTAAACAAGTGGATGGCGTTGACTCTTGCGTAGTGTGTCCCGTGAACTCCAGTCCACCAGCAGAATGAATGACTGGATATGTCACCTCCTTCAGCTGCGATGCGATGATGTTGTCTAATAACCCCTTGGTTATCAGGACGTCCAGCAGTCCGTGCACAAGGAGTGACCTCCTCGAGCAGTTGGATCAAGTTGGCTCAGGCTGATGACGTTCGTGGCTGCAGACTCGTCGGTTTCTCCCGGAGTTGCAATTCACTAACTTTTATACTTTAACATTTACTGACTTTAATGTTGAAACTGTTCAGTTGATCACTTGTAACTTGAAATTGTCTTAATGCGATATTATTTGCCTCAGCATTAGGCTTGAAGTTTGAATTTACTGGGTTGACGTTTATACAAAAATGTTATTTTAATGTTTACCTTCGATCACATCGGCACTGTCTCGCTGAAATTATACTATGTTGCGTGCACAAGGCTTCACGGTTCGCGAGGCAGGTCTCACTGCTCTGAGAAAACTCCGACTGATGATGTTTGGCTGGTAGCCTGACGTTTTATACCCTCTGACATCGTTTTCCCTCCAAAGAATCTGATTGGTTGGTTTCGTACACGTGGTAGCTAATTTTAGACATTCTGTCATTTCTAAAGCCCGCGAAACGACTTTCTTTCTGCACGTAGGCCCATGCTTTTCTTGGAATCACTGAAAACTAGTCTGGCTGACTGGTTTTGTAGCGTTATCACAATGACTGGTTCACTTGTTATTACGTGGTGACATCACAATTTAGGTAAGGTCACATACTTTTTATATGGATTCACTCACTTTCTTGATATAATTGCACATTGTTAAACTTATTTGATTGCTTGTTATATTTTTGTCTATATTTTGATTGCTGTTGAATTTTAAAGATTGTAAGTTTACATAATGATTCTAATTAATTACTTTGTGTTCAGTTAACCTTGACTCTAAGAATGCCATGCTACAAGCTTGTTCATTCTTTAAACCTATTTCAAGCAAACATTATTATTTTTAAAGTTAATTTTCTAACCTAGATAGGCCAACTTGTTACAGAGCCCCCTGAATTCTTGTTGTTCACCTTTTGACTGAAGTCAAATTTGAAATACATTGAAATTTTGAATAAGAAAATGGTGATAAAACAAGGATTCACATAGAGACTGGACTATCTAGCAGGAATAATCTCTTCCTTTTGACAAACAAAAAGTTTCCTTCAACAGATGCAAGTTTATTTCCCCTTACAGCTGTCTAATCTAAACCTGAATGAATGAACTCACCCCTCCATCTACCAAAACAAAAACAAATCTCATCCTACTTCCCGGAAACGATGCTCGACTCAACCCTCTCTCTTATCACAATCCCGTTATTGGCCTAGTGACCTACTTTTGCTGGGTCATCATACTGCGACCATAACATCAACATTGCTGTTGTCATCAGTAGGAATCAGCTGCTCGACGTATTGTTTTTCTATCTGCCGTCCACGATCGAATGGGAATGTAACTTTGGCATCTTCTTGAACATCTTGCGTTGGCCCTATTGAAATTACCTCAACTAGGTGTGTCCAGAAGAATTCTTCACGCTTATTCCTTGCAGTGGTCGATGTATAAGTTTCATTTTCTTTCTTGACTTCCGTTTCAGTTTCTTCGTTACTTTCTTCATCTTGAAAGTCTTTATCTTCAATTTGTAGAGATTCTTGCATCAACGGACATGTAATCTTCATCATTTCTTCGTATGCAATTTCTTCGAGCATTTCCATGTTTGCTACGTAATCGAAGGGTTGTATTTTCTCGTCATAACTGGTTTCGGTCAACTCGTCGTTCAATGTTATTAATAACTCGTCATTCATTCGTTCAGTAATACTTGCGGCAGGAATCGAACTAAGCTCCGCACAAAAGTTGTAATTTTCGCTCTTCTCAAATTCTTGGACAAAACTAGACTCGGATTTAACTAATTGTTCTTGATCTGCTGCTTTTTCTTCAATAACTATGGTTTCAGTAACCATCTCAATAATCTCAATATTCTCAATATCTTCAAGATTCTCAATAATCTTCAAATCTTCAATAATCTCCAAATCTTCAGTACGACCTTTGCGTCTGAAATCAACAAATTCTTCCTCCTCCAAATTCAATTCAACAACAACATTACAGTTCAGATCCTCCACACAACAAACAGTCTCCATTTCATCGCCGTCAAACTCAATATTGACCAAGGCTTGTCTAGTCACCTCAAATTCTTCATTTTCATCTCGTGAATTGTTCACGGTTTCCTCTGCAACTCCCTGTACCAAACATTCTGGAATGACTTCATCTTCGAACGATTCGTTTTCTTGACTCTCTTCTTTCTTTACAGCGTCTTCTTTAACACCTTCAATGACAACTTCACATGTCTTCAGCTGGTCTAAATCTTCTTGCTCTTTCGTGATGACGTCGTTGTTCTGCAACTCAACTTTCTCAACTTCAAATTGTTCACTGGTTTCTTCGAAATTATCTTGTGGAAGTATAATCTCGGCATCTTCTTCAATTTTCTCTCGTACTGAAATATCAGCGATTTCAACACGATTCTGACTCTGAATCTTCGTTTCTTCTTCTTCCTTCTTCTGTGTCTTGGGCAGACAAAAATCTTGAACATCTTCTTGCGGCGTTGTAACCTCATAAAAACTTTCTTCAACTTTGTCAGGCTGCTCACAGCTCTGCTCAGAATTCACATCTGATTGCAACCTATTGCAGACAACTTCTTCTTCTTCTTCTTCTCTCGTTGAAACATCTGTTTCGAATGCAGCGTCTTTCTCCAGTTCATCCTTCCATTTTCTTGAAACTTCACGGACGTATTCTATGAGATTTACGCGTTCCCAATGCCACAATTGCTTCAAATCTTCACTTTCCGAATCTGCATAATCATCATAATATTCTGCTCCGTACACGTGGTCATCATATTCGGAACTTTGCTTGGAATACGTTTCCTCTGCTTCATATTTGTATTCCCTATATCTTCTCCAATTTTCGTCTTCTTTGTCGTATCTCCTAAGTAATTCTGCCCTTGCCCTTTTACTAATCTGCGCATTTTCTTCTGTCCTGTCGTGACAAATACTCATCAACTCTTCCTCATCCAATGCAGCAAATTCTTTCATCGTCCATTTTTCTTCTCTTCTTCTTTCAAATTCTATATAGATTCTTCTTGACAATTCATCAATTCGTTCTGTTCTCATTAAATGGTATAAATCCCGATTACTAAACTCGCAGAATTCTAATTTGACACTTCTATTTTCTTCTTGTTCTTCATATTCCTTCTTATTTAGCTCGACCCAGGATTTCCAATATTCTTCATCTTTTTCATCCATCGTAAAAGTTCTTTACGACTTATTCTTCAATTTTCTGAATCTTTACATCTTCTTCAGACGACTTCCGTCAACAATAATCAGCGACTGGGTTAGGTCATTTCTATCGATGCCTAATCTGGTTCCCACGGTATCAATAACAACAAACTTGTTCCCATGACAAATAACTACCCTGTTGATGTTTCTGCCCCCCTCTATCACCTGAATACTCGTGACCTCTGACTCACTAAGCTCTGCCCCCTCTACATCATCTAAATTCACAGTTGACGATAAACTTGCATCTCGATCTGCCATCGTAACAGATGTAATGAACTAACATGCACAAATCTACAGTTGGCTTTATCTTTACGTTAACGGGTTGATTCTATGTAAAATTTCCAAATACATGAAAATTTTACGCAATGCCTGTGTCCACAAGTTTCAGAACAACTGAGTAACTCTTTCACAATCAAGAAAACAATTATTTCTTTCAAAACAATTGCTCCCAGGAATGTTATTCGAGCCCCACACGTTGAGCGCCACTGAAACCTGCGGAATTTGGCTCAGAGGGTAGAACACAAAGAATCAGCAATATTATAATTTGTTTATTATAGAGAAAATAAATGTTCATTGATGTGAAAAGAGCAATCAAAAATTATGAAACAATATTACGTTCGATACGTCGGCAGTAGTGATGATGTCGTCTGGTTTGTTTACTTCCGCGTAAACAAGTGGATGGCGTTGACTCTTGCGTAGTGTGTCCCGTGAACTCCAGTCCACCAGCAGAATGAATGACTGGATATGTCACCTCCTTCAGCTGCGATGCGATGATGTTGTCTAATAACCCCTTGGTTATCAGGACGTCCAGCAGTCCGTGCACAAGGAGTGACCTCCTCGAGCAGTTGGATCAAGTTGGCTCAGGCTGATGACGTTCGTGGCTGCAGACTCGTCGGTTTCTCCCGGAGTTGCAATTCACTAACTTTTATACTTTAACATTTACTGACTTTAATGTTGAAACTGTTCAGTTGATCACTTGTAACTTGAAATTGTCTTAATGCGATATTATTTGCCTCAGCATTAGGCTTGAAGTTTGAATTTACTGGGTTGACGTTTATACAAAAATGTTATTTTAATGTTTACCTTCGATCACATCGGCACTGTCTCGCTGAAATTATACTATGTTGCGTGCACAAGGCTTCACGGTTCGCGAGGCAGGTCTCACTGCTCTGAGAAAACTCCGACTGATGATGTTTGGCTGGTAGCCTGACGTTTTATACCCTCTGACATCGTTTTCCCTCCAAAGAATCTGATTGGTTGGTTTCGTACACGTGGTAGCTAATTTTAGACATTCTGTCATTTCTAAAGCCCGCGAAACGACTTTCTTTCTGCACGTAGGCCCATGCTTTTCTTGGAATCACTGAAAACTAGTCTGGCTGACTGGTTTTGTAGCGTTATCACAATGACTGGTTCACTTGTTATTACGTGGTGACATCACAATTTAGGTAAGGTCACATACTTTTTATATGGATTCACTCACTTTCTTGATATAATTGCACATTGTTAAACTTATTTGATTGCTTGTTATATTTTTGTCTATATTTTGATTGCTGTTGAATTTTAAAGATTGTAAGTTTACATAATGATTCTAATTAATTACTTTGTGTTCAGTTAACCTTGACTCTAAGAATGCCATGCTACAAGCTTGTTCATTCTTTAAACCTATTTCAAGCAAACATTATTATTTTTAAAGTTAATTTTCTAACCTAGATAGGCCAACTTGTTACAATGGCCACGGCCACCAAGGTCCACTCGATCTCCGCCAGATGGCGGACAGCCGGTTCCACCGCCTAAACCAGGTCATCGCAACCACTTCCACAATGTTAAATCAGTAATCCGCCATGTTTGTCTCCCACATAGAGGGAAATAGCGGCAAAATTCAAACGGTAATATGGAAACTATGTTACCAAGGAATATTTAAATTGAAATCAGTAATACGAATGCAATACATTAAGGGGAATGTACACTGAATTTTGTATCTCAGCTAATATAAGTGGCACAACCTTCAGATTTTAGAATCAAATAACAACTTACTCAAAAAAAATAAAAATTCAACCAAAAATTTTTTTGGACAAATTTTATGGATTTTATTTAGTTTTTATGCATAAAAACATACATCCACCAAATTTGCTAATCCTTTTTTGAATTTCAAAATACAAAGAACTACAAATTTTTTTAGTTACCAGAGGCACACTGAATAAAACAACGTGGAGTTTTTCTGATAAATTTACTTATTTTAGGAGTTAAAATTTGTTGAATACGTACATTTCTGATTTTACTACTTTTACCTATTAATTTGACATATTTAGTGCTATTATTTTTTTAAAATTTATTCAAACATTTTTAACTGATAAAATAAGTAAATTTATTTGAAAAACTCCACGTTGTTTTATGCAGTGTGCCTCTGGTAACTAAAATAAAAAAATAATTTTTTGTATTTTGAAATACCAAAAAAGGAGTAGCAAATTTGGTGAATGTATGATTTTAAGCAAAAAACAAAATAAAATCCAAAAAATTTGTCAAAAAAAGTTTTTTTTTTTTTTTTTTTTGAGTAAGTTGTTATTTGATTCTAAAGTTTGAAGGTTGTGCCAGTTATATTAGCTGAGTCCAAAATTCATTGTACATTCCCCTTAATAATAAAATATTATACAAACGGCAAAAGTGAAAATTATGAATGTATTTACAGTATTTAGGAAAATATTCATAATTGAATAAAAAATTAAGAAATGTAACATTTATTTTCCGTTATAAATACTTCGAAATTTTCATAAATATTTAGAAATTTATTGGAAGCATACCAAACCAACACCTCAATGTAATTTGGGGAAAAAGGATGTTCGATCACACTGGACAACAAAATAAACAGTGAATAATTGTCTTTGATAATGTATGGCGATTTAATCAAATCGAATGCCGAGATAAAAAATAATCATCACCACTCTTACAAAATATTTTTACATCGGACTATACTAGAAAATTATGTCAATAGTATAGGTATTTATGACAAATAAAATATTAATGGGTAGTAATAATGTGTTCCACTCGACACATCAAAGACAATCGCAATGAATGAAATATAATTATGCAATGTTCACAATACCATCAATTTTAAAACATCACTTTCGAACTAAGAAGTAAAACAATCATGTTGGTAAAAGTTAGTTTGACTTGACACCCTGTAGAAAATAATGCTATATCTATTATCTACACTATAACTTCTGGTATAACTCTAAGGTATAACCTTAGAAAGGAGTTACCTACCAGAAAAAGTTATACGTACAAAGGGATTGATATATCATCAGGATACCTATCCAATCGCTCAGTCGACACTCGACAGAAAATTACACCACAATCACAATATTTAGGTAAGAAATATTGGTAACAATTATTATGTTCGATTAGTCACCTTGTAAAAAATCACACCAAATTCACAGTACCTATATAATATAGGTAATTGGAAACAAATAGTATTGGTAGTAATAATTTGTTCCATAAGTCACCTTCTAGAAAATCACTCTCAAAACAACTTATAATAATTTAACATTCATAAAGAATGTAAACAAGAAAACCTATGCAAACATGAATCTAGATAAATGATGAGGATATGAACAATGCAGAAGACACCATAGAAAATTACATTTCATAAAAATAAGTAGGTATCACAAACTAGTACATCATGTCTGTAGCAGGGAGAGATGTATAGTGATGCATGAAAAACCAATTACCTAGCATGATGGTTCACATGATGAATCATAATGATGATGTCACAAACTAAAATACTCAGTCGTCCTTGTCGTAACTAATAGGTAGGTAACAACAAACATGGCTAATACTCATATCTGGTAATCGTCGCATTACCACCTGGTACGCTAACATCATCATAAGAGATTGAAATTCGATTTGCACTCTTTGAACCGAATGCCTTCTTCCTACGAGACACCTTTGCCTTTTCTTTAATGTCCGTTGACTGCATGTGCAATCTCACGCGAATGAACTGCTTGATGACAAACGTTAGGGCTTTGCAATCTTCTGAACACTTTAGCAAGATAACATGGGGTGAATTTATATCTGTGATTTTACATAGAGTATGGGATAATAGGTGTTTATGGTTCTTACAAAACTTCAGGTGATGTGCTGTTATTTGTTCAATAAGCTTAACATACTGGAACATATTGTGGGATGGGTAAGTTTGATTTCCTTTACTTCTTTTGTCGATGATGACCTCCTCCCTCCTGGCAATTACCGACTTTCTTCTTACGCCAGACTGAATGAAGAGTTTCTCGCAGTCAGAAGAACATAGCTGGTTCCGTAGGCGAACAGTTCGAAGTACTGCTCCCAGCAAGTTGTTCAGTGCATTTTCTTCAGCAGCATCGCCATTGAACGGTGTATCATCAATCCGAACTCCGTATCTAGGCATGGGGCAGCACAAGCCTACATCTGCCGATGAACTTGATGACTTGTTTTTATTTGCATTGGAAAACAATGCTACGTAATGTTTTGCTCCATCATTGTCGTAGTTGCTGGACGTTTCTGAATGCTTTTCTATAAACTGTGACACCGTAATCAGTTTCAGTGCATGAATAGCTTGCAAACAACTTGGATGGTTATTTCCATGCCTACGTAGCACAGAGAATAAACTCTCCAAGCAGTCTTGATTCACCCGAGACGTAAGAAAGTAATTGTATCCCTCTTTAAATAAACATCTCTGCAAAGAAATTAGATTATTCGTGGACAGAATAAATCCAGACTGAACAGGCTTCCAACGACCGTCCCCAATCTTCACCTCTTTCATCAGTTTAATTGTGTCTTGCAGTTTTTTCATTTGAACATACCTTTTCTTCCTTGTTATTGCCGTTTTCTGGGCCCGACTGTTCATTACGTCGAACCACGTACGGATGTGACGTAAAAACCAAGCCGTGGCCAACGCCTTTCGACTCATCAGGTTCAATGATACGAGTGTCTCTAGCGCAGATGCCACATTAACTGAAAAAATGTCTGTTGCCATCGACACCTTCATCTTTTCAAATTGGTTTGGGTCTAAGTGCCGATCTGTCAGTTTTGGCGCCAATTTGAAATTGTTTTGCTTTTCTAGTTCAAGGAGTTGTTTCAGATACTTCACCTTCACTTTGGAATATGGCAGCTTCTCCTCCTGAACAGTAGAAGCAGGCAACGTAATTTTATGGGAAATTAGTGCCTGCTTCAGGTTTTTGAGAAGGTGGGGCACATCGGCAAACATGAAGAATGGTTTATCTTCATGCACAGGATGATTTACAACAAACTTTGTACAGAAACGTCCATTGTACAATCCAAAACCTTTCCATATCGCCTGGTTCTTGGGGCCCATATCACTTGTTATGCCTCGTACATTGTAACCGGCTTCTTCGACAGCCTGAACAGATTCCTTGATGAAATCAGTTAGGCTGTCGTCCCGATTGGTTTTTGTAAGCAAGTGATACCCAACCACTTGCTTCCAGTTGCTGTTTATACCTCTCACCATCACAACTAGCAACTGTGACGCCAAATCCTCATCAGTTGCAGCCGACCCCAACGTGCTGTTGCCAACATAACGTTGCATGTTATGGGCCAACTCCAAGCCTTGGGCCACCTCCATCTCATCAAGGACTAGCATGCAATCTTTCTCTCTGGCATGGCATGACTTCGATTTAATTTGCAAATAAAATAAAATGTCCCTCAACAAGCCAGGGCTGAAATCCGCCTTTTGAAGCTTGCGGCATATTGTGCTGTAGGATGGCAATGGATACCCTCTCTGAACTAGGAACTTGTATCCTTTCCATCCTACAGCATACCTAATCTGAAGGGCTTCTTTTATCATCTCTGGGGAATACTCAGATACTTTTTTGCCGCTTAATAAAAACTTCCGATGGTTTTCACTTAAAAATCCCAACCTTTTGTTCACATTTGCACGTAAATTCACATTCTCCTTTCTTGACTGCGCCAGTTGTTTCTGCAGCCTCCAGATGTTACGTTGGAGACGCTTCTTCTCTAAATCACCATCACAGTCTGCAGTAGCGACTTCACTGGGGTCACAGGCCTCAGCAGTTGACGATGCAAGGCTGATAGAGACGACGGTCTCCTCCAAATCCCCGTCATGGTCTGAAGTAGCGTCTTCACTGGGGTCACAGGCCTTGGCAGTTGATGATGTAAGGCTGTTAGAGATGACGGTCTCCTCCCGAGATGCATGTGGAACATCAGTAGCAAGAGTGGGAAGGTCATCCTAAAATTTAGAAGTGGATTAAAATCAAAATAAAACTAATGTACCTAATTAATTAATTAATTAATTACTAAACCAAGCAAATCCCAAGACATGTAACACCCTTATTAAAAGTCTATGAACTTTTAGCTACACAAAAGCTTTGACTTCGACACTAGTACCTGTGCTTCATTTTTCTAAGCATTCATGATGTTTCAAGTCCATATGAACAAGACATTCTACGAAAGTAGGTAGGTAGGTAGGATGCATTAACATTTACTGCAGTGCAGACCTCTATGTTGATTAATTAGTAATAAAGTATGTACTCACCACAACTTCTGAAACAACATCATCTTCCTCTGTGTACTCCCACTCCGTGACCGACCAGTTGGCAGTGCTGTATACAGGAACCGTGTCGCTAGTGGCGGCCTTGGCATAATGATGATCCTGCGGCACATCATTGCCACTTTCTTCTGGAGACAACTGTGAAAGCAATAAAACTAGGTACAAAAATACTCTCAGAGTAGGTAGTTATTCCCATTGTTATCAAGTTGTTACTTGATACCAAGTAGGAACCTAATTTAAAAAATATAACAACTGTTTCCCATTCAGCCTCAGTAGGTAGAGAATTGCAAGCATGAAGAGCAGACCCAAAGTTTAATATCATTCAAGACAATAGTCAAGAACAAACTACCTAGAAAGAGAATTCGCGAATTACTGTAGACTAGAATCACGATCCTTACACACATCCTGCTGATGGCTTTCACCGTGGTTTTTCCTGAGCTATGAAAAGAAAAGCAAATGCTTGGATGCTCTTCCAATATTACCACTGATTTAGATGCACAACAGAACAATGCAGAACGAAATTTCCATACAAGTAGGAAATGATTGATAAGAGAAATGGAGAAGAGAAGAAGTGACATGGATACGGAAGATGTTATGACTTAATTGTTGAATACAATCCTCTTCAAGTGCTCAAAACAATACCTCTACATTAGGTAGGTATTATTATTACTTGGAAAAGTGAGAAAATGCTCTGTGTAATGAGTTGATAAGCAAGCCTTTGTATCGGATGTGAATTGATAGTCATGCATTTGCAAGTTTCTTCTCTAGGTACTACAGAAACCAAATTTTTGCCAATTTGCATTTTGTGGATCTAGAGTTAACAAAATGGGGTAAATTTACGATATGTGACTCAAGCCTTCGTCATTGTGGGACGAAGAAACAATGCTAGAATGAAGGGTAATTTTACGATAAGCGTCTTCAATCTAGAATTGCTCCTTCATTTAACACGATCAAGGTCAAAGTGAAGACGCTTATCGTAAATTAACCGAATGAAGTCGCCTATTACCCAAAAGGTCTTCATGCTACTTACCATTTCAACAGATCTTTGCTTCCTGGGTCTTTTATTTGTCAGTAATTTTGGAGCGTTGGGAACATCGAAGAGTGTGGGTACTGCTATACGTTTCAGTTTTCGCTTGTCGCTATGAAAACTCTCGTACTGGGAATCTTCAAAATGGATCTGAAAATAATTAGTATTATTAGAGTCCTTACCTTAGCTAAACATTGCTGTGAACATAATCAAGGCAAAACGCAAAAAGATATTGTTTAGGAAGGTAATAGCATGGCATAACCTTCAAACTAAAATTTGTCTTCACTCAATAAGAGATTGTTAAAAAGTACCTAGATAATCTTCTAATATGTAGATCAAGTTTATAAGCTTCAGTGAATGTAGTAAGACATGTAATAGAATGGTAACATGACTGGTAGGCAAGTAAAAAGTAAATATACTAACCTCGCATAATCTTGAAGATGGTTTGGGGGTCCATTTATCCCGCCGTCAGTTTTGCAGCCATCTACTTTTTCTCCTAGGAGATGTTGGGAATCTAAATAATCTAAAACCCTGCCTAGAATGGCGAGTGCAATTCGGTGCTGCACATCCAGTCATTTTATAATATAACTCGTAACTTTCATAAAAACACTACACTCGTAACATGATGACGGCCATGAAAATCACACGTGTGGGCTCCACAATGGCTTCTAATGTGCCGGTGCGACGACCTTGTTTAGCGGTTGGCCGCTTGTCCGCTAGGCGGAGATCGAGTGGACCTTGACGGCCACAACAATGTTCAAGAAGGCGGTGGAACGATTGGAGCGATTTGGAGAATGGTGAATGGCTGTAGACTTCTCTGTAAACAGGTGGGTTGTCACAAAAGTCCATTAATTTATGAAATAATCACTTTGAGCAGGCTTTTTATGTTAGAGAGTGTCACTTATGTTTTAATGGTGTCATATAATTTAATCACGAATTAAAATCTCTCAGAGTGAAATGAATAGAAGGCGGCTTCAATTTTATAGGTTATGTTTGATTGAAAACTTGCATTTTTTAACAGCAAACTATTTAGCCTAGTTGAATAATATACCTACCTACTGCTTGTATCTTTCCTAACAAAAGCTAGAAAGCACTTGCCAAGCACCTACCTAAACTGTATGTTGATCAATCTAAGCAACAAAATGTCTCTTTCGCAAGTGATGAGGAGGAGGAGGAGGCTAGCTTAGGTGTAAATAACTTCAAAGATTAGTCTGGGGTCTACAAAGTTTAATCTATGTACCTAGGTACCTAGGTAGGTAGGTACCTACCTATAAGATATCTAAGTGGTAGGTTACAAGTTTTATGACCGATGTGTAGGAAAATATAATATTACAACTAAGTAGACAAGTAACTACCTATTTAAGGTATTGATAAGCACGGAAATAAAACAAGTGGTTGTACTCAACACTTGTTTCTCTCCCAACTCTCATGCAGTCCGATTTACAACGGTTTCTAATCTAACCATCTTTGCCCCCAACCTCGGACAAGTTTATGTAGGGTTATGAGATAATTAAATTCAATCCTAGTGCTTTTTGGTAGTAATTATCATAATTTTTCCGGATTCTGCAGCTTGCAAAATGTATCATAACAACACCGCTTGTTAACAAAATATTAAAATTACGGAATACCTTTTGGCTACAGATGAGCCAATAGTAACTACCATTGTTTTCAACATATTTCTTTTGACACAATTAGTGTTGAGGAATTTTATAGAATAAGGGCCCAGGGAAGTGTACGTATACTTACCTACTAGTTCATTGATTTTCTCATTTCTTTTGCAGCTACGTTGCCCGGTGTCTGTTCCTTTTGAGAGACAACATTTCGTATTGCTGTCGTCTGGCTCATGAACATTCAACAATCATCAACAAACATACAAGGTATTGTAGGAAGACTACTTTACCCCACAACAACTTAAGAAAGTGGTACCATTTTACATCACTTTGCTCTGTTCAATCACATAATTGACCAAACGCACTCATGGCTGAATGTGCTTGGGAAGCAAGGTCTGCTACTTTTTGAGTTTTTACTTTGTATCAGGTAGTAGTCCATAATTTAGTAATACTGTACTTGTGTAATTTGTACTTTATAGAATTAGTCCGCGTTCTTGTCCGTTCCGTGTCATCCTGTGCAACGTTGGTGCTCCACTACATAGTGTATTGTTCTGTTTAAAATTAGGTTTATATTAAATTAGGTTTAGATCGATATAAGTTAACGCATATAAAATTGATCGTTTATATATTAAACAGCTTCAGTCTGTTCCTAGCTGTATAGGGAATATACGTACTTAATTATACTTCCTTCTAGGTACGTATGTTCCTACCTATTTTGATGTATTAATTATCATAATTATAATTATACTCAGGTTATTATTGATGGTGACTAGTTTTAAGATAATATAAATATGTAATAATACACACATTACCGACTATCATTACTGGTTATATGGTACCCATACACAAGGGAGGACCCGCCCTCACTTATGCGGGCCTCACTTGCTCTCACTTATACCTATGGGTATCCCCCTTCAATGTTAGGTACATAATTTATTTTACAAATTACAATTATTTTTGCATCTTTTACAGATGGAGGGCGATGATTCGGACTCCGACACACCTTATGTCGATATCAACAGTTTCCTGGAGCTCGGCATCAAGGCAGATGTCGCACCAATCAAGTCCGCCTCTCCTGCGCCTCGCGCCCCTGCTGCCCGCCCCCGCGCCCGGCCTGCGCCCCGCACACAAGTCAACGGCTCTCAACAGCACGATCCGCTGCACATCCCGGCGCCGACCAAGCCAGCCAACTCATCGCACAAGCCTGCCAACATGCCGGAGATAACGTTCGTGGACGTCAACCGCATCTTGGATCCTCCAAGAATCACCTTCCAGCCTCCTCGCATTCCTGCAGGCATCACTCTCACGCGACACAGAGCTCCGAACCAGAACAACTCGCAGCCGAGATTCAATCGGCCGCAGAACACTCCTCGATTCCCGGCTAATAACAAAATGAGGCCGCAGTTAAATCCAAGATATGTTGGTCTAACGCGACCGCAAATGAACCCTCGATTAGCAAATAATGCAATGAGGCCACATTTAAATCCCAGATTGCAAGACTCGGTCAGGTTTCGGCTAAACCCATTGGCTGTGAACGCAATCCGACCGAATTTAAATGCCCGTCTTGTGAACAATCCTAGAAATCAGTTAATAGGAAGACAGTTATTACAGCAGCGACAGTTAAACACTCAATTCCGACCTCAGTTGACCCCTCGGATACCGAACAATGCCCTCAAAGTGACTTTTGACCCAAGCAAGTTAGGTGTTCGTTTGCCAAACTCTCGACTGTCAAACCCACGAGCTACTAATTCGTTAAACGTTCGTTTGCCAAACTCCCAACTGCTAAACCCACGTACTGCTAATCCAGTAAACATCTGTTTGCCAAACTCTCAACTGTTAAACCCAAGTGCTACTAATCCGGTAAGAATTCAGCCCAATCCTAGAGTTCCGAACAATTTCGTTAGGCCGCCCTTGTCCTCAAAACAAATGGTGAACGGCAGGCAGCAAATGTCTGCCAACATCCGCCCGAATCCGATGAACATATCGTCAAGACTGGGATATACGTTGGAGTTGAGGCCTTCGAAACAGCCGCAGGTGGCTGCTGATAAGAAACTGTATCAGGACACGGTGAAAGCCATTCAGGCTAAAAGTGGAGTGACATTGGTACCATTGGGAAATTCTGCAGGGTCCTCACAAGCCAAGCCACCTTCAGGTTAGTTCTGACAGAATCAACTTCTTAAATAACTATGTGGATGAGATGGTTGACGTTTACATTACGCTTACTTATTTTACTCTAGAGAGGGAATTTGACTGGTCAATTACTTTTTTTGGTAAAATTGATTTAAAAGTAGGTATGGACTGTACATGTAGTCCCAGGTAACAGAAAAAGGTCTATCCGAGGTCCTTGGAAATGACGCAGTTCACCAGCGGCGGCACTCGATCTCATGAGAAAAATGCATAGGTAGTTATTGTGTACCTACCCTACTTTCCTAGGATGGTGTAGATAAAAAAAAAATTGCTAGGTACCAAAACTCTGGAAATTCGCATAATTTTCTGAAAACCTCGGAGAAGAATTCTCCTACTTCAACATTAGCATAGAGAAGTTTCAGTTCTTTTATTTTTCTGTCTCAATCTCCTATTAAAGCTGTACCTAGTCAACAACAAAACCTGCTACTATTGAGGATTCAATATCATGAAACATGTCTAGTAACCAATCTCGTGCTCTTCTCAGCTTCCGTTGTGGTCAAGACGGAGAAGAAGAAGCCGAAAGACAGCGAAGAAGACAGGGCATGTAACATCTGCCTCAAGACCTTCGCTCATATGAAGTCGCTCCGTCGGCACATGGCGCGTGCACACAAGAATGGTAAGTAATAGGCCTGGGACATTTAACATTTAAACGTCAACTGTGCGATTAAGCGTAGGTAAACGTTTTATCGTAAAAAGTGATGTGTTTGTACCTACTCAAAATAATGTGTCAAACTTGCTAACGACTTGTTATTTTTATTTTGTCAAATTATTGTTACCTGTACCTATTTTGATAAGGGAATTTGGAAGATATCCTGGGCAGTGTACAATTTCAGCAGTTTGGGTGTTGATAAGCTCTCTAACTAGTACGACAAATTCTCTTGAGAGTCGGGACATAGCAGAGAAGCAATCATCAGCATTCAGCATTTTTATTGTCCAGACTCCAGACACATTTAAATATAACTTTTGACAGTGTTTAAAAAACATTCTGTAACTAGTAGGGCTGTGCGAGATTGAAATTTTTCATTTCGAGCGAGATCGAGATTATTTCATAAAAGTCGAGCGAGATCAAGCGAGATATTTTACCTTTGAAATCGAGAAGATTCGAGCAAGATTATACTTTTTTTTTAATATTTTTTTTGGTGGAAGAGAAACACAATGCAAATTGTCCAGCCACACAAGAATAACATTGATAAGTATGCAGAACTGTCTGCTTTATATATAAAACAATACAAATCAAACTTATGGACGATACAAAGAAAGTTAGCGTGCGTAGTTCTGTAAAAATAACAAAAAATTGGAAATCTTGATGGCTCTTAGTTGATATGCTTGAGACTTGAAAATTCGAGATGGCAATTTGAACAAACGATCGAGATCGAGATGGAGTCTCATATTCGAGATTCGAGAACTTTCGAGACTTGCACAGCCCTAGTAACTAGTAACTACCTTGCTATAAACTAGCAATATCTGTGAATTTGCTGCATGCATATTATTCATGTTCAAGTTTCTTCTCATCTGTGAACATTTGTTTCAGTCATGCAAGAGCTACCAGCGAGGAAATCTACTCGCAGTCGTGCTGCAACCAAAGGTTAGTTTAGTAGTTATCCGACATTTACAAAGTAATGTATTCATTGCATTAGTTTACTTATTGAAACAAAAAAACACTTTTATACTTAAAATAGGTATGTACACTTGGCACAACTAAAATTGATCGCTCAACAAATCTGATTGACTGAAAAATGTAAGATCGCACCATCAGAAGTCAGTCCAAGTGATCTCATTGTCTCTCTCTAGAAGGTGACCTCACATATCAATGATAGGTAATAACAAGCTTTGATTGGTATGGAACATGACCAGCAGTCATTCAAATTTGTTCACCGATCAATTTTTGTTGTACCGAGTGTACAATTAAAGTTTTAATACTTATTTATCAAATTTATTATAGCTTCATAATTCATTACATTTTCAATGTGCTATATGGTGGCCCGGGTAAACATTTCGAAAATTTTGCACACCCTCTTAACTTAAGTAGGTAGGCAATTAATGATACTGTTCACACTTGACAGAATCCATCGTGGACGCTTCTAACAGCGAAGCGGAGGAAGAAGCGGAACTGGAGGATGAAGTGGAGGTTCTTGCGCCTCCGCCTAAGAAACCGAAGCTGATGGTGAATCTGAGCGATGAGGAGGAAGGTCCGAATCAGGATTACGACGACGAGGACTCAGGTTAGAGGAGTTCAGTTAACACTCATTTCATGGCAATATACTCGGTGATACTGAGAAGATAGTGAAGAAACAGTCAGCTAGATGAGTTAAAAAACTTGCTGAGTAGTTTGTAAAAAATTTGTAGTAGAGTAGGTACACTTGGCCAAACAAAACTTGAACGTTCAATAAATCTGATAGGCTGATAAATGTAAGATCGCACCATCAGAAGTCAGTCGAAGCGATCTCATTGTCTCACTCTAGTAGCTGTGACCTCACATTTCAATGATAATACGAAACTTTGATTGGTTATTTGGACATGACCAGCAGTCATTCAAATTTGGTCAACGTTCAAGTTTTGTTTGGCCGAGTGTACCTAATTTTTTAAATTTCTTAGTTACAAGTTACGCATTGTGAAATTCATGTAGAGTGTACAGATAATTTGCATATATCTTTTCTACTATTAATAATCTTCTAAAGCTTACATCTAAAATCTAAATTGAAGTTAGTCGATTTATAAATAACCTAAACTACAGCTGTCTAATGCAATATATGACCAGTAGGAATCGCATCCATCTCTCTTTTAAATAAATGCATAGTAACTTCTCGTACAGTGTCACAGTGTCATAACAGTGTCTTGTCTTAAACAGTATGACAGTTCAGTTGCGGGAATCATGTGACCTTGTAACAGGGATGTCCTTTATTGTTAAGGTAGGTCGCTCGTTCGTCGCTGGCACGGAGCATAGAAGGAGCAAAGTTATGTCAGTAAGCAATGAAGTTATAGATAGAGGTATACACTTGATGCGTGTCTTGCTTTCTCGATATTCATAACCGTTTGCCAAATACCTACATTTATATTTTGTATTTCCCTCTAAAGCTGCTCTAAGCCGCCCGATGCTGGCAACAAATTGATGACTGCCTTAATGAATTGAAATCTTGCAGGTATGCTGGACATTTCCAATTTTTTGGAGGTGAACTTGGAAGCGGAGCCCAGAAGACCAGTAATTAAATGTCCAGGTAAGATAATTGCAGCATTGACCGATAATATTTGCTCCTGCCTTTATTACCTCACTATTGGACTTCTATACAGGTGACCTGCGTTTGATTCTACTACCTGGCCTTTCTTATTTGTTTTTGTGATTTTTCATATTCAAATGCAGATGATGGGAAAGTTTCATACAACTATGTAATAAAATTAATTAGTCAACGACTGACTCCTCCAATTTGTTATCATCATGAAAAATCAATATTACAAGTTCACATCACATTGCAGCCAGCAGAAAGAGTTATAAAGATACATATTGGCACTTTTAAAATTTGTTTCTTGATAATACATTTGGATATTTATTCTATATTTATACACTCTCTTAATTCATACATTTTTTTACATCTGTCAAAGAACATGGTTTTCCCGATGAAATATTGAGATTAAAGAAAAAAATACAAAGTTTGTGAAACGTTCGAAGCGAGTGTATTAATATATCTTTTTGGCACGTTCTCTTGTTAAGGCAATTGAGTGAAGACCCGTTTCAGATGCTTGATTACCCATCAAGATGTTGTACGACAACGCAAACTTTACTGCGAACGTATTTGTTACAGAGTGTGAGGTGAGACTGGTGCGTTTAGCGGAGTGGGTTGTCGTCGACGAGACGTACAAGCTCCAGAGGAATGGAGATGAATACAGCATCCTGCCCCAGGAGCAGGAGGTATTCACCATTCCCAAGGTAGGTACAGTCAAGCTAGACGCGACATGTGAACCGTTACGTTAGCAACTTGGTACATTTTGTTGTTTTATTTATGTAATAATGTTCAGTACTTGCATACATATTTAGAGGTAGCACAACAGTAGATGCAATTTTCAAACTAGTATAAAACTGGATTTTATGGAATACTTCCAGTGGAGACAGGATGATAGGAAGGGATTTGCTATGTGATGTCCGACTGAACATGGCTAGAACCCAGGATCTCCCACTTGACTGTTGCCATGTGAGTTGTCAATAGTTTTCTCTTTGCAGGTGTCAATAAAAATCCAGTATCCGGTATATAATCCGGTACTGGTAGAGATGTTAATTTTCCGGAAAATTTTCAGGGAAATTTTCTGATTTTTTGGGGGAATTTTTTGTCGTACCTTTCAATAATAAGATCAGTACTGCAGTGCAGCCTTTCAGTTGATTATTTTATTGTTCAACGTTTAGACAACATTTGTATTATCATTGGGGAAAAACCAGCCTTGCATGTGTTCAGTATTGGCAGGAAACTTGAAATATGCAGTTTGTAACCTTTCTGCTGAGGTAAATATTCAAGTAAAGTCGCTCAAATCGTTGAAAATAATTTGCACAACATTTATTTTGAAGAATACTACAAAAAACAATACAGAAAATTTTCCGACTCACATCTCTAGGTACTGGTAAATATATAATCTCGAACCGGTCATCTGGAACCGGTAATCCGGTTCCAAAGGTTTTGTTGGAGGCTGCTAAGCGACCATATACTAGAACCTTACTTACTCATAAGCTAGGCTTTCTTCTTTCATCTCCACCAGCTTCTTTCACTGCTCTCTATCTTCCCACCACTTATCTTTCTCTACTGCTTCCTACTTCTCCAGTCTCTCGTTCATCCTCGTCTCCCAACTCTCTCCACTTCTACTTCGGTTTAGTTAAATGGATGCCTCCAATGTTTTTCAGTTTGTGCCTGGGGAACCCCATCCGGCTATACCGCCAGATCTGGTTGTTCCGATGGACGATTCGTTCGATGGCATCGCCGCGCTTGAAGCCACCAGTTTCGATGAAGCACTACTCATCGCTGCAGGTACATAAAACTCTCACTTCATTTGAGATGAACCACTGTTAGCTGTTCACAGGATCCTATTCAAAAACTCAGCACGAGACCGCTCATATGACATTAGTCCGTGTAAAAAAATTGAGATCGATTGAATGAACAGACAGACCTGGGCATTACTACAAAAATACAATCATAAAACAAGGAAACGAACAAAGAAAGTTGTAGGTACGTACGTATAAGAGTCCCATAGTAACACTCGCTTACTACATGACTTTTTCAACCAAAATGCTATAACTTTTCACTTGGAAGGGTTCCGTTTAGTCCGTCTTGTCCCTCATCAGATAAGTACGGACACATCTGTTGGAACTAATCTACGCAGAAAAGAACTGTGAAAATAACAGTAATGATGATTTTCATTACTTGCATTGCTCCTAAATATTCTCAAATCAAGACCTGAAGTTGAAGGAAATCCTACAAGCAGCCAAGAACAGCAAACTTTACTCTAATAAAAGGTCACATATTAGGTATGCAGCACAAACTTGACACAATGTTGTCATCAAAACATGCGCTCTTTCTTCATCTTTCCAACAAAATGTTGAGATATTAATTTTATCCACTGCACTATTATGAATGTAATGTTTAAACATTGACAATCAAAACTGGGGGATAAGCAAATCGTTTACTTTTCACGGCACTACGGTTGTAGTCAAATAAAAATGCCGCACGCGAATCACAACACGTCTAGAGAAGGAGGGGGCGGGACTTCCGTAGCAACTTGTTCTAGAGATGCGAATGAATTACACCAAACTACTTTTACCTAAATACCTTAATCTCACAAAACATGTGAGCAATACATTCTTAGATGATTGAAAAGTGTTATAGACATGGTCTACTGAGTTTTCATAACTGAAATAAGTTTGTATGCTGTGTCAAGATCTGACTGTTGCAGTGGCTGGACGCCCGGGAGGCGGGATCAGAGTATCACGCAATGGTACAAACGAGGGCCGTGCGTTATAGTGGTATTGGCATGGCAGTTTCATATCCCGGTACAGAGGTGTTAGTCAATGGTTTAAAGCCCCTGTTAACTTGGAGACCATATTTTTTCTAATCGTACCTGACAGTCGAGAGTGCAGAATTTATAACAAAATGCGATATTTACACTCTCAAGTACTACTGGTAAAATATAAAGTGGAGCTTAATAAGAGATTGTATTAATTGCAGGTAAATTATAGGCGCTATAATTGTGCTTAAAATATGGTTAGGAAGAGGAAGATTTGTTTGTTATTTCATCAAAAGCTTAATCCTGGGTTGCACTTAGTTTGCTCACACCGAATATTTGAAGATGAAAATCGATGTTGTTACACTGTAATACTGACTCGCCAAGTGTCGCAAGGTCATTCTTTTATGTATTATTTCAAGACCATACGCGTTAGGCTAGATGTTCCAACACTGCGTCAATGTGCTTAAATCCCCGAACATCAATGATAGTAAAATTTTGATTTTTGGGTTCACTGGCCCTTTAAAATAACATCACTGGGTTTTGGCAGTTTTCACTTGCATATGAATGCTGTAATGCACAAGATTTTTGTTTTGTAAATTAATAAATCACTGCAAAATCAACTATAATTGACTGAAAATGTTGATAAGCTCCAGTATGCAGTAAATTTCCTTCATAATTTCATAATTCGTCTTGGATTACTCAACATGAATGATGTAAGGAGTGTACTCATAGGTAAATTTTTTTTTTGATCGGATGTAGAGAATTACTATGCAGGCATCTTGATTAGATGTTAAAGAATGCACTGCTTTGTTCCAGCCTCGCTATCATGCGACATCGATATGGAGCCGACCGTGGACCTCCCCCCGCTCGTCTCCCTCGAGCCGCCGCCGCCGCTGCTGGAAGTGCAACCCGGCCTGCAGGTCAGCTTCGACTCCCACTTCTGCCAGGCGTGTAACGGGACCTTCCCCACCGCCGAACTCCTCGCGCAGCACAACTGTGCAGTCCCTTTTGTCTGCGAGGTCTGTCACCAGGCCTTCACCGACTGCGGCCTCATGATAGAGCACCTCCGCGCCCACATCGAGAACTCTAAAGGGTGACAATAGTCTCGGAGATGACGCGCGGGATAACGATACAAGCTACAATTTATATACAGTAAAACCTCCTTAAGTCGAAATTGAAGGGACCCAAAAAAAAGCACTTCGACTCATGATTTTTCGATTTATAAGTATTTTCATAGAATGATGTTTTCCAGACAAGTAGTAAAGATAAGCCTCTTAAACCTACCCCCTCCCACTGCGCAAGGCCCCAAGGGTCTATAACCACTTGAAGACAGCTGTTTAGTGAAGGGTCAATGCCTCCAATGGTTTAAAGGACTCCTATTATTTACGCAATTATATATAATCTGCAGACTGGATACTAAACAAATTAATAACACACTTAATTTTTGACAATAAATCGATTTCACAATTATTATTTATTCAACTATAGGTGTGGTGTTATTGAAAAAATAAATAATGGAACAGAAACGGAAAGATAATTGTTTGCTGTCATTTATAAATCATCAAAAGATTGAGAAAAAAATTAAATAGGTCGAAGATTTCTTGAAAAAGTCACTGATTTCAGTTTGTTTTTCAGACGACAGAATATTTATTTTATGTGGACATCCATATTAAAAGTAAACATAAGATTAAATATTACGCAGAATAATAATTCAATGACCAATGCTTATGCCGTCAGTCAGCTGTTGACTATTTACAGCCCTTTTCAGAGTGACTTTTTGCTCTGATTCTTAGAAACAGGGATTCAACCCTCCACGCGTGTCTGTTTTTTTGTTGTTGCTTGGTTTCACAAGAGACCCACTTGTCTTTGAGATAGAGCAGGTAGTGCCAGCTGGGGTGCCGCAGGAAAGGGAGGGAAGTCAGGCGGACACTCTGCTCCAAAAATAGAGGACATTTTTGATAGAAATAATCCTGTATTCTCCGAAAATTGTATTATACAAAATAAATACTTCGATTTATTAACTGAAATCACATGTTATATTTCAACTTGGGGCCAAATATTACTTCGAATTACGACTTACGCAAATTTCGAGTTATAATTTATTTTAACATGTAACAGATTATACTGTGGCCGGGACTTGAGTTTACTTCGATTTATGATGGATTTCGGCTAATGGTTGTTCGATTTAAGGAGGTTTTACTGTATACGTATCTTCGTGTACAAATCTTTTAGTGAAATTATGTAACTACATCAAATCAGAGCTGGGTCGGCCCTGAGAACCCATATGTGGCTATCACATGAATGACATAATATTAATTATTAGATTGTAATGACTAATTTTAAAATTTAAATTTTTTCGTAATTGTCCAAGCAGATTTCAGCTTGTTGGATGAAAATTGAAATTGATTGGTTGCTATGATCAATATTTCCTCACTGCTGATAAGTCTCGATTAGCGTAGTCGAGGTGTGTAGAAGTTTTTTGGGGTACCTTTTTTATTTTTTTCTATTCTTTTCAGAGAAAGAAGTGCCCCATTTTTTCCTCCTAGTGTACATGTGATGATATGACAACTTTAAAAAAATGTGAATGAAGTCCCAAGATATTTTTTTGTGTGTTGCAGCCTCCTCTCCGTGGATAAAATGTGATTGTTTAAAATACCCTACTGACTGTAGAGGTCAGTAAGGGTACCCGGGTACAATAGTGGGTAATCGGGTATCAAAAAAATAAAAAATAAAAAATTAAGTTTATTTGCATTTTTTGCATCAGCTGCCATTTAATCACCAGCTGCATCGTTTATAGTTATATAAACTGAATTTAATATTTATTCATATTTCCCAAATCTCAAGAATCCCAATCAATAATTGGTTTGTAAATTCGTTGTTAGTAATTTCATCAGAATGCTGGTAAGTTGAGGGATGGATTATTGGTGGAGGGGATGCAGGCAAGATATACCTTGTTTTCAACCTTCCATTGTATGGACGTTGTGTATCTGTCCCCAAGGACACGGATACAGTGGCAAGCTGAGTGCAAAAAATTTCAAAACATTTACAAAAAAAATAAAAGTGTAAAAATGGTAATTGAAGCCGGTACCTGGTTACAAAACATTACCCGAACCTGACTTCTACTACTGAAGCATTTGAATTGTCACATTTGGTCCACTCTGCGATGATATATGTATGTAAATTCAATAACTTCTGGGACCACTAGCATTTTCTTAATGTCGACTTGTATCGTTACTCCCGTGTACAAGTGTGGAAACAAGAAGCTGTGCTGGTTATCTGTCTCTGCTACACATAAAAACATGTTTATGTTATGAGTCAGAGAGAGGCAGAATAACACGGTCTTCTTTCCACCACTGTACCCTTCATTCTGAAAAGGCCATTTAAGATAGACAGCGTGCATGCGCAGTCGCATTGCATTTTTTGTAAAGACTGTCAAATGCCTCCGCCATGTTGATTGTAGGGTCGCATGTTGTTAATTAAATAGATTTATTTGCACACACTATAATCATGAAGTACCTTCATGATGTACCTACCTACTTAAAATTAAATTATGAACAAACCTTTTTTTTTTACGTTTTGTACCGGATGTTTGAACAGTCTTCTCCCAGAATGCAATATTAAGGCCCCATATCACATCTTTGCCTTCTTAAATGGCCTAGCATCTAAGAGTGTGCAAGACAGAATTTTCAGCGTTGTGATTAGTTGGAGAGAGATTAGATTATACATAAATGCAAGACATTGAATATTTACTCAACACCGTTAATTTTTATAACATTAACGGAATGTCTGGTATCTTATTTTTAACATATAAGTATGTAGTACCTATGTAACTGTTTTTATATTTGTGCTTTTTTATATAATCCATATGAAATCTAGCAAAATGTTTAATGGAGGCGCATGCAATATTATACATATTATTAATCAATAATCAGTTATTTAATTTGATGGTGATCATCAGTAATTGGTTAGTATAATTCATTATTAACATCGGTATCATTGAAAACTTTTGCCGTAAGTTGGTGAACTTACTATTTAGTGCTCTCTGGATCAGTGGATATTTATTGCTCTAATCTGCAGAAGAATCTAAGTCTTGCACACTCCTAGTGTCATCTGCTTAAACCTACGGATTATGGATACTAACGTACGTAAGCACGGTGTCAATGATTTCCTATTGGAGCTCGAGGGATACTAGCTAGTTGTATGTAAATAAAGAGTAGAGGCTATGATCTGGTTATTAATAATATTCATGATAACATTATTTTGCCATTATTAATCAGTAATCACTAATCAGCCATTACTTACTTATAGTCAGTAATTTTTTTCTGTAGGACACATTCGGATACCTTTGAATATTTAATGCAGTTATGAAAATGGTGAGTGTTGCCATGATGCCAAATAGAATGTGAGATGGGTGCAATATGTTGTCAATGGCAACTGTGTTAGGGTGAGCTGGGTATTAAGTAGTGCAATTCTTGTAAGTAGTGACAAGCGTCGGAGGCCTTGGTTAGGAAACGGGATGCGCTATTGTTCTTCAAAATGTTCTTTTGAGATTTTTCTTCACACTAACAGAATTATAAAAAATCAAAGAGTCGGTGCTCATTTAAACTCACAATAAGAAATGATGCCACACATTGCAGTACATTATGACCACTGGTACAATTGCAAAGTGTAAAATACAATTATTTTACGATAGATTTCGCATTTAACGCTCCAATGTATGGTATTATTTTGTATAGTGAGTACTGAGTATAATGTATGCCTACTCTTTGTTTTAAAAAATTCTACTTGCGTGAAGAATAAACTAAAAACTAAAAAGTAATTTGAAGAACTGTGCTCGATCTCGGAACAGTACCGAGGCCTCATAACTGTCACACAATTCCTAAATATGATTTATTTGCTCATGTGGCAAAAGAATCGCCTAATGTGTCCCGCAGAAAAACATCACGACCATTCTGCTTCGTATTGTATAATATAATTTTAAATTAGTGGGATGTATATGTAATATGTAGTTAACTTTTCTACTGTCAAACATGGGCACTGTAAACAGACAAAATGTGTAGTGTGTGTTTAAATCCGTCTTGTCTTGTCACTCACTTTTATACCATTTTGATTTTTGTTTCATCATAAATGTTACCAGCATTTACTTTGCCATCATTTACAATTGAACTAATATCAATGACAGACAGTTACAGTGGTATGAAAGTATAGTAGTGTTTGTATCATCATGGTGTACCAGCAGAGTCAGAACTGCAGAACTGCATTACTTGGTTTAGCAATCGTAACAAAATTCTCTAACACTGTACCTCACTCCACTATCACTAGATATTTAATTTTCAATTGTTAATCAAACTTAACCGAATACTCCCGGTGATGACTGTAAGTTTTTACGTTTTCATGTAAACGTGAGGATTTTGTGCATGCATATCGCACATTTCTATTTGTAGAAAGGAAAGCCGATGCAGGTAGACCCCCATGGACAAGAATGTTATCTATTCTTGTTATTCTAGTGTGCCAGTAGTAGGTGAATGTTCAAGTTAACAAGTACATTATTGCTACTATATAATGGTGTAGTGTTCATATTAGTCCATTCCATAATATTACATATGTATGAATGGCATTACTCTGCGCCTACTGAATATGTAAATATCCACCAAAGTCTTTGTTTCGTTTCTATTATTACCTATGAGCAAGCAAGTGTCCATTTATCTTTAGGAAATAAATAACTTTGTTTATTATTATTTAGATTTGAAAAAATAAGGAAATAAAGTAAAGAGTAAATCCTAAATGTTGTTATTATTTTTAAATTATTAGGGCAATAACAATGTTTTGGCCATGGGGGAAGTTCTATCTCAGAAATTATAGTATCAATGTACCTATAATTATTTGGGTGGCAATGAAGGAATATAGTCGACGTTTTTTACTGTTTCTATTTTTATTGGCAAAGTGTCTACATGATACTAGTGAAATATGTAGAGTGCGTTGTATAATTTTTATAGGTTTCGTACATTTTATTATTTTATGTCATAAATATAATTGTTCAACTTGACCCATCGTTCGTATTGTATTGTAATTGTGCTCATTTGACAATATTTGGTTCCATTCTCAAGTTGTGAGTTTTAACTTTCTTTTTGAGAATAACCTGTACCGAATGTCAAGGAGATAATAAAACTTCATAAATTTTGAACTAGGTATTCAAAATGTAAAATAATTAGATGACAATTTTTTAAAAATATTTAGTCAACCCTACACTAACACAACCTTATAAATAAAATATGTGTGCCCTAACTCAACTCCAAGCTGAAACAGCTAAAGTTTGGGCACGATGATTGTAATAAGTTTATGGGTACGATAAAGTAAACTAAAAAATTTGCCATTTTAATTATTTTTTATAATTTGACTAGTTCAAAACCTATGAAGATATTTAAAATATTATCTCCAATGTTTACATTTGAGTGCAGGAGAAATTGTAGAGCTGTGGAATTGTTGAGATTAGGTATCATAAACTCTCCATGACCCTATTGGCTATTTCAGTAACTAACTGCTTATTAAGTTATTTTGTTGTCATTCTATGCAATCATGCTTTTTTTCATGTTTATTATTACCCTTTTTGTATACTATGACAGCATAATGTGTTTGTTGTAAAATGAACCTGTGCTAGGTTAATATTAATAATAATGAACATTGAAATCAGTGTTTAGAAAAATTGTGGCATAATATTGTTATCAAATCACATGCACATTGATTAGGTATGTAAATAAATTGGTGGATAAACCCTCAACCATTTTTTTCATTTTCAATGTGAAAGTCCTTGTTACACCTTCTTCCACATTTAATTTAAAAAAATCAAACTTAGCTTTTGAAATACTTGGAAAACATTCAGTGTAAAGCTGGCTTTCGTCATCTTCCGTCAACGTCCGACGAAAACGACCACGTGACCCGTCTCGACCAATCAGAGCCATCCCCAAAAATCTCGGAGGGCGAGGGATTGGTCGATACGGGTCACGTGGTCGTTTTCGTCGGACGTTGACGGAAGATGACGGAGCATGGAAAGCCAGCATAAGGCGTTAATGAGCTAGCACCGATATGATCCAACCAAACACAATCCACTCAATCAAAGATAACAACTATATCAGTATTTATTCATTTCTGATTTTCATTGAAAGCTTCAATGAAAGCTTCAATGATCAATCCTTTGAGCTCTTTCAAAACTCTAAAAATAACAACAACAAGTCTGTAATTACTTTACCAATTGGGCTGATAATGTGTAAAATATGAGATAATGTTGGTCTTGAAGATATTTTTATATTTTAGCCAATTGTAAGAAAAAACTTGTTTTAATGACCTTGCAAAATTTCAAATTGATTAATTTGTTCTGAAAATAAATTAATTTTGATTCTAAGTGTGAGTTCCAAGCAGGTGAAATAATTGATTAAATTTGACCATCAAAACACATGGATTGTAATATTATATTAATATTTAATACAGTTTATATATAAAACATTTATTTTCGAAATGGCTCTGCCTTGCAACAAGGTAGGTATACAAATAATCAGAATAATAATCAACAATAATGAATTAAATTGATCAATTAATAATTATACTACATAGTGTAAATGAAATAAACATAACTATTTTAGATTATATAAGTGGTTCCTAAAAATTCTAATTGAACCTTTTAAAGCTAATAAAACAATGTCATCAATAAAGAACCTAACAGATTTTACTTGACTCTTGACTGGATTGTCATAAAGGTGTTGACACATTATTTCTATTTCAAACGAATCGTCCTTATTCCATAAATAATGGGGAGAGAGAATATTAAAAAAAAAACGATTTAAATATCGGATCCTTTTACTGTTACCATATTTCCTCGGAAAGGGTCAATGGTAATTAATAAACATTCAATATCTAGTGGAGCGGTCGCTCCACCCAGCCAAGTCGTACCGTACACTCACACTCACTCAACATACCGTAAATGCATAATAAACTGAGGAGCAGACCAACCACTTTTACTGTAAGCAACAACATGGCATTTTCGGCCTACTGGATCTTAAAATTGGAAAATCTCACATTGTTGCGATATATCTTAATTTCGAGCTATGGCCCACCCCACTACATATACCAAATTAGGGAACAATATGTTAAGCCGTTTGCGAGCTAGAGGGCCGTGAAAAACGTGAAATTACACCCCTTTTAAAACCTATCTTGATCTGATGATGATGATGATGATGATGATGATATCAGGAAAAACCGCAATCACCGCCACAGCCTGAACGGCTGATCCGATCGATCTGAAATTTTCACCACGTGTGCACTTTTGGCGTCTGAGGTGCCTTTTTATAAAACCAACAGGAAGCCGCCATTTTGAAACCGGAAGTGACGTCATATCTCGAAAACGGCTAGACCGTTAGGAATTAAACCAGCGCCAAATGATTCAGACGGTCATCTATATGGAATATCAATAGTTAAAGTAGAGATGTACTATTACCGAAACCGGAAATGACGTCATGAAAATGAAGAACTAGATTTTAATGACCTCTTACTACAATAACTACATATTCAGAAGGCTTATAATGATACATAACATTTATAGAAATAAATTCTAGGTGGCAGTAATTTCAGTCGCCATTTTGAAAACCGGAAGTGATACCATATCTCGAAAATTGCTAGACTGATTGGAACGAAGCTTTCGCAATTCTTCATGGAATATCACTTTAAGCTTAGGTATATTGAGCACCAAACACAATTTTTCGTATAAACCAATTCGGAAATGGCGTATTTTTTTAAAGTAATTAGTCATTGTTGCTCCGATGTGTGTTACAAGTTGTGTAAATAAACTAAAAAAATAAGTGATATCCCCATAAAAAAAAACACTCCGTGTAAAAATACCAGCCAAGTCTCTTCAACTATAAAAAAATAGTAGAAATCTAAAAGTTCAGCACTGAAAAGTAGTGATATCAAAAAATGAGCCAAGTCAAAACTTAATTTGTAAAACCAAAATATACTTGGCGCATCGTTTTAAAGGGCATTATAGGTATATTGTATATATTTAGGTACATTTGATTTTTGGCATATGCTTCTTTATTATTTATATACACGATGCGCCAAGTATATTTTGGTTTTTAAAATTAAGTTTTGACTTGGCTCATTTTTTGATATCACTACTTTTCAGTGCTGAACTTTTAGATTTCTACTATTTTTTTATAGTTGAAGAGTCTTGGCTGGTATTTTTACACGGAGTGTTTTTTTATGGGGTACATTATTAATCTAAATCACTTAAAATTTGAAAGCTACATAATTATTTTTAATTTTATTGCTAAGAACCTTGAAATTATTGACACGGCATTCTTGAATCACTGTCAAACCTCAAAATAGTTTGCACTTTTATGTTTTTTTAATGGAAATGTGAGAAAAAAAACTATTTTTTAACTATTTTTTCATGTGGATACCGCATATTTTGTACATATTATTTTTAAGAATTGAGTTTGATTTTTGTTTTCCCTTCAGTCTTGATTATGGACGAATTCATTACATTAACTTTGGACAAACAATCTGATAAAGATCTCAAGGTATGTTTTTCAAGCTTGAGACGAAAAAAATCGCAACCTTCTTGACGTAATGAAGAGAGAAACGTCAAGAAAGTTGTGAAAAAAAACAATGCTTTTAACATTATTTCAATAGGGACAAGGACAACCTTCGTGTTTTTCTTTTCACTAAGTATTTTTGTTTATATTATAAGGTTATTTATCTTCTTGGACGAACATGGGCACTTCATGAATATGAAACATGAAAAATAACGTTAAAATCAATTTTTCCAGATTACTATTGACTTGAAAATGGGTAGGTATAGGGATAAATAATATTTCATGATGTCATTATTTTCTTGGATAGATCACTCTATAATTACCTATACCTAATAACAATAATTGTATTAATCCCCCCCCCCCTCGCCCAATAAAAATTGGGAAGGAATATAACTTGCCATCTAGGTACCAAAAAATTAAAAAATTAAAATCTAATATGGTGGATGGTGGCACGTAAACTTTTTTTACCATAGGGCATAGAAATTGTATAGCCCCGAAGGCTATATAAATAAGCCTTAGCCCCGAAGGCTATACAATGTCTATGCTTTTACTGACTTCGTTGACACAAGAGTAAACTAATTGTTTCCTCACTACAATTGGTGTCAGCTGGTGGGATCAGTGGATGGGTAGCAGAAACACCTGCCCTGCACCTGCCACTCCAGTGAAACTGTACGAATACTACCTACCTATTATTTTATTAACGTGGCGCGATCACTCGATCATGTTTATTTTTGTTTGAAATTACTATTCAAAAAAATATAACAATCAGTTAAACCATGGAGCTGTAACAGTACTGTTTAAACCTCCGTGGTTAATACCATGAAAATAAGAGCTAAAAGGAGATAATGGATTTTCAAAAAATTAAGTTTTAAAAATTGATTATAGGATTATAACAAAATACATTTTTCTCCTACAACATTACTTAATTTTAATTCATATTTCCCTGGCCTGAACCCTTATTCCATAACTCAAACGAATTAATTTTGGTCTGAAATCATTTCACGGTCAAGGAATAACATTGATCTAAAATAATTTCAGAACGAAATGATTTTGTTTCCGTTATAAAATAAAGTCCCTAGCAGAAATCCTGGCGATCCCCATGCGGATCCTGGGCTGCGATCGTGTAAAATGACAACTCCCTTGTCGCAGTGACAAGCTTCTCATCTCAATGTTATTCACGGCCTTCTAGGGACTTGTCACCGTGACAAGGAAGTTGTCATTTTACACGATCGCAGCCCTGGACATGGCCAACAGACCAGCAGAGCTTGTGTTTATGTTTCTTTGTGTTAATATTTGTGATTGTTTAGAGCGATGAGCAGATCAAGAGACATTCTGTGGATGTTTTCCTCGAATCTCGTCCTGTCGAAAGAGCGCTCCACCTGCTCTCGTGAGTACAGAATCATCCATCACATCGTGGGAGGCGGGAAAAAAGTATATTATTACTACCTAGTTGGTGGGAGGATCCAACTTCCAAGCAAAAACAAAACAGTACACCCTGAGGCAGTAAATAAACATTTAAGGTGGTGAAAGCGCTACGTAGCGATTTTGCCGCTTGTTGCATGCACTTTTTGATACGATTGGAGACGAAATGGGTTGACGAAATGATTTGAAATTTTAATCAAGATCAGATAAAAGACAAACGTAGGGATATCACAATTGGTACATTTTTAATTTTTTGCTTTGTTAATTAGTAATAATTAGTTGATTATTGGTGTGAAATGGTATATTTTCTTGTCTCACTGGGTGCCGTATGAAATTTAATTTTAAAAATGTGCCTAGTGATAACCCTTAGTTTGTCCTTTCGTTATTAAAATTTGAGATCAATTGGTTAACGGGTAGAGGTCTCCAATCTTATCGGAAATTTCATAATTTTGAGCGTTTTTGTTGAATAACTGGCGCTTAACGAAGCAAAAATGAAAAAGAGCTACTTTTTACCCCCTAACTACACCCACTTATGAAACAATTTTATCTCTCTCAATTTGATAAACGGCCACCAGCTTAAGAATTCAAAAATGTATTGAAAACGGAACAAAATAACGCTCTGGAATGCTCTGGAATACTCTTTTAAGGTCATTTTCGTAGATATTTCCTTAGTCGGACCATTGTATACAATGCAATGTCTATGGTCGAATGTTGATTGTCGAGTACTTTGAAAGTTCCCTTAATTGGATGATCATAGCTTGTGAGAAATCCCTCGTTGTTTTGCTACCATCTTGATGGCACCATTCAGTATCATTCTGTGCTTTTTTGCTTTTTTGATAGTTTGAATAGTTTGCCTTCTCCTGAGATGCTGAGGAGATCTCACATTACAAAAATACATCGATTTACCTCAATTTATTAGTTAAATCTGACCTGTCAACGTGCCAACATAAAATCTGCCCTTGAGGAAAAATTCAATGGTTTGCATTGCTAATTGAGCGAGCGTAGCGAGCGTCACCACGGTACTCTTATGGCACTTTCTCTGTGTGTTTGTTTTTTTGTTTTGTTTTTTTTTTTTTGTGGTCACAGCCCAGGTCAAACCGCTCTAGCAATCGATCTGAAATTTTGTACACATACTAACGTAATCTATGCGGTCCCTGGGATCGTTTTTGAACGGGCTCCCGTGATTGGTTCAATTTTTAAAAAAATTATCTTTTGATTGGTTGCTTCGATCAATTTGAAATTTAGCAAAAACATTGCAACCAACATTGTACCCAATCATAAAAAGTTTCAGCCAAATCCTCCTATTGGTTCAAATTTAAACCCATTTTTCATGTGATTTTTTACATTTAAACTAGAACAGATTGACCGATCAACTTAAAACTTCGCGTGGTCATTGGTACCAACATTTTAGGTATTTTTGCCAATTTTCAGTCTAATCTGTCGTTATTTTCAAAAGTTTTGTCATTTTAAGAGGGCTTGGTAGTGAGCGTGGCCTTGACGAGTTTTTTAATCGATTTTTATCAATATCTTTTTCCAGTGAAATTGTTTACAAAATAGGGCTATGGACGTGAATTCAGAACAGTTCAATGAAAATAATTTCATAGTTTGGAATAAGCTATTAGTTTTATTGTGTCCAACAGGTGTTTAGAACCCGAAAGTTACTAAATTTTCGGGTTCTAAACACCTGTAGGACAAAGTAAATCAAATAAACCATTACAAGCTATGAAATTATTTTCATTTAACTGTTCTGAATTCACGTCCATAGCCCTATTTTGTTAACAATTACACTGGAAAAAGATATTGATAAAAATCGATTAAAAAACTCTTCGAGGTCAAACTCACTACCAAGCCGTCTTAAGGTCATTTTATTCCGTAATCTTGAAAAATGTATACTAAATGGTCATCCCTGCCTTCTTTAAGCTTCTGCTCCAAGGCAAGGCTTGTAGAGCAGCCAAGCTATCCACAATGTACAGTAAAATGAAAGCATTTTTGAGCTAGCGCATAAAATCGGATGCAGTACGAAGGCCAAATACTCTAATTGGTTTAAGTTTAAATAATGTCTTCTGATTGGTCGACAATAAAAATGTTCACATTAAGTTCAAATTTTGCATGGTGATCAAGACCAACTTAATATTAAATTTTACACATTGTAAGCCCAATCAGTCAAGTATTAATTGTAATTTTACGAGTTTAGTATGGGATGTCACAAGAGATTTCTGGAGAAGGTATGTAGGTAAGACTTCACGACACAATGGATCTGTTATTCATCCAGTGTATTATGGAGATTGAAAAATTGCAGAGAAAATCGTCTTCTGCCGTGTCGTGCATCGTTTCTATGGGGATGTTGCATGTTCTGTGCTCGCTCATCAACGCGTTACACTGAGCGTTTTCCTAGTATAAAACAAAAGATGTTCGTGCAAGCTATGAATAGGCAACGACCACCTCCCACCGTCCATCCTCATACTTATTATTGAGCGAGCGTAGCGAGCGTCACCACGGTACTCTTATGGCACTTTCTCTGTGTGTTTTTTTTTTGTGGTCACAGCCCAGGTCAAACCGCTCAAGCAATCAATCTGAAATTTTGTACACATACTAACGTACTCTATGCGGTCCCTGGGATCGTTTTTGAACGGGATCCCGTGATTGGTTCAAATTTTTAAAAAATTATCTTTCGATTGGTTTGTTTTATCAATTTGAAATTTTGACAAGTCATTGACACTAACATTTTACCCAATCATACAAAGTTTCAGCCAAATCCTCCCATTGGTTAAAATTTAAAACCATCTTTACTGTGATTTTTGAAATTTAAACTAGAACCGTTTGACCGATCAACTTAAAACTTTGCATGGTCATTGGGACCAACATTATATGTGTTTCGACAATTTTCAGACAAATCTGTGTTTAAATCCAAAAGTTATTGACATTTTACGGACATTTTGCGTGTTGGCTGTCAAATTTCTCGAAAATGTTGATCTCGGCTACTTCGACTCTTTATAGTTCCAAGGTAGTTAGACAGAAACTTTCAAACGTATGAAACTGATATGACCGCTCAACAGATCGTCTAATATTGTGTAAGAACACACACCTATATCATATTAGTGGTCCCAGGTATATTTTTGTAACTATGATTTTTAAATATTGACTAGGAACATTTTAATTATAAAGGTTCAATCGATCAACTTAAAACTTTGCATGGTCATTAGGACTAAAGCCCCATTTACACGGTGCAATTTCTTGTAAACTTCTGTAACTTCTTGTAAACTTCTACAACTTCTGTACCACACTTTTGTGTCACACTTCTTGAATGGAAATTAGAACATGTTTTAAGTTCTGTGACAGAAAGTTGCGTAGTGTAAACACAAAATTTTATAAAAAATGGGAATGTGACAGAAGTTGTTTAAGAAATTGCACAGTGTAAATGGGGCTTAATTTAGGAATATTTGGAGATTTTTATACCTACAAGTCTGACGAATTTCAAGAATTATTGGCTTTTAATGATATTTTCGATAGACATTATTTCGGTTCGAGGTGTTGCGCGTGTCCGTGCTCGCTCATCAACGCGTTTCACAGAGCGTTTTCCTAGTTCATCAACATCTATCACCGTCTTCACGACAGTTAAAAAAATATAGCAAAGAAATTTTAAGGGTCAGGTTTTCAATGCTCTGCTAAATTATTGTAAACAGTTGATTTGGACTAATGCAACAACCAATGGCATTCCTTGAATTACCACAAAAACGTAAATAACTACAGGTTTTAATAGAGCATTAAAAAACCAGCCCTAAACGTATAGGTATCTATTAGTCAAACTATGATTTTAATACAGTTTAAAAATAAACTATCCAATATATCTATTGGTATCCAAGTCTCTGACATCATTTCACCTGTCTTCATTTTCTATTCTTATACTCTTTATTTCTTACGCCATACAGGATGTTACCAATAAAAAAAGGTGTGCATCTTAAAATAACCGAGTGATTTCCTTGTCTATTTGCGACTACACCTTCCTATTACCTGATTCTGATATTATAAGATCATCTCATAGAGCAAGCTAGCTGAAGACTCTTGTTCAATGCAATTTGACGTGGAATTAAAGAGGCGCGCCTGATACAAGCCTCCTGACAGAAATAAACCTACACACATCGTGGACAAAGAATTTGCGAGGGTGGACGAAACCTGTTCTCCGAATTCAAGGCGTTCGTTTTTTTTATCACTTTTCGGCAATAGTCTTTATTTGTTTGGGTTTGTTTTCTAGATACTTCTTATGTAGGTACCAAGTCGTACACCATTTTCAAATAAGTCCGCGTCCAAAATAATTTATTAATTTCCGTGCGGAATATCAAGTTAGTCGATCATAATGATTCTCAATGCTAGAATTTGACATTCGAATAAACATAATTCCAGTAATTAAGGTACAGACAATTTTTTGTAACTCCTGTCTTGTTTAAAAATGTGAAGATATTATATATTTTTATGAGTAATGGAAAAATTTTCATAAATAATTATTTTGTGTAAATATAAAAATAAAAACAAGGAATTGACACAGAAGTTAAGTCAGATCACGTGCACATTATTCATCTTTAAAATTTAGGGATCATAATCGGTAGCAAATTGGTAAATTTATATTTTCTTCTGACAAGAATGATTTGAACTTGCACTCATGGTCCCAGATTCGATTCCCGCGGTCGAACTCTTTGACTGAGGTTATTATTTGTTTCCCTCAGTCCTCAGTCGAGAGACAAAAGTGCACTGATTGTTCCTTACTACTAGGCCACAACCTCCTCCTTTCCACCATTAATTCTCTATCATGATAGTCATTTTCCGTTGCATTAGAGTAGTTGCATGCAGAACAGGGCGACGTTAAACACCTCTAAAATGTAAAAAAAAAGTGTGAAATCATCAATGATCTATAAGCATTGCGATTGTCTCAAATCCCAAGGATTTGTTAAGTTCTTGCGAACAATTTAATCAATACAATCATTAAATTTTGCATTTTGCAATTTGTGAATTGTAATTTGAAATTTGTAATTTGTAAATTTGTAAATTGATTGACGATACCTAGGTATTTGTAAGACAAACAAACAAAACAAATTGTGCGGTTTCATCGATCTTCTCTGAGTATTTTTATTTAGGTCTGAGATGATTTTGATTTAGAAACTCAGAACTCTATTCTTAATAAGCGAAATTCGAAGAATTGCCATAATATACAGATAATCGGGACAAAATTCATCAATTTCCTAATCCTTCCATGGTAGAAATCACGAGAAACCATAATCATGACAGTGTCAATCAACATTGGATTTCGTCAGCGCTACAATTTCGTTCAGAAAATTAGGTATATCAATATTTTGACTAAACAACTCCCTTGTTCTTTTGATATTTTGCCATAATGCACTCAGCAGATGTTCCGAGCGAATAGTTCTAGAAATAAATAAAAATGCTTCAGTTTTGCCTCACATTATGTAAGAAATAATTTTATGAGTCAGGGCACGGCAAGGTTAGCTCATGATGATGAATGGGTGACGTCATAATTCTCGGATGCTGCTGTACGGTCACCTTGACGCATGCGCAGTATGTTAGTCTTGCTTTTACAATCGGACTGAAAGCATAGTGGACAGTGTTGCTGTCAAGCTTGCGTTCGGTTAAAAATGTGTACAATATCCAGTTATCATGTGGATTTCACAAGAATTACCAACTCATAATCATATTCAAGCTCCACTGGAGGCAGGAGAGGCGCCATGCGAATTGTAAGTTGTTTATTTTGTGAATCTTGTTTGACTTTGACGTTTATGTCCTTGCACAGTGCCTGCAGCACTTAGCACGTTTTCAATGTCAGGTTCAGGGATCTATCGAGCTTTTAGCATGTTTCATGCGTTTGACAGTCAGTTTAAGGATAAATGTAGCTTGTTTTTATGTTATATGTTGTGTTGTACTAGTGTTTTAGACGTGAGTTAGGGTGAAAAGTAAAAATAGATTTGTCTATTTTACTTGAAGACTGCATTACCGACCTCGAGGAAGAAGGCGGGGCTTTCACCTTCACTATAGCAACAAACAAAAATGACATAACACTAAAGATAAACAAGATTTATTAAAGGGATAAATTATATTAATTAAACATTCATTTTGTCTTGGAATTTACCACTGTAGAATGTACTAGGTACATAAGAAAATCATGTTTATTCAGACACTTCGATGTGTCAGAAATTATGAAGCAAAATTTCGCAATAAGTTATTTTGGGGTCACAAAGACAATTTCATTGATGTATTTCAAATTATTTGTTTCAAGAGATTCAATTTGAGAATGAAATGAAGGACACACAAGAGAAAGAACTGATGATATCTGTTTATTTCAGCATCGGAGAAGAGGTTCAACGGCTCAACGTGGTGCTGAATCTACCCACGTTGTTGGAGACCGAGCAGGCATCATGCATGGCGAAGATCCTGCCCAAAGTGCAGTTGGTGAGTGAACATTCGTTGCTACAACTTAGAGTGTCTCGTTGTCAATCAAACTTGACTGTTTGTTTCGTAGGCCGATCAGGAGTTAGGTACACTCGCTGGGAGGGAACGAGGAAAAATCGGCTTGGTATTGGTCAACGTGAGACTATGAATGAGACATTCAAGTTCTTTTGTTGTTGTTTAGAGTTCTTTTATTTTTATTGTTTTTGTTTTATTATTGTTTGTCAACGTTTTAAATTGGTAGCAAGTAAACGATATAATTTTGACATGATCTACAACCACTGACTCCTCAATACTTGTCCTGACTTTTAACTGCCTCATGACGTTGTGTCTAGGCTCTGCCGTCGGCCAGCACGGAGTTCCACATGGCGGCCAGCTCCACCTTCAAGACCATCCTGGAGAAGCAGCTGGTGCATCCGCGCACCTTCACGCAGACCTTCCTGCAGTCCATCCTCACCTCCATCGAGAGCAGAGACACAGGTAATCTGTCACATGGAGGACGAGAGTTCTACGACACTTGGCTAGAATGATGGACCATTTCAAGACCTGTTGAATGCTTCAAACTGAATCAAACGTCCTACAAACTACATACCTACCTACCTTAGTTCTAAATTTGTAAAGAGTAAAATAACACTATTCCTTGGCTGGAAATATTGACAAATGGTGTTCTGGCAGGTGCAATTATTGTGTTTTACCAACATCAATATTGTATCATTCCCGTGACTTCTGTTGGTAGCAATTATGCCGCTTGTGTGTTTGTTGAGCTGATATGACAACTCAGTGGGTATGTGCCAGGCTTGACGATATAGTAATGGCGTATTTGTTTCCTCGCAGTCGTCGCCAACGCCTGGCTGGAGACTCTGCTGGACGTAATCGAGCTGCTGCCCGTCGACGTCATCAGATCTGACGTAAGTTCATCTCATTTAATGAAACCTGTTCTTTTATCATAAAATCAACCCTCGAAACCAGTGTTCTTAACTTACTATTTTTAATTTCAATTTTAATCACTTAACATTTAAATTTAATGTAGGTTAGGAAGGTAGATAACAAACAGGTAGGTACCTACTACTAGGCGCTCTACTACCTAATTTGTAACCAGCTTTTTTTCCATTACATTTACATTTTAATTTAATGATCCCAAATGTTTAACAATTCTATTTCAAGTGATAAATAATGATCAGAACTTAAACAGTTTGATATTTTTAGCCCAATGGTACAATTTTTATTAAACACATTTATTTCAACTAAAACAGAATGTAGTTTACCTAAACGTTGTGTAAGATGTGTGAGTTTCTTCCTTGAACATGTTATGTGCGTCAACTCTCGCATCTGATAGCGTTGTCTTGTGACCTAGATCCTGCCGCTGGCCGTGCAGAAGGGTCAACTGAATCAGAAGCTGACCAATCGGATCACTTCCTGCAAGCTACTCGGCAAGATCGCGCTCAGGTTCGATCAGGGAGCCATCAAGAAGGACGTCCTCTCGTTGATCCTGTCCCTCTGTCAAGACATTCGCGTGAGTTGATCTGTTAATTTCTATTCATATGATTGAGGTTGATGGGAAAAATATAAAATAGTTGACCCTGCTTTTAATCGTACTAAAGCCCAGTTCATGGTAGGTACTCTTTTGAAGTTTTATTTATTAACAAAAGAAAATATCAGTGATGTTCTAGTCTAGTGTTCTAAATTATTTCCTAGAGTGTTGTCAATATTATCAAATTGTAACAGGTAGTGATAAAATTGCAAAATTGCAAAGAAACTCTTTATCTAGGCTGTTTTAAGTGCACATCATAATTCATAATAATAATATTCCATTGATCATTGAGGCCCCTATATGTTTGACTTTCACAGTATATGTCACACCCTTATTGTAATACAGTGATGAAAACGAAAGGTATGAAAACACAAGGTTGGAACAACATAGTAAAAACTAATGAATAATGATAATCTGGTTAATCATTACAATGTTTTATTTCATTACTCTCCAACCGAGAATTATTCCACTGATCAAATCTCTAGTCTATACTATTTGTGATTTGTAATTCTCACTGTTTTACAATAAGGTTGCAATGTAGTTGAACCAGAAGACTCGGGCAATGTCAAATGCATTTTACAGCTGTCAATTGATTTTAAATTAGTTCCCCTTAAATAAGAAAAATGCAGATTCCAATAAACATGTTAGTGTTACCTAATGATGCCACGTGAACCTTGTTTAGGCTGAGGTGAGAGCAAGTGCGTGCTTGCAACTAAGCTACGTGACCAAGGGCCTTGGCGTTGAAGACGTTAAGCCGTCTCTCCTGCCCTCTCTTGTGGAACTGGCCGGCGATACCGAGAAGCAAGTCCGTCTGGCCGCCTGTCAAGCCATCGTTGAAATCGCTCCGTTCCTCCAGAAGGGTGAGCTTACGTTGTTTCAAGGTTACTGACAGGTGATAATGTAACGTAGCCTAAAGGAAAGTCGAGAAGGTAGCTCAGGTTCTTGCAATGAAGCACCGACTTACCCTAAAAATAAAGTGGCAATGAAAATAATTTGGGTTTGTCAGCTGCGGAAATTTTTGACTATTATTAACATTCTTTTGGTACGTTTTTATAGGTTTTCAGTAAAGTTTTCATAGATTTGATCTACCAAATGTAGATCAACATTTAATAGGTTACACCAAATATATTTTAAATATACCAAATTGAGGGATTATTAAAATAAAATACCTAATAGGATTTTAGTCATCAAATTGGGTACAGCGGAGATAAAATGTGCATCCTCTGGCTGTCTCCAGAGAGCCAGCAGACGACGATCATCCCTCTCTGCCGCAAGTTGTTGACGGCCGCAATGAAGGCTCAGGACGAGGTGATGATCTCGCTCGCTCGGCTCTACGGACGGATGTGTCTCGCGCTCGAGGCAGCCATGACGATGGAGGAGAAGCGCGGTTTTATCACATCATTCTGCGAACTCGCGCAGATCGGCGTCAAGTTCAAGCCCAGGAGGGACCAGGTTAGATGCCACTACATTTATTACGTCAGTAACAGAGTTATGTGATTGTTAACATTAGGTAGGTACCTACTACTTGAAATGGTTCAGACAATAGTCTAGAAGTTCAGGATGTCACAATTTCACTACAGGGCAAACAAATCACATTCACTCATCATGAGTCATCCATCACATTGTTCTGTGAATCTGATCAGAACTTAGACTTTTAAATATTGTTAAGAAAATGGATAATGAATTAATCCTTCCCCAGTTTTGTGACCGTCCTTCCTTGCTGAGGACTATGAAGTGACGAAGTTGAAGTAAATGATTTGCTCTTAACCCCTTTGTTGAAAAATTCTATCTCCTAAAAGTTACGAGCTGTTACATTTTGCGTAAAAGATGCTGAACAGGCTTTGAAATTCTTTCAACTTTAATCTCCCATGAGGTTGAAGGGGGAGGAATGGGAATTGATGTCCATGTTGTTGTGTGCAGATGCCAGACGTGGTGCCGGCTGCGCAAGAGAGCGCACGACTGTACGCCGAGTGTCGACACAACTGCGCCTTCAACTTCCCCGCCATGGTAGTCTTCGCCAACATCAGAGGTACAGCACTTTCACACTGCATCGCTGCATTCACGTGAACCTCTTGTCGTTTGGAAAATATTATTGACTCTTTTGGAAAATTCATAAATCTGGGGATTTTTCATAAATGTATACCAAAAATTCAGAATAGGAAAGTGTTGATTCAGAAATGTTGCTGTACATAATGACTAATGAGTCATAGAGTTTGGTTTAATATTTTTGTTTTAAATTGTTCTGAACACATAAAGAATTATAATATCGCTTTTGCTGGAGATTGGTTACGGAAGATGCACTCAGTTTCATTACGGAGGATTGTAGTATTTGTATTTATTATCATTCCGTAGACATAAAGTATATAGTTACTATATATATTATAGTAACAATCTATTATACCAATAGAATAATGTACATTATTCTATTGGTATCTGTATGGCTGCCATTGTCCTTCAAAATTTCAATAGATACTGATTCTATTTTAATCATCTTATTTTAACAGAAACCATCATGAAATATGTTGTAAGTAAATTGTGGCCATTGTAAGTAAGGCATGAAAACAGAGGTACCTACCAGTAAAATGTTAGGATTCTTTCCCATTTTACCCTGTATTGTTTTGTAATAGGTCGTTGAATTTTATCTGGAGTGTCTTCGGTGTGTGTGCGTGCCTAGAAACTTGGTTGCTCAGGTGTTGATGTGTCTGTCCAGGTGCTGACAACTGGATGATGCTGTACCCTGTGCTGAGCGAACTGGGTGGCGACCCCTACTACCTGGTCCGCAAGACCATCGCCACAGGCATTCACGAGGTGCGTACGTTGACCAGCCGTACTCGATTAGTACGTTCTAACACAACGATGTTTGAAGCAGATGGAAATTATATATGCGATTATAATTTCAACTTTTGAATACAATGAAATTAGGTAGATTTATTTAATTCGTAGATGTGATAGATTAAATATCTTGGGAAATGTCTCTTAACTTTAGTGACATTTAGTGTCTGCATATGTTAAATTCTTGATCATGCATCACTGTTCACTAGCCAGCGTCTACATTGATATCCCTGCCGAGCGGTGTATGAATGTCTGCTTGCAGGTGGCCAAGACTCTGAGCAACAACGCGTCTTGTCTGAAGCCCGACCTGCTGAGGCTGCTTCGAGACGAGGAGGAGGAGGTGCTGAGTGGACTCATCCCCAACCTCTCCACCATGCTGCTGATCTTCGTCAAGACCAAGACCTTCGGCCCGGACATGCAGGTACAAACAGATGTGTGCACAGTAGGGTTCTACTAACCGGCTTGAACCAAACCGAGCCAAAGGATACATTTTCAAACCACCAGGTTTGTTTTCAGAACTTTTTCAGAACCTTTCTTTGAATTTTTAAGCTGATGGAGCTTGGCACCTACATGGAAGCTGTCATCAATCAGAAAATGGGAAGGTTACGGTTAGGTTCTCTGTTAAATAATGTGACCATAGCATCATACTGAACTCATTCATTAACGAGAAACATAAAACATTCCAGAACTGTTTAAACAGTCCTTGTATGACATGTGATGTTTAGGAGTCTGCCATGGAGTTGGGCAAGAGCCTGCTGAAGTGCGAGGTGCTGGTGTCACGAACCAACGACTGGAGACTGCACGAAGCACTGCTTGTGCAGTGGCAGTCGCTGCCCCACATCCTTCCCTCAGACTTCCTCTACAACCACTTCGTCAATGTCCTCTTCGAGCGGATCCATCGGTCGGTAAGTTCATTTGGATAATTCTCATATTCTGAAAACAAATTTATATGGACTGTGATCTCAAATAGGTATACCTAGCATAAATCTACAGATAGGTAATTTAAAAAAGTCACTCACATTTTGCCCTGTTGTACATTTACCTGTGAGAAATTTACTGCCTATTTCATCCTTACATTGAACATCTTGCCATGTTCTATTATTGACTACAAGGGTTAGTGAATAACTTCGTATTTGTATTTGTTGTTTTAGCGTCAGTTACCTGTACGAATCGCGGCCGGCAAAGCTCTCCTCTTCTTGCTGCGGTTCAACTTGAAGACGCCTCAACGTAACGACATCATATCTCGACTGTCCATCGGTAGGTGCTTTTGCTTCTTTGTTTTGGCTTTAAGTGCAGTCCTGAAGTAGGGAAGATCGTTTATAGTAAAAGTTGTTAAAAGAAGGAGGCAAACAGATTTTTAACTCATAACATTCCTTCCTAAGTGGCTAAACAAAATATACATGAGGACTATATTTAGAAGTGATATCAATAATTTTTACATTCATGCAAAATAGTGTTTTTGATTGGGAGAGAGGAACCATACAATCGAGTTTTTCTTATGAATGTGCTATGATGATGGAAGCTATGAATAATCAGAGATGACTTATTTAACGCTGTGTTCTGGTGCAGAGCTGGCTCAAGGTCGCAGCTGCTACAGCCGCATGGGTTTCATCAAGCTCTGTCGCTCGGCCCTGGAGGTGTTCTCTCACAAGTTCTTCAAGGAGCAGTTCTTCGTGCCGCTGATCGACATCACAGGCAAGTGAAACTCAAGTCTTTCAACCAAGTCGGTGGTGGAGAAACCAGGCATGATGCAAACACTCCAGGGACTTGTAGGAACCGATTCAAATTGAACGACAATGGTACTACACTACCTTCTTAAGTGAACAAGTTAGGGCAGTTAAATCAACTCAAACAGCTCAACAGTTGAATTTAATCCAAAGTACAGTTAATCTGCACCCTCTAACTAGATTTCCACCTTTCTTAGGGTCAGTTTTTCAATGCTCTGCTAAAATGTAAACAGTTGATTAGGACTCAATTGAATGACAATAAGTAACCATTGTTATTCCTAGAATTACCAGAGTAGCTTGTTAACTTATACCAATTCAACAGATAATTGAAAAAGAATAACGTTTCAAAGGATGTACTTCCTTCATCTTCTGGCGGGTATCTTCTGGCCAGAAGATGAAGGAAGTACATCCTTCGAAACGTCGCGAACGGACACATACATACACGCACGTACACGAACGGGGCACATACATCGGAACAAACTGTCAACACTGCCATGCTATTACCCGATGGTTCCGAAAACGTCCACGACACCAGTAGACTTTGTTCTGTTTGCCTGATCCGTAAATCCCAACTATGAGTGCGAGGCTGTTAACGGAAGGTCATCACGTCGGCCATATAAAGCGTTTTAGTATGATGCGATTGCAAGCTCTGACGTTGCAGAAGATGTAGTGGCCAACAACCGGCTGATGGTGGTGGCCATGCTGCCGCAGCTCAAGGCCACGCTGGTCCTCCCCTCAGACAAGAAGCTGCTGACCTCCCTGGAGGCGGCCGTCAGGCGGCTGCTGAGTCAGGAGAAGGACCGCGACGTCGTCAAGGGGCTTCGGCAGGCTGTGACCAAGATGGATGCCGTCGACGTTGTTCAGGAATTGGTATTGTATTGTATTGTATTTTATTATCATCCCGTGGACAAGTACATAATACATGTATGGGTATCGTCAAGAATGTATGTACAAGTTATGACAAAGTCGGAAATATTTACAAGTCACAATGTTTACAATGACAGTTATATGTACAACAGTAAATAATAAAACTAATAATAGTAATATTTATACCTAAGAAAAATAATAATAAAAATGATTACATGTAGAATAAATATAAATAAATGAATAAATCGCCTCGGCTAAGACAATGCCGTGTAGTACGTGGCCGATAGTTGAATAGGAAGAACAATGGAACGAGAGTGCTTGAGGTTAAGATGATTGACACTGAAGTGCTGGTACAGTTATGAGTCTAGAAATTCCTGCAGGCTGTAGAATGGGTTTAGGAGGAGGTAGGCATTGAGACTGGATTGGAAGCTGGCCCAGGTGGGAGAGGTGGTGATGTGCTGTGGTAGCTTATTATAGATAATTGTGCATATATAGTGGGGGCTGCTAGTGAATGAGGAGTGAGAGTGAGTGGGGATACGTATGGAGTTTCCCCCTCGAGTGCCATACTGATGAACTGACGAGTTTAGGGGGAAGAGGGTTGGGTGCTCACGAGCAAAGGAGCTGGCAATACGGATGAGAGTGCAGGTGAGAGTCAGGATGTGTAACTTAATGAACTCGGGTTTGGCAGACTTGCGGCGAGAGATGCCGGCAATAATGCGGACTGCCTGTTTCTGCAGGATGAAAATGCGGTTGGCACCGGGAGAGGTGCCCCAGAAGAGGAGTCCATAGGAGAGATGGGAATGGAAATGAGCGTGGTAGACCAGTTTGAGGGAATGGGCGTTAACTATGGGCTTGAGTCGGCGTAGTAGGAAGCAGCTACTCTGGATTTTGGAGACCGTGTGTTGGATGTGCGTAGACCAATTGAGGGTAGCAGTTAGATGGATGCCCAGGAATTTTATGGATGGGGTGCTCGGAATAATGTGGTCATTGATGCGGATTAGGGGAGAGATAGACGGCTTGTGAGATTGGGTGTGGAAGTTGATGAAGGTTGTTTTGGAGGGTTGGAGAGCGAGCTTATTGTTCGAGCAGTAAGATGACATGATTGCTGCCTGCTCATTGGCTGTCTCGATGAGGGAAAGGAATGATTTGGATTTAGGAGCTGTAAGGAGGTTGTTCGTATCATCAGCGAACTGAAAGAGGTTGCCGTAGGTGATGAGGTCAGGGAGGTCGTTCACATAGACGAGGAAGAGTGTTGGAGCAAGAACGGAACCTTGAGGGACACCGCAGCGAATTAGTTTAGAGGAGGAGGTGATGAGAGATGGAGAGCGCGGTTTGTTGGAAGGGATGATCACTGTCTGCGAGCGGTTGGTTAGGAAAGAGGATATCAGTCGATTGGCCAGACCCGTTATGCCACAGAGCTCCAGCTTGTGAAGGAGGAGGCAGTGGTCGATGGTGTCGAATGCCTTCGACAAGTCATAGAAGAGGCCTATTGAGTGGTCCCCCTTGTCGAGTGCAGCATGGAGTGTGGTGAGGAATTGGTATATTGCCGTACCTGTAGATTTACGTTTTTGGAAGCCATGTTGGCAGTCGGCAAGGATGGAGTGGTCCGAAAGATAGGAGGTCAGACGGTCTAGGATGACTTTTTCAATGATTTTGGAGAAAGAAGAGAGGAGAGATATGGGTCGATAGTTGTTAATGTCAGATTTCTTTCCCTTTTTATGGATAGGGATGATGTGAGACATTTTGAGTTGATCGGGGAAGATGCCAGAGGAGAATGAGCGGTTGATAATGAGGGAGAGAGGCTCAGCAACATGAGCCATGCATCTTGCTAGCACAGAACCAGGAACACCATCGGGACCACTGGAGAACTTAGCACGCATGGATTTGGCCAGATGAATCAGTTCGTACGGCGTAGTGGGACGGAGGGAGAGAGGTGGGCGACAAGTGGAGCTGGTCACCGGCGGTAGATGGGACAGAATGGCTGTGGACAAAGGAGGGGCGACATCACCTGAAGTGATGAAGAAGTCGTTCTGAAGGTGATTGGCCAGGGTGAGTGGCTCAGTAGTCTCTTTGCCATTGATGAGAAGCATGAGGTTAGTGGAATGTTGAGTTGGCGTGGAAAGAGTTTTGATAATGTTCCAGGAGGTTTTGGATCTATTGTTGGAGGCTTCAATGAGATTGTCAAAGAATAGGCGCTTGGTGAGACGGATGTTTTTGCTGTGAGATTTCTTAAGGGAGTGATATTTGGACTTCAGGATATGGCAGCTAGGATTGGTTCTGAGGAGGAGATGTAGGCTCCTTCGTTCTGGTTACTCTGATGTGAATCATTTGGCAAGTGTCCTGATTGGTCTGTTGTGCTTTACTCTCATTGGCTGAGGTGTAAGAATCTACAGGAAGTAGATGGCAACTTTTTCTGTTTGTTTGGTGTTTATTTTTGTAAGCACTGCCCAGGTCGCACTGTTCAAGCAGGCAATCTTAAATTTTGTATTTATGCTAAACTAATGTAAATAGGTACTCATCTGGTAGAGATTTTGAGCAAAGCTCTCTGAATGGTTGTATGGTTGTATGGTTGTATGGTTGTATGGTCTCTGAATGGTTGTAAGTGAAAATGAACAGTTGGACCAATCAAATTAAAATTTTGCATGGTCATTAGGACCAATATTTTAGGAGATTTTGCCAGTTTTCAGACAAATCAACCGAGAGCTTGAAGACTTATTGACATTTTATATACATTTTGAGCTTGTTTTGAAATATTTGTCGAATTTATTTCACTGAAAAGAAAAAGCTGACCTGTGTCATATGCTGCCATGTTGCCATGCTGCCATGCTTGTTTATTAATTCAGATGCAGTACAAATGCTCACTTATCAACGCATTACCCAGAGCATTTACCTATAGTGAACTACATACATATATGTGCTCTTGCTCTGGCTATGCACTTGTCTAACTCCATCTCCTGCTCCAGGCGAAGCGAGCCAAGGTCGTGGACTTGGAGGACACGCGGCGGATGGACGAGGAGATCAAGATCGCGTCAAAGTGCTCCATGAAGGGCGACGTGAAGCCGCCGCCGAGGATGTCCATGGGCATTCCAACGCAGGAGCTACGCCGCACCACTAGTGAGTTGTTTCACGATGAACATTGCTTGATATTGACACTTTTAAATGCTCGATGAATCCTTTCACTTCGCCATGTAAAAGGGACCAAAGCTGTGTTTAAGATGACGAATCGGGGTTCATTCGTCCCGAATAGTATTCAGATTCACGATGGTTATATACACATTGTTGGAGATGTGGAAATGGCATCACAGTTCTTATTCTTGTCACATGCCGTTTTTCCTGCCAAAAGTCCCATAAAGCCATGATGTTTGAATTTTATTTTTTTTGAATTAAAGTTTTACACTTCTTGGGTGATAAGTGTGTTTATTTTATGTGATGGTATTTACAAATTTACTGGAATAGAATTTCATGAGACTTCCCTATTGGTGAATCCAGTCCAGACCCAATATATTTTTAAGTGGTCAATGAGTGACATAATGTCCAGGTCCTGGTCCTGGTGGGGTCCATGCTGTGAGTCAGATCCTGAGCTCCACGACGATGAGAGAAGTCGATGCGCGGCGACGTGGACCAGATTCCATCATCACGTACGTCTTACAAGCACTTCTACTAACATAAGATAGTACACTTTTGGGAGCCTGTCATGTCAAATCAATCCTAAAGTGACAGTTTAGAAAATAACACAAATATGCTGTTAAAAATTGATTGGACAGCCTTCGTCTCTGCCATAGTAAACTTGGAGTGTTGTAACAAATTTCAGGAATTTTAAGTGCTTCTGGGAGATCGAAATTTTAAAAAGAGTAGACAAGGATATGGCATGAGTTATTTATTTTCTACAACTAAAGATGCTTCAATAAAATAGTCTATCTGCAACGAGACACTCAATCCCAAAATTGCCAAGGGTCTTTTATTTTTGTTCTTCCTTGCCCTTGCATTGAAGTGATATTGAAAACGGAAAGAGGTTGACGATAGGTCGAGGATCTGTTCATAAAACAGCAATGTGTTCTCTAGATCCGTTGGACAGCGAAGCAGCCTGGGAGCGACGCCTACACAGCCTCCTGCCAAGGCCGCGACGCCCCCTGCATCTGCCCCACCCAGTCCGAGCAAGAGGGTGTCCAACCCCAGTGCGGGCGCAATAGTCCGCCCGGGGTCCAACAACTCGATGCCCCCCACCTCCAGCCCCCCGTCCAAGTCGGCCCCAGCCAGCCCCTCCCTATCGCCCAGGTAAATGCTTGCTGATACTCTTTAACAACATTTTATCCTGGAATTAGACTTCATTGGCTGGGCACCTATTCTGTAACTACAGCAAAATAATTTCGGACTGAAATAATGTTACTGCCATAAAAATATCATAGTCTGAACTGAAGTGATTTCAGTGAGGAATAATATTGTTTTAGTTTTAGAATAGGAGGCCTGGCAAAGTAAATTGATCACACTGTTTCCTCAAGCATCGATGAATTTTTCTTAAAGTATTTGGAAACTCTGATCAAACATCTTGACAGTTCGATGTTCCTAATATTTTATTGTGCTTATAAAATAAACTATGTACTACAGTCTGCCGTAAGTGAAATGTTTACCCTCCATTCACCCCCCCCCCCCCCCCCCCCACCACATTCAAACAACTTTTCCCGTGTTACCGGTCGAGGGGGAGGAACCTAAACTAACGTAAATGATGAAAAGGGAGGACGGAGGGTTAAACAAGTCTTAAAGCGGGGTGTACCTACACTGTACAATGCTTTGTATTTGTGATTTTTTTTAATAGCTATTATTACCTATATTAAACATATGTGTTACACATGTACAGGTATGATTATTTTTTACATTTAGGTATATTATTTCTATATTATTAGTAACCTACCCAATTTTATTATGGTTTATTTTGAATGTATTATGTACTAAGTTCTTGTTTTAAAAAGGCATTTCAAGATGGGCTTCAAAGTTTTTCCTGTTGATAATTTTGCTACCCCTGACTGAAACTAAACCAACCATACTGTCAATTTCAACAGTAACTTACTGTGATTGATATGAAAAGTCAGATGTTTGTGCTGAAATGCTAGTTACTTTACTGGATTTTGTAATAATTTTCAACATGCTGTGGGGCTTGCTTGCTATTTGCTAATAATAACTCTTAGTTACATTGCTGGTTTTACCATTTGTTATTGTTCTTGGAAGAGTTCTAAGAAAGTAGGACAGATGTCATCAAATAACCTTTGTTTTGATGTACTATATTTATTTATTGCTGAGGTACTGGTACTACTTACATAAGTCTGTTGATTTAGAAAATAAAAAATACATACAAAGACTACTAAATGTTCACCACTGGATCAGTATAGGCAATAAAGTAGGTTTTAAAAGTCCAAACTCCAGTTCTCTTCCAAATTTTAAACATTTACAGTGCTACAGCTATGTTTGCCCAATAATGAAGGTTTGTATGTACTCAACTCTGTCGGAAACAATTGAGAAATGTACATTGTTTTACAAATTTTAAAACCAGCATAACTGTACTATAATATTCTAACCTTCCTTCACTCTCGTATGTGTTAGCTCTGCCTTGTAATCTCTGTCGCTTGCTAACTCTGGGTATCTTTGCTAGCCCCCGAGGTGACTGTTGCGGTATGGCCGCCGACGAATACCTCCGTCTTCTGGCAACGGACGAGCCTGCCATGTTGCCTTCTCTGCTTGGCCGTTGCTTTCTAGACGACTTGCACCACGACAACAGACTGTTAGAACGAGAGACGCTCGCTAACCTGGGGATATACCTCTCCGATAATCCGTATAACTTAGAGTTTCTTACTAACAACAAAGCATCAGAGCTTCCTAACCTAGATATGCTTCGGAGAATGTCTGCTAACTCTAGCGCTAACGACAATTCCTGCAACAAAACCTTTGAGTATGAACATCTGTCTAACAAAGATAACACTTTCACTGAAGATCTTGGCATGCACCCAATAGACAAAGCTGAAAGAGAAAACCTGTCTTACCGAACCTCATATTTTGACCGTAAGAGCCCTGATTATGAGCTTCCTCATCCTGGAAATCATTGGAGTAAAGGAACGGAAAGAGCAGATTGCGAATCTAAAACCTCGGGTGTGGGATTTCTTTCCAATCTTGACTCGTATCTGAACACGACTAAACCAGACTTTGAGCCACGATCTAAACGCTTCCTCGTTTTCAGCCTCGAGGAGGAATTCTTCGTTGACGCCGGAATTAAAATTCCACATAATTTCACTTCCAATCACGTTCCTTCAAGAATCCCGAATCTTCGGGAGATGCTATTCAAAGCCCGCAACTCCGACGAAAAGGAAAGTGATCGGGAATCATCGACTTCACTCAGTGATCTCGGAATATGCAAGGCGAGGAAGGAAAGCGTGAGTTTGAAATCGGTTCTGATGAGTCCGGGAACGATTGCCAACAGACGTCACAGTTACTTGGAGCCACCACTGAAAACCAAACTCTTGGAGGCTCCGAGAAAGATGGTTGTCGATAATAGCAACCGTCGACATAGTTATATTGAGAAGCTCCAGATAACAGTACGAAATGACATCGATAAACCAACATCATTTAGGTTGACTCGACAGAACAGTGATGTCGAGAAACCATCAGCATTTAGATTGACTCGACAAAACAGCGACATCGAGAAACCGTCTGCGTTCAAACTAACGCGTCAGAACAGTGACAACCCGATATTTCGCTCGAAACGAGAAGGCGACTTTCCAAGGCGAAAGGATCGCTCAAGTTTCCGTGTAAAGTCCGAAGTGGAAACCATCTCGAATCAGATCAAGTCATACCAAACGAAGAAATCCGAAGAGCACCAAAGTCTTCCGAGATACCAGCCGACGAGAAGGAATGTGGAACCAAAGCTACATGTCTTTCAATCTTCGTTGAAAGAGAATCAGGCAAGGGGATTCCAGGGAGAGGTTTCCGTGAAGTCAGAAGAGAGCGTAGAAAACAGGACAATGTTCCGTGCGAAGAGTTCTTCCATCCAGCAAAACGCCGGCATGAATCGCCGCAGTCTGAACTTCGCCTCGACGTCCGATCGGCTACGTACCGCCGTCAATCGGCGTCACAGTACGATGGAGGTTGACAGCTTGGTCTTGGAGTCTCGCCTGCAGAGGCCGGGCTTCGTGCTGGCCAATAGGAGGACGGCAAGTCCCTCGTCGAGGACGACGACCAATGGAGCGGGGCTGAGGAAGACGGCACCGAACAGCAGGTCTACCAGCCCGACACTAGGAAGTGTTAGAACCTCGCTCGGGGGGTTTAAGAGCCCGGATGTTGGCAGTAGGTTACCAGTAAGGTAAGTCGCTAGACAAGTAGTTACATGGGAAGCTTCTGTAGCCTTGCTCAGGTTTCATATTACAAAGCGTATTTGCATAGTTTTGTATTTCTTTGAATTTATTAGGTGCATGGTATTATGGTATTTATCAATTACGTATCATATTGCAGTTTGAGCATTGTCTATGCCCATAGAAGTTAAAATCAGTCCGAAAATATTGCAGGAAGAAAAAACAATGGCATTGGCAAGTTCATAGTCATTTTGCGTTTTGCAGTTTTTCAATGAAAATATATCTGCTTTGCCATTACTAGTCACCTTGATGCTGCATTGATTATTTTGTATGTTTATGTCTCCTTGTGGCATTGTGAATTGCATTTTAGTTTGGGAGGAAGTTAATAAAGAGGCAGGCTATGGAGAAATGAAATGCCTATGATCTAAAATTTGTGTTTTTATCAGTCACAAGTTTCGGGTAAAAGCTGGTATAAAATTACCCAAAATTATAAAATAATCTTTCATGAAGTTTATTGTGTGCTGCGAAAATAAAAATCACATGAAGCAGACTTGCGAAAAATGCTCCAAGTGACCTACCCATAGTAAAAGCACCATTAGAAAATTATTGTTTCAACAAAGAAAGAAATTGTATAAATACAGCTCTCACATCAATATTCTTGTGTAACCTTCATGGAATGAATGCTTGAATTTTTCAAATATGTTTTCCCATTTTCAGGAAGAAAACCTGAAGAGAATCTCTACCATCTGTTTAGCTTTAATAATGAAAGTACAGGGAAAGATAACCATTGTATACGACTTACTTAAGTTGTTATCGATCTGCTTAATTAACATAGGCTGTAGAAGTTCTAACATTTCAATCAACTTAAATAAATAAATCTTCCGAGTAGCATTAAAGCTGAGCGGGCGTGACAAGTGACCTGTTCCATACGTAACTGTGTGATAAAGTGTTTAACTTATTGTTTCAAGGGAACAAAGATGAGGGGTTATAAAATTGTATAAGCATATCAGGCAGCTAGCATTGTATTTATTACAATTTATCTTTGTATGTAATTACCTACATAGTTGACAAGACGAGATTTATGGTCAGTTTTTCAATGCCTTGCTTACTTTTAAACAGTCAATTAGGACTATATTGGCATGGCAACAACCAATGACAATCCTCGAATGACCGTTTAAAACTTAACTAGGTACCTACTGATTTAGTACTATTGAAATACCGGCCCTTGTGTTAACTACTTCTTATTGGTTTAATAATTGAAGAAGATTTAGTGAAGAAATATAACTATTTTCGACTTTACTATTACCTTAGACTAAATAATTTAGTCTACCTACCTACTTTAAATAAATATGTTGTCAATGCATTAGTGCCAACTCATAACTAATCTCAATGAATAGTTCAAAACAGCACTGCACCCAAAATAGCAAAAGTACAATTCTGAAATAGTACTAGCTATAAATAATCAATTTCATTCAAATTAAGACATTATATTTATCTTTTTTTATGATAGTTGAAACGGAGATCAGCAAGAGAATGACCGATCAATTTTAACTTTTGTTTCGAAGGTCAATAAACTGTCGAGTGTTTATACTAATTATATGATGTTTTGCAGAGGTCAGGCTGCTGTTTTTAGGAATGTGTAGGTGCAGGCGCGTAGGAGGGGGGGGGGGGGGGATGGGGGGAGAATCCCCCCTCTGATTCAATACCCCTCCCTATGTACTTATATATTTGTGTCAAGAAAAAAATGTGCTTAAAAAGTGTTAAAATTGCATAGAAATGCACCAAATTGATGTCTGAAATTCAAAAATTTTCCGGGGCTGTGCGCCCCGGACCTGCATTTTACTGGGGGGCCCTCCCCCCGACCCCTCATTGTCTTCGTAGACACTAGTATCCCAGAAAAAACACTCCGTGTAAAAATACCAGCCAAGTCTCTTTAACTATAAAAAAAAATAGAAGAAATCTAAAAATTCAGCACTGAAAAGGAGTGATATCAAAAAAGGAGCCAAGTCAACGAATTTTCCAAATTTTAATCGTACCATTGAAATAAAAATATCAACCCCCGAGAAATACTTAAAAAAAGGACTTGGCGCATTGTTTTTTTAAAGACACTTTTCTATCCTAAAAGTATAGGAAGAACTCTACAAGTATATTTTCCTGAGTATATCACATTCATTATCGACGAATCATACTACGTTTTAATATAACTAGTACTCTTACCTACTGGCAGTTTTGGTATTTTGTCAATATTCAGAGGAAATAAACGGATAAACGAATAACGAATAAACGGAAGCGGCCTAGTCTATTCGTTATTGCCACTATTTCTAGGGTCATATTAATCAATCATACTTCTCAATATCGTGACTGAGGGAAATAGCGAAAGCGCTCATTACAAGAAGGCCGTCAATGAGATTTGTATAAGTGACTAGTGCACTGAGCCATGCTGCTCAAATAATTACTGACTAGATTTTTATCTAAAGTAATACGTTATGTAATTTATGAATTTTTTTGGTATAAAATGTTAATTAATAGCAATTAATTACACGGCGAGAAGGTTCCAAGTATAATGCTGTAGTAGGTATGTTGATGTACCCACAAAACTATAGGTACCTACCAATCACAAACACAACTGTTCTGTATTTATTGCTTGTAAGACAATGCTATGTTTCTTTGCGTACTTATATTTAAATTTAAAATATTTTACAGAATGTTCAATATTTAATTTGAAAGTTTTGTCCCAATTTTTCTAGGCATTTCTGAACTACGTAGTATGTGAGTGGCTTAAGCTTAAGAATAGAAAAATGTCTTTAAAAAAACGATGCGCCAAGTCCTTTTTTTAAGTATTTCTCGGGGGTTGATATTTTTATTTCAATGGTACGATTAAAATTTGGAAAATTCGTTGACTTGGCTCCTTTTTTGATATCACTCCTTTTCAGTGCTGAATTTTTAGATTTCTTCTATTTTTTTTTATAGTTAAAGAGACTTGGCTGGTATTTTTACACGGAGTGTTTTTTCTGGGATATCACTTCTTTTGTTAGTTTATACATACAGCTTGTAGCACATGTCCGAGCAGGGACTAATTTCTTTAAAAAAATACGCCTCAACCGATTTGGTTACTATGAAAAGTTGCGTTTGGTATAAGATGACAATGATTATCCAAGAAGAATAGCTTAAGTTTCGTTATAATCGATCCAGCCGTTTTCGATACATGACGTCACTTCCGGTTTTGAAATAGCGGCCGAATTCCGGTATAGGTAATAAGAAAACAATCTAGTTTTATCTAGTTGATACCTTCATGAACGACCATCTGAATTCCTAATCCCTATATTTCCGTAAAATCGGTCATGCCGTTTGTAATATATGACGTCACTTCCGGTTTCATTTAGTGGTTCCTGCCGCCATTTCCGGTACCATTAATTTATTTATTCATTTTTCACAATTGATTTTTCAAATAAATAGCAGAATGAATACGCAGGAGCTAGTTCAGTTGCAATCGGTACAGGCGTTTTAGATATATGACGTCACTTCCGGTTTCAGGAATGGCGGCCGAGAACACTGCTACCTTGAATATATAAATTGTATTGTCTATGTTACAATGTAAGTTAATTATGTACGTATTTTAAGTATAATTTGTTGAAATAAGTTAAATATTGCGTATTTATGACGTCACTTCCGGTTTAGAAAATAAGAAAATAATATTTTTTTTATTGATACTTCATATAGATGACCATCTAAATCGAATGGCGCTAATTTCGTTCTAATCGGTCCAGACGTTTTTGAGTTATGACGTCACTTCCGGTTTAAAAATGGCGGCACAAAAAATCACAAGAGGCAAGGTATCATCAGACGCCAAAAGTGCATATGTGGTAAAAGTTTCAGGTCGATCGGTTTAGCCGTTTAGGCTGTGGCGGTGATAGCAACGTTTCCTGATATCTTCAGAATCAGAAAGTGGTGTAATTTCACTGTTTTCTCGGCCCTCTAGCTCGCAAACGGCATAACATATTGTTCCCTAATTTGGTATATGTAGTGGGGTGGGCCATAGCTCGAAATTAAGATATATCGCAACAATGTGAGATTTTCCAATTTTAAGATCCAGTAGGCCGAAAATGCCATGTTGTTGCTTACAGTAAAAGTGGTTGGTCTGCTCCTCAGTTTATTAGTCATTTACGGTATGTTGAGTGAGTGTGAGTGTACGGTACGACTTGGCTGGGTGGAGCGACCGCTCCACTAGATCTCCAGCTCAAGTTATTTTACATATTATTCCCCCTCCCCCCCTTGCAAATTTAGTTCCTACGCGCCTGTGTAGGTGCCACTTTGTCCTTCAAAGTTTGTTTAAGCTAATTTATAAAGCCCCCTAATGGAGAAACCCCCTCCCCCTGCATGTGGGAACAGTTCTGTACCTTGGAAGCAGAAGGGCAGATGTCCATTTTCTCGATTTTTCTAGTTTTTGTGTAAGTACATCATTGACTGGACATCCACCCTTGTACTCCAACGCACAGAAATAATTGTTTCTTAAGTATGTGACAAGTAATTGCCATAGAATCGGACGTTATACACTTTTAATGAATGACAATTGTAACTAAACAGTATTAAACCGTCAACTGATCATGGTAGATTAAGACATAAGTATTACCTAATTTTATTTCTCGTATCTTTGTAATTATTGCTTTTATTAACTATTAAGCATATTAAGCAATCAAATCTTTAAAAAATCTATTTAGTACCTAATACTATGTGTATAATAATATGCTTGTAAAATTATATTTTTCGAGAGGCTATTTTTATGGATGTCTGCAATGATAATGATTGTGATTGATGGAAACCGTGTTAATTAACATTGATGTAATGAGTCTAATATGTACTATATTGTATCATTGAAAGTATATCGTAATATATATATATCTACAAATAAATAATTTATATTATCAATCTATCGTAAAGCATTAAGATTTTTTTATTTATGATCCTTTTTTATCTTGTTATTTTCTCTGTTTTTCCAACATAATGCCATAATGTAATACCGAGATACTTACCTAATTATAATACAATATGTTGCACAAAATTTAAAATATACAAATACACCACCACCTTCTTCATGCACTCTCTCTCCATGTACACGTAGCTACACATTGTTGTATGACTTTATTTCTTTAAAAAACTGTTGTTTGTAGAGATAGCATCAAAAGTAGTATTTAGTAATTCGTTCATAAAACCAAAGATTATAAAACTTACCAATTCATTCTAAAACATTTAGTTTTTGAAAAATGTGTAATTTTTAAATGAAAATCCCACCTTTGTAATAATTATTTATTAACAATACTTTAGTTTTGTCTGATATAAAAATTGTGGGTATTTTACATGGGGAAAAGATAAAGTCTGAGCAAATAAATAAAATAATGTCATAACGCATAACGTCAATAATGGTTGGTTTTCCGTTCAAGTTGAAAATGTTGACTTCCCCTTGTGGTAAATCTGTTGCTTATGATGTTAGGTAAGACTATAATGACGTCACGTAGGTATATTGTTCTGAAGAGTACTACACAATACAATGCGTTGGGGCTCCTTAGACTTGTGCAAGACGATTCAACGAATTTATTTATTGTGCTGGTTGTTGACCACAAAACGTACATGATGCAGTTCAATGAATTGTGGTTTTGTGTACTCATTGTTTAAAAAACATTGCACCATTCTTTCCGAAGGGTTAAACTCCGGAAATCTGGTTTACACTAGCCTGGAAATCTTTCGAAATCTTTGGAAATCTTTTGGAAATCTTGAATCTTAGGATACCTTTTTTAAAAACCTTGGGAAATCTTTTGAAAATTTTTAATCTTAGGAAATCTTTCAAAATCTATTGACATTTTCGAAAAATCCAGGAAATCTGGGAAATCTCAGAAATCTTGTAAAATCGGCGAAAATCCCCTGAAATCTTTGTAAATCATTAAAAATCTTTAGAAATTCTCTGAAATCATTGAAATCTTTGGAAATCTTTGAAATCTTTGGAAATCAGGTGTACACCAAAACTATCCCTCGATTCTTTCCGCTGCGTCTGCTGCAATTTTCTTTATTTCAATTTGAATATTTATATTTGATGCACAAAGTTGTGCCCCAACAACTTCAACTATATCAACTATAATCAAAACATCAACTATAATATAGGTATAGTCGGTGACAGGCAAAGATGAACCCGCGCTAGAATGGGCCACCCTATACCTGGCAATGCTAAAGTGGGTTCATCTTTACCTGTCACCGACTCTACAGGTACATTTTGTTAATTCTCTTAAAATTTCGCGGTGTCTACCTATACCTACTACTAATTTTGTAATTTTTAGGCGAAAAAATATCAACGTTGTGAATAATTGTTTTTATCAATGTTTTCTTGTCCTTGACGATTTTACGTTGCTACCTCCCTGTCCCATCCCATTGAGATGTGAAACAGGGGAATCCATATGTCTGTTCGTGTACACTGCCAGATTTACCACAAACTGCCAAAACCGACCACTTTCTACACATCATCCGATGAGGTGTAGCTTGTGGCAGTTTGCTGCAGGTTTTGGCAGGGGGGGGGGGGGGGGGGGGTTAACGCGTCTGCCTAAATAAAACACATGATGAGCATGTTCGAGAACCATGGGCGTCCGCAGGATTTCTGCCAGGTGGGGGCAAGGCAAGGAAAACAATATTTTAAGTGTTAAGAGGGGTGTGGGAGGCGTCCCCCCCCCACCCACCCTTTTTTCGTTTTTTAGTTTTTGGACACTTTGAAATCAATTTTGAGACATTATGAGGTGAGTTTTGTTGAAATATTCAATATTTTTTAAATTTTGCACTTTGGGGTGGTGGGAATCATGTTTAAACCTGCCCCGCAGTGCATTTTTTGTTTTTTTTACATTTTGAAATCAATTTTCTTTAGTGTTTTTTGGTTACAAAATGAAACTATCCAGAAAAATGATATGTTTTTCTGACATCCAGGGGGGGGGGCTCCCCCTTACCCTCCCTGTGGACGCCCATTCGAGAACTTAAAAGTTATAAAATCCCAAGAATGTCTCCCTTTTGCTGAGCCAGATGATCAGGTCGAACGAAGAGGTCAGTGATTGGCGTCACCTCTGGCCGGTTATCATTTGACCTGAAGAGAGACCGCAAACATTCTGCCGGGGAATAACAGCGATGTCATCGAGGAACATAAAACCACCGACACACACTCGACTGCTGTTCAGTTGCAACCTGCATCATGAGGCGTCATGTCATTGCGCTCTTCTGTCTATCAGTCTTCTCGCACCAGCTGCAAGGTACGTACAAACATGTGCGTCATCAAAGAACAACACACTTGTAGATTGTGTTGGGGCGTCCATAATTATTACGTAACTACACGAGTTGGGGGAGGGGGTCTAAGTAGTTCACGGTACAAAACGCACCTTTCCTCAAATGTTTTATTTTTGAAACCGTCAGGTATAAATTATGTTAGGAAATCAAAATTCATATGGTCAGAAATCCAATAAAAATGTAAACATTAGAAATAATATTTCCTTAATATTGTCTTCCATTCAATTTATGAAAAATGTGAAAACTAATCAGTGTAGCTAATTATTTTTTTAGTTGACCTTCTTAGGTCGACTCTTATAACTTATAAGTACAGTCAATATTTGTACACAAACTTGTGGAAGGTCTGATTTTTTTTTTTATATTTTTCAGATTTTTCACGAGTTGGTTGGGCACACATTATCGTTATAACTAGTTATAAGTTGGTGTTTTTATTGCTTAGGTCGACTAAAACGTTCGTTTAGCTACACTTTTTAGATTTCACACTTTTCGCTACTTAAATGGTAAAAAAGCTGTAGCGATTTTAGGGTATATTATCTCCAATGTTTACGTTTTAGTACAGCAGAGTCTTACTTATAAAAATAAATCTCGATTTCCTAGTTTAAAATTTAAAAGTAATTACTAATTCGAACGTTTTACATGGGTTTCGAACTCCAGATGCATAATTAATTACTGCGTTAATACAATCTTACAATAGGTGAAAATATGATGACAGAAGAATTTTGCTTTTCAAATTATCAAGCAGACTGAAGAATTCGCAGTCCGGCTTTTCCACAGTTCCACTCAAAAGTCATACAACTTCACAACCTGTCAAAAATCATAGACTAAAATGCTAAAACCAATGTTCAATGGTATTCTCGTCTAGCACCTCAGCTCAAACCTTTGAATATTTAATCAAATATTCAAAGCTAAAACCACTACCTGACTCTATGCCACTACGTAATACCGTAATACGTATCACGTTGGAGGCCCCCTCGTATCCGCAATGTAGCCGATATGCAACAGTTTCGGCGCAGAGTATCAGGCTAGCAGAAGATTGCACAGGTTTGCACACTCGCAATTCGCAGCGATCACATCACTGCTCATCTGGCGGCGTCTGCACTGCAGCACATGTCCAACGAATCAAATTCATTTTACACAAGGTCCCTTCGACGAAAAGTTGAATGTTTTTTTCTATAGATATCTTGATGGAGCAAGTTGGCTCAGAGGTCCCGCTCAGACTTGCACTCTGGTTTCAGCACTCTGGTTTCAGCACTCTGGTTTTAGACCGATTTTTCGAGTTTCCCTCAGTCTATGAATGTTCGCACACTAATAATAGCCACGATCGCCTCCTTCCTATACAGTCCATTATTCATTATATTCATTCTATGGGCCCAATAATAATCTGCAGAACAGTGTAAAATTTTAACCCGTTCTATGAAAAATATAATTTGGAAACATCGGCAGAAGAAATGTTTAAAACTAGGAAAACGCTCTGTGTAACGCGTTGATAAGCGAGCACGGATACGTGCAAAACCTCGAACCATAATTCCTTAAAAGCCGGCAATAATATACCTAAAACAACTGAAATCTAGCACGATCCACTAAATTATATAAAAAATAGCTGAATTGCTGAATTTGCTTCTCACTGCAAGTTTTGCAACAGTTATTGCAAGTCATTGCAACATGATACACACTCATGTGTATTTATTTCAGTATTTAGGTACGTAGGTATTATGGAATTATTATTAATAAAAAATACAGAGATTCAAACCACAAAATAGGCCATTATCTAAGTGCTAATATGAGCAAACATAATTTAAGAAACATTATCCAAACAGTTACTTGCCGTTCCGTATAAAAGAGCTTATTTCTTCTAGCACATTGCTTACCTAACACAAACCTAACACATTGTATCTGATACAAATGAAATAAATATTTCATAAACATAATTTCAATTAACAACCAACCAATCTATTTCTACAATCAAGCAGACATTTCATCGGTCTACAAATAATTTGCTCAACCTTTGAAAAGATTGGAAGTAAGACTGCATGTTAAAACTCTCATAAACAATAAATACCTATACCAATTAACTACATCTTCAAAAATAATAGAATAAACCCTAAGTATAACCTCGCATGTATTGCTTTAACTATTATCTAACCGCAAAGAAATAATTGTTACGTATTCAAACAATAATAGATAGACAGCTGCTTGCTTCCGAGTTGTTTTGAATGGAGCGCATCGGGCGGCCGCAACGGACTCCTCGAACCTACAATGCTATTTATATGGGAAAACGCGATTTTTTTTATTTGTGAACGGATCTTTCTCAAAAACTATACAGGTCTAAGTTAGTATGAGATGAAGGTGTGTGCAAAATTTCAGATCGATACGTTGACCGGTGCGGCCTGGGTTGAACCAGCAAAAAAAACAACAAACAAACAAACACACACACAGAGAAAGTGCCGCAAGAGTCAAGTGGAGACGCTCGCTCCGCTCGCTTAATGATCATCCAAATAATAACTAGATTATGAAATGGATGTTAAGTACATATATTGTAACCCAGTGAAAGAGCTGAAAACAATAAAATAAATAAATACAAAAATACAGAATGTTTATTCTAAATCATCGAAAACACATGCGTTTAGGGAATCCTCGGAAAGATAAGAAAACGCAGGAAATGTGTACTTGGGATATTTCCGAATGATTCATTATTTTTCCCGCACTGCATTTTACTATGCATTCCTGTTTTGACGTCACGATTAAAGCATTACATATTGCATGAAGCATGACGTCACCACAGGGCACTTTGTAACAGGCATCCAGACCCAGTTTGTGTGCTTTGACTCGTATTTCAGAGATGTCCGCAGTGTGGTTTGCGCGTGGAAACCATTAAATAATTCGAAAATTGACAAAAATTCCCCGTTTGAAATTTCTGGGGAGGGGGTGGAGCAATGACCCTTGTCAGTCCCCCCCCCCCTCCCCCCACCCACGAGAACAAACAATGTATGTATTTGTATTTATTAATACTCTCATGGTAAAAATATCAACCATCGTCAATATAAATGTAATTATGTATCTTCTTGTGTGTTTCTTGTGCCATTTGCTTGTTTCTTGTGTCGAATAGCAATCAAATCTTCCGCAGGTTTTGTATTATTGAAAATTTTGTGATAGGTAGGTACAAGAAAACCTGCATAACGTATTGTTTTCGAAGAATTTGAAGATGTGTCCCCAGAAAAATATTTGAGGAATTAGTTTCCGAGGGCTCTGCGCCCCAGACCCACTCCCAATCAGTGTTGTGATTAGATAATTTTATTTTTTCTAGAATGATTATTTCCATTTCAACATTACAAGATTATGCTTTGTCTAGGGTGTATGGAATTTTGTTATAATCTAATTTTACCATAATAAAGTATAGTCGCTATGTATAAATTAAAAGTAATTCAATCATTCTCAGTACAATCATTCTAAGATTATGGATACATTTAAAAAATATCTAGATAATAAAGATAAAAAAGTACTTAGTTATCTATTAGATTGTAATAGATAATACAGATAAGAATAATCAAAGATAATTTTATATCGAATAATAGTATTTTTTCAATTCCTACAAATTCGGACTCGAGTTTTTGAACACTTAGGCCGCCAAAACAAGCCACATAGATAATGCAACTAAACGGAGATGATTTTCCAATTTCATATTTTCAAACATTTTGCAGGTAGGGCACTTTGATTTTTTATCTAGATAATTGCCAATAGATAACAATATTTTAAATCTAGATGAAGATAAAGATAACTTATTATAAAATTACAGCTAAGATAATTGAGCGAGCGTAGCGAGCGTCACCACGGTACTCTTATGGCACTTTCTCTGTGTGTTTTTTTTTTTTTTTTTTTTTGTCCGCACAGCCCAGGTTAAATTGCAAATTCAATCGATCTGAAACTTTGCACATATGCTAACATAATCTATGCGGTCCCTGGGATCGTTTTTGAACGGGCTCCTGTGATTGGTTCAAGTTTTTAAAAAAATATCTTTCGATTGGTTGCTCTGCTCAATTTGAAATTTAGCAAAGTCATTGCAACCAACATTTTACCCAATCATAAAAAGTTTCAGCAAAATTCTCCCATTGGTTTAAATTTGAAACCATTTTTCCTGTGATTTTTGAAGTTTAAACTAGAACCGATTGACCGACCAACTAAAAACTTTGCATGGTCATTGGTACCAACATTTAAGATATTTTTGCCAATTTCCAGTCTAATCTGTCGTTATTTTCAAAAGTTTTTGTAATTCTAGGGACATTTTGCGTGTTGGCTGTGAAATTCACGGCGACTTCGAATCTTCAGTTAAAGGCAAGGTAGTTAGAGCAGAAAGTTTCAAACGAAATGAAACTAATAATGACCGTTCAACAGATTGATCTGATATTGTGTACACACACTACATATCATATCATATGGGTGGTCCCAGGTATATTTTTTGAACGAGATCCTGTGATTTTTGAAAATTAACAAGGAACCGTTCAATCATAAAGGTTTAATCGATCAACTTAAAACTTAGCAAGGTTATTGGGACCAATATTTTTGGAGATTTTGGAGATATTTATATAAGTCTGTGACGAAATTTAAGAATTATTGGCTTTTAATGCCATTTTCGATTGACATAATTTCGGTTCGAGGTGTTGCGCGTGTCCGTGCTCGCTCATCAACGCGTTACACAGAGCGTTTTCCTAGTAGATAATACAATTCTATCTTGATAATTATCTAGATATCATACAACACTGCTCCCAATATACTCCACTGGCACTGTGTACGTGAGTATGTGTGTTTTTGGAAAAGCGTGTCCCATTTTCCTTATTCAGATTATATGAGCTCTGGTAGCTGTTGTGTATATTGTCAAGGATCCTAATTTGACCCTAATTTGACCCTAATCAGTTCTAATTCGACCCAAAAAGGCAATGTCGGCAAAAATATTTAGTTTCATAACACGCGAATTGTCACTGAAACCCCTAGTGTGTATGAATTAAAATAGTGATATTAGTATAAGTGTATAGTTAACATTATTATTCAGTACAAGTAATATTAGATTTTACGAATTAGCAATCATCAATTTTTAAAGAATCGTTCTATATTTCAAACTTGCCGCTCGAAAAGTGATGTTTTCGGAAATAGTAGTATTTCCACATCCGATCGTCAATGGTAAATTTTTCATAAGCTCTTCGTCCGGGTGTTCCATGGTATACCGATCGTCTCATCCACTCATTGACGTGCGGCGTCCCGATTTCACTGCCTCCTACATGACTATAGTCGTTGCCTGAATGTTCAGCCGCCTTGACATCCACCAGGCCGATGGCCAAGATGGCCGATATGTAAACAAACGAAACTGTCAAAACGTGATTTCTCGTGAATTTTGAACTAAAATCCTGACTATTGCATGTATGAATTAAAAACATGATACAAGTGTAATAGTGTCGCCTTAATCAATGTGCTAAATGTGATTGAATCGTGGCGTGTTGTTACCTATAATACACAACACAAGTATGAGCTGTAGTAGTGCAGGAATATACATACAAATTTAAAAATAATTGTTATCGAAATAATTTATTGCATTTCTCAACTTGCAACATTTACTACCATCATACCATGGCAAAACGAGTTACAGTGACTCAACAAAGATGAAAATGAAGCTGCGGGTATTATTTCTTTTAATGGTAACTGTTTAGCAAAACAGATTATTAACTTTCTCTTAGTGATTTGACAAACTCGGAGGAAACTATACCTCCACCAGGGTGTACAGCAATTGCTTGCAGTACGGTAGGTAGGATAGTACTCCATGTCCTGAAAACATAATACAGTAAAAGTGGGTTGCTCCAGCCTTTTTATATGAGAGTGTGCGCGCCGTACGACTTGGCTGGCGTGGAGCGACCGCTCCACTAGATATCAGAAAAATATACCTTTTCAGAAAAAAATAGGATTTAAACAATAGCTTGAACTATCTTTATTTGTAGTTAGGATACTGTGGTGTACAGGAATAGATTTGGCGTTTTGTTTTTCTTAAAAGGCCCATATGTTTCTGATATTTAGTGAGTATATCCCTAAACCCATAGACATTTTCATAAAAAAGCGCCAAGGATTTGAACAAAAGCAACTAAGGTAGCTACAAGGAAGTGTTTGTGGACGTTGTTGACAGATGTTCGTGGCGACTTCTGGCAGAAGGTCGGCAGAGAAGCAGAGCGCTTAGGAGGCAGAATCCGAGATGAAGCCAAACGCGTCTCGACAAACGTGAACGAGGAGTTCCAGAACAGGATCATTCCGCAGGTGAAATGTGAGTCAATCTGAGTGTTATTATCATAGAAGTCATTATTATCAGAGTTGGGTAAGTTATTTGTAACAAGGAACTATTTACTCTGTAAGTTACATGATCTCGAAAGGAACAAAGCTACTTGATAAGTGACTTGATTTGAAAGTAACTGTGTATAGTTTCCAAAAAATTAAATTTATTTTTAAGTTAGTATAAAATTACTTCAACTTTTCGATTTTATGAGTCTGATAGAAATGTAAAATAAAATGCAAAAAACCGTTTATGGTATTTATGGGATAAAATAACCAGAAATGCACCGCAGGGAATTTTTTCGGATGTTTTTTTTTTTTAATACGGGTTTTGACGCAATTGTCTTTCAGCCTGGGCGGACCGCGACAACAACGACGACGCCGTGGAGTTGAAAGCGGGCGACGTCGTGACGTCGACATGCGTCGGTCTGCACGACGCCTCCGTCAGCCTGTCCTGCCATCTGGCGGGAGCGTCAGTGGACTGCTCGGCGCCTGCGCAGATAGGCACCATGGTGGACATGACATGCGCAAGTGGTTACGTACAGACGCACAGACATCGTTACACGAGAATCACTTGCAACGAGACACTCTTGTGGAGCAACAGACTCATCAAGTGCATCCCAGGTAATTCATACCAACGACAAAGTGATATCAGGTAGCTCGAAACCTCGACGCTATAGATGTATGTCACGCAAACATATGTCACATATAAAGTATGTCACGCAAAATAGACCACTTTTTTACCCCCCTCCCCCTCCTCCCTAGTCATAAGTTGACACACATTTTACACCCCCCCCCCCCCCCTCCCCCTAAAAGGTATGACACACCTGAAAACCCCCACAAAATCACAAAATAGTTTCACTTGTTACTGATCTCAGTTGAGAATAATAAATGTGATATTTCTTTTTGCTGAAACATAGGTACAAATTATCACAAAATTGATACAACAAACTGTGACATCATGCTTGGCCGACCTCCCCCCCCCCCCCTCCACCCTGTCAAAGATTGTCACGTTATAACAGACACCCCCTCCCCCCCTGAGGCGTGACATACTTTATGAACAGTATGATACTAGAGTGCAAGGATACAATTGAGAGACAATACGATATCTAAATGTTGCCTTGCCTTGCATTGCATCACACTGAGTTTGAAAGGACCGCTTGGAACTTTGGTTGCGGGTTTTGCACATGAGCCAAACGCAATCCGAAGTGCCAAGGTCAAATAAAGTTCTCAAAATAAAAGGATTGGTTTGTAAAACACGTGACTCAAATGAGAGCTTTTTGACATGAAAATTCAAAGTCCAGGTCAGCCATGTTTGGGCCAAACCCAAACCTTCCTGTCAACCTTAGTGTGATACCGACTTCACGAGGTTGACTTGGAGCAATTCATAAACGTGACAGATATGATTGGTTCCACCAAAACACTGCGCGTACAATAATAATGTATTTTACCTCGTGCTGCAGATTGTGGCCGCGAGAACCCTGTGGGAGGTCAAGAGTTCATATCTCGAGGCCAGGACGTGCAAGACTTGACGGACTTCGCGTGGCACGTCGGTATCTTCCAACTGAACGAGACTCGACTCTACGATCAGATCTGCGGCGGCTCCATCATTACTCCGAGCTTCGTGCTGAGTGGTAGGTATTTCGCCATGAGCATATAGTCAACCTGTATCCTGGAGGTTTAACCCTTTGCATGCCGGATTAACATGCAAGTACTCCGAGCTTCGTACTGAGTGGTAGGTATTTCGCCATGAGCATAGTCAACCTGTATCCTGGAGGTTTAACCCTTTGCATGCCGGATTAACATGCAAGTACTCCGAGCTTCGTGCTGAGTGGTAGGTACTACGCCATGAACATAGTCAACCTGTATCCTGGAGGTTCAACCCTTTGCATGCTAGGGCACCGCTCTATTAGGGCACGATGACGTGATGGCTTCGTCATTGGCACCCAGATTTCAAACGAGGAGCTGATATAATAATCATACTTTCCCTTGCAAAACGCCTCGTTATGATCAAACCAAAAGTGAAAAAAAACTTTTTAACTTTGGATTGTGGAGAAAACAACCTCAATCTTGGTCAAGGATGGAAGGACAACCGTAACTGACCGTACGTTTGGTAGTGTCCTTGACCATTTGACCTACCGAATGGTTTAATTAAAATATTTCTTTGACATCCAATGTGCGAACTGTACAACTTGGTCTAAGAATAAGTAACATCACACATCCTGGCTTTTGACAGTCGTTCCCATCTGCATGAATGCAGCAGTTTACAGAATATTAATAATCGTTGTGGCAAAAAGGTAACACATTTTGTAAAACTTTATGCTCTTATTGGATACTGTCGAATTTGGATGCACAACATTTGAGAGAACAGATAATTGCTTGACCGGCGACAACAATGACTGAAGGTCATCGTAAATAGATTATGTTTAAACCTGAACCATTATTTCAGCGGCCCATTGCTTTTGGGATCTCAGCACCCGGCGTATGCTCGAGAAGGAGTTGTTCAGCGTCGCTGCTGGGAAACTCACGATCGACTGGTACAAGGACGACGCGAACATCCAGCGTCGCAACTTGTCCGTGATCCACCTCGGTCCGAGGTTCGCCGGAGACAGACACTTCCTGGCTTATGACATCGCGCTTGTGAAGCTAGACCATGACATCGTACTTTCACTGCGAGTCAACACCATCTGCATCGACTTCGATGACAAGTTGGAGGACAGGCATCTGCAGCCGGGGAAGAACGGCTCGGTGAGGCTTACTTCTTGTAACCCTATTTTGTTCAATGGGAGCCTTTCATGAAATGCATTGTTTTAAACATGGATTTCAATGACATCTAGTGGAGCGGTCGCTCCACCCAGCCAAGTCGTACCGTACACTCACACTCACTCAACATACCGTAAATGCCTAATAAACTGAGGAGCACACCAACCACTTTTACTGTAAGCAACAACATGGCATTTTCGGCCTACTGGATCATAAAATTGGAAAATCTCACATTGTTGTGAAATATCTTAATTTCGAGCTATGGCCCACCCCACTCCATATACTAAATTTGGGAACAATAGGTTATGCCATTTGCGTGCTAGAGGGCCGTGAAAACAGTGAAATTACACCCCTTTTAAAACCTATCTGATGATATCAGGAAACACCGCTATCACCGCCACAGCCTAAACGGCTTAGCTGATCGATCTGAAATTTTTACCACATGTGCACTTTTGGCGTCTGAGGTGCCTTTTTATAAAACCATCCGGTAGTCGCCATTTTGAAACCGGAAGTTACGTCATATCTCGAAAACGGCTCAACCGATCGGAATGAAACTAGCGCCAAATGATTCAGACGGTCGTCTATATGGAATATCAATAGTTAAAGTAGAGATGTACTATTACCAAAACCGGAAATGACGTCATGAAAATGAAGAACTAGATTTTAATGACCTCTTACTACAATAACCACATATTTAGAAGGCTTATAATGATACATAACATTTATAGAAATAAATTCTAGGTGGCAGTTATTTCAGTCGCCATTTTGAAAACCGGAAGTGATACCATATCTCGAAAACGGCTGGACTGATTGGAACGAAGCTTTCGCAATTCTTCATGGAATATCACTTTAAGCTTAGGTATATTGAGCACCAAACACAATTTTTCGTATTAACCAATTCGGAAATGGCGTATTTTTTAAAAGTATTTAGTCATTGTTGCTCCGATGTGTGTTACAAGTTGTGTAAATAAACTAAAAAAATAAGTGATATCCCCATAAAAAAACACTCCGTGTAAAAATACCAGCCAAGTCTCTTCAACTATAAAAAATAGAAGAAATCTAAAAATTCAGCACTGAAAAGTAGTGATATCAAAAAATGAGCCAAGTCAAAACTTAATTTTAAAAACCAAAATATACTTGGCGCATCGTTTTTAAGGGCATTATAGGTATATTATATATATTTAGGCACATTTGATTTTTGGCATATGCTTCTATACTATTTATATACACGATGCGCCAAGTATATTTTGGTTTTTAAAATTAAGTTTTGACTTCGCTCATTTTTTGATATCACTACTTTTCAGTGCTGAATTTTTAGATTTCTTCTATTTTTTTATAGTTGAAGAGACTTGGCTGGTATTTTTACACGGAGTGTTTTTTTATGGGGATAACATTTACGTCCAATACCCATATGCTTCCATAACTTCAGTTGGAGTTGGCATGTAAATTTAGTTAGTCCACAATCCTTCAATTTCAATTCTTCATAAAACTGTAATGGCGTTAAGTTAATGTGACTGCTGGGGAAAAACATTAATTATTTCAACTGGTGGCTTTACGGTATACGCTCCAGTAGGTTTTTGTGATTTTGGCTTTGAAAAGGGCCGTTTGTCACTGATGTCTGATGTCTGATGTCTGATGTGACTGACGTGTGTGAGAGTGTGACTGATGTCTTCACCGTCAGTCTTCACCAGAAGATGGCAGCGTCAACACTGCCGAAACTTAGTGACAAACGACCCTTTTCAGGGTCAACTTCACAAAAACCTACTGGAGCGTATACCGTAAAGCCACCGCTACTTTTCTTTTGTAGAGTGTACCTACATATTGGCTATATATTTTGGTGAAGTGTGGGGATAATATCTTGCTTAAAGTAATCGATTCCTTGATTGTGCCTGAAGACCATTTTCTTATAAAGAAGAGTAGACCTGGAACTGATGCTGTGATCCTCCACAGATTGCCGGATGGGGAATCACCGAGCACAACGAGCCCAGCGAACGCCTCAAGTCCGTCCGTCTTCCCTACATCCCTGTCGAAGACTGCGAGAACATCGTGGAAGCCAAGTTCCTCAAGTACTTGACTCACGACAAATTCTGCGCCGGCTACAGGAACCAGGGCACCAGCATCTGTCCTGGGGATTCTGGCGGCGGATACACGTTCCCTCAGGAGACTCCTGAAGGAAGGCGCTACTACCTGCGTGGGATAGCCAGTGTGGGTCATCGGCCCAGACCGAACACGGGCATCAAGTGTCAGTCGGAGCAAGTGGCGGGCTTCACCAGGGTGTCGTTGTACAGGAGTTGGATCGAGAACATCGTGTTCCCGGATGAATAAGAACAGAGGGTAGTGTTGTGGCGTGACTGCACGCGTGTACAGGGTGTATACAGGCGGTGGGGCAACGGGCTTCACCAGGGTGTCGTTGTACAGGAGGTGGATCGAGAACATCGTGTTCCCGGATGAATAAGAACAGAGGGTAGTGTTGTGGCGTGACTGCACGCGTGTACAGATATACTTGTAGGATGAGGACCCCGTCTTCCATAAACGCCATGAAATTCTGCGAGTTGCAAATTCGACGACATATTAGAGGCCACATCTGCAGTACGTAGGATTTATTACATTCTATCCAAACTTTAAAGGAAAGACAAGTCGTCATGAGTTCGTATTCACGTTTATGGAAGACAGGCTTTTACTACGTAATGACGTATAGAAAATTACTTGGATCATTTCTTATTCTCAATTCGTTATCATAGTTCAGCATAATTAATTGTATTCATTTAGGTAAATGCTTTTCTGTCATTGACTATGATTTTAGCTGTAATTTTCTTAATATTTGGACGATATCTATATTTTAGTATAACATTTTTTATATTGTGTGATTGAAGATATAATTTTGTTAATATACGGAATATTACCAATTACCAATATTTATTACCTATTATTTTATTGCAAATGAAATAAAATGAATGTTATCAAGATTTTCTTACTATTCCTTTTGGTCAGTTTCCCACAAGGCTACAGTGTCGAGACTCGAGATTGAGTACAACGTATACTCAAACCATGGATTTGTAAGTAGGTTTGGACTACCTTTCTCCTGGCTTCCCCTCTTTGACCTGGGCCCTGATTCTACAACTCCATTTCGGTCGTCTAGCAATTTCTTCCATAAGATTAACATAGAAATAATTGCTAGGCGACCGCAATGGAGTTGTAGAATCAGGAGCTTGGGTGGCCCTACCAGAAGTTCATACTTTCGCCGGCATAGCTCCACGGATCACAAAAGCACGCAAACCCGGTCACCACGATAAGGTAGTAGTCCAGGAACGGGATTAAATATTTCCACTTAATAAGTGAACGAATCTTTTAAAAGATTGAATTAAAGTCCACTCAATTTAACGATTGAAAAAATTTACTCTTTCAAAAGGATTAAATATTTCACTCGTTCGTCACTCTTTTAGATTGATTTTCACTCAAGTTTGAGTGGTTTTCCTTCTTTCCCAGATGCATTCTTTCATTGAGTGAAATTTTCACTCATTCAAATTTAGCAAGTAATTTGTTATTGAAACTCGCAAAACTTTTCCAACTCATTTAACAAATAGAAAAAAATTGTAGGTACCTCAAAAAATACAAATTTTTGCTACTTTACTCCAAATAATCCCATTGTGCAAATTAGGTAATTTCGTATTTTTCATAAATCACTCTTATATCTATAGATATAAGGGTCATTTAGAGCAAACTTTTACTTAAAATTACCTATAAGGATGTGTTTTTTTTTTAATCTTTTTATCACAAATTGAACAATTCGACCGGTACGCTCCTCCAAGGTCCACTAGATCTCCGCTAGTAGCGCACAGGCGCCCGGGCGCTGTTCTCCGCTAGGAGAAGATTTAGTGGACCTTGCGCTCCTCAAGCGCTAAAATTACCCCTCTCTCTAGTAATACAATTGCCAGTATGATAAACAACATAATAACAACCATAAGATTAAGAACCACCACTTCGCACTGTTACTCTTGTAGTGCAGATAAATGATTTGAACTTAGGTATACCTTTCATTCGGTATTCGACACAGATCAGCCAACTCGAAGCCGAAGACAGACGTGGATCTCGCATGGGGACCCGAGAATTCAAGATTGCATGGCTATGATACGTTGATTCAGGCACTCATGTATGGCGTCTAATCTCCGTAACTCTGAAAATGACAGTGCTTGAACAAGAAATGGCTGCAAGAGGACTGTGAGCCATGGGTGGCTCGGGACCTACAATTATTGTAAAATGAGCCGCTATTGATCGGCCGCCACTGAAGACACCACGGTCCTTGATGCGCCCATTCCAAAAATCCACAAATGGCAGCTCCGGTCCAAGCCAGCTGACCTTGGCGGTCGAGATACCTGTTGACAATGAAAAGATATTGTAGGCAGGATGTTTGAAGAAAAACAATTCATAAACAATTTTATACTAGCAATGGTTCACAATACTGGCAAGGGAAGAATCTCAGAGAGGGGTCTGTGAGCTTTTTTGATGATCTTTTTATTATATAATTTTTATATATTACACATGGAAAAATTGATATTTCCATTACTGTTAAATGTTTTTCCAGTTAGATTTAAATTGATGAAGTAATTGCTGCAGATTGTCTTCACTATTAGCCAGCAAATTGCATCGTCAGCAAAACATATTAGTTTACATTGCTCTTGCCCAACTTGGGGGCTGTTCATAAATTTATGGTACGTCACACCTCAGGGGGGGGGGGTCTGCTACTGCTATACTGTGACAATCGGTGACAGGAGGGGAGGGAGGGCGGACAAGCGTGATGTCACACTTTGTTGTATCTATTCTGTGTTAATTTCACCAAAAAGAAATATCATATTTATTATTCTCACTCAGAGCTTGAGGTTTAAATGTTCCCTCTCTTTAAGATTTGACCATTGTCGAGAAATTTCTTGTCAAAAAAATCCTCATATAATTTTCTCATTCTTCGTATGTATTATTATATAAGATTTAATTTCAATTAAATAATATCAGATTGGTCGAAAATCAAAATGTTCCGATTAAGTTTAAATATTGCATGGTGATCAAGACCATCATTATTACATTTTACACATTTTAAGCCCAATCAGTCAAATAATTACAGACATATTGTCATTGACAATTGATGAAATTGAAATTGCTTTCAGAAGGGTTTGCTGAAAAATAGTAAATTCATGGTTTATCTCTTATTCAATTATTTCAGAGTTTATAAATATATTATGGAAAGTTGATTGAAAATCAGTAATGATAGGTAGGTATGTATCTTATATTGAGTGGTTGGAGAGGTTTGTATTGCGCGTTTCGGTGCTCGCTCATCAACGCGTTACTCTTATTTGACATTGAAAGTTATTCTATGTCCAAGTGGCAATCATTTTAAAATGTTTCATTTTTGTTTAAAAGTAAGTTTCTAATATCAAGTTTCTCCCTCCAATCGGTCGGGAACTGTTAGCAATCCGGTTTCAATGTGGCGACTGAACTCCTTATCACCCCAACCTATTTATATATTATTTACAACAATTGAATGTTTAAGTAGCAACAGGATTTAACAATGTAGAGGCGTACTTTTTAGATTCTTCCTCAAATATTCTTGAGATTATCTATCCATAGCAATGCCATTGGAACAATTAGAGGGTTATAACAACTAGAAATGAATAAAACACAAACATAATTCTTAATTGTTTAATTGATCTAGTCCTGGCCTCAATTGATGCAACAAGAACATTCAAGTTTTTCCCTTTTCAGCTGAGGAAAAATCTTAGAAAAACTTCAGCAAGATGTATAAATTGTTGTGTAAATTCAACTTCATTTCAAAACTCTTCAAAGGGGGCGCATTATAGGTAATTGGTGCAAGGGGGAGTGGGGTTGAAACCTCTTGGGTATGACTGAAAACACCACTTACGCAAAAAAACGATGCGCATGCGGAAGAATATTGTAAAGGAGGCGAAGATAGCTGGACGCAAAATCAGGAATGAAACACAAGGCATTGAACAGAAAGTGAAGCCTTACATCCCCGTGATCGTGCTGACATTCCTGGAAATTATTCTGAAAAACAAATATCCCCTCACCGACAAGACTCCGGGGCCAGATGGCCCCAATCGTAGGTAATCAAGAGCTCAAAGCTCAGACTAACCGCAGAATATTTGGGATGACTGACTATTAAAATACATTCATTACACACTCGATTAAGATCATGCAATTAAGTCGATTGTATAGGGTAATTTCACTGTGCATTCCATTTATTTTCTTGAATTTTGGTCATAAAATATTTGTTATTTTCAGATTGCTGTGTCAATAATGTTTTCCAAAATAATCTTAAAATTAGAAAAAAAATCTCGAATAAAATCTATGTTTAAATATCTTAAAAAACCAGAGAGAATATTATTTAACCCATTCCTCGTTTTCCATATTTGTTTATTGCATTTATATATTTCCATTATTTTAATAACCTACCTACACATTCATAAATTTTGAGTTCTATGTTGAAATATCTTTGACAAATAAATATAAATGTCTTTTGAACCTCACATGACCCCTCCTAACACCAACGTCTATTTGACAGCTGAATAAATGGGGACTAACTCGAGGAAATACATTCAGATCGTTCCACTATCTCTCAACCACCCTACCATTCACCGGTTATAGTTCAAGGTCACATAGAAAATATTTGGAAATTAAAATTGTAGACATTTATCATAGAAGTCAAATCCTGCAAATAGTTTTGAAAAATATTTATTCGTTTGTGAATAAACCGTTACCAAAATTTTCCAAAATTTGTCTCTTTTGTTGTTCAAGATCACACAAAAATGTAACCTTAATTTTTTTGAGATTATTTTATTGTCGATTTCGAGAACCCGGTTAGATTTTGATCAGCTGAGACGTTAGACGAGATTTCCATATAAATAACATTTCGGGACTTTGAGCTCATCCCTCCGAGGGTGACATCTTTTTTATTTGGAAGTCGCTATAATATTTGCAAGTCGAAGATTTAACAATATTCAATAGAGAAGAGTTGATAATGGCATTATAAAGAAGAAATCTTAATTTCTAAGAGAGAAAAGTGACATTACAGGACCTGGCAATTAATCTTAAGATTAGAGTATAAAATTGAACTCTAGATTATGAAGGTCACAATGAAATAGTGAATCCATTGACCTGGCACTTCTGCACAAATAGCTGGCTGCAGTTGAGCTTAGACTTTTAGTTGAGAGGTCGTCTCCACGATGCGGTGTGTATTCATACTGCTCTTCTGTTTCATTATTGGAATTTGTGCTCCAAGGTTGCAGTTGCTTATGTAGGTTCATATTCACTAGCTAGAGAAAAATGGTTCCTTGCACATACTAAAGAAAATGTGCTCTCTTCAAAAAAAAAATACGAGAACTCAAAATTATGCCGCCATCTTGGATAAAAAGAGTTTATTTTGAAATTTTCGTAAAATTTAGTAATTTTTATAAGCACTACGAAAAAGTTTATTTGACATAAAATATAGGCTTAATACTAATAATTAAATTTGTAATTAGCATATTTTTTGTATCTCCAACCGTTCTCATTGAAATGGCATTCTTGTGTTGAAAAAACGCCCCAAGAAAGGGATTTTAGCATTGTAATGTTAGTCCAGAAGGCGGTGACTCGATACCTTTGCAGTGAACAAGGGATGACCAAAACAGCAAATTTATCATGATTTTTGAACTGCTGAGCGCAAAAGAACGAAATATAAACGCGTCTCATTCAAGATGGCGACATAATTTTGGGATCTTGTGATTTTTTTCGAACGGAGCACAATTTTATTAGTGTATGCAAGAAATTATTAGTCTCAAACTACTATCGTTTATTTTACAGATATCGAAACCTATAGGTCTCTACCCCCCACCCCCCAAAGGGTTAATTTCGTGACCCATAGATTTTAAAGTTAAAAGTCCATAATATGAACCTACATAAGCAACTGCGACCTTAAAACACGAATTCCCTGAAAATGGCGGCTATTTTAGAGCTTACTGTTTTGTTTTATAATTATTTATTTAGCTTTCGCTATTTTAGTATTTTAGTATTTTAGTATTTTAGTTGTTACATATACTTAACAATATTTATTTTATATGTTACACTCTTCCTTTTTCAAGTATGCAATCATTTTCATTTTAAATTGACCCACAGTTTTACATTCAGTTAATTTATGATCAAATCTATTATATTCACTCACTCCATCCGACAAAACAGTTTTATCGCCGACATCTTTAATTTCTTGAATAAATACAACTTTGGTTCGAATTAGAATTTTTATTTTTTTATCGTATGTTCCTGACACATCGTTTATTATACAAGAACAATAAATTTACAAAAGTTTTATAATTTCACTGAAATACACACTTTTTGGCACTTTGGACAGCCCTGGGGCCCAAAATGGCCGCCCGATTATTTGAGGATATCGAAATTATGAAAGAGCTGAAAATTTCCTATAAGACTGCCAAAGGAAAAATTAGTATCACATTTTGCACTATTTTGCCAAATGTATGTGCTAACAGCCCTCACTATTTAGTTTTGTCTGATATAAACATTGTGGGTATTTTACATGGGGAAAAGATAAAGTCTGAGCAAATAAATAAAATAATGTCATAACGCATAACGTCAATAATGGTTGGTTTTCCGTTCAAGTTGAAAATGTTGACTTCCCCTTGTGGTAAATCTGTCGCGTATGATGTTAGGTAAGACTATAATGACGTCACGTAGGTATATTGTTCTGAAGAGTACTACACAAATACAATGCGTTGGGGCTCCTTAGACTTGTGCAAGACGATTCAACGAATTTATTTATTGTGCTGGTTGTTGACCACAAAACGTACATGATGCAGTTAAATGAATTGTGGTTTTGTGTACTCATTGTTTAAAAAACATTGCACCATTCTTTCCGAAGGGTTAAACTCCGGAAATCTGGTTTACACTAGCCTGGAAATCTTTCGAAATCTTTGGAAATCTTTTGGAAATCTTGAATCTTAGGATACCTTTTTTAAAAACCTTGGGAAATCTTTTGGAAATTTTGAATCTTAGGAAATCTTTCAAAATCTATTGACATTTTCGAAAAATCCCGGAAATCTGGGAAATCTAAGAAATCTTGTAAAATCGGCGAATATCCCCTGAAATCTTTGTAAATCATTAAAAATCTTTAGAAATTCTCTGAAATCATTGAAATCTTTGGAAATCAGGTGTACACCAAAACTATCCCTCGATTCTTTCCGCTGCGTCTGCTGCAATTTTCTTTATTTCAATTTGAATATTTATTTTTGATGCACAAAGTTGTGCCCCAACAACTTCAACTATATCAACTATAATCAAAACATCAACTATAATATAGGTATAGTCGGTGACAGGCAAAGATGAACCCGCGCTAGAATGGGCCACCCTATACCTGGCAATGCTAAAGTGGGTTCATCTTTACCTGTCACCGACTCTACAGGTACATTTTGTTAATTCTCTTAAAATTTCGCGGTGTCTACCTATACCTACTACTAATTTTGTAATTTTTACGCGAAAAAATATCAACGTTGTGAATAATTGTTTTTATCAATGTTTTCTTGTCCTTGACGATTTTACGTTGCTACCTCCCTGTCCCATCCCATTGAGATGTGAAACAGGGGAATCCATATGTCTGTTCGTTTACACTGCCAAATTTACCACAAACTGCCAAAACCGACCACTTTCTACACATCATCCGATGAGGTGTAGCTTGTGGCAGTTTGCTGCAGGTTTTGGCAGGGGGGGTGGGGGGGGGTTAACGCGTTGAAATATTCAATATTTTTTAAATTTTGCACTTTGGGGTGGTGGGAAACATGTTTAAACCTGCCCCGCAGGGCATTTTTTGTTTTTTTTTACATTTTGAAATCAATTTTCTTTAGTGTTTTTTGGTTACAAAATGAAACTATCCAGAAAAATTATATGTTTTTCTGACATCCAGGGGGGGGGCTCCCCCTTGCCCTTCCCTGTGGACGCCCATTCGAGAACTTAAAAAAGTTATAAAATCCCAAGAATGTCTCCCTTTTGCTGAGCCAGATGATCAGGTCGAACGAAGAGGTCAGTGATTGGCGTCACCTCTGGCCGGTTATCATTTGACCTGAAGAGAGACCGCAAACATTCTGCCGGGGAATAACAGCGATGTCATCGAGGAACATAAAACCACCGACACACACTCGACTGCTGTTCAGTTGCAACCTGCATCATGAGGCGTCATGTCATTGCGCTCTTCTGTCTATCAGTCTTCTCGCACCAGCTGCAAGGTACGTACAAACATGTGCGTCATCAAAGAACAACACACTTGTAGATTGTGTTGGGGCGTCCATAATTATTACGTAACTACACGAGTTGGGGGAGGGGGTCTAAGTAGTTGACGTTACAAAACGCACCTTTCCTCAAATGTTTTATTTTTGAAACCGTCAGGTATAAATTATGTTAGGAAATCAAAATTCATATGGTCAGAAATCCAATAAAAATGTAAACATTAGAAATAATATTTCCTAAATATTGTCTTCCATTCAATTTATGAAAAATGTGAAAACTAATCAGTGTAGCTAATTATTTTTTTAGTTGACCTTCTTAGGTCGTCTGATTTTTTTTTTATATTTTTCAGATTTTTCACGAGTTGGTTGGGCACACATTATCGTTATAACTAGTTATAAGTTGGTGTTTTTATTGCTTAGGTCGACTAAAACGTTCGTTTAGCTACACTTTTTAGATTTCACACTTTTCGCTACTTGAATGGTAAAAAAGCTGTAGCGATTTTAGGGTATATTATCTCCAATGTTTACGTTTTAGTACAGCAGAGTCTTACTTATAAAAATAAATCTCGATTTCCTAGTTTAAAATTTAAAAGTAATTACTAATTCGAACGTTTTACATGGGTTTCGAACTCCAGATGCATAATTAATTACTGCGTTAATACAATCTTACAATAGGTGAAAATATGATGACAGAAGAATTTTGCTTTTCAAATTATCAAGCAGACTGAAGAATTCGCAGTCCGGCTTTTCCACAGTTCCACTCAAAAGTCATACAACTTCACAACCTGTCAAAAATCATAGACTAAAATGCTAAAACCAATGTTCAATGGTATTCTCGTCTAGCACCTCAGCTCAAACCTTTGAATATTTAATCAAATATTCAAAGCTAAAACCACTACCTGACTCTATGCCACTACATAATACCGTAATACGTATCACGTTGGAGGTCCCCCCTCGTATCCGCAATGTAGCCGATATGCAACAGTTTCGGCGCAGAGTATCAGGCTAGCAGAAGCTTGCACAGGTTTGCACACTCGCAATTCGCAGCGATCACATCACTGCTCATCTGGCGGCGTCTGCACTGCAGCACATGTCCAACGAATCAAATTCATTTTACACAAGGTCACTTAGACGAAAAGTTGAATGTTTTTTTCTATAGATATCTTGATGGAGTAAGTTGGCTCAGAGGTCCCGCTCAGACTTGCACTCTGGTTTCAGCACTCTGGTTTCAGACCGATTTTTCGAGTTTCCCTCAGTCTATGAATGTTCGCACACTAATAATAGCCACGATCGCCTCCTTCCTATACAGTCCATTATTCATTATATTCATTCTATGGGCCCAATAATAATCTGCAGAACAGTGTAAAATTTTAACCCGTTCTATGAAAAATATAATTTGGAAACATCGGCAGAAGAAATGTTTAAAACTAGGAAAACGCTCTGTGTAACGCGTTGATAAGCGAGCACGGATACGTGCAAAACCTCGAACCATAATTCCTTAAAAGCCGGCAATAATATACCTAAAACAACTGAAATCTAGCACGATCCACTAAATTATATAAAAAATAGCTGAATTTGCTTCTCACTGCAAGTTTTGCAACAGTTATTGCAAGTCATTGCAACATGATACACACTCATGTGTATTTATTTCAGTATTTAGGTACGTAGGTATTATGGAATTATTATTAATAAAAAATACAGAGATTCAAACCACAAAATAGGCCATTATCTAAGTGCTAATATGAGCAAACATAATTTAAGAAACATTATCCAAACAGTTACTTGCCGTTCCGTATAAAAGAGCTTATTTCTTCTAGCACATTGCTTACCTAACACAAACCTAACACATTGTATCTGATACAAATGAAATAAATATTTCATAAACATAATTTCAATTAACAACCAACCAATCTATTTCTACAATCAAGCAGACATTTCATCGGTCTACAAATAATTTGCTCAACCTTTGAAAAGATTGGAAGTAAGACTGCATGTTAGTAGTAGTAGTAAAATCTTTATTTAGCATATTTTGCTATTTGTTCTAATACATTATCATTTCAATACAAAAATAGGTAATACATTTAACACAGTAGGTAATAGGTACAGTGCTAATACAGTAAAAACTTTACAGTATAAATTACTACATTTAAAATTATCACTTCAGATATCTATTATAACCAGAATCCAACATTTTCATGTGGTAGTGGAATTAACATTTTATTTTTTATTAACCTACAGCACTCCCTTCTAAACATTTTGGGTGTTTCGCTTTCTCTAATTTCTATGGGAATTCTATTATAAATTAAAATACCTTTATGGAATAGTGAGTTTTCTGTAAATTTTGAAAATGTTCGGACAATGCTTATATTTTTCTTAATTCTAGTGTTGTGATTATGTGCATCCACATTCATAGTCAAAATATTGCTTAAATAATTCGGGGTGAATCCTTTAGTCATTTTAAAGATTAGAGTCATTGAGTTTAATAAAATTCTATCTTTTATGTCGAGCCAATACAGTGTATCGAGCATTTTGCTAATATTTGTGTATTTATTAACCCGTAATATTGCTCTCATAGCTTTGTTTTGAAGCTTTTGTATTATGTCAATTTCATTTTTATTTAGTAAGAATAAAACAGAACTACAGTAGTCAATATGAGGTAGAATAATTGATTGATATATAAGTATTTTGGATTCTAACGGTAAACATCCACTAATTCTTCTAAATAATCCTGTCTTTTGAGCAATTTTTTTAATAACATATGATGCATGAGGTTTAAAATCAAGGTCATGATCTATTATAATCCCAAGGTATTTGTATTCCTTCACTATTTCGATTTTTTCGGATTCCATATTAATATCAATTTGACTATCTACCCTCTCAATAAATTTTTGTCTCAACTTTTTGGAACAAATAATCATAGCCTTTGATTTACTAACATTAATTTTCATTTTATTGTCTCGAAGCCATGATTCAACCTTACTTAAATCTTCGTTCAGTCTAGGGAGTATATTATTTATATCTGTGCCGCAGCATGTAATTAAGGCATCATCTGCATACAGCTGGATTTTGCAGTGTTCTAACACACTGCTTATATCATTAATATATAAAATGAAAAGAAGCGGCCCTAACACTGCCCCTTGAGGTACCCCGATGTTATTTTCTATATTTTCTGATTTACTTTTCCCATATAATACTCTCTGACTACGCATGTTTAGATACGATTCCAACCACTTGATAACATTTCCTTTGAACCCATATTTGACTAGTTTTGCAATTAATATTTGCCGATCAATCGTTTCAAAAGCACGTTTCAGGTCAATAAACACAGCTATCGTTATTAAGTTATCTCTAAGATTTGTCTTCCATTGATTTATTACAAATTGAATACTACTCTCACAACTATGTTTTTCTCTAAACCCAGATTGGTGTTCAATTAAAATGCTCTTTTCAGTAAGGTACTCATTTATAAAATCCTTAACTATATATTCTAGTATTTTTTCAAAAATGTGTAAAGTATTTATTGGTCTAAAATTTTCTCCATCAATTGCTTTAGGAATTTTTGGAATTGGAATAATTGATGCTACCTTTAGACTCACTGGGACTACTCCACTTTCCAGTGACCTGTTAAATATTCTAGTTAAAAATGTTATAATGACAGGAGAAGCTATTTTAATAATCTGTTTGTTGATAGCATCTTCACCTGGGGACACCTCCTTCAGCTTTTTTACTACTTCCTGCACCCTTTGTTCACTAACATGCGGAAATGTATGAAAACCTGTTCCAATATCTATACTATCTGGAATTTTACCTACCACCTCATCTGGTAATAAAAAACTAACTATGCTTTTGGCAATCTCTTCAACACTATTAACGAAATACTTGTTAAAATGTGTTGCTATCTCATTTGTACCAACTACAAGTCTGTTGTTAAAGTTGAGTCTATTTGATGTGTCTGTCTCTTTTCCCTTGTAGAGAAGTTTTAATATTTTCCACAATTCTTTAGGTCTATGTTTATTTTCAAGTATTTTATTTTCATAAAATAGTATTTTTTTATTTCTTATTAGTTTTAGTACGTTATTCCTTTTATTTTTATAGTTTGACCATGCAATTTCATCATTTATATTGTCTCTCTTTGCTAACTTATGAAAATAGTTTCTCTCGTTTTGGGCCCTTCTGATTTCATTATCAAACCATACATTGCCACTGTAGTAAGATTTTATTTTGAGTGTTTTTGTCTGTATGTGCTCATTATTTGCATTTTTAATATTTCTAATAAGTTCCTCGATCATTGAGTCAGCATTTTCGTTTTTCAAATTACATTCCCAATTCATATCTAGCAGTTGTTCTTTATATATGTGCTGCACATCTTTATCTTTATAAAATGATTTGAAATCTTTATAGCATATTTCTATTGCCTTTGAGTTAACATTACTACCAAGTGCATTTTTTAATACTATCCCTATAATCCTATGGTCTGAAATAATTTCATCCAGGATATTAACGTGAATGATATTCTTAAACTCGTTATTTGTAATTACATAATCTATCAGCGTTCTGCTAGTTTTATTTGTAGTAGCACCTGTTTTCTTGCATAATGAGGTAGTGCTAGCAATCCTCGTAAAATCTTGAACAAGCTGCACCATTCCTAGCTGCGATAACATATTTGTACATTTCTTGGAATACAAAGTTGTCTTACTTAAGTCTATATTAAAATCACCTATAATTAATAACTTACTTTGGCCATGCAAGTCCTGTAATGTTTCAATGTTTTCTTCAAGTAAAGATAAAATGTTTGATTTCGTTAATTTAGGGGATGCATATGTTAAACTCACTATGTAATTTCTATACATACCATTACAAATGTGTATACTAATAGACCACCATTGTTTATCTATTACTTTAGTCTGCACTACCGTATAGTTTATATTAAGTCTTATGTATATCATAACTCCACCTGTGTGCCGACTATTTGAGTCGGCACGGATAAGAGTATATCCTGGAAAATCTAGTTCCCAGTCTTCTATATCCTTTGTGAGATGAGTCTCTGAAAGACACAGTAGTTGAGGTTCGTGCCTCTTAATGAATTGTTCAGTCTCATCTTTTTTGGACATAATGCTCTGAACATTAAAGTATATTAAACTATTATTATCTAAATTATTTGTATTTATTTGACAGGCGGAAGTGGAGGAAGTTAGTTGCTATTTTCTATTACTGATAACATTTTTAACATTGATGTAGAAGGGGCAGTTTGGGTCACTTGCTTCATGTTTGACATCTATTTTCTGGTTTAACCTATAATTACCTTTTACACAGTTCTTACATTCTGGGTAGTCACTTATACAGTTCGTAATGTTATGTGGACCTGCACAATATTCACACACAAGTGTCTCCGATTTGCATTCCCTGGCATAGTGACCATACCGTTGGCACACAAAGCACCTTTTAACTTTGGGGCGATGCTTCTCTGTATCTTGCTGGATTAGATTCCCAAGTTCGTGCGTAACCACTGGAGAACTGATGTCCGTAACACTGCTGTTTGGAGCCAGTATCTGCTCACCTATCTTCTCGCACAGCCTATGTTTACCTTTGATGTTTAAATGTAGTCCATGACTTGTATAGCAGGATCTCAGGATGTTACTGGTATTTATGATCGTCAAATTAGGGAATTCTTTAGTGATATTGTTGATGGAAATGTTTATCTTGTAAATTTTTTGATTCAGTTGAGGAGTGTCGTATCTATAAGGAATATTTAGCAGCAGCATCCTAGTGTTTTCTTTATTCATGGTGCTGTATGCATTTCTGATTTGACCGATTAGTTTTTTCCTGTCTGTCTTTTTAAAATTCTCATCAATGTTGTTTGTGCCACAAGAAATAATAACAGTGTCTGGAGTTGGCCCAACTGATGGGTGCAAGACTTCATCATTCAGTTCTCGGTCAGCGAGGACGATATCTGATGTTGCATTTGGCATCAACTTACTCTTTATTCTTGATGCAGGGAGTATCTCTTCTAGTAGCTCCCTACAGTCTCTCATGTGGCTATCGCCCAGGAGTAGTATATTCTGGGAAGCGGGGTGCCGAACATCTTTGTTCCGCAACTTTCGCGACTTCGATGAAGCTTCCTCGGGTCTGACTGGAGCCTTCTTCGCTTGAAGATCTGATAGTGCTTGCTGTTGCTTAAATTGTTCGGTGAGGACTGCTTGGAGTTCAGTGATTAGGACAACCTGCTCACTCACTAGTTGCATTCGCTGTTCGGTGCTTTCTAGTCGCTGCGTTGTCTCACTTGTGATTTCTTTAAGAGATGTTTCGACATTACGGCTTAAACCAACAAGTTCACTGCCTGTTTGCACTGAATTTCGGTGCATTTCTTCCGCATATTGTCTGATGTCACAGTATGTGGCTTGTAGCAGTTCATTTATGGCTTTTAGATGGTCTTCCATTTAAAACTCTCATAAACAATAAATACCTATACCAATTAACTACATCTTCAAAAATAATAGAATAAACCCTAAGTATAACCTCGCATGTATTGCTTTAACTATTATCTAACCGCAAAGAAATAATTGTTACGTATTCAAACAATAATAGATAGACAGCTGCTTGCTTCCGAGTTGTTTTGAATGGAGCGCATCGGGCGGCCGCAACGGACTCCTCGAACCTACAATGCTATTTATATGGGAAAGAAAACGCGATTTTTTTTATTTGTGAACGGATCTTTCTCAAAAACTATACAGGTCTAAGTTAGTATGAGATGAAGGTGTGTGCAAAATTTCAGATCGATACGTTGACCGGTGCGGCCTGGGTTGAACCAGCAAAAAAAACAACAAACAAACAAACACACACACAGAGAAAGTGCCGCAAGAGTCGAGTGGAGACGCTCGCTCCGCTCGCTTAATGATCATCCAAATAATAACTAGATTATGAAATGGATGTTAAGTACATATATTGTAACCCAGTGAAAGAGCTGAAAACAATAAAATAAATAAATACAAAAATACAGAATGTTTATTCTAAATCATCGAAAACACATGCGTTTAAGGAATCCTCGGAAAGATAAGAAAACGCAGGAAATGTGTACTTGGGATATTTCCGAATGATTCATTATTTTTCCCGCACTGCATTTTACTATGCATTCCTGTTTTGACGTCACGATTAAAGCATTACATATTGCATGAAGCATGACGTCACCACAGGGCACTTTGTAACAGGCATCCAGACCCAGTTTGTGTGCTTTGACTCGTATTTCAGAGATGTCCGCAGTGTGGTTTGCGCGTGGAAACCATTAAATAATTCGAAAATTGACAAAAATTCCCCGTTTGAAATTTCTGGGGAGGGGGTGGAGCAATGACCCTTGTCAGTCCCCCCCCCCCTCCCCCCACCCACGAGAACAAACAATGTATGTATTTGTATTTATTAATACTCTCATGGTAAAAATATCAACCATCGTCAATATAAATGTAATTATGTATCTTCTTGTGTGTTTCTTGTGCCATTTGCTTGTTTCTTGTGTCGAATAGCAATCAAATCTTCCGCAGGTTTTATATTATTGAAAATTTTGTGATAGGTAGGTACAAGAAAACCTGCATAACGTATTGTTTTCGAAGAATTTGAAGATGTGTCCCCAGAAAAATATTTGAGGAATTAGTTTTCCGAGGGCTCTGCGCCCCAGACCCACTCCCAATCAGTGTTATGATTAGATAATTTTATTTTTTCTAGAATTATTATTTCCATTTCAACATTACAAGATTATGCTTTGTCTAGGGTGTATGGAATTTTGTTATAATCTAATTTTACCATAATAAAGTATAGTCGCTATGTATAAATTAAAAGTAATTCAATCATTCTCAGTACAATCATTCTAAGATTATGGATACATTTAAAAAATATCTAGATAATAAAGATAAAAAAGTACTTAGTTATCTATTAGATTGTAATAGATAATACAGATAAGAATAATCAAAGTTAATTTTATATCGAATAATAGTATTTTTTCAATTCCTACAAATTCGGACTCGAGTTTTTGAACACTTAGGCCGCCAAAACAAGCCACATAGATAATGCAACTAAACGGAGATGATTTTCCAATTTCATATTTTCAAACATTTTGCAGGTAGGGCATTTTGATTTTTTATCTAGATAATTGCCAATAGATAACAATATTTTAAATCTAGATGAAGATAAAGATAACTTATTATAAAATTACAGCTAAGATAATTGAGCGAGCGTAGCGAGCGTCACCACGGTACTCTTATGGCACTTTCTCTGTGTGTTTTTTTTTTTTTTTTTTGTCCGCACAGCCCAGGTTAAACCGCAAATTCAATCGATCTGAAACTTTGCACATATGCTAACATAATCTATGCGGTCCCTTGGGATCGTTTTTGAACGGGCTTCTGTGATTGGTTCAAGTTTTAAAAAAAATATCTTTCGATTGGTTGCTCTGCTCAATTTGAAATTTAGCAAAGTCATTGCAACCAACATTTTACCCAATCATAAAAAGTTTCAGCAAAATTCTCCCATTGGTTTAAATTTGAAACCATTTTTCCTGTGATTTTTGAAATTTAAACTAGAACCGATTGACCGACCAACTAAAAACTTTGCATGGTCATTGTTACCAACATTTAAGATATTTTTGCCAATTTCCAGTCTAATCTGTCGTTATTTTCAAAAGTTTTTGTAATTCTAGGGACATTTTGCGTGTTGGCTGTCAAATTCACGGCGACTTCGAATCTTCAGTTCAAGGCAAGGTAGTTAGAGCAGAAAGTTTTAAACGATATGAAACTAATAATGACCGTTCAACAGAGTGATCTGATATTGTGTACACACTAATATCATATCATATGAGTGGTCCCAGGTATATTTTTTGAACGAGATCCTGTGATTTTTGAAAATTAACAAGGAACCGTTCAATCATAAAGGTTTAATCGATCAACTTAAAACTTAGCAAGGTTATTGGGACCAATATTTTTGGAGATTTTGGAGATATTTATATAAGTCTTTGACGAAATTTAAGAATTATTGGCTTTTAATGCCATTTTCGATTGACATAATTTCGGTTCGAGGTGTTGCGCGTGTCCGTGCTCGCTCATCAACGCGTTACACAGAGCGTTTTCCTAGTAGATAATACAATTCTATCTTGATAATTATCTAGATATCATACAACACTGCTCCCAATATACTCCACTGGCACTGTGTACGTGAGTATGTGTGTTTTTGGAAAAGCGTGTCCCATTTTCCTTATTCAGATTATATGAGCTCTGGTAGCTGTTGTGTATATTGTCAAGGATCCTAATTTGACCCTAATTTGACCCTAATCAGTTCTAATTCGACCCAAAAAGGCAATGTCGGCAAAAATATTTAGTTTCATAACACGCGAATTGTCACTGAAACCCCTAGTGTGTATGAATTAAAATAGTGATATTAGTATAAGTGTATAGTTAACATTATTATTCAGTACAAGTAATATTAGATTTTACGAATTAGCAATCATCAATTTTTAAAGAATCGTTCTATATTTCAAACTTGCCGCTCGAAAAGTGATGTTTTCGGAAATAGTAGTATTTCCACATCCGATCGTCAATGGTAAATTTTTCATAAGCTCTTCGTCCGGGTGTTCCATGGTATACCGATCGTCTCATCCACTCATTGACGTGCGGCGTCCCGATTTCACTGCCTCCTACATGACTATAGTCGTTGCCTGAATGTTCAGCCGCCTTGACATCCACCAGGCCGATGGCCAAGATGGCCGATATGTAAACAAACGAAACTGTCAAAACGTGATTTCTCGTGAATTTTGAACTAAAATCCTGACTATTGCATGTATGAATTAAAAACATGATACAAGTGTAATAGTGTCGCCTTAATCAATGTGCTAAATGTGATTGAATCGTGGCGTGTTGTTACCTATAATACACAACACAAGTATGAGCTGTAGTAGTGCAGGAATATACATACAAATTTAAAAATAATTGTTATCGAAATAATTTATTGCATTTCTCAACTTGCAACATTTACTACCATCATACCATGGCAAAACGAGTTACAGTGACTCAACAAAGATGAAAATGAAGCTGCGGGTATTATTTCTTTTAATGGTAACTGTTTAGCAAAACAGATTATTAACTTTCTCTTAGTGATTTGACAAACTCGGAGGAAACTATACCTCCACCAGGGTGTACAGCAATTGCTTGCAGTACGGTAGGTAGGATAGTACTCCATGTCCTGAAAACATAATACAGTAAAAGTGGGTTGCTCCAGCCTTTTTATATGAGAGTGTGCGCGCCGTACGACTTGGCTGGCGTGGAGCGACCGCTCCACTAGATATCAGAAAAATATACCTTTTCAGAAAAAAATAGGATTTAAACAATAGCTTGAACTATCTTTATTTGTAGTTAGGATACTGTGGTGTACAGGAATAGATTTGGCGTTTTGTTTTTCTTAAAAGGCCCATATGTTTCTGATATTTAGTGAGTATATCCCTAAACCCATAGACATTTTCATAAAAAAGCGCCAAGGATTTGAACAAAAGCAACTAAGGTAGCTACAAGGAAGTGTTTGTGGACGTTGTTGACAGATGTTCGTGGCGACTTCTGGCAGAAGGTCGGCAGAGAAGCAGAGCGCTTAGGAGGCAGAATCCGAGATGAAGCCAAACGCGTCTCGACAAACGTGAACGAGGAGTTCCAGAACAGGATCATTCCGCAGGTGAAATGTGAGTCAATCTGAGTGTTATTATCATAGAAGTCATTATTATCAGAGTTGGGTAAGTTATTTGTAACAAGGAACTATTTACTCTGTAAGTTACATGATCTCGAAAGGAACAAAGCTACTTGATAAGTGACTTGATTTGAAAGTAACTGTGTATAGTTTCCAAAAAATTAAATTTATTTTTAAGTTAGTATAAAATTACTTCAACTTTTCGATTTTATGAGTCTGATAGAAATGTAAAATAAAATGCAAAAAACCGTTTATGGTATTTATGGGATAAAATAACCAGAAATGCACCGCAGGGAATTTTTTCGGATGTTTTTTTTTTTAATACGGGTTTTGACGCAATTGTCTTTCAGCCTGGGCGGACCGCGACAACAACGACGACGCCGTGGAGTTGAAAGCGGGCGACGTCGTGACGTCGACATGCGTCGGTCTGCACGACGCCTCCATCAGCCTGTCCTGCCATCTGGCGGGAGCGTCAGTGGACTGCTCGGCGCCTGCGCAGATAGGCACCATGGTGGACATGACATGCGCAAGTGGTTACGTACAGACGCACAGACATCGTTACACGAGAATCACTTGCAACGAGACACTCTTGTGGAGCAACAGACTCATCAAGTGCATCCCAGGTAATTCATACCAACGACAAAGTGATATCAGGTAGCTCGAAACCTCGACGCTATAGATGTATGTCACGCAAACATATGTCACATATAAAGTATGTCACGCAAAATAGACCACTTTTTTACCCCCCTCCCCCTCCTCCCTAGTCATAAGTTGACACACATTTTACACCCCCCCCCTCCCCCTAAAAGGTATGACACACCTGAAAACCCCCACAAAATCACAAAATAGTTTCACTTGTTACTGATCTCAGTTGAGAATAATAAATGTGATATTTCTTTTTGCTGAAACATAGGTACAAATTATCACAAAATTGATACAACAAACTGTGACATCATGCTTGGCCGACCTCCCCCCCCCCCCCCTCCACCCTGTCAAAGATTGTCACGTTATAACAGACACCCCCTCCCCCCCTGAGGCGTGACATACTTTATGAACAGTATGATACTAGAGTGCAAGGATACAATTGAGAGACAATACGATATCTAAATGTTGCCTTGCCTTGCATTGCATCACACTGAGTTTGAAAGGACCGCTTGGAACTTTGGTTGCGGGTTTTGCACATGAGCCAAACGCAATCCGAAGTGCCAAGGTCAAATAAAGTTCTCAAAATAAAAGGATTGGTTTGTAAAACACGTGACTCAAATGAGAGCTTTTTGACATGAAAATTCAAAGTCCAGGTCAGCCATGTTTGGGCCAAACCCAAACCTTCCTGTCAACCTTAGTGTGATACCGACTTCACGAGGTTGACTTGGAGCAATTCATAAACGTGACAGATATGATTGGTTCCACCAAAACACTGCGCGTACAATAATAATGTATTTTACCTCGTGCTGCAGATTGTGGCCGCGAGAACCCTGTGGGAGGTCAAGAGTTCATATCTCGAGGCCAGGACGTGCAAGACTTGACGGACTTCGCGTGGCACGTCGGTATCTTCCAACTGAACGAGACTCGACTCTACGATCAGATCTGCGGCGGCTCCATCATTACTCCGAGCTTCGTGCTGAGTGGTAGGTATTTCGCCATGAGCATATAGTCAACCTGTATCCTGGAGGTTTAACCCTTTGCATGCCGGATTAACATGCAAGTACTCCGAGCTTCGTACTGAGTGGTAGGTATTTCGCCATGAGCATAGTCAACCTGTATCCTGGAGGTTTAACCCTTTGCATGCCGGATTAACATGCAAGTACTCCGAGCTTCGTGCTGAGTGGTAGGTACTACGCCATGAACATAGTCAACCTGTATCCTGGAGGTTCAACCCTTTGCATGCTAGGGCACCGCTCTATTAGGGCACGATGACGTGATGGCTTCGTCATTGGCACCCAGATTTCAAACGAGGAGCTGATATAATAATCATACTTTCCCTTGCAAAACGCCTCGTTATGATCAAACCAAAAGTGAAAAAAAACTTTTTAACTTTGGATTGTGGAGAATACAACCTCAATCTTGGTCAAGGATGGAAGGACAACCGTAACTGACCGTACGTTTGGTAGTGTCCTGGACCATTTGACCTACCGAATGGTTTAATTAAAATATTTCTTTGACATCCAATGTGCGAACTGTACAACTTGGTCTAAGAATAAGTAACATCACACATCCTGGCTTTTGACAGTCGTTCCCATCTGCATGAATGCAGCAGTTTACAGAATATTAATAATCGTTGTGGCAAAAAGGTAACACATTTTGTAAAACTTTATGCTCTTATTGGATACTGTCGAATTTGGATGCACAACATTTGAGAGAACAGATAATTGCTTGACCGGCGACAACAATGACTGAAGGTCATCGTAAATAGATTATGTTTAAACCTGAACCATTATTTCAGCGGCCCATTGCTTTTGGGATCTCAGCACCCGGCGTATGCTCGAGAAGGAGTTGTTCAGCGTCGCTGCTGGGAAACTCACGATCGACTGGTACAAGGACGACGCGAACATCCAGCGTCGCAACTTGTCCGTGATCCACCTCGGTCCGAGGTTCGCCGGAGACAGACACTTCCTGGCTTATGACATCGCGCTTGTGAAGCTAGACCATGACATCGTACTTTCACTGCGAGTCAACACCATCTGCATCGACTTCGATGACAAGTTGGAGGACAGGCATCTGCAGCCGGGGAAGAACGGCTCGGTGAGGCTTACTTCTTGTAACCCTATTTTGTTCAATGGGAGCCTTTCATGAAATGCATTGTTTTAAACATGGATTTCAATGACATAACATTTACGTCCAATACCTATATGCTTCCATAACTTCAGTTGGAGTTGGCATGTAAATTTAGTTAGTCCACAATCCTTCAATTTCAATTCTTCATAAAACTGTAATGGCGTTAAGTTAATGTGACTGCTGGGGAAAAACATAAATTATTTCAAATGGTGGCTTTACGGTATACGCTCCAGTAGGTTTTTGTGATTTTGGCTTTAAAAAGGGCCGTTTGTCACTGATGTCTGATGTCTGATGTCTGATGTGACTGACGTGTGTGAGAGTGTGACTGATGTCTTCACCGTCAGTCTTCACCAGAAGATGGCAGCGTCAACACTGCCGAAACTTAGTGACAAACGACCCTTTTCAGGGTCAACTTCACAAAAACCTACTGGAGCGTATACCGTAAAGCCACCGCTACTTTTCTTTTGTAGAGTGTACCTACATATTGGCTATATATTTTGGTGAAGTGTGGGGATAATATCTTGCTTAAAGTAATCGATTCCTTGACATTGTGCCTGAAGACCATTTTCTTATAAAGAAGAGTAGACCTGGAACTGATGCTGTGATCCTCCACAGATTGCCGGATGGGGAATCACCGAGCACAACGAGCCCAGCGAACGCCTCAAGTCCGTCCGTCTTCCCTACATCCCTGTCGAAGACTGCGAGAACATCGTGGAAGCCAAGTTCCTCAAGTACTTGACTCACGACAAATTCTGCGCCGGCTACAGGAACCAGGGCACCAGCATCTGTCCTGGGGATTCTGGCGGCGGATACACGTTCCCTCAGGAGACTCCTGAAGGAACGCGCTACTACCTGCGTGGGATAGCCAGTGTGGGTCATCGGCCCAGACCGAACACGGGCATCAAGTGTCAGTCGGAGCAAGTGGCGGGCTTCACCAGGGTGTCGTTGTACAGGAGGTGGATCGAGAACATCGTGTTCCCGGATGAATAAGAACAGAGGGTAGTGTTGTGGCGTGACTGCACGCGTGTACAGGGTGTATACAGGCGGTGGGGCAACGGGCTTCACCAGGGTGTCGTTGTACAGGAGGTGGATCGAGAACATCGTGTTCCCGGATGAATAAGAACAGAGGGTAGTGTTGTGGCGTGACTGCACGCGTGTACAGATATACTTGTAGGATGAGGACCCCGTCTTCCATAAACGCCATGAAATTCTGCGAGTTGCAAATTCGACGACATATTAGAGGCCACATCTGCAGTACGTAGGATTTATTACATTCTATCCAAACTTTAAAGGAAAGACAAGTCGTCATGAGTTCGTATTCACGTTTATGGAAGACAGGCTTTTACTACGTAATGACGTATAGAAAATTACTTGGAACATTTCTTATTCTCAATTCGTTATCATAGTTCAGCATAATTAATTGTATTCATTTAGGTAAATGCTTTTCTGTCATTGACTATGATTTTAGCTGTAATTTTCTTAATATTTGGACGATATCTATATTTTAGTATAACATTTTTTATATTGTGTGATTGAAGATATAATTTTGTTAATATACGGAATATTACCAATTACCAATATTTATTACCTATTATTTATTGCAAATGAAATAAAATGAATGTTATCAAGATTTTCTTACTATTCCTTTTGGTCAGTTTCCCACAAGGCTACAGTGTCGAGACTCGAGATTGAGTACAACGTATACTCAAACCATGGATTTGTAAGTAGGTTTGGACTACCTTTCTCCTGGCTTCCCCTCTTTGACCTGGGCCCTGATTCTACAACTCCATTTCGGTCGTCTAGCAATTTCTTCCATAAGATTAACATAGAAATAATTGCTAGGCGACCGCAATGGAGTTGTAGAATCAGGAGCTTGGGTGGCCCTACCAGAAGTTCATACTTTCGCCGGCATAGCTCCACGGATCACAAAAGCACGCAAACCCGGTCACCACGATAAGGTAGTAGTCCAGGAACGGGATTAAATATTTCCACTTAATAAGTGAACGAATCTTTTAAAAGATTGAATTAAAGTCCACTCAATTTAACGATTGAAAAAATTTACTCTTTCAAAAGGATTAAATATTTCACTCGTTCGTCACTCTTTTAGATTGATTTTCACTCAAGTTTAAGTGGTTTTCCTTCTTTCCCAGATGCATTCTTTCATTGAGTGAAATTTTCACTCATTCAAATTTAGCATGTAATTTGTTATTGAAACTCGCAAAACTTTTCCAACTCATTTAACAAATAGAAAAAAATTGTAGGTACCTCAAAAAATACAAATTTTTGCTACTTTACTCCAAATAATCCCATTGTGCAAATTAGGTAATTTCGTATTTTTCATAAATCACTCTTATATCTATAGATATAAGGGTCATTTAGAGCAAACTTTTACTTAAAATAACCTATAAGGATGTGTTTTTTTTTTTATCTTTTTATCACAAATTGAACAATTCGACCGGTACGCTCCTCCAAGGTCCACTAGATCTCCGCTAGTAGCGCACAGGCGCCCGGGCGCTGTTCTCCGCTAGGAGAAGATTTAGTGGACCTTGCGCTCCTCAAGCGCTAAAATTACCCCTCTCTCTAGTAATACAATTGCCAGTATGATAAACAACATAATAACAACCATAAGATTAAGAACCACCACTTCGCACTGTTACTCTTGTAGTGCAGATAAATGATTTGAACTTAGGTATACCTTTCATTCGGTATTCGACACAGATCAGCCAACTCGAAGCCGAAGACAGACGTGGATCTCGCATAGGGACCCGAGAATTCAAGATTGCATGGCTATGATACGTTGATTCAGGCACTCATGTATGGCGTCTAATCTCCGTAACTCTGAAAATGACAGTGCTTGAACAAGAAATGGCTGCAAGAGGACTGTGAGCCATGGGTGGCTCGGGACCTACAATTATTGTAAAATGAGCCGCTATTGATCGGCCGCCACTGAAGACACCACGGTCCTTGATGCGCCCATTCCAAAAGTCCACAAATGGCAGCTCCGGTCCAAGCCAGCTGACCTTGGCGGTCGAGATACCTGTTGACAATGAAAATATATTGTAGGCAGGATGTTTGAAGAAAAACAATTCATAAACAATTTTATACTAGCAATGGTTCACAATACTGACAAGGGAAGAATCTCAGAGAGGGGTCTGTGAGCTTTTTTGATGATCTTTTTATTATATAATTTTTATATATTACACATGGAAAAATTGATATTTCCATTACTGTTAAATGTTTTTCCAGTTAGATTTAAATTGATGAAGTAATTGCTGCAGATTGTCTTCACTATTAGCCAGCAAATTGCATCGTCAGCAAAACATATTAGTTTACATTGCTCTTGCCCAACTTGGGGACTGTTCATAAATTTATGGTACGTCACGCCTCAGGGGGGGGGGGTCTGCTACTGCTATACTGTGACAATCGGTGACAGGAGGGGAGGGAGGGCGGACAAGCGTGATGTCACACTTTGTTGTATCTATTCTGTGTTAATTTCACCAAAAAGAAATATCATATTTATTATTCTCACTCAGAGCTTGAGGTTTAAATGTTCCCTCTCTTTAAGATTTGACCATTGTCGAGAAATTTCTTGTCAAAAAAATCCTCATATAATTTTCTCATTCTTCGTATGTATTATTATATAAGATTTAATTTTAATTAAATAATATCAGATTGGTCGAAAATCAAAATGTTCCGATTAAGTTTAAATATTGCATGGTGATCAAGACCATCATTATTACATTTTACACATTTTAAGCCCAATCAGTCAAATAATTACAGACATATTGTCATTGACAATTGATGAAATTGAAATTGCTTTCAGAAGGGTTTGCTGAAAAATAGTAAATTCATGGTTTATCTCTTATTCAATTATTTCAGAGTTTATAAATATATTATGGAAAGTTGATTGAAAATCAGTAATGATAGGTAGGTATGTATCTTATATTGAGTGGTTGGAGAGGTTTGTATTGCGCGTTTCGGTGCTCGCTCATCAACGCGTTACTCTTATTTGACATTGAAAGTTATTCTATGTCCAAGTGGCAATCATTTTAAAATGTTTCATTTTTGTTTAAAAGTAAGTTTCTAATATCAAGTTTCTCCCTCCAATCGGTCGGGAACTGTTAGCAATCCGGTTTCAATGTGGCGACTGAACTCCTTATCACCCCAACCTATTTATATATTATTAACAACAATTGAATGTTTAAGTAGCAACAGGATTTAACAATGTAGAGGTGTACTTTTTAGATTATTCCTCAAATATTCTTGAGATTATCTATCCATAGCAATGCCATTGGAACAATTAGAGGGTTATAACAACTAGAAATGAATAAAACACAAACATAATTCTTAATTGTTTAATTGATCTAGTCCTGGCCTCAATTGATGCAACAAGAACATTCAAGTTTTTCCCTTTTCAGCTGAGGAAAAATCTTAGAAAAACTTCAGCAAGATGTATAAATTGTTGTGTAAATTCAACTTTATTTCAAAACTCTTCAAAGGGGGCGCATTATAGGTAATTGGTGCAAGGGGGAGTGGGGTTGAAACCTCTTGGGTATGACTGAAAACACCACTTACGCAAAAAAACGATGCGCATGCGGAAGAATATTGTAAAGGAGGCGAAGATAGCTGGACGCAAAATCAGGAATGAAACACAACGAATTGAACAGAAAGTGAAGCCTTACATCCCCGTGATCGTGCTGACATTCCTGGAAATTATTCTGAAAAACAAATATCCCCTCACCGACAAGACTCCGGGGCCAGATGGCCCCAATCGTAGGTAATCAAGAGCTCAAAGCTCAGACTAACCGCAGAATATTTGGGATGACTGACTATTAAAATACATTCATTACACACTCGATTAAGATCATGCAATTAAGTCGATTGTATAGGGTAATTTCACTGTGCATTCCATTTATTTTCTTGAATTTTGGTCATAAAATATTTGTTATTTTCAGATTGCTGTGTCAATAATGTTTTCCAAAATAATCTTAAAATTAGAAAAAAAATCTCGAATAAAATCTATGTTTAAATATCTTAAAAAACCAGAGAGAATATTATTTAACCCATTCCTCGTTTTCCATATTTGTTTATTGCATTTATAATTTTCCATTATTTTAATAACCTACCTACACATTCATAAATGTTGAGTTCTATATTGAAATATCTTTGACAAATAAATATAAATGTCTTTTGAACCTCACATGACCCCTCCTAACACCAACGTCTATTTGACAGCTGAATAAATGGGGACTAACTCGAGGAAATACATTCAGATCGTTCCACTATCTCTCAACCACCCTACCATTCACCGGTTATAGTTCAAGGTCACATAGAAAATATTTGGAAATTAAAATTGTAGACATTTATCATAGAAGTCAAATCCTGCAAATAGTTTTGAAAAATATTTATTCGTTTGTGAATAAACCGTTACCAAAATTTTCCAAAATGTGTCTCTTTTGTTGTTCAAGATCACACAAAAATGCACCCTTAATTTTTTTGAGATTATTTTATTGTCGATTTCGAGAACCCGGTTAGATTTTGATCAGCTGAGACGTTAGACGAGATTTCCATATAAATAACATTTCGGGACTTTGAGCTCATCCCTCCGAGGGTGACATCTTTTTTATTTGGAAGTCGCTATAATATTTGCAAGTCGAAGATTTAACAATATTCAATAGAGAAGAGTTGATAATGGCATTATAAAGAAGAAATCTTAATTTCTAAGAGAGAAAAGTGACATTACAGGACCTGGCAATTAATCTTAAGATTAGAGTATAAAATTGAACTCTAGATTATGAAGGTCACAATGAAATAGTGAATCCATTGACCTGGCACTTCTGCACAAATAGCTGGCTGCAGTTGAGCTTAGACTTTTAGTTGAGAGGTCGTCTCCACGATGCGGTGTGTATTCATACTGCTCTTCTGTTTCATTATTGGAATTTGTGCTCCAAGGTTGCAGTTGCTTATGTAGGTTCATATTCACTAGCTAGAGAAAAATGGTTCCTTGCACATACTAAAGAAAATGTGCTCTCTTCAAAAAAAAAATACGAGAACTCAAAATTATGCCGCCATCTTGGATAAAAAGAGTTTATTTTGAAATTTTCGTAAAATTTAGTAATTTTTATAAGCACTACGAAAAAGTTTATTTGACATAAAATATAGGCTTAATACTAATAATTAAATTTGTAATTAGCATATTTTTTGTATCTCCAACCGTTCTCATTGAAATTGCATTCTTGTGTTGAAAAAACGCCCCAAGAAAGGGATTTTAGCATTGTAATGTTAGTCCAGAAGGCGGTGACTCGATACCTTTGCAGTGAACAAGGGATGACCAAAACAGCAAATTTATCATGATTTTTGAACTGCTGAGCGCAAAAGAACGAAATATAAACGCGTCTCATTCAAGATGGCGACATAATTTTGGGATCTTGTGATTTTTTTCGAACGGAGCACAATTTTATTAGTGTATGCAAGAAATTATTAGTCTCAAACTACTATCGTTTATTTTACAGATATCGAAACCTATAGGTCTCTACCCCCCACCCCCCAAAGGGTTAATTTCGTGACCCATAGATTTTAAAGTTAAAAGTCCATAATATGAACCTACATAAGCAACTGCGACCTTAAAACACGAATTCCCTGAAAATGGCGGCTATTTTAGAGCTTACTGTTTTGTTTTATAATTATTTATTTAGCTTTCGCTATTTTAGTATTTTAGTATTTTAGTATTTTAGTTGTTACATATACTTAACAATATTTATTTTATATGTTACACTCTTCCTTTTTCAAGTATGCAATCATTTTCATTTTAAATTGACCCACAGTTTTACATTCAGTTAATTTATGATCAAATCTATTATATTCACTCACTCCATCCGACAAAACAGTTTTATCGCCGACATCTTTAATTTCTTGAATAAATACAACTTTGGTTCGAATTAGAATTTTTATTTTTTTATCGTACGTTCCTGACACATCGTTTATTATACAAGAACAATAAATTTACAAAAGTTTTATAATTTCACTGAAATACACACTTTTTGGCACTTTGGACAGCCCTGGGGCCCAAAATGGCCGCCCGATTATTTGAGGATATCGAAATTATGAAAGAGCTGAAAATTTCCTATAAGACTGCCAAAGGAAAAATTAGTATCACATTTTGCACTATTTTGCCAAATATATGTGCTAACAGCCCTCACTATTTAGTTTTGTCTGATATAAACATTGTGGGTATTTTACATGGGGAAAAGATAAAGTCTGAGCAAATAAATAAAATAATGTCATAACGCATAACGTCAATAATGGTTGGTTTCCCGTTCAAGTTGAAAATGTTGACTTCCCCTTGTGGTAAATCTGTCGCGTATGATGTTAGGTAAGACTATAATGACGTCACGTAGGTATATTGTTCTGAAGAGTACTACACAAATACAATGCGTTGGGGCTCCTTAGACTTGTGCAAGACGATTCAACGAATTTATTTATTGTGCTGGTTGTTGACCACAAAACGTACATGATGCAGTTCAATGAATTGTGGTTTTGTGTACTCATTGTTTAAAAAACATTGCACCATTCTTTCCGAGGGGCTAAACTCCGGAAATCTGGTTTACACTAGCCTGGAAATCTTTCGAAATCTTTGGAAATCTTTTGGAAATCTTGAATCTTAGGATACCTTTTTTAAAAACCTTGGTAAATCTTTTGGAAATTTTGAATCTTAGGAAATCTTTCAAAATCTATTGACATTTTCGAAAAATCCCGGAAATCTGGGAAATCTAAGAAATCTTGTAAAATCGGCGAATATCCCCTGAAATCTTTGTAAATCATTAAAAATCTTTAGAAATTCTCTGAAATCATTGAAATCTTTGGAAATCAGGTGTACACCAAAAATATCCCTCGATTCTTTCCGCTGCGTCTGCTGCAATTTTCTTTATTTCAATTTGAATATTTATTTTTGATGCACAAAGTTGTGCCCCAACAACTTCAACTATATCAACTATAATCAAAACATCAACTATAATATAGGTATAGTCGGTGACAGGCAAAGATGAACCCGCGCTAGAATGGGCCACCCTATACCTGGCAATGCTAAAGTGGGTACATCTTTACCTGTCACCGACTCTACAGGTACATTTTGTTAATTCTCTTAAAATTTCGCGGTGTCTACCTATACCTACTACTAATTTTTTAATTTTTACGCGAAAAAATATCAACGTTGTGAATAATTGTTTTTATCAATGTTTTCTTGTCCTTGACGATTTTACGTTGCTACCTCCCTGTCCCATCCCATTGAGATGTGAAACAGGGGAATCCATATGTCTGTTCGTTTACACTGCCAAATTTACCACAAACTGCCAAAACCGACCACTTTCTACACATCATCCGATGAGGTGTAGCTTGTGGCAGTTTGCTGCAGGTTTTGGCAGGGGGGGTGGGGGGGGGTTAACGCGTTGAAATATTCAATATTTTTTAAATTTTGCACTTTGGGGTGGTGGGAAACATGTTTAAACCTGCCCCGCAGGGCATTTTTTGTTTTTTTTTACATTTTGAAATCAATTTTCTTTAGTGTTTTTTGGTTACAAAATGAAACTATCCAGAAAAATTATATGTTTTTCTGACATCCAGGGGGGGGGCTCCCCCTTGCCCCTCCCTGTGGACGCCCATTCGAGAACTTAAAAAAGTTATAAAATCCCAAGAATGTCTCCCTTTTGCTGAGCCAGATGATCAGGTCGAACGAAGAGGTCAGTGATTGGCGTCACCTCTGGCCGGTTATCATTTGACCTGAAGAGAGACCGCAAACATTCTGCCGGGGAATAACAGCGATGTCATCGAGGAACATAAAACCACCGACACACACTCGACTGCTGTTCAGTTGCAACCTGCATCATGAGGCGTCATGTCATTGCGCTCTTCTGTCTATCAGTCTTCTCGCACCAGCTGCAAGGTACGTACAAACATGTGCGTCATCAAAGAACAACACACTTGTAGACAGTGTTGGGGCGTCCATAATTATTTCACGTAAATAGAACCTACACGACTTGGGGGAGGGGGAAAGGGGTCTAAGTAGTTGACGTCACAAAACGCGCCTTTCCTCAAATATTTTATTTTTGGAACCGTATCAGGTATTATGATGGGAAATCAAAATTCATATGGTCAGAAATCCAATAAAAATGTAAACATTGGAAATAATATTTCCTAAATATTGTCTTCCATTCAATTTATGAAAAATTTGAAAACTAATTAGTGTAGCTAATTATTTTTTTAGTTGAACTTCTTACTTAAAAATAAATCTTGATTTCCTAGTTTAAAATTTAAACGTACCGAATTACTAATTCGAACGTTTTACATGGGTTTCGAACTCCAGTGGCATAATTAATTACTGCGTTAACATAAACTAATACAATCTTACAATAGGTGAAAATATGATGACATCTCATTGCAGAAGGATTTGCTTTTCAAATTATCAAGCAGACTGAAGAATTCTCAGTCCGGCTTTCCCCAGTTCCACTCAAAAGTCATAAAAACTAATCCTGTCCAGTCTCTAAAACCAAGGTGTCTCGTCTAGCACCCTAAAACCACTCACTACCTGACTCTATGCCACTACGTAATACAAGGTAATACGTATCACGTTGGTTCCCTAGTATCCGCATTGTAGCCGATATGCAACAGTTTCGGCGCAGAGTATCAGGCTAGCAGAAGATTGCACAGGTTTGCACACTCGCAATTCGCAGCGATCACATCACTGCTCATCTGGCGGCGTCTGCACTGCAGCACATGTCCAACGAATCAAATTCATTTTACACAAGGTCACTTAGACGAAAAGTTGAATGTTTTTTTCTATAGATATCTTGATGGAGCAAGTTGGCTCAGAGGTCCTCTCTAGACTTGCACTCTGGTTTCAGCACTCTGGTTTCAGACAGATTTTTCGAGTTTCCCTCAGTCTATGAATGTTCGCACACTAATAATAGCCACGATCGCCTCCTTCCTATACAGTCCATTATTCATTATTCATCCCTGGGCCCAATAAACTGCAGAACAGTGTGAAATCCCCACCATTGGACTGCCACCTTGACGAGGTGGTGGGGCTTAAGGGGCCGCCTCATAACGAGTGTTGGTCCCAACTAAGTGCAGTCCAGGGTCGACCTAGTCCCATGCCCTCCCCAAATTCGCGGGCCCCTCGGACCGGCCACCCCCCTCGAAATGGTGATCCCCCTGAAATCGGGTCCCACCGGCCCGAAGTCTCCCCCCCCCCCCCCCCCCCGGTTTGTCAACATTCCGGCCTGGTCTTCCCACCAGTGCTGGACTCCCCTGGATCGGGCCCGTTAGGTTGACCCCTCCCCTTGTTCTCCAATTATGTTCAACAAAGTTAAATATAAAATTAATGTGCGCAATATAGCCTCTTCGTTGACGCGCCGTTAAACCAAACTAATCTAATCTAACAGTGTGAAATTTTAACCCGTTTATGAAAAATATAATTTGGTATGGAAACACCTGCAGAAGAAATGTTTAAAATTATCATCCAAATAATAACTAGATGATGAAATAAGTACATATATTGTAACCCAGCGAAAGAGCTGAAAACAATAAAATAAATAAATACAAAAATATACAGAATGTATCTACTTATTCTAAATCATAGAAAACACATGCGTTTAGGGAATCCTCGGAAAGATAAGAAAACGCAGGAAATGTGTACTTGGGATATTTCCGATGATTCATTCTTATTGCCGTACTATACATTTTTACTATGCATTCCTGTTTTGACGTCACGATTCAGGCTGCAAACACACGGGGCGTTTTTTTCCTGCCCAGACGCGGCGTGGAAAAAACAGCGACGTTTTTCTTGGTCGAACACACAGGGCGTGAAAAAAACGCGACGTTTTTCTGGTCGAACACACAGGGCGTGCAAAACGCGACGGTTTTAGAAGCTGTCAAGGTCATGCTATGCCAGCTGTACAAAAACGTCGCGTGAAATAAACGCCCGTGTGTTTGCTCTCATTTAAACCAATGTGTTTCATTTTAACGACTTCCGGGGTGGGCAGGAAAATAAACGCGACATGTCGCGTCTGGCCGGCGTGGAAAAAAACGCCGCGTGTAAATACTGCCTCATGTGTTCGCTCCCATAAGACTCAATGCTACCTATCTTCTCGGCGTTCGAACGCTTCGGCAGGGCGTTCAAAAAAACGACCCGTGTGTTCGCATTACATATTGCATGAAGCATGACGTCACCACAGGGCATTTTGTAACAGGCAGTTTGCACGCTTTGATTCTATATTTCAGAGGTGTGTGGTTTGCCCCTTGAATTTAGTACTTACTAAATTACGTCACGAACGCGTGGAAACCATTAAATAATTCGAAAATTGTCAAAAATTCCCTGTTTGTAATTTCTGGGGAGGGGGTGGAGCAATGATCCTTGTCAGTCCCCCCCTCCCCCACCCGCGAGAACTAACAATGTATTTATATGTATTTGTATTTATTGAGCGAGCGAAGCGAGCGTCTCCTTTTGGCTCTTTTGGAACGAACCTCTGTTTTTTTTTTGTTTGTTTTTTTTTTTTCTGTTACTGACGATATACAGGTCAGAGTTTTTCTTCGATCGAGCTGAAATTTTGCACACATGTACGTAACATTTCTGATTGTTGCAGACCCTAATTTTTTTGAAATCCATTGATTGGTTCAAATTTAAAAAAAATTAACTTTCGATTGGTTGTTTTGATCAAATTGAAATTTTGACAAGTCATTACCCCCAACATTGTACCCAATCAAACAAAGTTTCAGCCAAATCCTCCCATTGGTTAAAATTTAAAACTATCTTTCCTGTGTTTTTAGAAATTTAAACTATAACCGATTGAACGATCAACTTATAACTTCGCATGATGGTTGGGACCAACATTATCTGCATTTTTGACAATTTTCATACTAATCTGTGTTTAAATCCAAACGTTATTGACATTTTACGGACTATTTGCGTGTTGGCTGTCGAATTCACGGCGACTTCGACTCTTCAGTTCAAGGCAAGGTAGTTAGAGCAGAAACTTTCAAACGCATATGAAACTGATAATGACCGTTTAACAGTCGATCTGATATTGTGTAGACACACTTATATCATATGAGTGGTCTCATGCATATTTTTTGAAGGAGATCCTGTGATTTTTGAAAATTAACACGGAACAGTTCAATCATAAAGGTTCAATCGATCAACTTAAAGCTTTGCATGGTTATTTGGACCAATATTTTAGGAATGTTTTGAGATTTCTATACAAATCTGTGGCGAAATTTTAGAATTATTGGCTTTTAATGACATTTTCGATAGACAGAATTTCGGTTCGAGGTGTTGCGCGTATCCGTGCTCGCTCATCAACGCGTTACTCAGATTCATTGGTTAAAATTTAAATAAATATCTCCTGATAGGCTGAAAAATGAAAACGGTCTTCGATAATTCTGATCAAACTCATATTTTGCATGATCATTAAAACCAATATTGTCTCTTATTTTACAAAATTTCATCCCAATCAGTTAAGAACGTATGAAGTTATTTACATTTTTAATATCTGTCAGTAATGAAGTATCGAAATGAATGTTTTCCAGTGCCAATTGAAAATTGATTCTGATTTGCTTTATGAACCAGGTGCTTAGATGCTATTTTAAAGTTTCGATGAAAAGCATAGTACACTTTTAAGTTGATATCATAATCAATTCAATATGGATGTATATGTTTTCTGTGCGTTGTGTACGCATTTCCGGTTCGAGAATTTGCACATACCCTTGCTCGCTCATCAACGCGTTACACTGAGCGTTTTCCTAGTTAATCCTCTCATGGTAAAAGTATCGAGTATCGTCAACCCATAAAAAACACTCCGTGTAAAAATACCAGCCAAGTATCTTCAGCTAAAAAAAATTGAAGAAATCTAAAAATTCAGCACTGAAAAGTAGTGATATCAAAAAATTGGCCAAGTCAAAATTTTTCAAAAAATACCTTGCGCATCGTGAATTATAAATAGTATAGAGTTGGCCGTAATCAAATATACTTACTTATAATTGAGCGAGCGAAGCGAGCGGCTCCTTTTGGCTCATTTGGCACGGACCTCTGTTTTTTTTTTTTTTTTTTTTTTCGTTTTTGTTTTTTTCTGTTACTGACGATATACAGGTCAGAGTTTTTCTTCGATCGAGCTGAAATTTTGCACACGTGTTTGGACATTCTCTGGGCGTTGCAGACCCTAATTTTTTTGAAATTTAAGGATTGGTTAAAATTTAAATAAACATCTCCTGATAGGTTGAAAAGTGAAAATGGTCTTCGACAAATCTAATCGATGTCATATTTTGGCTATACATGTCTAGAGTTTTTTCTCGATCGAGCTGAAATTTTGTAGAGACAACCTTTTCTGTTTGCAGACCCCAAATTTTTTTGAAATCCATTAATTGGCTAAAATTTAAATAAACATCTCCTGATGGTAGGTTGAAAAATGAAACTGGTCTTCGATAAATCTGATCAAAATCATATTTTGGCTATACAGGTCAGAGTATTTCCTCGATCGAGCTGAAATTTTGCACACATGTAGAGACAACCTTTTCTGTTTGCAGACCCCAAATTTTTTTGAAATCCATTCATTGGTTAAAATTTAAATAAATATCTCCTGATAGGCTGAAAAATGAAAACGGTCTTCGATAATTCTGATCAAACTCATATTTTGCATGATCATTAAGACCAATATTGTCTCTTATTTAACAAAATTTCATCCCAATCAGTTAAGAACGTATGAACGTATTGACATTTTTAATATCTGTCAGTTAATGAAGTATCGAAATGAATGTTTTCCAGTGCCAATTGAATTGATTCTGATTTGCTTTATGAACCAGGTGCTTAGATGCTATTTTAAAGTTTCGATGAAAAGCATACCTATACTTTTAAGTTGATATCATAATCAATTCAATTTGGATGTATATGTTTTCTGTGCGTTGTGTACGCATTTCCGGTTCGAGAATTTGCACGTACCCGTGCTCGCTCATCAACGCGTTACACTGAGCGTTTTCCTAGTATATCTATAATGCACTAAAAAAAACGATGCGCCAAGTATTTTTTGACAAATTTTGATTTGGCCAATTTTTTGATATCACTACTTTTCAGTGCTGAATTTTTAGATTTCTTCAATTTTTTTAGTAGAAGAGACTTGGCTGGTATTTTTACACGGAGTGTTTTTTATGGGGATATCACATATTTTTTCAGTTTATTCTTACAACTTGTAACATTATATTGTGGCACCAAAGACTATAATTCCCTTAAAAAAATACGCCTTTGTGATTTGGTTGCTGAGAAAAGTTGTGCTTGTTACTATGTATATGCTATAAATAATATGCTATGAAGTATAGCGAAAGTTTCGTTCCAATCGGTCCAGCCGTTCTCGAATTATGGCATCACTTCCGTTTTTCAAAATGGCGGCTGACATCACTGCCACCTAAAATTTGTATCTGTAATGTTATGCAGTGGCGGCTATTACAGTGTGCAAGGTGTGACAATTGCACACCTGATCATCCAAGAAAATTATTTAAAAGTGCTCCCTAATCCAGGAAGTAGGAAGTTAAATATTTTGTCTAATCATTTTGCTCTCCAAAAGACGTAAAAATGCATCAATTTTAAACTAAAGATACAAAAAAATCCGGGGTTATGCGCTCCGGCCCCGCATCTGCTGGGGGCTCTCCTCTTAGAGTACTTTCTTCTACGTCCTTCTATGTAATTGAACACCTGTTGTAAAGCCAAATAGCCGCCACTGATGTTATGAACATTATAAACCTTCTGAATATGTAGTTATTGTTATAAGAGACGATTTTAGTAAGATTTTGCAATTTTATGACGTCATTTCCGGTTTCGGTAATAGTACATTTCTATTTCGACTATTGATATTTTATATAGATGACCGTCCGAATCGTTTGGCGCCAGTTTCGTCCCGATCGGTCGATTTGTTTTTGAGATATGACGTCACTTCCGGTTTCAAAATGGCGGCACAAAAAAATCGTAAGGGCAAGGTATCATCAGACGCCAAAAGTGCACATGTGGTTAAAATTGCAGATCGATCGGTTCAGCCGTTTAGGCTGTGGCCCTGTCAACGGGGTCGCCTGATATCATCAGAATCATCATCAGATAAAAGGGGTGTAATTTCACTGTTTGCACGGCCCTCTAGCTCGCAAATGGCATAACCTGTTGTTCACAAATTTGGTACAAATTTGGTACAAATTTGGGGTGGGCCATAGCTCGAAATTAAGATATTTTGCAACAATGTGCCCAGCAAACACAGCACTGCACGCTTTGTACCTTAATTGTGCCTTCCCGACGCATCATGTGCAAGGAAAGTGTTGGGCGTTGTACGGTTGATACAAGAAAGATATCTGTTCGTCTACACACATAAATTGCACCTTCAGAGAGTGTACCTTTTGTATGCTGGGCCTGTACCCGCGTACAACACTGCAATTTATTTGCACGCGCGACAATACCGGGCCAGTGTCTTATAACGTTTGCCCCTTCTTAACGGTGGAATGGGGTGGGTGGGGGAACGCTGGCGGACGGGGATGGGCGCCACGTGCTTCTGGGGCACGAGGAAGCACGAAGCTCGTAAAACAAACACCTTGAACACAATCACACTTGAACAACACTTTTAATAACTCTTAATCCCACAGCACCAGTCGTCGTAAGACAGTCCGACAAATAATAATCATCAACACTCTTTCTCTGTACAAAAATCAGTTGCCTGCGTCGGCTTCTAGAAACGTCTCTCTCTCTGACAACACACAACACAACCAGTTCCGTCGCTCGCCGGTCAACCACTCCCGAGCCCCTGCTCGAGCGCGTGAGGGGTTGTATGACCGGTTGACCTCGGGCGGCCGCCCTCCCTCAGTTTACATGTTACAGTCTACCGACGTGTATGTTTCTTGCATACCAAAAGCTGCACGCGCAACAATACCGGGCCAGTGTCTACCGACGTGTATGTTTCTTGCATACCAGAAGCTGCACGCGCAACAATACCGGGCCAGTGTCTACCGACGTGCATTTTTCTTGCATACCAAAAGTGCACGCGCAACAATACCGGGCCAGTGTCTACCGACGTGTATGTTTCTTGCATACCAAAAGCTGCACGCGCAACAATACCGGGCCAGTGTCTACCGACGTGTATGTTTCTTGCATACCAGAAGCTGCACGCGCAACAATACCGGGCCAGTGTCTACCGACGTGCATTTTTCTTGTATACCAAAAACTACACGCGCAACAATGCCGGGCCAGTGTCTACCGACGTGTATGTTTCTTGCATACCAAAAGCTGCACGCGCCACAATACCGGGCCAGTGTCTACCGACGTGTATGTTTCTTGCATACCAGAAGCTGCACGCGCAACAATACCGGGCCAGTGTCTACCGACGTGCATTTTTCTTGTATACTAGGAAAACGCTCAGTGTAACGCGTTGATAAGCGAGCACGGGTACGTGCAAATTCTCGAACCGGAAATGCGTACACAACGCACAGAAAACATATACATCCATATGGAATTGATTATGATATCAACTTAAAAGTGTATGCTTTTCATCGAAACTTTAAAATAGCATCTAAGCACCTGGTTCATAAAGCAAATCAGAATCAATTTTCAATTGGCACTGGAAAACATTCATTTCGATACTTCATTACTGACAGATATTAAAAATGTAAATAACTTCATACGTTCTTAACTGATTGGGATGAAATTTTGTAAAATAAGAGACAATATTGGTCTTAATGATCATGCAAAATATGAGTTTGATCAGAATTATCGAAGACCGTTTTCATTTTTCAGCCTATCAGGAGATATTTATTTAAATTTTAACCAATGAATCTGAGTAACGCGTTGATGAGCGAGCACGGATACGCGCAACACCTCGAACCGAAATTCTGTCTATCGAAAATGTCATTAAAAGCCAATAATTCTAAAATTTCGCCACAGATTTGTATAGAAATCTCAAAACATTCCTAAAATATTGGTCCAAATAACCATGCAAAGCTTTAAGTTGATCAATTGAACCTTTATGATTGAACTGTTCCGTGTTAATTTTCAAAAATCACAGGATCTCCTTCAAAAAATATACCTGAGACCACTCATATGATATAAGTGTGTCTACACAATATCAGATCGACTGTTGAACGGTCATTATCAGTTTCATTTGCGTTTGAAAGTTTCTGCTCTAACTACCTTGCCTTGAACTGAAGAGTCGAAGTCGCCGTGAATTTGACAGCCAACACGCTAATAGTCCGTAAAATGTCAATAACGTTTGGATTTAAACACAGATTAGTATGAAAATTGTCAAAAATGCAGATAATGTTGGACCCAACCATCATGCGAAGTTATAAGTTGATCGTTCAATCGGTTATAGTTTAAATTTCTAAAAACACAGGAAAGATGGTTTTAAATTTTAACCAATGGGAGGATTTGGCTGAAACTTTGTTTGATTGGGTACAATGTTGGGGGTAATGACTTGTCAAAATTTCAATTTGATCAAAACAACCAATCGAAAGTTAATTTTTTTTAAATTTGAACCAATCAATGGATTTCAAAAAAATTAGGGTCTGCAACAATCAGAAATGTTACGTACATGTGTGCAAAATTTCAGCTCGATCGAAGAAAAACTCTGACCTGTATATCGTCAGTAACAGAAAAAAAAAAACAAACAAAAAAAAAAACAGAGGTCCGTGCCAAAAGAGCCAAATGGAGACGCTCGCTTCGCTCGCTCAACTACACGCGCAACAATGCCGGGCCAGTGTCTACCGACGTGTATGTTTCTTGCATACCAGAAGCTGCACGCGCAACAATACCGGGCCAGTGTCTACCGACGTGCATGTTTCTTGTATACCAAAAACTACACGCGCAACAATGCCGGGCCAGTGTCTACCGACGTGTATGTTTCTTGCATACCAGAAGCTGCACGCGCAACAATACCGGGCCAGTGTCTACCGACGTGCATGTTTCTTGTATACCGAAAAACTACACACGCAACGACACCGGGCCAGTGTTGACCGACGTGTATGTTTCTTGTATACAGAAATACTGCAAGCGCAACAATACCGGGCCAGTGTTGACCGACGTGTATGTTTCTTGCATACCAGAAGCTGCATGCGCAACAATACCGGGCCGGTGTTGACCGACGTGCATGTTTATTGTATACACACAAGGAGTGCACTCAACAATGCTGGGCTGGTATCAACAGGAGTGCATGTTTCTTGCGTTGCGAAACAACTCTATCGGAAACATGCAAAACCACTGCTGGCCCAATGTTGTACAACGCTGTTATTCGTTCCACTTTCTTGCCTACCCAATGTGTATAGTCACGCTATGGATGTGTTTAGATATTTTAAAGCGAAAATATAAATAAAGAAAACGTGAATATATCTATGCGAAATCAATTCTAATCTATATCAGTTGTATTATTTCACATCCCAATACATGTCCGTGTGTTTTTTTCAGTTAATACTCGCAATAAGTCTTCAAAATGAGCATTTTAAATATAAAGTGCACGAAAAGTGCACGCAATGGTGCCGGCGTGGTACAAATATTGTATACGGTCATCCACAAGAAATCAAGTATTTCAATGTTACTTAAATATAAAATTAATTATATAAGTATGAATTGGACTGTCATGACGTATATAATAATTTCATGTATCAATATTATAACGGGATGTTTTAATTATGAACACATTTTATTTGTTATGCTCATTATATTAATTTCTTTGCACTGTACAAATTAATAACATAAAAAAATTATTTGATGATAAAATTGATGAGGAAATTGAAAATACTATGATATTTAATTCATTCTTTTAAACAAATTGAATTGCGCGGTATTGGAGTGCCCCAGCAGTAGGTACCCGTTTTGTATCAGAATTGTGTCGTACGATCGCTCGCGCTCGCTCTCCGGTCAAATGTCTTATTTCACCCTCGAAGCTCCATCGTCACCGTGGAGGAGTGGATACATCGGGAGCGCGCCAAATCGACGACCGGAGTTCGAATCCAGTGTATGTCTCATAAAATTGTCTTTCATGTACTAATTGCAATGTCTTCTATCACACAATACAAACTACCTCCTTGTATAAAACGAGATAATTTTTTCGATTTTGAATACTATAATGTTTGTTTTAAATACGGCAACATGAACTAGTAGCGATCACCGTAGCTAATTTTGGAACTAGCGTTTTACATGCGAAAGAGCAAGTGCAAGAAAGATGCCGTTTCGTTGGCGCAAATTTTGTGCACACAATCCGCACGGACGATGCACGCCCGGTTTTGGGAGTGTGCCTTTCATGGCTGCAAGATTAGTGCAAGTAAGTTAACGGCGAGGTATCTTTTCATGGCAGTTGGTTTTGTGCAAGAAAGATGCTGGTCCGCAACTGGGTTGGTGCACGCTGTACATGATGGAAAATGTGCATATTTTCGGGACATGATTTTGCCGGCCCAGTAACTTCTGTACAACACAAATACAACACCGCATGAAGGTACAAAAATGATACAAGGCGTGCACTCTTGTGTTTGCTGGGTGAGATTTTCCAATTTTGAGATCCAGTAGGCCGAAAATGCCAAGTTGTTACTAACAGTAAAAGTGGTTGGTCTGCTCCTCAGTTTATTAGGCATTTACGGTATGTTGAGTGACTGTGAGTGTACGCAACGGTGTACGGTACGACTTGGCTGGGTGGAGCGACCGCTCCACTAGATATAAATGTAATTATCTTCTTGTGTGTTTCTTGTGTCATTTGCTTACATGTTTCTTGTGTCGAATAGCAATCAAATCTCCCGCAGGTTTTATATTATTCGAAAATTTTGTGATAGATACAAGAAAACCTGTTAACGTATTGTTTTCGAAGAATTTGAAGATGTGTCCCCAGAAAAATATTTGAGGAAATCAAAGTTTTCCGAGGTCTCTGTACCCCAGACCCACTCCCTATCAGTGTTGTGTGTGATTAGTTTATTTTATTTTTTATAGCTTCTTAATGTTTCAGAACACATCATTATTAGATAAAATAAACAGTACGGTATGAGTTCTTAGTATTTAATTTGAGCGACGTTTCAAGTGAACTGTGTCACCCCTCATCTGGCTCGTAAATGTAACATTTAAAAAAGAGAAAACAAAACTCAACTAAACCTCATAGAGATGTATAAAAACAATTACACATAGAACCAGAAAACAGATAAAGATAGCCTCCAAAAAATGTATCTATAGATAAGATAATGGATACGTTTCAAAAAAATCTAGATAATAAAGATAAAAAAATACTTATAGTTATCTATAGATAATTGTAATAGATAATAGATAATTTTATATCGAATAATAGTAAATAACTACTTGGTATTTACATTTTAATTTTTTAAATTCCTTCAAATTCGGAACTCGAGTTTTACATATCTAGTGGAGCGGTCGCTCCACCCAGCCAAGTCGTACTGTACACTCACACTCACTCAACATACCGTAAATGCCTAATAAACTGAGGAGCAGACCAACTACTTTTACTGTAAGCAACAACATGGCATTTTCGACCTACTGGATCTTAAAATTGGAAAATATCACATTGTTGCGAAATATCTAAATTTCGAGCTATGGCCCACCCCACCCCATATACCTAATTTGGGAACAACAGGTTATGCTATTTGCGAGCTAGAGGGCCGTGAAAACACTGAAATTACACCGCTTTTTCTTCTTCTTCTTCAGATGATGATATCAGGAAACCCTATTGACAGGGCCACAGCCTAAACGGCTGAACTGATCGATCTGAAATTTTTACCACATGTGCACTTTTTGCGTCTGAGGTGCCTTTTTATAAAACCAACCTAAAGCCGCCATTTTAAAACCGGAAGTGACGTCATATCTCAAAAACGGATGGACCGATCGGGACGAAACAAGCGCCAAACGATTCGGACGGCCATCTATATAAAATATCAATAGTCGAAATAGAAATATACTATTACCGGAACCGGAAATGACGTCATAAAAATGACAAATCTGACTAAAATCATGTCTTATAACAATTACTACATATTCAGAGGGCTTATAATGTTACATAACATGTATTAGATACAAAGTTTAGGTGGCAGTGATTTCAGTCGCCATTTTGAAAACCGGAAGTGATGCCATAACTCGAGAACGGCTGGACCGATTGGAACGAAACTTTCGCTATACTTCATAGCATATTATTTATAGCATACATAGTAACAAGCACAACCGTTCAATTAGCAACCAAATCAAAATGGCATATTTTTTAAAGGAATTATAGTCTTTGTTGCCACAATATATGTTACAAGTTGAAAGAATAAACTGAAAAAAGGAGTGATATCCCCATAAAAAAACACTCCGTGTAAAAATACCAGCCAAGTCTCTTCAACTAAAAAAAAATAAGAAATCATAAAATTCAGCACTGAAAAGTAGTGATATCAAAAAACTGGCCAAGTCAAAACTTTTCAAAAAATACTTGGCGCATCGCTTTTTTAGGGCATTAGAGATATATTATATGTATAGATGAGTATATTTGATTTCCGGCCAACTTCTATACTATTCATCATATGCACGATGCGCCAATTTTTTTTTGAAAAGTTTTGACTTGGCCAGTTTTTTGATATCACTACTTTTCAGTGCTGAATTTTTAGATTTCTTATTGTTTTTTAGTTGAAGAGACTTGGCTGGTATTTTTACACGGAGTGTTTTTTTATGGGTAGATGTTACAAGAAGCCACATAGATAATGCAACTAAACGGAGATGATTTTCCAATTTCATATTTTCTAACATTTTGTAGGTAGGGCATAGATGTTTCGATTTTTTATCTAGATAATTGCCAATAGATAACAATTTTTAAATCTAGATGAAGATAAAGATAACTTATTAAAATTAGATAAGATAATAGATAATACAATTCTATCTTGATAATTATCTAGATATCATACAACACTGCTCCCAATAGCCTCCATTGTGTACGTGAATATGTGTGTTTTTGGAAAAGCGTGCCCCATTTTCCTTATTCAGATTATATGAGCTCTGTTGTGTACCCGAGTATATTGTCAAGGATCCTAATTTGACCCTAATTTGAGTTTTACCCTAATTTTTTACCCTAATAGAACCCAAAAAAGGCAATGTCGGCAAAATTATTTAGTTTCATAACACGCGAACTGTCACTGAAACCCCTAGTGCGTATGAATTAAAATAGTGATATTAGTATAAGTGTATAGTTAACATTATTATTCAGTACAAGTGAAGTTAGATTTTACGAATTAACAATCATCAGTTTTTAAAGATCGTTCCATATTTCAAACTTGCCGCTCGAAAAGTGATGTTTTCGGAAATAGTAGTATTTCCACATCCGATCGTTAATGGTAAATTTTTCATAAGTTCTTCGTCCGGGTGTTCCATGGTATACCGATCGTCTCATCCACTCATTGACGTGCGGCGTCCCGATTTCACTGCCTCCTACATGACTAGTCGTTGCCTGAATGTTCAGCCGCCTTGACATCCACCAGGCCGAGGGCCAAGATGGCCGATATGTAAACAAACGAAACTGTCAAAACGTGATTTCTCGTGAATTTTGAACTAAAATCTTGACTATTGCATGTTTCTGAATTAAAAACATGGTACAAGTGTAAGAGTGTCGCCTAAATCAATGTGCTAAATGTGATTGAATCGTGGCGTGTTGTTACCTATAATACACAATACAAGTATGAGCTGTAGTAGTGCAGGAATATACATACAAATTTAAAAATACTTGTTATCGAAATAATTTATTGCATTTCTCAACTTGCAACATGTACTACCATCATACCATGGCAAAACGAGTTACAGTGACTCAACAAAGATGAAAATGAAGCTGCGGGTATTATTTCTTTTAATGGTAACTGTTTAGCAAAATAGATTAATTAACTTTCTCTTAGTGAATTGACAAACTCGGAGGAAACTTTACCTCCACCAGGGTGTACAGCAATTGCTTGCAATACGGTAGGTGGTACTCCATGTCCTGAAAACATAATACAGTAAAAGTGGGTTGCTCCAGCCTGTTTATATGAGAGTGTGCGCGCCGTACGACTTGGCTGGCGTGGAGCGACCGCTCCTCTAGATATCAGAAAAATAGACCTTTTCAGAAAAAAAAAATAGGATTTAAACAATAGCTTGAACTATCTTTATTTGTATAGGATACTGTGTGTACAGGAATAGATTTGGCGTTTTGTTTTTCTTAAAAGGCCCATATGTTTCTGATATTTAGTGAGTATATCCCTAAACCTATAGACATTTTCATAAAAAAAAGTGTTGAACAAAGCAACTAAGGTAGCTACAAGGAAGTGTTTGTGGACGTTGTTGACAGATGTTCGTGGCGACATCTGGCAGAAGGTCGGCAGAGAAGCGGAGCGCTTAGGAGGCAGAATCCGAGATGAAGCCAAACGCTTCTCGATAAACGTGAACGAGGAGTTCGAGAACAGGATCATTCCGCAGGTGAAATGTAAGTCAATCCGAGTGTTATTATTTCCAGCACTGCACAGACAGGACACGTGTGTTTCTTATTGGCAAAATATTTAAGTGGTGTCTGGGGGATTGGTCTGTGGGATTGGCCCCCAGATGCCACGCAGGGAATTTTTTCAGTGTTGGCATTTTTGAATACGGGTGTTGACGCAATTATTTTTGTCTTTCAGCCTGGGCGGACCGCTACAACATCGATGACGCCGTGGAGTTGAAAGCCGGCGACGTCGCGCCGTCGACATGCGTCGGTCTGCACGACGCCTCCGTCAGCCTGTCCTGCCATCTGGCGGGAGCGTCAGTGGACTGCTCGGCGCCTGCGCAGATAGGCACCATGGTGGACATGACATGCGCAAGTGGTTACGTACAGACGCACAGACATCGTTACACGAGGATCACTTGCAACGAGACACTCTTGTGGAGCAACAGACTCATCAAGTGCATCCCAGGTAATTCATACCAACGACAAAGTGATATCAGGTAGCTCGAAACCTCGACGCTATAGATGTATGTCACGCAAACATATGTCACATATAAAGTATGTCACGCAAAATAGACCACTTTTTTACCCCCCTCCCCCTCCTCCCTAGTCATAAGTTGACACACATTTTACACCCCCCCCCCCCCTCCCCCTAAAAGGTATGACACACCTGAAAACCCCCACAAAATCACAAAATAGTTTCACTTGTTACTGATCTCAGTTGAGAATAATAAATGTGATATTTCTTTTTGCTGAAACATAGGTACAAATTATCACAAAATTGATACAACAAACTGTGACATCACGCTTGGTCGACCTCACAGATTGTCACATTATAACAGACACCCCCTCCCCCCCTGAGGCGTGACATACTTTATGAACAGTATGATACTAGAGTGCAAGGATACAATTGAGAGACAATACGATATCTAAATGTTGCCTTGCCTTGCATTGCATCACACTGAGTTTGAAAGGACCGCTTGGAACTTTGGTTGCGGGTTTTGCACATGAGCCAAACGCAATCCGAAGTGCCAAGGTCAAATAAAGTTCTCAAAATAAAAGGATTGGTTTGTAAAACACGTGACTCAAATGAGAGCTTTTTGACATGAAAATTCAAAGTCCAGGTCGGCCATGTTTGGGCCAAACCCAAACCTTCCTGTCAACCTTAGTGTGATACCGACTTCACGAGGTTGACTTGGAGCAATTCATAAACGTGACAGATATGATTGGTTCCACCAAAACACTGCCCCGTGCAATAATAATGTATTTTACCTCGTGCTGCAGATTGTGGCCGCGAGAACCCTGTGGGAGGTCAAGAGTTCATATCTCGAGGCCAGGACGTGCAAGACTTGACGGACTTCGCGTGGCACGTCGGTATCTTCCAACTGAACGAGATTCGACTCTACGATCAGATCTGCGGCGGATCCATCATTACTCCGAGCTTCGTGCTGAGTGGTAGGTACTTCGCTATGGGCATAGTCAACCTGTATCCTGGAGGTGCAACCCTTTGCATGTTAGGGCACCGCTCCATTAGGGCACGAGGACGTGATGGCTTCGTCCTTGGCACCCAGATTTCAAACAAGGCGCTGATATAATAATCATTCTTTCCCTTGCAAAACGCCTAGTCATGATCAAACCAAAAGTGATAAAAACCTTCCTTAGTTTGGATTCTGGAGAAAACAACCTTCAATCTAGGTCATGGGAGGGCAACCGTAAGCCGTAACTGACCGTACGTTTGGTAGTGTCCTGGACCATTTGACCTACCGAATGGTTTAATTAAAGTTTTTCATTGACAGTCGATATGCGAACTGTACAACTTGGTCTAAGAATAAGAAACATCACACATCCTAGCTTTTGACAGTCATTCCCATCTGCATGAATGCAGCAGTTTACAGAATATTAATAATCGTTGTGGCAAAAAGGTAACACATTTTGTAAAACTTTATGCTCTTATTGGATACTGTCGAATTTGGATGCACAACATTTGAGAGAACAGATAATTGCTTGACCGGCGACAACAATGACTGAAGGTCATCGTAATAAGATTATGTTTAAACCTGAACAATTATTTCAGCGGCCCATTGCTTTTGGGATCTCAGCACCCGGCGTATGCTCGAGAAGGAGTTGTTCAGCGTCGCTGCTGGGAAACTCACGATCGACTGGTACAAGGACGACGCGAACATCCAGCGTCGCAACTTGTCCGTGATCCACCTCGGTCCGAGGTTCGCCGGAGACAGACACTTCCTGGCTTATGACATCGCGCTTGTGAAGCTAGACCATGACATCGTACTTTCACTGCGAGTCAACACCATCTGCATCGACTTCGATGACAAGTTGGAGGACAGGCATCTGCAGCCGGGGAAGAACGGCTCGGTGAGGCTAACTTCTTGTAACCCTATTTTGTTCAACGGGAGCCTTTCATGAAATGCATTGTTTTTAACATGGATTTCAATGACATAACATTTACGTCCAATACCTATATGCTTCCATAACTTCAGTTGGAGTTGGCATGTAAATTTAGTTAGTCCACAATCCTTCAATTTCAATTCTTCATAAAACTGTAATGGCGTTAAGTTAATGTGACTGCTGGGGAAAAACATTAATTATTTCAACTGGTGGCTTTACGGTATACGCTCCAGTAGGTTTTTGTGATTTTGGCTTTGAAAAGGGCCGTTTGTCACTGATGTCTGATGTCAGATGTGACTGACGTGTGTGAGAGTGTGACTGATGTCTTCACCGTCAGTCTTCACCAGAAGATGGCAGCGTCAACACTGCCGAAACTTAGTGACAAACGACCCTTTTCAGGGTCAACTTCACAAAAACCTACTGGAGCGTATATCGTAAAGCCACCGCTACTTTTCTTTTGTAGAGTGTACCTACATATTGGCTATATATTTTGGTGAAGTGTGGGGATAATATCTTGCTTAAAGTAATCGATTCCTTGACATTGTGCCTAAAGACCATTTTCTTATAAAGAAGAGTAGACCTGGAACTGATACTATGATCCTCCACAGATTGCCGGATGGGGAATCACCGAGCACAACGAGCCCAGCGAACGCCTCAAGTCCGTCCGTCTTCCCTACATCCCTGTCGAAGACTGCGAGAACATCGTGGAAGCCAAGTTCCTCAAGTACTTGACTCACGACAAATTCTGCGCCGGCTACAGGAACCAGGGCACCAGCATCTGTCCTGGGGATTCTGGCGGCGGATACACGTTCCCTCAGGAGACTCCTGAAGGAACGCGCTACTACCTGCGTGGGATAGCCAGTGTGGGTCATCGGCCCAGACCGAACACGGGCATCAAGTGTCAGTCGGAGCAAGTGGCGGGCTTCACCAGGGTGTCGCTGTACAGGAGGTGGATCGAGAACATCGTGTTCCCGGATGAATAAGAACAGAGGGTAGTGTTGTGGCGTGACTGCACGCGTGTACAGATATACTTGTAGGATAAGGACCCCGTCTTCCATAAACGCCATGAAATTCTGCGAGTTGCAAATTCGACGACATATTAGAGGCCACATCTGCAGTACCTAGGATTTATTACATTCTATCCAAACTTGAAAGGAAAGACAAGTCGTCATGAGTTCGTATTCACGTTTATGGAAGACAGGCTTTTACTACGTAATGATTTATAGAAAATTACTTGGAACATTTCTTTTTCTCAATTCGTTATCATAGTTTAGCATAAATAATTGTATTCATTTAGGTAAATGCTTTTCTGTGATTGACTATGATTTTAGCTGTAATTTTCTTAATATTTAGACGATATCTATATTTTAGTATAACATTTTTTATATTGTGTGATTGAAGATATACTTTTGTTAATATACGGAATATTACCAATTTCCAATATTTATTACCTATTATTTTAGTGCACATGAAATAAAATGAATGTAATCAAGATTTTCTTACTTTTCCTTTTGGTCAGTTTCCCACAAGGCTACAGTGTCGAGACTCGAGATTGAGTACAACGTATACTCAAACCATGGATTTGTAAGTAGGTTTGGACTACCTTTCTCCTGGCTTCCCCTCTTTGACCTGGGCCCTGATTCTACAACTCCATTTCGGTCGTCTAGCAATTTCTTCCATAAGATTAACATAGAAATAATTGCTAGGCGACCGGAATGGAGTTGTAGAATCAGGAGCTTGGGTGGCCCTACCAGAAGTTCATACTTCCGCCGGCATAGCTCTACAGATCACAAAAGCACGCAAACCCGGTCACCACGATAAGCAGTGGTCGAATTGGGGGGGGGGATGCGGGGGGATGGCATCCCCCATGAGGAATATATTGATGTTTCCATCCCCCATGGCTAATTTGTCCACTTCACCATCCCCCCATAAGAGATTACAAATACATTTCAGAACGTCTCAAAATTGATTTCAAAGTGTCAAAAAACTAAAAAACGCCCTGCGGGGCAAGGTTTGTAGAGCATTCCCATTGAAAATAAAAATAAATACATCTCAGAACGTCTTAAAATGTATTTAAAAGTATCAAAAAAACAAAAAACGCTCTGCGGGGTAAGGTTTTTGGGGCATGCCCCAAAAACAGTTTTGTTCTGTTTGTTCCTTTAGACAGACGTGGATCTCGCATGGGGTCCCGAGAATTCAAGATGCCGGTTGTATAATCAGAGTATGCTTATTATGGCATATGATACGTTGATTCAGGCACTCATGTTTGGCGTCTAATCTCCGTAACTCTGAAAATGACAGTGCTTGAACAAGAAATGGCTGCAAGAGGACTGTGAGCCATGGGTGGCTCGGGACCTACAATTATTGTAAAATGAGCCGCTATTGATCGGCCGCCACTGAAGACACCACGGTCCTTGATGCGCCCATTCCAAAAATCCACAAATGGCAGCTCCGGTCCAAGTCAGCTGACCTTGGCGGTCGAGATACCTGTTGACAATGAAAAGATATTGTAGGCAGGATGTTTGAAGAAAAACAATTCATAAATAATTTTATACTTGCAATGTTTCACAATACTGGCAAGGGAAGAATCTCAGAGAGGGGTCTGTGAGCTTTTTTGATGATATTTTTATTATATAATTTTTATATATTACACATGGAAAAATTGATATTTCCATTACTGTGAAATGTTTTTCCAGTTAGATTTAAATTGATGAAGTAATCGCTGCAGATTGTCTTCACTATTAGCCAGCAAATTGCATCGTCAGCAAAACATATTATGCTTACATTGCTCTTGCCCAACTTGGAAGCTGTTCATAAATTTATGGTACGTCACGCCTCAGGGGGGGGGGGGGTCTGCTACTGCTATACTGTGACAATCGGTGACAGGAGGGGAGGGAGGGCGGACAAGCGTGATGTCACACTTTGTTGTATCTATTCTGTGTTAATTTCACCAAAAAGAAATATCATATTTATTATTCTCAGAGCTTGAGGTTTAAATGTTCCCTCTCTTTAAGATTTGACCATTGTCGAGAAATTTCTTGTCAAAAAAATCCTCATATAATTTTCTCATTCTCCGTATGTATTATTATATAAGATTTAATTTCAATTAAATAATATCAGATTGGTCGAAAATCAAAATGTTCCGAATAAGTTTAAATATTGCATGGTGATCAAGACCATCATTATCACATTTTACACATTTTAAGCCCAATCAGTCAAATAATTACAGACATATTGTCATTGACAATTGATGAAATTGAAATTGCTTTCAGAAGGGTTTGCTGAAAAATAGTAAATTCATGGTTTATCTCTTATTCAATTATTTCAGAGTTTATAAATATATTATGGAAAGTTGATTGAAAATCAGTAATGATAGGTAGGTATGTATCTTATATTGAGTGGTTGGAGAGGTTTGTATTGCGCGTTTCGGTGCTCGCTCATCAACGCGTTACTCTTATTTGACATTTAAAGTTATTTTATGTCCAAGTGGCAATCATTTTACAATGTTTCATTTTTGTTTAAAAGTAAGTTTCTAATATCAAGTTTCTCTCTCCAATCGGTCGGGAACTGTTAGCAATCCGGTTTCAATGTGGCGACTGAACTCCTTATCACCCCAGCCTATTTATATATTATTTACAACAATTGAATGTTCAAGTAGCAACAGGATTTAACAATGTAGAGGTGTACTTTTTAGATTATTCCTCAAATATTCTTGAGATTATCTATCCATAGCAATGCCATTGGAACAATTAGAGGGTTATAACAATTAGATATGAATAAAACACAAACATAATTCTTAATTGTTTAATTGATCTAGTCCATGCCTCAATTGATGCAACAAGAACATTCAAGTTTTTCCCTTTTCAGCTGAGGAAAAATCTTAGAAAAACTTCAGCAAGATGTATAAATTGTTGTGTAAATTTAACTTTATTTCAAAACTCTTCAAAGTGGGCGCATTATAGGTAATTGGTGCAAGGGGGAGTGGGGTTGAAACCTCTTGGGTATGACTGAAAACACCACTTACGCAAAAAAACGATGCGCATGCGGAAGAATATTGTAAAAGAGGCGAAGATAGCTGGACGCAAAATCAGGAATGAAACACAACGCATTGAACAGAAAGTGAAGCCTTACATCCCCGTCGTGCTGACATTCCTGGAAATTATTCTGAAAAACAAATATCCCCTCACCGACAAGACTCCGGGGCCAGAGGGCCCCAATCGTAGGTAATCAAGAGCTCAAAGCTCAGACTAACCGCAGAATATTTGGGATGACTGACTATTAAAATACATTCATGTTATACACACTCGATTGAGATCATGAAATTAAATCGGTTGTAGGGTAATTTCTCTGTGCATTCCATGTATTTTCTTGAATTTTGGTCATAAATATTTGTAATTTTCAGACTGCTGTGTCAATAATGTTTTCCAAAATAATCTTAAAATTAGAAAAAAAATCTCTAATAAAATCTATGTTTAAATATCTTAAAAACCCAGAGAGAATATTATTTAACCCATTCTTCGTTTTCCATATTTGTCCATTGCATTTATATATTTCCATTATTTTAATAACCTACCTACACATTCATAAATTTTGAGTTTTATGTTGAAATATCTTTGACAAATAAATATAAATGTCTTTTGAACCTCACATGACCCCTCCTAACACCAACGTCTATTTGACAGCTGAATAAATGGGGACTAACTCGAGGAAATACATTCAGATCGTTCCACTATCACTCAACCACCCCACCATTCACCGGTTATAGTTCAAGGTCACATAGAAAATATTTGGAAATAAAAATTGTAGACATTTATCATAGAAGTCAAATCCTGCAAATAGTTTTGAAAAATATTTATTCGTTTGTGAGTTACACCGTTACCAAAATTTACCAACATTTGTCTACTTTTGTTGTTCAAGATCACACAAAAATGCACCCTAAATTTTTTTGAGATTATTTTATTGTCGATTTCGAGAACCCGGTTAGATTTTGATCAGCTGAGACGTTAGATAAGATTTCCATATGAATAACATTTCGGGACTTTGAGCTCTTATCCCTCCGATGGTGACATCTTTTTTATTTGGTATAGCTGCTATAATATTTGCAAGTCGAAGATTTAACAATATTCAATAGAGAAGAGTTGATAATGGCATTATAAAGAAGAAATCTTAATTTCTAAGAGAGAAAAGTGACATTACAGGACCTGGCAATTAATCTTAAGATTAGAGTATAAAAGTGAACTCTAGATTATGAAGGTCACAATGAAATCGTGAATCCATTGACCTGGCACTTCTGCACCAATAGCAAATAGCTGGCTGCAGTTGAGCTTAGACTTTTAGTTGAGAGGTCGTCTCCACGATGCGGTGTGTGTTCATACTGCTCTTCTGTTTCATTATTTATTCTTATCTCGCTGGAGGTAATACACAATAGATTACGCTAATCCGTATAGCACATACACACACTTTATCTGTGTTTGTGTTACTTATTTTTTTGCGTCGTATATTTTAACACTTTCACGGAATAAGTAACTGACCTGTGAACAATTTTTTAGTATAAGCTGAAGTTTCGTTCAACTCCTGAATGTTAAAAAGCAATGTAATAAATGTAAATTTTACCTGTTTCTATTAAAAAAATTGAGCTTTTAGGCCAAGGGATACAATGCCCTGCTAAATCAGTAGTTCATTTTAAGCGGTCATTCGAGGAATGTCATTGGTTGTTGCCATGTCAAAAATATTGTTAAAATCACTGTTTAAAACTTAGCTGCGCATTGAAAAACTGGTCCTTAATAAGTAATTACCATAAAAAGAAATCATTAATCGGCGATCAAATTTCCTCGATAAACTTCGTAAAACAGCAACTCATGTTTTGACCTTATCGTGTAACATTATTTACAGATGTTCAGGGAGATATGTGGCAGAAAATCGGCGGAGGAGCAAAGAAAGTTGGTCGCAGAATCAGGATAGAAACTCAAAACGCTGGTCGAATAATCAGGAAAGAAACTCTACGGATTGGTCAACAAGTGAAATGTAAGCCTTATCTCTCGATAGCTCGGGGTCAAATATCATTCATCATTCACGTTTACAGTTGAGGAATTGCCTTCTGAGGAGTGTCTCCCCCGAGGTGAAAATTTTCATATTTCATCATTGATAGGTATTAAAAAAATAGACAAAGAATCGTTGGCCGAGTTCTTTTTGTTTTATAAATCAAGCCATTAAAATGCTCTTGAGTGAAGTGCTCGTACTATAGAAGCCGTTCCTAAAATATAAATCATTCTAAAGTATTTTTTTGAGAAGAGAGAAGAATACTTTATTAAAAACACTGCCATAAGAAATAGTTGCCACAAGGACACAGTATAACAAATAAACAATTGTAGATGAATTTGAGATTACTAAGCATAATAATTCTACATTAATATGAAATATTTGAAGATGAAAATTGGTCAACGAAAAATTATTGAAAAACAATGATAAAAAATAGTGCATATGTGAATGATAGTGTAACAAATGATGATAATGATGATGATGATGAAAATGATACCTAACTGTTCTAATGATGTAAACTATAAAGATGATTTCGCAAAATTGCGACAGATCCCTAATCGTTAAAATACTAATATTAGAAATGAAGGATTTTTGAAATTTAAAAAATTCTTAAAAAATGCAGGGATTGTTCTCTGCGTCCACAAAACAGGCACACGTATGCTCCATATCCATGGAACATTTTACACATTGAGCCCACACATTTATTGTATCCCTCAAAGTGCAGAGCTCGCACTGCAACTTTTAGTATTGAATACAGATAAGTACCCTCTGATTGGCTGAAAAGATACATCCAATGTAGTAAAGCTCCGATTGCATTGATCATAGAGATGTATCAAAATGATAATAACAATGATTAATTTTCAAGGAACCTGACCGGCCAGCCAGTTCGTTTCTTTCGACTTTCGTTTTTATTTGTGCCAAGTGAACATCCTGCATCAATGACCTGCAGGTTTGGCTGGGCGCAAATGTGGCAAAGACGCCGACAAACCCGCGGACAACAGCTTCACATGCCGGGGTCTTCCCGTCGACCCCTCCGTCAGCTTGTCCTGCCACCTGGCGGGAGCGTTAGTGAACTGCTCCTCGCCAGCACAGATAGGAACCACTGCGCACATGAAGTGCGCAAGTGGTTACTTACAGACCCAAGGACTTCGTTACACTCTGATAACTTGCAACGAGACACTTGTGTGGAGCAACAAAATAATCAAGTGCATTCCAAGTAGGTTCTACTATCCTCAAACTCAAAACCATTTTGGTAACAGTATTAGGACGATTGCGAAAGAATTTCATACTTCTCATTTTCGTTTATCTTTTGACGTCACTTCTTACTATTTAATCAATGATGAAGCTATCAACCAAAATTCTACAACTTCTTGTGCATGATGTGAAAATAATAACTATGCATGTAATAGATGGTGGCGCAGCTAACGGTACGTAAGTACCTATTTCCATTCCAAAATGTCTGAGGAACGACGAATTCTGGTAAATGTGAATATATAGAGAGCTAAGTTATAAAGAAACTCACGAAGTTTTAAGCGGCTCTGTATCGTCTTTAAGAATTGCAGCTCATTTTTCAACGACGATTATAAAGTACTCTTTGTTGAAAAGTCAGATTAGCACAGGCGCGTAGAAAGGGGTGGGGGGGTGATGGGGGGAAGATTATCCCCCCCCACTCGAGCAGGATGACCCCCCATTCACCATAAAAAATTACTTTTAATGTCCAAAAATTACTTAGAAATTGTTTAAATTTTTAAAAAACAACCTGCGGGGCAACAATTGGAGTTTTTTTTTGCTTCAGTTCGTGCATTTTAAAGCCCCAGAATCACTTTTAACTGGTTTAAATTCTAAAAATCGCCATGCGGGGCTAAGACTGCAGACCCCTCTTCCGGGTGTCGCAATTCCCCCCCCCCCCCCATGATGAAAGTAGTTCCTACGCGCCTGGATAGCACATGCTTATCAACTCCCGTCAAATTCACATAGTACTTTCTCCGCAGCATGGTTGGACCGCAAGAACGACGCCCACGCTGCCCTGAGAGTCGGCGACGTCGTCAAGTCAACGTGCGTCGGTCTGCTGCATGACGCGTCTGTCAACATGTCGTGCTATCTGGCGGGAGCGTCAGTGAACTGCTTCGCGCCGGCGCAGATAGGAACAAGAGTGTACATGACGTGCGCAAGTGGTTACGTGCAGACTAGTGATCGTCATAGCCGGATGATTTGTAACGAGACTCTTTTGTGGAGCAACAGACTTATCAACTGCATCCCTGGTTTGTTCAACTTACAGAATTTTTATTTCTCTTAGGGCCGGTCTGTCAATAGTCTGCTAAAGCAGGAGTTACCTATTTTTTAACTGGTCATTCGAGGATTATCATTGGTTGTTGGCATGGAAATATACTTAGTGCTAATCGACTGTTTAAAAGTTAGTTAGGCATTGAAAAACTGGCCCTTAGGCTATGCAGAAATGAAATGCGTCTTGTAAACGAGTTACTGGTTAGTGGAGATCCTGGTTTTTCATCGCCCTGCTTACTACTGGTTTAACTTAAATGGTCATTCGAGGAATGTCATTGGTTGTTGCAATGACAAAAGTACTAATCAACTGTTTAAAATTGAGCAGAGCCTGAAACTGGCCTTTGTGGAGATACTTTAACGAGGCTTTTTAGGAACGTCCAAAATAAGGAAACATGTTTTTGCATCTGTGCGGTTTCTGCTCTGGATAATGTTTTCTGGTGGAGTCGTTTCAACATCAGGGCTGTCAACATCTGCAGGCTTGTACGTCCGTGGTTCAAATCATTCGACCATTACCAACATCATGAAGATGCCGACAGTTCACCAGAAAGCACCATCTGGAGCTGAAATCAAACAACATCAACCAATGGCTCTCATAAAATGATGTTCCATACGATTCGTATCGGAAAGGGTCATCTTCTTACCATTCAACAACCGGAGACGTCGCATGGTTCACCCATGCAATTTCAATTTCACAAATTTTACCCACAAATTTTCACAAATTTTACAATTTCACCCAGCTCTCACAAACCGTTGGTATCTAACTCAATAGTTTATACTCGATGGTTTTCTGGCCTCCACAGTAATATAAACTTCTTCATTGAGAGTGAGAGAGAAACAAAATGATGATACGGATGTGCTTGACCCGTGTGTCGCAGATTGTGGGCGCGAGAACCCTGTGGGAGGTCAGGAGCTGATCTCCGGAGGACAGGATATGGAAGATGTGACAGAATTTACGTGGCACGTCGGGATCTTCCAACTGAACGAGACTCGGCTCTTCGCTCAGATCTGCAGCGGCTCCATCATTACTCCGAGCTTCGTGCTGAGTGGTAGGCACACTCGGTACAACACAAATTGGTCGGTGAATACATTTGAATGACTGCTGGTCATGTTCCATACCAATCAAAGCTTGTTATTGTCATTGAAATGAGAGATCCCCGACTAGAGTGAGAGAAGGAGATCGCTTGGACTGACTTCTGATGCTGCGATCTTGTACATTTTTCAGTCAATCAGATTTATTGAACGATCAATTTTAGTTGTGCCAATTGTACTTTCATCAAGAAAATTGACATCGCCTTACATTCAATCTTTTATCCTGAAGGCTCATACATAAACACTTGTGAACGTAAAGTGGGTATCACACTGGGTTGCAACTCGTGGTTGGGGCCCGAGGCTGGAAACTTTTGTTGCAGAAAGAGGCAAAAACCTATCATATGCCACGGTTTGGATTGATGTTGGTTCACCATTGACACTCTGAGTTGCGCAGAATGCACCGTTTCCGTTTCCTGTTACTCACCATTGGTCAGTTCACGTCACGTAGCAGAACAACAAATGGATGGAACTGTCAGAATAGATAATTCTATATTTATCAAACCAACCAGCTAGATGACCAGATTCCGTCTCTGCACATGCGCAGCCAACCATAGTATCCATGGGCCCTATTCTAGAACGTTTTCCCAATTCCATTCTGATGGAATCCGATCACGGCCGTAAGGATTAAAATTGCATGAAATCGAATTCCATCAGAATTGGGATTTTAAAAAGTTCTTGAATAGGGCCCGAGCCGCGGGTTCCAATCCCGCGGGTCGTGGCCCGGTGTGATACAGCTTCCTGTACTGACACGAAGTGAGGTTGATTATTTCAGCGGCCCATTGCTTTTGGGATCTCAGCACCCGGCGGAAGCTCGAGAAGGAGCTGTTCAGCGTCGCTGCTGGGAAACTCACGATCGACTGGTACAAAGACGACGCGAACATCCAGCGTCGCAACTAGTCCGTGATCCACCTACACACACGATTCCGTGGGAGCCAAAACTCTCTGGCGTATGACATCGCGCTGGTGAAGGTCGATCATGACATCGTCCTCTCCCTTCATGTCAACACCATCTGCGTAGACTTCGACGACATGCTCGAGGACAGGCATCTACGTTCAGGGAGGAACGGCACGGTGAGAACTCTTCATTACAGAATACGAGTATACCTACAATATTGTCATATGAAGGGTACAAGGAAAGAACGCTAAAGCTGGCTTCCCATACTTCGCATCGAATTCGCTTTTGGTTCGCTTCGCTTTCGCAAAATGGCTACCTTTTAACAAAGGAAATCGTCCATGTTTACATTCGCATGTTCCCGTGTTTCGGTTTCGTTAAAGTTGAGCCAATTTTAACTTTGACGATTTTAAGGTGTAATCTGGCAGTGATTTTTATTTGCTTTCAGAATATACCCTCGGGTTTAAGAAAATACGCAATTGAAAAACGCAATTGAAATATCGATTTGTATGGAAGATCAATACAAGTTTCAACATAAAACTTCGTTTATCTCAGATTCATCCGAATGTGTTATAGGCCCTAGTTACTTATTATTTCATCAAAGCAGCCCGGGCTTTCAGTACTTACCTTCATTTCAATAGTTCATCTTGTCATCATACGATGGAAGGAAACTGGAACTGATGCTGTGATCCTCCACAGATTGCCGGATGGGGAATCACCGAGCACAACGAGCCCAGCGAACGCCTCAAGTCCGTCCGTCTTCCCTACATCCCTGTCGAAGACTGCGAGAACATCGTGGAAGCCAAGTTCCTCAAGTACTTGACTCACGACAAATTCTGCGCCGGCTACAGGAACCAGGGCACCAGCATCTGTCCTGGGGATTCTGGCGGCGGATACACGTTCCCTCAGGAGACTCCTGAAGGAACGCGTTACTACCTGCGTGGAATAGCCAGTGTGGGTCATCGGCCCAGACCGAACACGGGCATCAAGTGTCAGTCGGAGCAAGTAGCGGGCTTCACCAGGGTGTCGCTGTACAGGAGGTGGATCGAGAACATCGTGTTCCCGGATGAATAAGAGCAGAGGGTAGTGTTGTGGCGTGACTGCACGCGTGTACAGGGTGTATACAGGCGGTGGGGCAGCGGGCTTCACCAGGGTGTCGCTGTACAGGAGGTGGATCGAGAACATCGTGTTCCCGGATGAATAAGAGCAGAGGGTAGTGTTGTGGCGTGACTGCACGCGTGTACAGGGTGTATACAGGCGGTGGGGCAGCGGGCTTCACCGGATGTCGCTGTACAGGAGGTGGATCAAGAACATCGTGTTCCCGTATGAATAAGAACAGAGGGTAGTGTTGTGGCGTGACTGCACGCGTGTACAGGGTGTATACAGGCGGTGGGGCAGTGGGCTTCACCAGGGTGTCGCTGTACAGGAGGTGGATCGAGAACATCGTGTTCCCGGATGAATAAGAACAGAGGGTAGTGTTTTGTTTCGTGACGGTGTACGCGTGTATGGCTTTGGAATTGTGTGTCGATCATCCCTACGCTTATACCATCCCGCCATACAACGGAGATCGTACAGTGGTATACCAGCGCTCCGTTGTATGGCGGGATGGTATAAGCGTAGGTATGATCGACACACAATTCCAAAGCTGTACACTGGCGGCATTAAATTGTTTGTACTCTATCTCTCTCTGCTCCATATAAAAACATGTTTATGATATGAGTCAGAGAGTGGCAGAATACAACGATCATATTGCCGCCACTGTACACCGTATACTTTTTTTACGGAACAGGTATGGCCGAGTGTTACGCTCTGAACTTGTATTCCGGAGGCCCGGGTACATCAGACTAGCCTCAATATTTGTAATAAATGTTATATTTTAAAATAACAATAATATATAATTATTATTATATTGATACAAAAAAAGTCACGGAAAGGAAGGGAATTTTGATTTTCTTTGGTTATTTTCGTTGACTCGCAGCGAATCAAGTCCTTCAATGGCCGGCGTTCTCTTTTCGAAACAATTACTTATTCTAGTGAACGTTATTGTCGAATAATTTTAGTGAAAGCTTTGTTTTGATGCCTGTAAATCAATATCGTCATTCTGTAAATTCTGTAAATTACATTAATTTTTTTGTTATTTACTCATTTATCTGTATGAGTAGAATTCTGGATACATTGTTGATTTCTTTATTGTTATATTAAATTGTTAATCAGTTTACGCCTGAATTATAAAATTATGACTTATTTTTTCAGTTGGCTTCATCTAGTCAGTAAAGATATTGTTAAAAACACAGTATTAAACCGAATTTGTAACATTGTAAAAGTGAATAACCTATATATTCATATAAATTCTTGCATTTATTTAATAAACATTTGATACTTGTTGCAGTTCATGTAAATTTGAAAAATTAATAAAAATAGGTATAAAAACTATTTGACAATTTTTTATCTGGACGCTTGTATTTATCTACCTATCCATAGGTTGTACTATTAATCATTTAAAAGTTTTTCTTGCCAATACTAAGTAGAGAAAGCTACATCTTTGGGATGATAAAAATAAAATATAATTCCAGTTTTGGATTTTCGGACTAAAGATCTAAAAAATTAATATCTCAGATTATTGTGACCTACCCGACCACATTACCACTATTACCTAGCTTGCACCGACTTTTTTTTATAAGCGAGGTGGAAACACTATATTAAATTAAAATAGAAGTGATATCTTTTCGAAATATAAAATTGTTAATATAATGGAAGTCCTAATCTGTAAGTTATGTATAATAAATCTCACATTATTATTTTCCCTCTGACAGGTTTTCGTAATTTCCCGGACCCGAGATACAAAATTATTTCTGGTAAAAGTGTTTGAATCATATCGTTTAGAATAAGGTAATCTTGGAAAACCACAGTCAGTATAGCCACCTACTTGTTGGAACTGTGAAATCCCAACAGAATGTACTTGGAACTCCCATCAAATGACCGAGTCCGTCCTTCGACCTTGATTCTTGCTCCGACTCCCACCAGAAGCAACACACTTCCTACGTAATAAAACTATAAATACAGGTATTCATCGCAATTACTGTCATTTCATCTGATAACCGTCAATTTGCTGATCACGTGATTGACTGAGACGTTTGTTTTAAGAAGAAAGTGCGTTGTTAGTTTGATGTGGAGTACTCGTCATTTGAAGGAAGAAGAAGCACGCAGTGCGTCATTGCTGTTTCGTCTTCAGAAGGAAGAACTAACTTTGTGAGTACTTACGGGAGTTGTAGGCTATATGTTTTGATTTCTTTTATAATTACTTTGTCTCGTGGAGTTTGTGTATATATATAATCATACTTGACAAAATTTGAGAACGTTGTTTTGACATTGATTGAAATCTCCAAATATGAAGTTTCATTTTGTATAAATGACTTTATTCTTCATTAATTCGTCATAATTCGTCATATTCTTCATAAATTAAATGTTAAAACAAGTGTCTCGAACGCAAAATCTCTCTATGAATATTGATAAAACTAGAAAGATCTTCTAAACTAACGTTTAAAGTTGGAATTGTTATCAAAGCATTTATTTGTGAAACACCATGTCTCGATATGGTCCCGCATCCTCGCCTCTGTTAGCGCGCTGTTACGTCATCAACATGTTGCAGATCAAGATGTCTCCATGGCGAGTGTTGCTGTTGCTGTTGATGGTTTTGGCCGCCATGTCAGAAGCGGCCAGATACCAGTGTCTCACTGCACACTCAGAGGTCAGCTGCAAACCCGTTTATTCATTAAAACTGATATCTCATATCTTACAAATAAGCCTATTATTGGCAGAGGTATCAATAATCACTATTTACACGATACTGTGAAATATGAACAACTTCTCGTGTCTAGATTTTGAGATATTGTAGTTATAAATTCCTATTTTTAACATGGGGGTCATTATGGGGGTCATTAAAATCATGACTATTTCCATGCTATTTTTTAGTTTTGAATTTTACTGAGGTTCAACGTTTTTTCAAAAACTGATTTATAGATAGATAGTTGGACATTCTATTAGGAAAAATATTGAAAACAATACCAACGTGTGCTATTTTAAAAGTTATCAACCAAAACCTAATGATTTCCCTATACCTCCTGTGTTACAGTTTTGTTCATTCTCGGAAGGCAATAAATTGAAACCTCGCTATACGACAGGGGTTGCAAGTTAAATGACATTTTATGATTCATTTATACTTAAATATAGTTGAAATGTAGGAAAACGTTTTCTGAACTTGTAATTTCAAGATTTTAATTTTTTTTGTATATGTATAATGAAGGTACTACCTTAAGTTCTTCTTGCACCTTGTCCTTACAAAACTTTCTACATGCTAGGTTTATTATCTCGTTGGAAAATAATATGCAACTTCAATTTGATACTGCAGCAAACCATCTGTATATTATTAATGGCCAGTTTTTGTACCTCTTTCTAAAGTTAGCTACCGGATAAAATTCTCAATAGCGTTAACAAACGTATTTCAACTTGATAGTGTTAGCTAGAGGATGAAATAAATGTAAAATTAGGTGCTTGCTAGTTGCTAACTTGATCCGTTAGCTTATCAAGAACTTTAGCAAAGAGTACAAAGACCAGCCTTATAAATAAATGATTTAGGTCGGTTCACTTGAACCGATTTGATTGTTGTGGATAATTTTTTTTTTCAAAATCAATCAGAGACCATCCCCATAAGTTATATCTGGATGGAGCCATTACATTCACGATTATATTATTGGTTTGTGCGACGAATCACTTTTTCACACTACCTTTTGTCTCTGAAGATCTTTCATTGGTCTTTGTAGTTGCAAGCAAAAAGCACTAAATAAAACAGCTTTTCAGCCCTAAATCTATGAAGCCAGTCTACTAGATGTATTTCTACTTCTAGAAAGTAATGATGGTATCATTTATCGTGATATAACTTCGTTGGTTATCTTCTTGTTAGTAATTAGTAATGATTCTAGCACAGCTAAATAGAAAATAACTTGACCCGGGGGCACGGAACTTACGTAAAAACTGTCTCTAAATATAAAAGATGACTATTAATAAAACAAGACAATTCTTTTGAACTTTCTTCGTAAACTTTATTACGAAAAAGTTCAAAAGAATTGTCTTGTTTTAATAATTTTAATAATGATATCGTGAAAAGATCTGAATAATGTCAATACAGAATCGATATTATATATTATTGTACTAATGCTAGTCCATGTCGTGTCTTGCAGTGCCGCACTGGCAATCAGTGCTGCAGCCAACTCTGCGTGTATCAGGCTAACAGAAGACGACGACATTGCAGACATTGTGAGTACAGACACAACAGATCAATCAAAACAAGAAAATTACAAATATACTAGAAGCTAAAGCCTGAATTACAAGGTTTCAGTTTCCTTGAAGGGGTTGAATTCAACCCTTGATTTCAAGGAAACTTGAAAGAGAATTTAGACGATTTAATGTTTATTGTTGATTAAAGTTGAGGTAAAATACACAATTGGTTGAAGTATTTCAAGACTTGAAGGAAAATATCATTGTTTTAAATGAAAAGGCTGAAAAGATGTCTTGAAGTCAAGACGTTGAAACGTGTAAAATGCTTCAATGTTTTTATTTAGACGATCCAAGTCTTGAATTCAACCCCCTTGAAAGGGTTGAACTCAAGGAAACTTGAATCGTGTAATTCAGCCTTAATATTAGGTGTGATAGGTGTAGTAGTCATTTCCAATATACCTATTTTAAAAAAATATGTGGGTGACTCTGGATTCTAAAAGCCAAAGTAAAAATGGTATTTGAATGATGGATTGGCTGCTAGTTTGTGGCTTGTTTCTTCTTACTTGACATTTGTACTTTGAACTTACAGAATAGCAAGTAGTTACTCTAAACTGCATTGTAACTCATTCTAGGATAAAGAGGACGCTTCTGTTGTATCCTAAACAATCTCCGACAATAAATCCTTGTTATTATCAATGAAATCAGAGCGCAACTACTATACTTAGTGTTAGATGACGCGTCAGCATAGACTTCATAGGATGATTCCATCACATTTCTATGAGCGAATCCGTTTCTTACGAATACCGTTTTTACTTGGGTGAAGTTTGATTTTGCAGATAGGTAACAATACGAATAATCTAGAAAATCCTGTATCTGAAGGTCAATTAGTTTAGTGATAGATAAATCTAGTTTTTTCACTCAAAATGTAGGTAGGTAAAAATTAAAATTAAAAAAATCTTGCTACTGCAATGTTTATTTTAAAATATTTTCAAAATGTAGGTCAAATAGCAAGCAGTAATAAAGTTATTCTGTTCACAGATTGACACCAGACTTCTGATCAAGACGAGATTTGCAAACCAAGTGTTAGAATCTGCACCTTCAACTGATTCCAGAAGAATCTTCACCATAATTCTGCACATTTACTAACACTTGTAGTGAATAATTATAATATGTTAAAAATATCAATGTTAATCAGTAATTTTTATTATTTGCACTTTTCAGTCTCATATTATCATAACTTGTTCACCTTACTAAAGGACGTTTTCATTAATATAATGAGTTCTTGGGTCTGAATTCAAATTTCAAACTCGTTACTATAAATAGATCAAACAGTCCCATCGCATTTACATAATATTTTAAATATTAATTAAATATATTTTGTATCTTTGATCTATTGGTAGTATTATAAAAAAATAGTTTTTTTTTTTTTTTCTAATACTGCTAAAGGGTCAAAGATAAGCAAACAATTTATGTGTGGATTTTGGACACTCTGGGAGGGGGAGGGGGCTGACCCCTTGGACTTTTCAGTGCCCCTCCATTGCAAAATGTACATTCAAAATTGTGTGTTGTGAAACTAAAACAATAAAGATTTGGAATTGACCCTTATTTTTACAATTTATTTCACATCGAAAATATGCTTAGAAAAATTATACATTCATTTATTTGATATTTCCACTGGACGATATCCCCAGACCCCGACCCAGACCATCCCCCAGTCCCCACCGCTTCTGTTTGGTTGAGCCCACACTATATGTTGGTTTGCCCCCCCCCCATATTAGGTCCCCTTATGAGATCGTCTGAAATGAACACTGATCACGTCAAATCGATTGCACTGCTCATTCAAATCATGAATATTTCATGTTAAATTTAAATAGTTGCCCAGCATCCTCTGCGTTGAGCCTTCTCGACTCTTGGCCATTGGCTGGTTGTGCCGGGCTACAGTGACGTCACAGTTGTTAACTTGTGTTGAAACACGACGGTACATTCCAAGCGGAGACACAATGTCGCTGTCATACGACCTCGATTCGCAACGATATTCAGATGGCATGCGGGTTGAGAATGACTTTCAGGACAAATCATTTCGTGAACTTGTCATACCCCTTTCATACCGCATATTTATAAAGCAAATCTCGCTCAACTGGCCGCGCAATACTGCGCCATGAGTCATCGAAAATATTAGCTCGGTTGGTTGATCCTATTGCCCAGTACGGGTCATTTGAAGCTAGGAGTTATAGCATAAAGTAAGGTTATAGGTTTGTTTTGTTTTGATGTTTCTTCAGTCTTGCCTGAGGAAACCGACCGAACGCGTCGGCGAAATATCGCGGTCCATTTTATTTGGCTTTTAATTAATACCAGTGTTTCTATCCTAGATTAGTGTACATTTTAAGAGTATAGGCACAGTATAAAACTAGCTCCGCTTGCTAAAAAAGTTGCCAGAGTGAAAACTAACCTTATTCAATGTATTCTAATAAATTTGTGAATCGTTCTGCGGTTTCTCTTTCTTTTAATTGGAACACTTAGGCGATGGATTCTATTCGAAATATTATATTCTTACTTCATGTGAACATCCTCTTACATAATGTACACTATTCACGCATGCGCATATCGCGTATGTCCGGGTGTCCTGTATGTCCTGTATGTACGACAATGGAAATTAATCGAACTGTCATTTCAAAACGTCAAAATGTCAGCACGAATCATTATATCCACTTTTAAGTAAGTTATAACAATGATTCGTTCAAATAATATACGAAATCACATTCTACATACCTGATCGATGAATTAACTCCGTTTCACTAACGTTTGACAGTATTTTGAGAGAAATTACATGAGAAGCAAGAGTGTAGCCAACTTGCCAAGACATGTAGCCCATGGAAGAACAGACAAGTTTCGAAAGATTCAAATTTGCGCAGTATAGGCCGTGATTTTTTTTACATTGAACGAAAATTGGAATTAACTCTTGGGACCTTGACTTAGTAGAACCACGGGTAAAGCAATATAATGTTAATAGATGATATTTTTGGGGTTGCAAATGGTGAGGGGTTAGGGGGGGGGGGGGCGTATGTGAACTTTTAAGCCCGAGTATACATACCTAACGTCGCAACTTCTCATTAGTATATTGACATTTACGTTTTGGGAATCAAAATTGTACTAAAGCGATCGATCGTTGATGTTTTAATTTCAATTTCAATTATCTGTATTTGCATCTTTAAGTACAAAAAGGCGACATTCAGCAATGTGGGAATCGACTGAGTAGCTCAGCGGCTCCCTGCTGATCTGCCATGGAACCTGATGTGAATTCCTGATGTTGATGGGAATTGTGCAGAGATGCAGACTTTTATTTCATCAGGAGGCAAGTAAGATCACGTGACAGATTTCAGTCAATGAGAGAGCTGCTCTGGTTTTATCTAAATTTGATAGAGTATTCCATGTTTTCATAGAAACTTTTTTAACATCTTTTTACCCAATTTTTCATTTTTCATTTCTTATACTCATTGGGCCGTTATTTTTTTAAGTTGCGTAAATTTGTTTCTGTATAATTCACTCATTTATGATTTCAGATTTGTAACTTGGATTCGTTTAGAAATTTTAATCTGTAGTAGATTTGTAATTTCCATGTAGGTACCTATTTGTTTTAGTAGTGTATAACGTCGCACTGTTCTGCAGCTAACCTATTATGATGATGGGAGATGATGGTGAATAGGAGGTAAAGATGGAAGGTGGGAAGGAGGCGGTCGTGGCCTATTAGTTGGGTTTACCTTCCTAGCATTTGCCTGTCAACTGAGGTAATACCACGAACAAAACGGTCAGGAAGGACGCTTTTTAACATTTACCAAACTTTGGTACGTAGTTGGTGATAAATTAATCATAAATTCGAATCACACAACTTAGATGATGGCGAATAGTAGGTACAGATGGAAGGTGGGAAGGAGGCGGTCGTGGCCTATTAGTTGGGTATACCTTCCCAGCATTTGCCTGTCGACAGAGGTAATACCACGAACAAACCCGTCAGGAAGGACGCTTTTTAATATTTACCAAACTTTGGTACGTAGTTGGTGATAAATTAATCATAAATTCGAATCACACAACTACGATGATGGTGAATAGGAGGTATAGATGGAGGGTGGGAAGGAGGCGGTCGTGGCATATTAGTTGGGTATACTTTCCCAGCATTTGCCTGTCGACTGAGGTAATACCACGAACAAAACCGTCAGGAAGGACGCTTTTTAATATTTACCAAACTTTGGTACGTAGTTGGTGATAAATTAATCATAAATTCGAATCACACAACTACGATGATGGTGAATAGGAGGTATAGATGGAGGGTGGGAAGGAGGCGGTCGTGGCCTATTAGTTGGGTATACTTTCCCAGCATTTGCCTGTCGCATGAGATAATACCACGAAAAAAAAACCGTCAGGAAGGACGCTTTTTAACAATTCCCAAACTTTGGTAGTTGGTGATAAATTAATCATAAATGCGAATCACACAACTTACAATTTGTAAGCGGGTCCCTCTAGTTTGATATATTGAAGAGAGACAGATCCAATGTATGTGAATCGCAAATACCAGTGACATCAGTGTAAGAGTTATTCTAACACATCATTCAAATACATGACTTTCATTACTTTCTTTGGAGTAAAGCAAATACACATGCACATACACCGCTTATGCATTATTATTTATCAAGGAATATTCACCACACAGATTTCAAGGAGTTCAAATCAAGTTTGTAGCATGAAAGTGAGGTATGAACTTTGACATTCTCATTTTTGTATGGACGTTGTTATAGTTCGCGTTCTTTCTACGTAAAACAAAACGACTTACCCAAAGCGTAAGAACGACCCAAGGCACAGCTGACTAAACTTTGTACACTTGGCTAAATAAGAAATGATAAGTGAACAAATTTGAATGAATGCTGGTCATGTTCCTTGACAATCAATGCTTGTTACGATCATTTAAATGTGAGGTCACCTACTAGAGTGAGACAAAGCGATCGCTTAGACCGACTTCTGATGGTGCGATCTAATATTTTTCAGTCAATCAGATTTATTATGCGATCATTTTTTGTTTTCTCAAGTGTTATAAACTTATAAACACAAGACAATCATGATAAGGCCCATTGATATAACTTTTGTATATACGTCAGAGTACTGTGGTATGGGATCATATAAACTTTATTCTCGCGTGACAAGCTTTGAGAAGATTGTCATCAAGTTATCATTTTAACTGGTTATGATCCCACCCCAGATTGTCGTCAAACTCCAATTACTTCCACCATGAAAGGTGGTCCATCAATGCGAGATTAACAATTGAAAAGTAACAATTTAGTAAGAAAAACAAATTATTTTAATTATATTTTTGTCTCTAGCTTGTAATTTAAATGGAAGAAAAATAAAATATATGAAGCATTTCCTATTTACAATCTGGCTATGTTTGTTGCTAATTGTTTCTTTGTTTTCATGTGGTCCGCCCATCCCCGACACAAGGGTCGGCGGGTCCTCGTTCGCAATGTACCTCGCTACCGTGGGAACAACCACCTGTCCCCCCCCCCCCCTTCCATACCCTTCACACCACCGAGGCGTCTGAGAAATCAAAAGCTGTCCCGGGGGTAACTTAATTACAGCCACAACGTTAAGAAGCAAAGCAAGACACACCATTATATCCCCCATCCAGGATCCAGGATCGATAACGAGCTCCTTCAGGAGCAAGACTCATCTCACAAGATTACATTCAAGATGCATTACAGCGGATTATACAGATTGTCATATGTAAAAGGATAATGTAGAAAATAATAAATACACTTCTTAAGCGAGCGCATTTTTTTATTCTTTCGGCCCGAATATTGTTGATATTTTCTGGTTCTGGTGCATTCCATGTAACATACAATGTGTCTCTTTCAAGCTGAAATTTTTCTTGTATGTACAGTGGCGGCAATATGATCCTTGCATTCTGTCTCTCTCTGACCCATATCATAGACATGTTTTGATATGGAGCAGAGAGAGACAGAGTACAAACAACATAATGCCGCCAGTGTACCAAGACCACTTGGCTGGTTTCATTTATCTTGTTTCACTTTCAAGCTTTTTTCAAGAATACAGATTCTTAAAATATTAATCAAACAATATTTTATATCAGCAAAAAAAATGATTTTTCGCCCAAGGTCGTACATTATATTGGCACGTCGACAGGTCAAATTTAACTAAATTTGAGGTAAATCGATGTATTTTTGTGATGTGAGTGATTCCTATGGATATTAAAGATTTCTCCTGAGCCTGCAATTGCCCAGGTAAGCAATAAAACTATCTAATCAGCACAAAATGCCAGCTATTCTGATGCGACATGCTACTTGGGTTTTACACGCTCTACATTGTCTCTCATGGTGATCTCGCTCGACTCTCTGAGTGTATTGACAGAGAGGAAAGAAGTGGGCCCCTCATCTCGTGCTGAATCTAGGAGGCGTTGATTACGTGCAGCCAGGATGAAACACGCGCAGCATCTGGCTGCTCTCATGGACCTCCATCCAGATCATGCTCATGACTTATCGAGACGTTTCATCTGTCACAAGTGAAACATTGATCTTTGTTTGTAGGTCTGGATCATGATGGTCATATTTTATTGGTCTGGATGTAGAATCTATGAAACTGCCAAAACGGCTGGTATAACAACTCACATAATTACAGGTAATAAGAGGTATTAACGTATATACCAATTGAGCTAGTGTAGATAATTACATTTGGTTTGGACGTTATGCAATCTTAATTTCATATTTACGAAAATCACTCATATTTTCATGTTTTGCTATTTTAATTGTGCAAAATATAATAAGAACGCGATAACAGAAATAGAATATATCTAAAGAAAGAAATGGAATGTGTCATTTTTACCAAAATAAAAAAATTATGTTTGCTGTTATTGTGAACACTTTAATAATACATTTATTTATAGTTTCTGGATGACAAAACGCTGTCCCTCATGGACCTATATTTATCTGTAACTAGAGAGCTAGAAGAATTGAATCAACATAAAAAGGCTCAATTTCTCGAGTCTTCTACGTCTTTACACTTTTTAAGTTGTCAAAAATCAACGTCAAAGCAAAAAAAGATTTAAAGTGTACTTTTGTCAACTAAAACGTTGTTAGAAAGTATACACTCCGAAAAATGGAGCACATTCATGTAGATTCTATCCCCCTTCTCTATTGTTCCATACAATCACGTATGTTTATGTTTTAAAACTCCTATTGTACCGTCCCACCGCCTGCCACCAGTTTGTAATATTCTATTGACTTCCCGTACCGTGTTATTCCAGGGCCTTGTGTCACGTGATCCCTGGCTCCTGTCGGAGATCACGTGTCGGCGGTCATCCGGATCATCGGGCGTGATCGGCTTTGTCCGTCGGGGTTGTAACAACAGGGGTCATTTGTCCCCCCTCCCCCCCTCCCCCTTCTGACACTTCACACCCCCAGCCACTTCACGCCTTTCATACGACCGGGATCATGGTGTCATCGATTGCGAAGCAGATTTCGTAAATATCACGCGCATAGACATTTACGTGGCGTTTTTATTTAGAGCAGCTAACAGGAAATGTTCGTGTGTTAATATGGATATCTGTGCCAGAGGGGTTTTCAGAAGGTTTTATGGACGTGGAAATGTTATAAAAAGGAAGTTGATGTTCCAGAAACGATGATGCAATCGGCTATAAGGGATGTTTTGGATTGAAGAGCCCAGCAGGAGACCTATTTTAGAAAATTTTAATTTTTTACATTCTGAAGGATTGTAATTTGGAAAACATTCTAGAATAGGCCTCCAGGGGCAATGGAGCACTTTTGTTTGGATTTTTAGTACTTGTGAATACATTTTCAAGATCTAAAATTGTTAAGAATTGGTTGGAGACGATAAAATAAGAGGTTGGATTAGAAAGGAATCTTATAGAGTTATAAGTTTTGCGTCGCAGTTTTGCTATCTTCATCTGGAAACATGAAGTAAAATTATTAAAAATGCAATGCTGCTCAATTTATTTATTGACCCACCCATCCAAATGACGTTTAAGTTATGTAGTAAAGTAACTCAATTGTTAGCAAAGGTACATGAATTAATTGTCGTATAATTGATGAAATCACAGGACTGTCATTTGGGAGACCTGGAATTAATAATGCGAAATTTCGTCTTCAATATTCACGTTTTTAATGTTTTCTTTGTTGAAAGACATCCATGATATTGTACCATGGGAATAGTCCACGACGGCATCCTTCACATGATCCTTCTCTCTATCAATATCATACCTCCCAATCATCCACACATCGTTCCTAGCACGTGATGGTTCGAGATCAGTAGCAGACTATCAAGATTATGGTATCTCATGATTTCACCAATACTTCATAATAATAATAAATTCCACATACAATTCTTGTTTGCAATTTTGCTATTTGTACAATTATTGAAGTAAAATAACATATTATTGTAACTAAATCAGCATACACGTTTCACAAACTGCAGTTCCATGTTTCGTAAGACGTTCTAATCGAATGTTGCTTTTTGATATTAAGCTCTTGACATTTTAGACCAGTAAATAATACATCAGAATACTCATGAAATGAAATATTTGAGTCAATTTTTTTTTAAACAATGACGTACAAAACAAAATTATAGTGTCACTGATGTTTCAGTCATTCGTGTTTAATTGAAATAATCAATATTACATTTTGCCACTGAAGTAAATGACTTCCTTGTTATAGCAGTAACTTATCAAGGCTCTTTATATATTATTTAGAAGCGTGAACAAAACTCAACTATTCCAAAAGAATCAAAATTGAGATAGGCATTGCATAAAATCAAGCTCTATCGTTAAGAAGGAGTGCTACATAGACGGTTTTTCGCGATTCTCAATATATACAAAAGTACAATAGTTGCGTTTTTTTCCAAGCTAGTAATTTTCTTTCAAACCGAACATTATCATGCAATAATATTAAATAAAAATTTATCTTCATGATTCCAGTTCACATCCGCAGTTCCTTCAATTGTAATCCATATTATTTCGCAATCTTGAAGCCGAGCTTGCCAGCTCCTTGACGGGGGGCGGGCGGGGGAAGGCAGGGGGGTGGAGGAGATATTAATGTCTTGTAAGATTCCCAGGTTCGAGTCCAGGTCACATGACATCAATAACTACACGACTTGCGAACGCCGCACTCTGATTGGTCTGCAGTCAAGTCCCGCCCCCGCGCCCAAGCCCCGCCCATGTTGACCTGACATGACCTGATATCGGGTCGTCAACAAGCTCAGAGGCGCCTAGCAACCGATACACGCTGCCCCGGGGCTGATGCAGCCAGCCGCACAGGACGTGGATATTACATGGTGGCAGAAGTGGGATTACATCTCGGATATGAACTTTGACTGCTCGAGCGACGAGTTATGTCACGCATTCACGTTGAGGAACAAAAGCACATATTGTACTTAGTTGAAAACGCCGTATCTGTGCCTCAGAGATAGAAGGCCCGATGTCCATTTTCTCGATTTTGCGTTGCACACTTTTGGAATGATCTAATCATAATCTATCAATTGCATTTGACTGATGCCAACTAATACAGTCATAGTGAAGTATTCTCTTACAAATGACTAGTGTCATCTTTATAAATATGATTGGATGGGAACCGAATTACTGGCTTTTGAGCTCAACCCAGGAATCATTGAATCACATTGGGCCTTCTACCTTTGAGGCACAGATATTATGTTTCTTCGAGGAATGCAATACAAGTTATAGATCTCTATTTTGCATAGTTCAGAGAAAAATAATTTGTAGCTTCTCAGGACGATTGAGGTATTAACCTTTTGAAAGGTCAGCAGCCATTCTTTTCTTGGACGTTACGTGGTTTTTAGAAGATATAGAAATAAAAACACTTTAGCTTTGGGTAAAATGTGTAATAAAATGTATGTGATTTATCTTTACAACAACTCTCTGAACGATTAGAGATGGGGTTAGAATCTACATAATAAAGTTCCATTTCCCAAAGTGTTTAGAATTTTATGATACACAAAATATCACAGATGTTCAAAGATTGAATATCATGACAGCTGTGGATTCTTAGAGAGTGCAACTTAATAATTATGACATTGTATAAAATATTTGTAATTGATACATGGAAATATCTTGAAGTCGGAATCAGATAACAATAAATATATTTGTATATTGTCATATAAGTTAAGTATAAGTAAGTTCATTCTGACCGAAATGGTGCCAATTATCAAAACGTAAAATAATGATTGACCTTTCTTAGCGATTTCAAAGCAAGTTGGTTTAGGCGGTAACGCTTTGTACCAGCACTGTGGAGACCAGGGTTCGATTCCCGCGGCTGGCTATACTGACTCATGATTTACCTGGTTTCTATCAGGTAAGAGAAATGCATGGGCGTTTTCTTGCTTAGGAGTTGCGTCGTATAAAAACAACAATAACTACAATAGAACATTGTAGATATTAATATTTTATTGACAATGATAATAAATTAACCTATTTGGGGAGCTTTGGGTAAAATGTGGAATGAAATGTATGTGATTTAGGGCCGGTCTTTCAATACTCTGTTAATGTCTCAATTAGCTGTTAACAGTTAGTTAGTACAAAATTCTGCCTTTCAATTGGTTGTTGCCATGACAATAAAATACTAATCAACCGTTTAAAAGTATAATCAGAATATTGAAAGAACCAGCTAATGTTGCTTCCAAATTACGTGTTTTCCGAATTGATCAATCAACCCCGTAATTTAAAAACTTTTCACTAGACTCGACATGTTATATTCTTAGCACTTTTGACTCATAAGTCGACATTTAAAATAGGTTCGAACATCCCTTCAAGCATAACACTTGGTATGAATCATGCTCAAAAACACTTTTAATTTTTTTATAATTGCTTTTTGATGAAGGGCAACATATTTTTAAATTTCTAATTGATAAAGTTCTAACTTTCAATAAATACAAAAGCCACTATTATACTTTTCGGTCTTAAAGACAGATTATTATTCGCAATAAATTATCTCAAGGATGAGGAAGGATAATCAAAGTTTATTTTATGTTTACGTATAAAAAAAAATTGCAGAATGTTTAACATTGCAGGTAGAGAGCATTTTCCCTAATAGAAAACCCCGTTGTTCCTTGATTAAAATCCGTGCTTCTCTGAGCTGGTATCCATCTCCATTCCATGTTTACACAAAGTCGTCCGAGCCTAGTTTATCAAACCAACACGTCCCTTCGCAGCGAGCTAATCGAGGCCGATGTTTTCATTACATCACCAACACCATGTGACAGGTTCACAAAACACGGGCAAACTTTTCAACTCATCAACTTCCACCCACCGCATCCCCCTCCCCCCTCCATCCCGAGCACCTGAGCGCTTCCCATGGGCTACAAGCCAGCGGGGGGCGGGGGTGGGTCCAGGGATGCTGTGGAGGATGGGGGTGGGGGATGATCTTTCGACGTCCTACCCTCGCATTGAGATGACTGCACCCGCCGACAGCGGCTGGATACATTTGCGACATTGCTGCGAACAGGACATAGCCTCAATCTAGGCAATTTGTGATTACTGCTAATATTATACTCATTTAAATACTATAACTTAAAGAAAATAAGTCCAAATTATTCAGTCAACTAAACTGTCATCACGAAGTAATTTTATTTTCTAAACTTATGCTAAAAGTCGTTTAAAATCTAAAAACATCGAACGAACATAACCTCAAAATTAGCCGAAAGTCAGTTCAAAGTTGTTTCTAAAAGAATTTGACGGAGCTTTTTCGTTTAACTAAAGATTCTCAGTGTCAACGGAGCGATCAACAATTTGAATAATTATCAACCGGTGTTAAAATGCCTGTTGATGAGTGGTGATTGTTAAGTATAGTTGGTTCCAGAGCGACTCAACAAGTTGGCGCTGACTTCACACCGCAGGATGGGGACGGGTGAGTGGGAACTTACTATACTTACTCTCAAGGTCGACTTTTCAGAGTTCTCAAATATCCAGTCTCAGTTCCAGATTCTATTTAACTGCATGCTTTATTTAAAAGATTATTGAGACTGTGTTCCCATACTTGCTTGTCCAAGAATGAAATTCGAGTGAAATAATATTTGCTTCTTGTCAATTTGGATATTAGGAGTATTTTTATGTGACGGAATTTTCTGTTCTCCGTCGCATGTAAATGAGCTGGAGTTCGTTCCTTGATCTCGCATTAAGTATAGAAGTATTCTAGTGCAGGGAGTGTTATTGACACAATTGTTCATGTTGCAAATTGAAATTGAAACTTTCATTTGATATTGATCTGAATTACTTTAGACTGACACCAAAAACTAAATAATTCGCGTCATTTTTTAAATCTCTTTTCAAAAAAAATCGTACAAAAAGTATCATTATTTTTCAGTAGAAAGTGAGAGATTGGGCTATACATTTAACCAAGTTGAAGGATTGAAATTCACACAAAAAGAATAGAAAATGTGCCAAGGACGAACGTTTCGTAGCATTTTGTAGTGTTTTTAATTTTTTTAGAGGTTTTCACTCAATCATATTTAGCGTAAAGCGACAATCAAACAGAAGTTTGTATTGTTATTTTACTCACATTATACTTCAATTAGTTCTATGCTTATTGTTTTTTTGACATCCCGTTTTAAAATATTGATATTGCATTTTTGATTCTAAACAATTCGTATAATTAAGGATTTATAGAACAAAGACAATAATTATAACAATAAGTAAGTGACGGCGACGATACTAAAAAGGGTAGTTACATAGTTATTCCATTACCTATAAACATAGTTGCGGAGTGAACTATCATGGTCTGCACGCCACTGCAAAAGTCCGCATCAAAGAGCTTTCCTGGCTACTTGAACTTAAACAACACTGCTCAGTACTTCGACCAATCAGATCGCTCCAATGAGGGGTTGATGTCAGCTGTGAATAAACCTAGTATTAAGTGTAGTGCTTGCTTATTGGACAGATTTAAAGGATTAAATTGACAATTGTAGGGGTATTGAATATTCAGTTCCTTTGACGAACCTGACTTAGCAATAAGTATGTGTCAAAATAAACAAACCCTTCGATATTGTTCTGATTATCTGGGAAAAGATGTACCATAGTTAATATTTTGATGACAGAAAATGAAGACCATGTTTAACCAAACGTTGATTTTATGACAATGTCAGATTCATTGGAAATTTGTTTCCCAATAAAGTGACTTTTGGTATAGTTAATAGAGGAACATTTTTTGACGGAGAGAAATACAAGTTATTCACATTAGTGTCTAAATTTTTACACATGGAAAAAAATAGTTTGATTGGAAATCAATCATTGTTTGTATTATGCCCGAGTTATACCTAGGTATAGTGGATTTGTGGATACTGGACAAAGTAAAATGGGAATATAATGGCAATTCAACATTTTATATAGAACAAAATGCTTACCAGTACCTACCTTTGCTTTACGTTACCCGGAAATATGTGAAGATAAAAATCGCAAAACGTTCATTAACGTTAAATTTTCAATCTGATTGTTTAATGAAGGATCCTCGTGCTCACTTATCAAAACTTGGAGCGTTAGTTTTATGCAAATGAAATATATTATTTCTAAATTCTAGTTTTCTCTTCGGTTAGACAACGATCAATTATCGGTTACTTCTTACAGTTATTTTATTTATCAATACTTATCACAGAATGTATACTTAGGGATTTGTTTGACGTATTTTAAATCAAAGATGTATACAATATTAAATTAAATTATATTTTATTGAGCGAGCGAAGCGAGCGTCTCCTTTTGGCTCATTTGGCACGGACATCTGTTTTTTTTCTGCTAGGTGAGGCTATGCAGGTCACAGTTTTTCTTCGAACGAGCTGAAATTTTGCACACGTGTACGGACCATTTCTGGTCGTTGCAGGCCCTTTTTTTAAATCCACTGATTGGTTCAAATTTAAAAAAATATATCTTTCGATTGGTTAGTTTGATCAATTTGAAATTTTGACAATTCATTACCACTAACATTTTACCCAATCATACAAAGTTTCAGCCAAATCCTCCCATTGGTTAAAATTTAAAACCATCTTTAGTGTGATTTTTGAAATTTAAACTAGAACCGTTTGACCGATCAACTTAAAACTTTGCATTGTCATTGGGACCAACATTATCTGTGTTTTGACAATTTTCAGACACATCTGTGTTTAAATTCAAAAGTTATTGACATTTTACGGACATTTTGCTTGTTGCTATGGATCACGGCAACATTGACGCCTCAGTTCTAATGTTCCAAGGTAGTTAGAACAGAAACTTTCAAACGCATAATTATGACACTTATAATCAACAGATTGATCTGATATTGTGTAAACACACTTATATCATATGAGTGGTCCCAGGTATATTTTTGGAACAAGATCCTGTGATTTTTAAAAATTAACAAGGAACCATTCAATCATAAAGGTTCAGTCGATCAACTTAAAACTTTGTATGGTTATTGGGACCAATATTTTTGGAATTTTTGAAGATTTTCATGCAAGATTTTGGTTCGAGGTGTTGCGCGTATCCGTGCTCGCTCATCAACGCGTTACTCAGAGCGTTTTCCTAGTATTAAATTTAGTCTGGTTATATTTTTCTAGACGCTACCAAAAAATAAGTAGGTATTAGCTTTATTTTTTAAATCTGTGTTGTTCACTTATTAAAAATATAATCTCTAGCTTAAAAACAGACATGGAAGCAAAATAAAAGTATTCTTATATTCCCTTCTTTCATGAAAACTCTCCAGACAACTGACAAAGTACAGATTCGTCACAATTAAATTGCTTCAAACATGACTCATGGATACTCTCCAACTGTCTCAGCATCCACATCTTAAACGGCGCGAAGAAGTTGTATCGCCTAATCAGCTTATCCGTCTTAATGACGCACGCCAGCTGGCGTCGCTCCCAGCCGTCGCTAGAGCGCTCTGTGCAACAGGCAGGAATTACCATCTACTTGGCCGAGTGGCGCATAAGCCCATGGGATTAGAGACTCAGACGTGTTCGACGATCAGAGGGCAATAATACGCGACTAGATTACAAGGGACACAGGATTACAGGATTTACAACATGGAAACATGGGAGGTGTTTTACTGACCGTTACATAGATGGCGTTTATACATCATGGTTTAGGACGAGTTTACAACTAGTTTGGAATGGAATTACAATTTTATGCCGTATTGGAAAATCTCGCTAACATTTCAATTTTAGTGCGTGAACGGTAGCATAAAACACATTACGAAATTTCAATTGAGGGAAATAAATGCAAAACTTATCATTTCTATATTTTTAGTTAGATATGTTGTAATAATATAAAGTTTTTATTTATCCATATTCCAAATACAATAAATGCGCAAAAATCTATTCTCTTTCAAATCGAGGAATCCGTCGACTATTTTAATAGAAAATACGACTGGTTTTTCATGTTTTACTCCCAGCCACGGTGCTCCGAGCTAAGCTAAGTCCAAGATCTCTAGACACACATTCTACCTATCTTGTGCTAGGCGTAGTCATTTTTATGTAACATCATTGCCAAATTATCTCCCGAAAAGCAACCTATCCAAAAGTCTATTCTTTCGATTCCATCAGCTTCTATGTTACTTATTGTTACTTACTTATATTTTTTGCGAAAATAAGATAGAGGTGTCATCTGGTAGTGGTTTCTATGATCATTCAAAATAATTATGCTTTCGGTTTTTATCGTAAATATTGATAATATTCCTTCACTTTTCAGAAGCGTTTATTTTCAATATGTATCAAATCGACTTGTATCGTCCATTAAAAAAAAAAAAAAATAGTCGCATTATTAGAAGTCAATCCAAGTCCTTGTCTCACTCTAGTTGGTGGGTGACCTCTAATTTCAATTTAATAACAAGCAATTATGTAACCAGACCGACGACAATATTTTCTTTTGCCAAGTAGACTGATGTGGATCACAACGGAATGAGTCACTATCAGATAAATCAGGGCGAGATAACCTCAACGTCCTATCAGAAGAGAACAAACACGACTTCTTCCTCAACCTTCGTTGGGGAGAGTCACAAATACTGCTGGCCTATCTGACCATGTCAGGCGCCATTAAAGAACATAATAATTCTGAATTTTAAACAACTACTAACTGGCCTATGTGCCAAAGTACAACGAGTGAAAATATATAGCATAATAATAAATTGATACATTATAAAACTACATCGAATATAAATTAAAGCTGGCCAGTATGACCATAGATGTCGAGTGCCATTAAAACCGGAAGTGAAAGAAAAGAGAACAAACTCTGCGAGAATACGACAACGTCCTGCATCTGTTTCAGGCGACCGGCTGCTGGACATCGCATGCAAAGTGTGCGGAGATCGCAGCTCGGGAAAACACTACGGCATTTACAGCTGCGACGGTGAGAACTTAATTACTTTGAATTTTAAACATTCTTGGTTTATCTTAAATGCCCTGGCACTGACGATGTTTTACTTCTGAGTAAAATGTCGTCGGTGCCAGGGAGTTTCTCAGGATAACATGATTTGTCCTCTTCGACATCAACTTACGATTGGAAAGAATCGTTCTTATTTTACAAGAAGACATCAGGGATCCAACTTTTAAATTCGCAATTCTTCTGGAATTCGATTCCATGCAATGTTAATCTATATGACATTGAGTCTAATTTTATCAGAATTACTGATTTAAAAGTTCTATTTTTGATAGAACTTGATGAATTTGAGAACAATTCGAGATTATAACTTTTAAATTGATCATAGAGTATAGATTGATTCTGGTAGAATCTTGATTTTCTTTAAAACTAAAACATAGATTCGTGTGCTATCTACAGGGTTGAAAATAGGTTTCTGAGTTCAGTGTCCTTTAGCTCTCCATTAGCAACGTGTGATTTGTTTGGTCCAGGATGCTCCGGCTTCTTCAAGCGCAGCATCCATCGCAACCGCGTCTACACCTGCAAGGCGGGAGGAGATCTGAAGGGAAGATGCCCCATTGACAAGACACATCGCAACCAGTGCAGAGCTTGTCGACTAAACAAGTGTTTCCAGGCAGCCATGAACAAGGACGGTCAGTGCAAAACCGGCTTATTATTCATTTTATTTGATGTGTTGGATTTGATTGCGAAAAAGGAAGATGCATAGTGTTTTACGTAGCACTTCATTTGGGGTACGCTTGATGGCACTTGATAACCTCAACACTTCAAATTACGTTGTACCGTTTTTTGTAGTTTTTTTAAAGTTGCATAATATCTTCTTACATTTTAACTCTATTGATACACTAAACGCCCAACGGTAAACTCTTACAGGGAAGAATGTACCGTTTAGTATAGATAAAGTAACGAGATAACTTATTTTAAAAATAAATATGTCGATCAAGATATTATTTTGACAGTAGCTTCTTAATTTGAAATCTCATGTAATCATAGCTTATTATGCCATTTTAGAACAAAATTGATAGCTGACTCTACAATAATCTTTACATGAAAATAACCCTTCAATATTGAAACATTATTGCAAAACAGTAATTGAATACTACGTTAGATTGCTTCTATCGAGAGCCAACCGTGGTCTCTAATAAAGGTTGATGCGTTGTCCCCTGAGCCAACTCTGTAGACCCGATCGTCCCTTCTTCTGGTAGAAATGCACCGAACACACTGAAATAAAACAAGCACAATGATACTTACAAAGCTGTGAGGTTGTCTCAGTCGATGTTATCAGCTCGACTCGTAGTTCGACCAATGGCGTGTTAGTAACGTGGGAATGACGTCACGAGTCGCGTCTTACGGCGGGATAATGGCGGATCACTCAGCCGGTAAATAGAGCGAGGAATCAGAGGAACGAGTCAGTGGCGTCCCGTGCACTATACGTTCCAGTGGCGTCCCGTACTGTCCCGTGCTCTATATGTTCCAGTGGCGTCGCGTACTGTCCCGTGCCCTATACGTTCCAGTGGCGTCGCGTTCTGTCCCTAATGGCGGATCACTCAGCCGTAAATAGAGCGAGGAATCAGAGGAGCGAGTCAGTGGCGTCCCGAGCTCTCTACGTTCCAGTGGCGTCGCGTACTGTCCCTAATGGCGGATCACTCAGCCGGTAAATAGAGCGAGGAATCAGAGGAACGAGTCAGTGGCGTCCCGTGCTATCTACGTTCCAGTGGCGTCGCGTACTGTCCCGTGCTCTACACGTTCCAGTGGCGTCGCGTTCTGTCCCGTGCTCTATACGTTCCAGTGGCGTCCCGTACTCTCCCGTGCTCTATACGTTCCAGTGGCGTCCCGTACTCTCCCGTGCTCTATACGTTCCAGTGGGGTCGCGTACTGTCCCGTGCTCTACACGTTCCAGTGGCGTCGCGTACTCTCCCGTGCTCTATACGTTCCAGTGGCGTCCCGTACTCTCCCGTGCTCTATACGTTCCAGTGGGGTCGCGTACTGTCCCATGCTCTACACGTTCCAGTGGTGTCCGTGCTATAATAGTCCCAGTGGCGTCTCGTTCTAACAGTTGCATGATCTCTATTATATCCAGTGGTGTCCTTTCTATTTTAAATTGTAGAGTTGCATCTATTACGTCACCTCATTAATTCTTGCCCTAGGACTCAAAATACGTTATTTTTGTGATTGAGTTTCCCTTTAAGTAGTAATTTAGCACCTATTGCGTCATGCTTATGACGCCGACCTTTGACCTTAAGTAACATCTAAGAATATCCCACTTCACGGCTGTGATTTAGCTTCCCGAGAGAAGATTTGATAATAGCTGGATGCAGTGCACCTATTGCGTCATAGTTGTGGCAAATGAAATGCCTCGACCTTTAAGTATAGCATTGCACCTCCCACGTCACAACTGTGATTGAGCTTCCAGCATGCAAAATTGAGAACCTTTAAGTAGTAGGTGTTCATCTATAACGTCATAGTTGTGACTTAAAGGACGAAATTCCTCGACCTTTAAGTACCAGCAATGCGTATCTCCTGCGATTGAGTTTATCGCCCGAGGACTTGAGAAGTTATCAGCGAAGAAACTTGTTAATAAAAGTGAAAACTTGGCCGTGCCTGTTTGTTCAGAACTTGGTGCGTCTGTTTGACTTGGATATTGCTAAGAAGTGACGCAATCTGGCGCTTCCCAGGACTCAAACCCTGAATCAGGATTCAATCGGGAAGGAAATTACACTTCGCTAGACGTGACACGTTGAAGCATAAGATGTAAATCATATGAGAAGACACTCGGCAACAGCAAAAGCTCTATAATTGCATTATAACATTTTCAAGTAGATCGCCGGTGTAGAGTGAAGAAACCTTCAAAGATATTTATGTTATTATTAAGAAAGCAGCTTTGTAAAGTTGAGCAGTAATATATGTAAGTAATTATTTTGTGAGTCTTTATCAATGTTATGTAGATATATTAATCAATTACAAAATGATTATCTACAGATTACCTATACATTATCACTCTTCTACCTCAGCGGTAGAAGGGCATAAGCCAATTTCCTCGATTTTATTTTGCACACATTTGGAATGATATAATCAAGCTTTATCAATAATCAATCGACTGATGTTAACAAATACAGTTATATTGAAGTATTCTCTTACACAATGTCTCATGTCATTAGTAAAATATGATTGGATGAACCCAGAAATACTATGCTTTCACCGCAAGAATCGTTTAAATGGACTTCCGCCCTTCTACCTCTGAGGTACAGATATAAACAATGAAGTAGGTCGCATATACTGTTTATAATTTAATTTAATTGTAAAATAAAGATGCGCTAATTTTGAAACTAATCAATTATAAACTTTTATCCCACATCTGCTACCATTTGTAATATTCATAAAGTTACATGAAAAACGTCTGAAAGCAGCCATCGGAATCTAACATCTTTTTACACCCAAACCGCAGATCAAAAAATCATATCATTCCCCAGAAACTACATTAGTGGATGTATAACATTCTACTTCGTATGTCTTCATGACATAGGCATCTTTCAAAGAGATGGAATCTGAATAACCCCCTCCCCCCTCCCCCTCCCCCTACATTGTGACACTAATCGTTGTTACCTCCATCGCTGACGTCACCATCATACCATGCATGATCTCTTGATCTATCGCTTCACTCGAAGCCCCAGACGTGACGTCACTTCAACTAATGCCAGGTCTAAGTGAAATAGCGGCGTCATTATAGCACGCGGTGTTCCTTCTCCCACGCCTCTCTCGCTCGCTCTCTCGCTCTCTCGCTTGGTACATTAGCTTGCTCTCTTTCTGACACATCGGTTTCTAAATCCCCGCCCAGTCACCGCTGAAGGCAGGGTTACACTAGTGGATTGGAATCGGTGATTAGAAAATGGAATGAATTTTGAATTTGGGATGAAAATATAGATGTTTAAAGATATAAACACTCTTGTGTGATAATTATTTGTCACAAAATTTTATTTAAAAACTAATAAACCGAGAGTTTGACGGCTCAAGAGAAAGATGACGTCAAATCCCAGTAGGTAGGTAGGTAGGTACATAAACATAAATACAATGCAGGTAAAATCGTGATGAGCTTTTATTGATAACATTGCTGTCATTGCAGTTCAATTAAGTTTTAACTTCATTTTTTCACGTCTACATGATATTTCAGTACGAGATTTGGACTGAAAATTTAAGATTTTAAAAGAAAAAGTGCCTTTAAATTTGCTTATTTTTCTTCTTTTAATAAACGAATTGTCCTTTACGAGATAAGAGATTATATCCCATTTTTCATCATTGGTAATTGCCTTTGTACAACAATTCAGTTAGTATACTTATAAATACAAACAAGAATTGTATTATTCTAAGCAAAATTAAACATTATTGACAAATTTAAGAAATATTAAATGATTGCTTAGCAGTGGTGACGGTTTGTTCTGATGAAAGAAACCGTCACCACTGCCATGTAATCAATCACCCGATTGTTCCGAAAACGTCCACTACATCAATTTTTTTTTTTTTAATAAATTTGTCTCAATAAATTCAGATGCATCAAAAATAAAAGCAAAACTTTGCGAATTCAGCTTCCAAAAACAGCTCACGAAATCGCACTGTGTAACCTCCAAAGAGGGTATTATCTCTTTTGCGAGCCAATATTTGTATGTATATTTTTTATACATTTTGTCCCCTTCGTTATCTTAATCTTTCCATAACAAACCTCTCTGACTAGCTACCTGTTATAAACACAACTAAAGCTAACTGGAAGTTAGTATGACCTAAACCGTGCCCCTCCACCTAGTGTAACCCTGCCCATCAGCCCTCTCTCTCATGTTGATCATTTCACCCCATTATCATCCTCTCACTCTAGCAGGCACTAAGCCGCCTCGTGTTCGCTCGCTCGCTCCAACACTAAGCCCTCGTTTTCACGACGATGACTCGATTCGCGCTACAGACAGTTGCGAAAACATTGCTCTCTACTGGGACATCATTCAACAGGCGTATCCATTGCAACGCTTTGACACCTTCTTAGCATATGTGCTGATTTGTTATACCACAGAAACTGTATAAATTTAAATGCAGAACTCTTTTTACAACTCAGTCTTTCGAACAAAACAATAAAGTAAGACTGAATATGGGAAAAAACATTCAAAGTATTTAACTTATTTGGAGATACATTATTATAAGATTAAACTATAGAGATGTACACATTTTTATGAGCATAACGTCGCATTGTACTGCAACTCTGTTATAAAGACAATTAATTAGTATTTGTTAACATTTTTGGAAGATGATGAAGAATTGGTCAAAATGGAAGGTGGGAGGGGATTTGGGGGGTCTTAAATTTATCATAATCGGCAGGTACGCCAATATAAATCATGGTTTACCATAATCAGAATAGGCAGCCACTGGACTAGAACTCGACTCAGCTTTGTATTCGTTTTGTTTTAAACTTTTCCAGTGTTTTGAGATAACGTTAAAATGTAGGGCACTGTGATCACACGTTTATAAATAAAACTATTCATTTATTGATTATCAGTTTGTAATGAATGACTCGTATTATTACTAAAACATCCACAATGTGTCCTCGGTTTCATGCAAGTCACGCCAAACCACAATCATGACAGCCCGCCACCAGTCTCGAAGCCAGTACCTCGAGTAAGCCAACCTAGCCCGATGTTTTCCGACCAGTTAATAGAGCGTGTGAAAATGTCGGGTGTTCTGCGGGCAACCCTATTATAGATGACGCGATGCTCGCTCAATGAGGGTTGAAACCACCCCTCCACCCCCCTCCCCTCACCCTGTAGTCATGATTCAATAAGCCTTCTTGCCCCTGGCGCAGCTGCAGGTAGGCTACCTGCTTCACACGCAGGCAAGACACGTAGTATACATGCCAGGAGGAATAACACGGCAAGTTTGAGACAAAGACAAGAGGGGGAGGGGGGACGGGGGGGGGGGACAAGATACGACGTCATTATTTGACCTGAGTGAAGACAAGATATAATAAATAAAGCAGTGAGAGAGGAATCTAAAGATTTGTATTGACTGGGGTATGAACGTGGTCCTTTATAATGTTGAACTTTGTTATATTTAATTGAAAATAAAATATCGTATATATTTAAAGTACCCTTCTGCGTCATCATGGGGCATGTCTAATTTTCATTATATGAGATAATCTCACTCAACTAATCTCTATCTCCATTAGCTATCCTTCCACAGAGCCTGTCAATGTTTTATAATATCATAACATCAAAATAATTTGCTCCTGTGAAATTCAATATATTCCATCCAATTGTTGCCCATCCAATTGGGCACGTGGTAAATTACATTAATCAATTATGTTCTATAGACATACATTTAAAGTTCATACGTGGTTCCAAACTCCTTAAAATATGCAGTATGATTGAAAATCGAAGTGTAAACACTAAACGTACAATTGAAAGAGTAAAATAAGTAAGAATTATTATTGTCATGAGAAGAACCGATGACCGAACTGGAATTGTCTACTAATTATCAAAACGTGATCTTGAATCATTGTCTGTAAATGAGCCCGCTTCGTCAAGCAATGATAACTAAAAGTTTTGCGATAACAAAGTAAGTAGAATGTATGTAACCTCGAAACAATATTTTAAGTTAAAAAAAAAACATTTTCAGTAATATGTTACCTATAAATTCCCCAAACAATCTATCTCACACCCTCTCCCCCTGTATTTCCCCCTCACCGTGCTTCCTGTCCATGTAAACGAATGGACAGACGGTAACAAGAGGTCGGTAAAGCAGTCCATCACGTGATTGATTGCTACTGTCACATGCGAGTATATATGACGCAATCTATTGTCACAGCAGGGTCTCAACAATGTGACAATGAACCAATCAGAGCTCAGAGATATATCGTTGACCAATCACAATAGATACCTGTGGTGAATTCATATGAACGTATTGCCAATCATAAACCGTCAATTCCCATGCGTTGTTGATATATTGTATTGGGATCGGTTGGCCATTCCCTACTTCAACTTCACTAATGTATTTTGGACCGAGTTCTTGAGAGCTGTCCTTTCCCTTTCGTAAAATCACATCGTTTAATAAAAAATTATATGGTATTTAATACGTTACGGTTCAAAAATATACTTATCGTGTTATAATTCCGGTGGAATCTCTGTTTCTAATAGACCTGGATACTTATTCTATATCTTTTTTGATCTCGTCGGTCGAAACGAGACCCTAAAAAGATAATAAATAATATACCTACCCTGGACCAGTAAGACCATACACTTATACATACTGACCATACTGATTTTTGGGGTGAGGGGTGGCAACCTGTACTCTCGTGTCACCTTGGGCTAATTTTTTTTATCCATGCCCATGCGTCAATTTTTCCATTTTTATCCGTGATGTGTATGATGTGATATGATGTCCCATGATATGATATTATGTGATATGATGTGATGTGATCAGGGCCGTGACCTTCGTAGGCCCTAGGCAGTACTTTTTCGTAGGTTCCCTTCCCCCTGTACGAAATGTTTTAATTTTTCTAGTGATTAATTTGTAAAATAATAAGCGGGGAGACGATCAAAGATCTTTAGTGTTGTGCTGAAGAACACCAGGTGGGGGCAAGGCAAGGAAAACGATATTTGACGGGAATTAAGGGGGGGTGTGGGGGGCGTTTTTTGGTTTTTGGACACTTTGAAATCAATTTTGAGACGTTATGAGGTGTATTTTGTTGAAATATTCAATATTTTTAGAAATCTGGCACTTTGGGGTGGGGGAGACACGTTCAAACCTGCCCCGCAGGGAATTTTTTGGTTTGTTGACACTTTGAAGTCATTATTCTTTAGTTTTTCCGAATGTCAACATTGCTTTCAACATTGCATTGAATCTCTCCATTGCTGAAGGAAAGATAGGAGCTTCTCAAAATTAAAATTAATAAAAAATGATCTTGGATCGACAATGGGACAGCAGCGATTGTCATCACTTATCATATTATCTTTAGAAAATGATATTATGTGCCAATTGCCATTTCGACAACATAATTTCGGAGTTTGCGCATAGAAAATGTTGCAAGGTAACGCTGTGATTTTCAATCATTAATTTTAATTGGATGTATAAATTGTACTTCTTTTCCTTCTTCTTCTCCTCCTCCTTCTCGTCATATTTTCTTTATTATTTTGTTATTTTTATTTATTTATTGAAGTGGCACTTTAGTTGGCCCCAAAAGCTTCGTAAGCCCTATAGGCAGACTGCCAATGCTGCCCTATAGATAACACGTCCCTTTATGTGATGTCCCAAGATATGATATGATGCGATATGATGTGATGTGAACGTCATGCCATGTGATTCCAGCAGTGCAGCATGAGCGGGGTCCACGCAAGCCGAAGCACCACCACCACCATCACCACTCCACCGGCAAGGAGGCGTTCCCGTCAACGCCGGCGCCGCCGCCAGTCAAGACCGACGCCCCGGGCGTCTCGACGCCGCTCTTCATGCCGCCGCCAGGCCTGATCCACGTGCTCATGACGCCGGCTCAGGTACAGCAGCCATGGCACATAGCACGTGATCTTCCACGTGGAAATCACCACATCGTATCTTTCCATTAAGGCGCTAGCTTTCACTAAACTACCCAAAAAGATTCATAATATATATTAGGGCATTTTAAAATAGAATATATATTATACAAACTGGGTTTAAGTGGTATTGTATAAAAAATAATGGGTGATTAGCACTTGAAAATGAAACGTTCGGTAAATTTTGTCTAACATTAATTGTACAATTTTTTTATTTTCCGTCAACAGCAAGAATATACTGGTGGCTGGTTGGGGAAGCCGCAGGGCGAGTCTACAGCTGGCAGCTTGAAGCCGGCCGGCGAGCCTACCCAGACATGTCCAGTCATGTCACCTACATGGGAGATACTACAGGTAGGCCAAGTACTTGACCCTTGACCTTCGAATCATGATAGCGTTGCATACGGTCATGTCATAGAAAACATTTTCATACCGGACAGACAACTATACATTCATGAAGGATCTTTAAATTTAACTGTGCACATTTATTTGTGTAGTTTCAGGATTTATTTCTTTCGGAAAATAATCGAAAAGGGCTTTAATATAAATAGAATATTTCATTTCAAACACAGATACCCGGGCCCTAAATGCAATCCAGAGAGCCAACTTGCTTTTTTATTCGTGATTAACATCGCACTGTTCTGCAACTAAGCTAATGGCAATGAATGAATTAATATTATGATACTGATGAAGAATATAAGTAAGGATGGCGGTGGTAAAGAGGCGGTCGTGGTCTATTATTAGGGAACCTTCCCAACATTTGCTTCTGGACTGATGAAAACTACGAAAAAAGTTCAGTCATGAAGAACAGCCACAGGAATCGAACCCTAGACTCCCGAGTACAAAGCTTCACTGCTGAGCCAACTTGCTCCGTATTGCTGCGTGCGTCATTAATCCTTCTCGACACCACCCCCGCAGCTGTCAGGTGTGAGGGTGGCATCCTCGTGTGCTGATTGGCTGGATGCAGCTCCAATGAGGGGCTGAGGAAGTCAGTTTGTCGGGAAGTCAACGAATGAAGTCAACCCGCTAGATGGCGACCAATGACCCGCCACGGCGGCTCGATCGATAACACCACACCCAGGCGGGGGGCGCTGGTGACCCTGTCATTTGCAGCCAACTCGCTCGCAGCTTTTAGAGGCGATGATCATCATGTTATGTCATGCCCTCTTTTAAACACGTGGCTTTGTAATGATTGTTGACAGGGAGATTCTCCGAGGATGAACCGTGCTGTCTAAATGACTCAAAAACAAAAGGGGAAATTTTTCAATGCTATATTAAATCAGTTGCGTCGCTACGGCACTCTAATGGGTATTTCTCTGTGTTTTTGTCAGTGTTTTTGCCTTAACTGCCAAGTCAACCCGTTCAACCGATCTTTATAAACTTTTGCACAGAATTAATGTCACAAGAGTGGTCTCGTGTATAGTTTTGGAGAAGGATGTTCTTCTGTGATTTTTTGAATATTAAAACTGGAACCGTTTGATCGATCCTTTGAAGTCGTTTGAAGTAATTTTTAAAGTATTTCTCGGTTGCTTATATGTTAAATTTCAATTGTACGATTAAATATTTGGAAATGTAATTTTCTTACTCCTTTTTTGATCACTCCTTTTCAGTGCTGATTTTTTTGAAGTAAGATACTTAGGTGCGTGAACCTGGCACCCCCCACAAAAGATATCGAGTTAAGATTCTCCAGATAATTAGTGCCCAATTAGTGCCAATTAGTGCCGTTGAATTGAGAATTAGTGCCCCTTCCCCTGGGAAGTTATTCACAAAAAACACTGGGGGGTGCTAAGTTCACGCAGCACACCCCACAAAAGATAGAGGTTTGAAACTCTCCAAATATTTAGTGCACAATTAGTGCCAATTAGTGCCGTTGAAATCAGAATTAGTGCCACTACCCCTGGGAAGTTATTCACAAAAAACACTGGGGGGTGCTAAGTTCACGCAGCACCCCCCACAAAAGATAGAGTTTTGAAACTCTCCAAATATTTAGTGCTCAATTAGTGCCAATTAGTGCCGTTGAATTCAGAATTAGTGCCACTCCCCTGGGGAAGTTATTCGCGAATATCTCTGGGGGTGCTAAGTTCACAGCACCCGCCAAGAAAGATAGAGGTTTAAAACTCTCCAAATATTTAGTGCTCAATTAGTGAAAGTTAGTGCCGTGAAATTCAGAATTAGTGCCGCTCATCCGGGGAAGTTATTCGCTAATATCGCTAAAAAGTCTATTCTCTCTTTACAAATTCTTCCCTAGTTAGGTTAGAGATGTGAAACTCTACAAATATTTAGTGTTCAATAAGTGCCAATTAGTGTCGTTGAATTCAGAATTAGTGCCACTTCCCCGGGGAAGTTATTCGCGAATATCTCTGGGGGGTTCTAAGTTCACGCAGCAACCCCCACAAAAAATAGAGGTTTAAAACTCTCCAAATATTTAGTGCTTAATTAGTCATAATTAGTGCCTTTGGATTCAGAATTAGTGCCGCTCCCCCTGGGAAGTTTTTCGCGAATAACTCTGGTTGCGCACCATAACAACGTCTTCCCCACATATGTAAAACGTTTGAAATTCTCTAATTATTTAGTGTTCAATTAGTGCCAATTTGTGCCACTAAATTCAGAATTAGTGCCAACACCCCTGGGAATTAATTCGCGAATATTGCTGAGAGGACAAATTCTTCCCTAGTAAAGTAACAGATTTGAAACTCTCAAAATATTTAGTGCTCAATTAGTGCCAATTAGTGCCGTTCAAGACAGAATTGGTGCCACTCATCCGGGAAAGTTATTCGCGAATATCGCTGGGGGGTGCTAAGTTCACAGCACCCCCCAAGCAAGATGGAGGTTTAATACTCTCCAAATATTTAGTGCTTAGTTCGTGCTAATTAGTGCCGTTGAATTCAGAATTAGTGCGACTTTCCCTGGGAATCTATTCGCGAATATCGCTAAGGGGTCTCACTTTACAAATTCTTCCCTAGTTAAGTTAGAGATTTGAAACTCTCCAAATATTTACTGCTCAATTAGTGCCAATTAGTTCAGTTGAATTCAGAATTAGTGCCACTTCCCCGAGGACGTTATTTGCGAATATCTCTGAGGGGTTCTAAAATCACGCAGCAACCCCCACAAAAGATAGAGGTTTAAATCTCTCAAAATATTTAGTGCTCAATTACTGTCAATTAGTGCCGTTGAATTCATAATTTGCGCCACTCCCCCTGGGATGTTATTCGCGACTATCGCTGAGAGGACAAATTCTTCCCAAGTTAAGTTAGAGATTTGAAACTCTCCAAATATTAATTAGTGCCATCGTTCGTGGGGGGTGCAGTGAATTTAGCACCCCCCAGCGATTTTCGCAAAAAATTTCCATTGAAGAGTGGCACTAATTCTTAATTGAACGGCACTAATCGGCACAAATTGAGCACTAAATATTTAGAGAGTTTCAAATCTCTAACTTAACTAGGGAAAAATTTGTAAAGTGAGACCCCTTAGCGATATTCGCGAATAGCTTCCCAGGGAAAGTGGCACTAATTCTGAATTCAACGGCACGTATTAGCACTAATTGAGCACTAAATATTTGGAGAGTTTCAAATCTCTAACTACACTAGGGAAGAATTTGTAAAGTGAGACCCCTTAGCGATATTAGCGAATACCTTCCCCGGGGAAGTGGCACTAATTCTGAATTCAACGACACTAATTGGCACTAATTGAACACTAAATATTTGTAGAGTTACACATCTCTAACCTAACTAGGGAAGAATTTGTAAAGAGAGAATAGACTTCTTAGCGATATTAGCGAATAACTTCCCCGGATGAGCGGCACTAATTCTGAATTTCACGGCACTAACTTTCACTAATTGAGCACTAAATATTTGGAGAGTTTCAAATCTGTTACTTTACTAGGGAAGAATTTGTCCTCTCAGCGATATTCGCGAATTAATTCCCAGGGGTGTTGGCACTAATTCTGAATTTAGTGGCACAAATTGGCACTTATTGAACACTAAATAATTAGAGAATTTCAAACGTTTTACATATGTGGGGAAGACGTTGTTATGGTGCGCAACCAGAGTTATTCGCGTAAAACTTCCCAGGGGGAGTGGCACTAATTCTGAATCCAAAGGCACTAATTATGACTAATTAAGCACTAAATATTTGGATAGTTTTAAACCTCTATATTTTGTGGGGGTTGCTGCGTGAACTAAGAACCCCTCAGAGATATTCGCGAATACCTTCCCCGGGGCAGTGGCACTAATTCTGAATTCAACAGCACTAATTTCCACTAATTGAGCACCAAATATTTGGAGAGTTTCACATCTCTAACTTAACTAGGGAAGAATTTGTAAAGAGAGAAGAGACTTCTTAGCGATATTCGCGAATAACTTCCCCGGGGGAGCGGCACTATTTCTGAATTCAACGGCACTAATTGGCACTAATTGAGCACTAAATATTTGGAGAGTTTTAAACCTCTATCTTTCTTGGGGGGTGCTGTGAACTTAGCACTCCCCAGAGATATTCGCGAATAACTTCCCCGGGGAAGTGGCACAAATTCTGAATTCAACGACACTAATTGGCACTAATTGAGCACTAAATATTTGTAGAGTTTCACTTCTCTAACCTAACTAGGGAAGAATTTGTAAAGAGAGAATAGACTTCTTAGCGATATTAGCGAATAACTTCCCCGGGGGAGCGGCACTAATTCTGAATTTCACGGCACTAACTTTCACTAATTGAGCACTAAATATTTGGAGAGTTTTAAACCTCTATCTTTCTTGGCGGGTGCTGTGAACTTAGCACCCCCCAGAGATATTCGCTAATAACTTCCCCAGGGGAGTGGCACTAATTCTGAATTCAACGGCACTAATTGGCACTAATTGAGCACTAAATATTTGGAGAGTTTCAAAACTCTATCTTTTGTGGGGGTAGCTGCGTGAACTTAGCACCCCCCAGTGTTTTTTGTGAATAACTTCCCAGGGGTAGTGGCACTAATTCTGATTTCAACGGCACTAATTGGCACTAATTGTGCACTAAATATTTGGAGAGTTTCAAACCTCTATCTTTTGTGGGGGGTGCTGCGTTAACTTAGCACCCCCCAGTGTTTTTTGTGAATAACTTCCCAGGGGAAGTGGCACTAATTCTCAATTCAACGGCACTAATTGGCACTAATTGGGCACTAATTATCTGGAGAATCTTAACTCGATATCTTTCGTGGGGGGTGCCAGGTTCACGCACCTAAGATACTTCAACTAGATGCCGATGAGAACTAGATACTAGATGTATACTAGAGTGTATTGGCCAAAACTAAAGTCTCACTAAATATCTCTGCATGTTTTTGAATGTTCCAGGAGACCACAGCTCGACTCCTGTTCATGGCAGTGCGCTGGGTCCGATGCTTAGCGCCGTTCCAGAACCTCTCCAAGAGAGACCAGGTGGGTAGCAGAGTTATTTAGATGGTTTTGAAAAGTACACTCTGTTTTTACGAGAAAAACAGTCATTTGTATTGATGTTAATAAATTAGTAGCTATATTTCAAAATGCAGCTTGTCAATTATGAGTTTATTTTCTGTTAGAAGTGAAAAAATCATGAAAAGCAATGTTCACGCAGCCTGATACTCGAACTTGTAAAAGTCATATTAAACCAAAATGTTATTAATTATGTAAACACAGAATTTCGTGCTAATGTCAATAGAAAAACGTGTTAAGCTGGGTTCCCATACTTCGCATTGAATTCGCTTCCGGTTCGCTTCGCTTTCGCAAAATGGCTACCTTTTAACATAGAAATCGTCCATGTTTACATTCCCATGTTCGCGTGTTTCGGTTTCGTTTCGGTTGCGTCAAAGTTAAAATTGGCCCAACTTTAACGAAACCAAAACACGCGATCATGCGAATGTAAACATGGACGATTTCCTTTGTTAAAAGGTAGCCATTTTGCGAAAGCGAAGCAAACCGGAAGCGAATTCGATGCGAAGTATGGGAACCCAGCTTAAATCTCCGTTCAATGCTTTTGGACAAGTTGCATTTTGAAATGTAGCTCCTCAAATACTGGCTGATATATTCCGAATGTGAGCCCCCTCCAACTGCTGCTGTTGCTGTTACAGTTGGTGCTGCTGCAGGAATCCTGGAAGGAACTGTTCCTGTTGCATTTGGCGCAGTGGTGCATCCCGTGGGACTTGGCTGCACTGTTTGGTGGCAGTCAGGCACGTGACCGCCTCCCACGTGACCTCCGAGCTGCCACCGAGGTCAACATCATACAGGTACGTCGCCATGTTGGTCGCGGTGAAATGTGGCAACGTTGCCGCAAGTTTCAGAAGATCAGTAGAGTGTGGGTTACCCTGGCACACGTTCTTGCGGTTTCAGTAGAATGTAGGTAATCTCGGCACAGTTAATGTAGAATGAAACTTCAGATTTTATAAGTGACCTGTGACTAAAGTGATGTTTATTTATCGACAGGAAATCATGGCGAGGTTCCGGCAGCTGTCGCCAGATGGCAGTGAATGTGGATGCATGAAGGCCGTTATCTTGTTCACCCCTGGTGAGATTTTATTCGTCATTACTTGCTTAATATAAGCAAATATATTATTAATACTTCAATTTTAATAATATCTTTGGTGTGAGGTTGGTATAGAAATGATAGCATAGCTAAATGATAAATTTCATTAGATTTTATAAGTAATATATTCTATTGGCCGAAGGACCCTAGTTCACAAATTACTGCACAAGAAAATAATATCATTGCACGCTCTAACGAAATATATTTTCCATATTAATCGGGCCTACTGAATTATACATTTGAAAAACGGTGGGCCTATTGCGGCTCCCTGTGGAACTCCTAAGTTGAGGGTTATACTGACTGAGTGTATTGTAAGAAATGGTCTGCATAACCAGTAGTTAAGGTCGTCTGTGTTTCATTGTGCAATTCCCATGACGCTACTGAATGAAGGACAACGCCGCCATGAAACTTGTTGCCATGGTTACAGAGACATCCGGCCTGTGCGACGTGCAGCCCGTGGAGATGCTGCAAGATCAGGCGCAGTGCATCCTGGCTGACTACGTGCGCAGTCGCCATCCGCGCCAGCCGACGCGCTTCGGGCGGCTGCTGCTTCTGCTGCCCGGGCTGCGCGCTGTCAGGCAGGAGACTGTGGAGCAGCTATTCTTCAGAGACACCATCGGCGAGATCCCCATCCAGCGCCTCCTGGGTGACATGTACAACATGGAGAAGTACACATAGGCCGAGTAGATTGTTACGAGGTGACGCCACTCAAATATATTGAAATTCCATCATGATTTATCTATTTTCAAGGGAAGGAATCTGTATATAAAAATACTAAGGTCCAGTTTTTCAATACTCTGCTAAAACCAGTAATTAAGATAACACAGTCATTATATGAATGTCATTGGTTGTTGCCATGACAATACAGTCCTAATCAACCGTTTAAACGTTAGCAGAGTATTGAAAGACTGGCCCTAAGGGACAATTTTTTCGATGGTTTAGACCCAGTTGAACAATGTCCCGATAAGTATGATAAAGTTCACTTTAGTTGGCTTTAGATGTCCATATGGCTGGGTTTTATTGGCTGTTGCAATGGTTTCAACTCATAAATTATTCCGCTAACTTTATCGGGGCATTGTGCAACCGGGCCTTAGGGCCGGTCTTTAAACAGTCTGCATAACCAGTAGTTAAGTTTTAAACGGTCATTCGAGGATTGTCATTGGTTGTTGCAATTGCAATATAGTTCTAATTGTCTGTTTAAAAGTTAGCTAGGCATTGAAAAACTGGCCCTTAATCAGTTTTTAATTTGACAAATGGTTAGAACGATATTGCCATGGCAGCAATGAATAACATATGACAACTTAACAGTCTGTTAGTTAATCAGTACTTTCACATGATATAGGGAAACGGTCATTAGAAGTCATAATGTGCTTATGTTAGAGTAAAATTAAAATTTGCTTCAAATACTCAATGAAATCACGGCAATTGTAAGTACCCAGCCAAGCTTCGTCTGATCATGGATTTATATATTATGTCTGATGCCACAATCTCAACAAATAATGTGTAATTAAAGTAACATTTTGTAAATATGTATCGACGTAGTGTTAAGCACCTAGTCACTCAATTTGGTTTGGAAATTGCACAACACGAGTATGTAAAGGCACAGTCATATCACCGGAGAATGCTGGAACTGTGAATAAAAGCTAATATTTAGTTATGGCGGTCAACATTTTATTCCTGAGAAATTGCCCGTCTCGTTTAAAATGAACATTGTAATAATATAACATTCAATGTCAACAATCTTGTCGCTATGTTTCGCGTGTTAATTTATTCAAATATCCACCATATTGTGTATAGGTACCTAAGTATTTACAGTGTCAAGGATATCAATGAAAGTGTCACTATATTATTATACAATATTTGGTCAGCTGTTATAAAAGTGTATAGGTTTATATTAGGTGGAAATATTTGCAATGATCTCTAGTCCAAAGATTTAATCAAAAATCAAAATTTAGTACACACTTATTTGATCAATCTCTATATTTATTTATTTATATTTAGCTTTTATTACATTATTGTACAAACTATTATTTTGTACAAATAAATGAAGTCGTATAAATGAATTCTAACACATGTTTATGTATATTAAGTAAGTTTCTAGAAATACCTTTTAAAAGCTCGCACCATTACAATGTGAAATCACGAATTGTTTAGTATCCCATCTTATTATGTTGGTTGAACTCTGTATTATTATTTTCTATGAAAATAAAAGCAAATTAAAACAAACTTTACATTTTATTCGCTTCTGCAAAGGGAACAGTTGGACGAGTAAAACAGACTACTGACGATTATTAATCTTATTTTCAAATGCAGTGCAGTTATTGACATATTGAATTTCATTATTCTAAGTAAAGAATCCAAAGGGTTTTAGAAATACATTCATTCACCAAGCAATGCTTGAAGATAGTACGAAAGGAATAACTAATATCCCGTATCACAAATTACACCGCGGTGCTGTGTAATTAACGGATTAACGTCTATCTCTTCTGCAACTTGGCAAATTATGACGAATACATGATTGTGAAGAATAGATAAGGCGGTGGGAAGGAGGTAGCCATAGCATATATTAGTAATTCTGTATTGTTCGATCATTGATTTATACATATTTCGATTCAACTAAAATTTATTTAATTTATTCATGGTTTTCACGAGCCCCACTTCCGCCCCTCCACGGCCAGGTATTTCAGTCACGCCGCCATTTTGGGTATACAAGTAGCACTTGCCTGCCGTAAAAATGCATGTGAAAACTAGAGTCACCAAGAGTTTGACATGAATTCTTCATGTTAAATATTAAAATTAAAGCGTAGTCGTTCAAGTTTAAAGAAGAAGAAACTATAATAACTTATTTGTGTATTAAAAAGTGAAATAAAAAAGCATTCAAGTCATAATACATATTTAATTTGGAAATCATTTGACACATTAGATTTCAACAGCCGTATTATGGAACGGCAGAAAACCAGTGAAACATTGTCTATGTCAGGATTGCCGTAGCTTTTATAACTTCGAGGGCAAAAATATAAAATAAATGCATATACCTAGTAGAGCGGCTAAGAGGAATAATTGAGCATTTTGTGAAACAAGCATGAAATTTGGTGGAGTTGTTCCTTAGGACATTTAAAAAAGATTTGGCTATGATAACATTCGAGATTTTCCCTCTGGGGTCAGTGGTGACCTCTATATTTAAGTATAAAAGAATCATTACATGCGATTAAACTTACAACTCATGTCTGAAAGCGAAGTTTCAATTTATTGCCTTCCGAGAATGAAAGAAACTGTAACACAGGAGGTATAGGGAAATCATTTCGTTTTTGGTTTATAACTTCTATTAATAGCACACGTTGGAATTGTTTTCAATTTCTTTCCTAATAGAAGTTCCAACTATCTATCAGAAAATAAGTTTTTTGTTCAAAGTTGGGAATACATAAAAATCAGATCTATACATTATTAGTATAAATGTGACACGATTTTACGTGGCTGCCAATGCCATAAGATTATATGGGGAAGAAAACTCAATTTATCTCAGAAACTAGACACGAGATTGGTTCAATTTTTTCAAGGATTGTGTATGACGTGATTATCAATAAGTAGACAAAAAATTATGAAGATCTGAGACCATGTCCGATTAGCCGAGCCACCTAAAAGCGATTGTTTACAATGCTACTCTAGCTACAACAGTGACTCGTGTATACTCAGGAGGGGTAAAGTAGGGGAAATGCGGCCGAGACGACTGCCGTGACGTCACGTGAAAACCATGAATAGTTAAACGAAAACTGTAAATCAGATTGAATGCTCTTATGAATGTTGAATTCACACGATGGAACATTTACTTTATAATAATAAATTCTTATTAAATCCAGGTGAAAAGTTAATTAAATCTCTGAAGAGACGAATTAAAATGAGTGTTCTCTGTATTCTTTCTCTCGTTGCCTGGAGCTCCGCATTCAGCCAATCAGGAGGCTAATTGGTTCCACGTCATGAGCGTCTTGCGGCAGGTTAGAAATAACATACAAGAAGACACACTTTTATAATCGAAAGCAAACAAAGCAGAGAGAGAGCGAGCGAGAGTGAGAGAGAGAGAGAGAGAGAGAGAGAGAGAGAGAGAGAGAGAGAGAGAGAGAGAGAGAGAGAGAGAGAGAGAGAGAGAGAGAGAGAGAGAGAGAGAGAGGGGGGGGGGGGTAAGCTCATGTGTAGTGAAATTACATATTGTATTGAAAATACAGCTTTGCTGTGTTTTCTCAAGTCGATACTCCTGAGTCCTGACTCTTTATTATCGAATGACGTTGAATTTAGGATACATATTAAGGATACAGGATACATATAATACACATAAAAATAAAGATCGCGGTCAATAATATGCACAAAGAGAGATGGTATAGTATAAGATGACATATGTTCGAAGTAGTGTGACAAAAAAACGACGAAGAATACAATACCTATACTCTATACTTGTGTATGTAAACCAGAATTGGCAATTAAAATTATATTCAAAATAATAAGGGTCGGTAATAAACTAAATGATTAGCTAAAATAAACTTAGGATTAATTGACGGCATAGCACACCCAGCTACTCACTACTGCAAAAATTATTGAAATAGTTGAATTTAAATCAAAGTTTAGTTAATCCGCCTATACTTATAATTTTTCAGTTGGTAATTTAGGTAACTAGAAGAACCATTTATTTTTCATATTTCAGGCATTTCAAACAAACTCAATAATCAGCTAGAAATAAAAATAAGTATACCTACTATGTAAATTAACAGACTTTGATATTCTTAATAGCTCTCACATTATTATCTCATTTAATCAGAAAGTTGAGATCTGCCATCAGTGGATATTTCAGATAACACATCACTTCTGCACTTCTGCACTGATAAACTGATAAACTGATAAACTGAGAACTGATTAACTGCTGTCTACGTGAGTGTCATTAATGTCAACAATGGCAGAGACTGTGAAGCTGGAATTACCTGACTTCTCTCCTGGGCCACTTGATGTGTATCGACAGCAAGCCAGCTTTGACTGGAAGAAGCTCAAAATATTCATCGAGATGAGGAGCTGCTCAAATATAAGGTCAGTTGTAAATTTTGTTTAGCGCCAAGGTACAACTAAAACCGAGTTAAGTGCTTTTTTGTGTGATGTCGATTAGCAATTGAAGAGTATATCGTTGAAAATGATACAAGTCCATCTTTTTGGAGAAAAATAGATAGAGTTGCAGTTCGTAGTGGTTTGTAACTTTCAAAATATTATCATGGTTTGGTGGAAATATTGATACAATAAACATTTGAACTTGGGCTGTCAATGCCTCGGTCAATACACAAGCATATGACTTGCACTTTTAAAACGTGTTGGTCTTCGAAATGTACGTGTCAATGGACTTGTCATTGACCCCCTGAACCCTTCAGAAGGAGCCAAAATGAGTCGATCGCTCAACGTAATGTTGATCAAGGCGCGATTCGATTTAAACCTTTGGATAGTAAAATGATTCGTTGTCATTAAAATGTTGTCTACTTCTAGATGGAAATATGGAAAACGATGGAGGCGGATGAAATGTTCCAACACCCCACAGCCACGCCGAGTCTTGACGAGCAGAGACAGATGTCAACCAAGTTAACGTATCGTCTGATAGAACATGGCTATCTATCTCGCGAGATGTTAAGTGACAGTCGCAAAGTAAGTAACTCATAATAAATAGCTCGTTTTAAATACTCTTTATTTTCAAAGATATAAAAGTAAGACTATGTTTCAGGTATTGACAAGCGCTTTTTGGTTTGGGATCAGCAACTATGTCGTTGATGTTTAATGGCAAAGCACGCCGTTCCATTCTTACGTAAGATTGAGGTCAGATTATTCACACGTCCGGCTAAGATCGTCTTACATTTTACAAGATTGCAGGGAAACCTGACACAGTACAGCAATATTCTTCTATAGTCAAGTCGTATTTTAAATATGTAAACATGATCTGATAATGAGCATAATTAATAATATGTCTTCGTAAAGCCAGAATTAGGTTTTTAAAAGTGTGGCTTTTCATCGGCGAACGAATCCCTGTAGAGCGAATGTGAATTGGTTCAGATTGACTTCTTGTGTTGCAGCAAAATGCCTACTCATCCGCGCTGACTCAATACAACACGGCGCTGAGAGTGAAGATTGGTTTGACCTTCGAAATGTTCATGGGCGTTATTCAATCTCTAGGATCAGAGAGACATCTTCATTACATTCAAGACTGCAACGACATGAAAGTAGGTGTAGTTGTGATCAACATTTTGTCTGCATTATTGTTTCTTAAATGAAGATACTTTTAAAGCATAATTATTTTTCTCTTGTAACATCTTGGAGCAAAACTGCTTGTGGTGCACACCTTTGCTATTGTGTATTACTGGAGTCTTTCCGCCTCATAAACAGTTGTTTTAAACCAGTGTTAACAGTGTAATTGCACAGATTTGTAGTAACTATACCCCGTGAGTGAGAAGTGAGTGATTCATATTAAAACTTAGATCCAATTGCTAACTTTGTTGCATTCGATAAAAAAAAATGAAACGTGGAAACCATGCAACTAGATTCTCATCAAGAAACGAACTTTCTTTTAACATAAAAATATCCCACGCAATAAAACAACATCTCAATAAATGTTATCAGTTGCCGATTTCTACAATGTCAATTGCATGTGTTCACCTATAGAGAACGATTGTAACCTCATGGTTTGATTCCAGATTGGAGGTAGTTTCGCTCTCACAGAGATTGGTCACGGCACGAATACGAAAGCAATGCTCACAACCTCCACTTACGACCCAAGTACTCAGGAATTCATCCTTCACTCCCCTGGTTTCGAAGCCGCCAAGGCCTGGGTAGGCAGCCTCGGTAAATGTAGCACACATTCCATTGTCTGGGCTCAACTCATCACTCCAGACGGAAGAAATCAAGGACTCCATGCTTTTGTGGTGAAAATCAGAAGTCCAACAACTCTTCTTCCGTACGCTGGAGTTACAGTCGGGGATTTAGGAGAGAAGATCGGGATTAATGGCGCAGACAATGGTTTCGTAATGTTCGACAACTATCGAATTCCGCGCGAGAGCCTCTTGAATAAGATGGGTGACGTCCATTCAGAAGGACAATACGTGACTCCGTTCAGGGATGTCAGCAAGAGGTTTGGAGCATCGTTGGGAGCTTTGTCGGCAGGTAGAGTGTCGATCGTAACTTCGGCAGTGTCATATTTGGTCAAGGCCATTCCCATTGCCATCAGATATTCAGCTGTTCGCAGACAGTTCGGTCTTCCGGGACAGAAAGAGTTTCCAGTCATCGAGTACCAGTTGCAGGTAAAGGAACGAACGAACGATGTCTTGATTCCTTTACTTTTCCAGAAGTCCGCTTTGGTTAATTTCCAATATAATTTCTCGTCAGCCCTTGGGGGACGGCGAGTGCGAATTCTCTAACTTCAAGTTCAGGTCCCGCATGTTCTCTTTCCATATTATTTTCTATTATTTTCATATTATAGTGTTTTGTGGTCGTCCTCTCCTTCTCCTGTTTGCACCCCGTCTCAAAATTCTACTGCACGTGTGGTACTCTTACTTCCTATGCACATGCACATACCCAAACCTTCGTCTTTATGGCGTATTCGCAAAATGAGTAAAACACAATCAAGACATATTGCGCTGTAAGTACATTCGTATATGAAACACAGAACTCTAACAATTTTTGAAATTTACAGCAATGGCGATTATTTCCATACCTGGCTGCTGCTTTTGCACTGAAGATATTTGGAGACAATTTCATGGCCGTTTATCATGACTTTGAATTGAAATCCAACGGTGGAGAAGCCAGTGACCTTCTGGTGAGTATGATCTCTTCCTCGCTTACATGTCGACAAACGAGATGACAATCATTATGTGTTATTTGAAGGATGCTCTTGGGACTGAGATTCACGCCCTCTCGTCTTCTGGCAAACCGCTGGCTGGCTGGACAGTCCGGGACGCGATCCAGGAATGTAGAGAAGCTTGTGGGGGACATGGATATCTTAAAGGTAAGATCCTTGATGCACGATTTATTTCTATTCATACAGCCACATCCCTGATGTAAAATGATATTGTTGTTGTCAGTGGCTGGTATTGGGGAACTGCGGAACGACAACGACGCCTGCTGCACTTATGAAGGCGACAACAATGTGCTGGTGCAGCAGACAAGCAACTGGCTGCTGGGACTCTGGACCAAGAGACAAACCCTCGTCAAGACTCCACTTGGCTCTGCTGATTACTTGGCTGATGCCTCTGGAATACTTAAGACCACATCCAATGCTCGAACTCTTGACGAAACCATCGATCCAGAGAGTAATTATGAGTTTGTCTTTTATATATACTCAAGAATATACAATAAACGCTTATTTCATATCAAAATAATATAATATTAATATGTACTACTATTATTGTCGAAAAATGTCATCTTTTTATATCTTCCCGTTTTTTCTGTTAGATCTGCTGAAGTGTTACAAATGGCTGGTGTGCTGGCTTCTTCAATCGACTCACGACAGAATTTCTCATCATCGCAAATTGGGCAAAGATCCGTTCACTGCGAGGAATGAGTCTCAGGCATATCACGCTAGAACACTCTCCTTGGCTTACACCGAGGTAAAGTAATTATGTACTCTATACTTTCATGTAATGTACTGGTTATGGTAGGCGGGCAACTGGCCAAATACGCGTACATTATAATATGACTAAGATATCTTAATTTTTCTTGAATATATACCATAGTTAACACACACATTTCGTTTAAAATAAATTAATACAAATTTTAAAATTTTGGGTGGGTGCTAATGTTAAGTTTAAAGTGTTAAATTAAAATAAAATATGCTGAAATAATTGGGTCCTTTTCACCGCCAAATTACACAAAGTTTTACTGATCGTATGCCGACAGAAGTTGGCACTTTGTGCTGTGTTGTGTGGTGTCAGAAGATTTGTTTATAACATATTTGGAGTAAAAATTCACCGTTCATAATGTACTCCCGACTTAATAAAACCAAATTACATTTAAATACTTTCAATATTGAAATCTTGCATGGCTTCAATCATTTACTTGGAAGTCACCGTTTTATAAAATATATCTGCAACGACTGTTAAAATGCTGACCATTGAATAAAAACTAACAGTTTTGTTATCCTACTCTTTCAGCATTGTATTCTGCTGCAATTCTGCAAGAAGATATCGTCTGCAGACGTGTTGTTGAGAGCAGTGTTGAGGCGGCTCTGCTCGCTGTATGGTGCTTGGAGCTTGGAGAAACACTTGGGGACTCTGTATCAAGGTCTGTCTAACACTCTTACACCTTCAAACTCATTGCAACAGGATGGGAAACATTTGTCTTCGCTCATAGAGGATAATGTTCATTGTCCCTGTCGAATATTATATCCAACACTTATTACAAATCTATTGCCGTTTTGTCAGGATACAATGATATTTAAAGGGTGTAGAGAATAACGCTTAAGTCACATTCTTATGAATGAAACTGAGATGAACGAAGTTTTATGTTGAAACTTGTATCTATCTTCCATACAAATCTATAATTTAATTGCTTTTTTCAAGACATTGTGGCAATATTTAAAAAAAACGAGAGTATATTCTGAAAGCTCATAAAATCCTCATAAAAATCACTGCAAGATCTTAAATTATTTTTTAAGGGCTTATAGCGTTACAAAAAAAATCTTGATCCTACATGTTTTAATTGAGGCATTTAGGGCGGTAGTTCAGCTACTTAGGGCCGGTCTTTCAATACTCTGCTAACTTTTAAGCGGTTGATTAGGACTGTATTGACTATTGTCATGGCAACAACCAATTGAATGACAGAGTTTTGTACTAACTAACTGTTAACAGCTAATTGAGACTTTAGCAAAGTATTGAAAGACCGGCCCTAAAACCAGTATAGTTAAATTGTTACTCAATGATAGTTATTAGTTTTTTACGGTATATTCACACTGTTTAAAATTTAGCAGAGCATTGACAAAAGGCCATAATTGTAATTGAAGCTTCTAAGGATAGAGTATTATTAGTTTTTGTCATCGATCATTGTCTCGAAGTGTGGAAATCTGACGTAGAATATGACCAATAAAAGAATTGTGTTTTGACACCAAGGATTTGTCTCTCTGTCTCCAGGAGGTTACTTCAGCGGTCCTGCTCCAGCGCTGTTCCTACGGGATGGGATCCTGCAGCTGTGCTCTGAGTTGAAACCAGACGCTGTGGCGCTAGCAGACGTACTGGCGCCACCCGACTTCATCCTCAACTCCGCGCTCGGCAGCTCCGACGGCAACGTCTACAAGAACTTGCAGGCGGCCATCTTGCAAGCTCCGGGAGTGTTCGAGAGACCGAAGTGGTGGAGAGACGTCACTCAGAACTCTGCGCAGAACTCCAAGTTGTAGATCGCAGAGCTTTGACCCCACAGGCAAGACACTAACAGATCATCATGACTTGCAGCGCGCCGGTACTTCATTCGGGTTGTCCAGGAACTACTCATTTTCATTCCATTTATTCAAATTGATAATGGTTCAAAAATTCTCACCATAACGAGTGTTTTGTAGTTTGAATTGTGTTTTAATGTAAAAGAAAGCGCTACAGTAAGGATTTATCAGTTGGCCTATTCTAGAACATTTTTTTCCAATTATGAAAATGGCTGCCGACTCGGCAGAATGGAATTTGGAAAACGTTCTAGAAGGTCTCCATGTTCGTATTTTAGCTTAACTTAATTTTATTGAAAGATGTACCGTTTTACCGTTATATTATTTAATGAATAATGAGTTGATATGAATGTAAACCAATAACAAAGAGGTTGGTAAAATTAGTAAAAGTCCCAGTACCTGGAATTAAAACACTTTTAAAGTCAGTTGAGGGTGAAAAATGTATTTTAACTGGAAGATGTCGGCTTTGAATAGTATGTTGATTACTTTCTTGGAAATTGTTAGTGAATATTGGTGTGGCACTTGTTTTAACCTCCAACTTGTTTGGAGATGTTTGGAGAAAGGGAAGGATCAATTTAAATGATTAAGTACCTACTGTTATTTTATAAACTTTATGTTTTATTAATAAAGTGTGCGCATTATTATCTAATAATATTGTTCAGTACACATAATCCCAAATCTTACATTAAAAATAATTTTAATACAACCATTCATTTTATTGAAAATATGGGTTCAAAGTTTCGTTTCCCACCTGTATAGAGGGGAAGGGGGGAGAATTTATGAATCCTAGACAACTATAATTACCATTTTCATGACCCCCCCCCCCCTCCCTTCACTAATCACAACAAGCTCTGCTAATACTTGCTGGGTGTCGCCTGGGTTGCCCCAAAGGTTGTCCCAGGCCTGACCGCCAGGTTCATTACGTCATCATACATGTTGTCGTCGATAGACCTGTCTGTAACTCATGCA